>JAOTON010002262.1:0-722500 GCA_034440635.1 Lepas anatifera | reverse complement strand
GGGAGGGAATGTTTGAACACCCCTCGGGGTTTTCCGGCAGCAAGGAAACACGGCGCCGCGAGGCGCCGTTTTTTTCCAATATTTTAATGGGATGACTAAAGGGCAATTTGACAAAAGCCCGATATCGAAAATCAGCATTTTGTGTGCTTGAAACGCCCCATGACAATCTTTCTTTAGAACAGGGAACCATATTTCTATCAACATTAGTTGTTGAGCTAGATGTTTCATTCCGTTTATTTCGGGCCTTCTGCATCACTGTGCGTTAGGTTCGTCATTGCTCTCCACAAACCACCTCTGCTGCTCAAGCCTCTCGCCCTTCATTTTTATAGCATCAGACTTAGCCGTACTGATCAGCTCAGTGTCTGGCTGTTACGACTGCTGAATACTGATGGCATGATTATATCAACAGCTAAAAGGTGTTTTAGCCGGTGTTCAGTATATATATATATATATATATATATATATATATATATATATATATATGTCATTATCGTTAAATATATATGTCATTCTGCACGACTCCCCATAAATACAACGAAGTCCAACGAAGCCTGATACGTAAGCGCTCGAAACTGCTCACAAAAACTTATCAATGCCAAGGAAGCTGTTATTTTCAATAAAACATATATAAATATATAAATATATATAAAACGTATATATATATTTGAATAGTTTGGAAGCAAGTTATTATCTAAACATATATTGTTAAATGCCACTGCAGCTTTTGCGTTAATAAGCTCTCTTGAGAGTTTTTCGATGTTTCTTGTTTTTTCCTTTTCCTCTGGATTAAGATTGTTAAGGCCCGATCCGAAATATATAAGTTAGGTAAAAATAAGGTATTTCATGGTTCAAATTCGTTTATATATATATATATATATATATTTTAATAGTTAGGAAGCAAGTTATTATCTAAACATATATTGTTAAATGCCACTGCAGCTTTTGCGTTAATGAGCTCTCTTGAGAGTCTTTCGATGTTTCTTGTTTTTTTCTTTTCTTCTGGATTAAGATTGTTAAGGACCGATCCGAAAGACAAGTAAGGTAAGCATAATGTATTTCATGGTTCAATTTCGTTTATATATATATATATATATATATATATATATATATATATATATGCTGCCGTAACATCCGTTCGGGAATTTCAGGTGCATCCAAGGTGGGGTGATGGTAGGCATACTTAGATAGTATCAATACTTGGACCATCTTAGACCATCAATAAACCTTCAGATACACGCACGGGGTATACTCACATTATATGAAGGTAACAGATTGAGAGTGTGATTCGTGATATGTGTTAGTTTATGATTTGTGTAAATACCTATACTGTCAGTTGATAGTTCGTACCTTATTCATAGCTAATATTTGCGATTTGTTACAACTCAAAGTGCCGTGTGGAAAAAATGTTAACATTTTGAAGGAACGATTTTCAAACTTGGAAGAGATCATAATATGATTCATTCTTCACATTTTCACCAACCATAGACTACATTTTAATGCCTGAGGATAAAAGTGTGTAACTTTTGAAACGTCGCGCTATGTATATATATATATATATATATATATATATATATATATATAAACGAAATGGAACCATGAAATACCTTATTTTTATCTTACTTATGTCTTTCGGATCGGTCCTTAGCAATCTTAATCCAGAGGAAAAGAAACAAACAAGAAGCATCGAACAACTCTCAAGAAAGCTCATTAACCCAAAAGCTGCAGTGCCATTTAACAATATATGTTATATATATATATATATATATATATAACAGAAGAGGCGAAACTATAACCTAAAATAGACTGAGAATGCCTACAGCTTATAGATATAGAAGACCCTGACTCATAAGCAATGAACTTTTGAAGCTATGTTGTTAGGTGGTGGTTATTTCATTCAAGTGCTGAGCCGCTTGTATGCCGCTTGCGCATGTATAAGCAGGAAAATAGCAATGCCGGTGTATCGACTCCTCCCTGAAAGTACAAACTTTTTCATCCCAACCTCAGTTCATCCGCTGCGTCGACGCTTCGGTGTAGTGTATGGGAAGGCACACGTTCGAAGGACGAGTAGACTGCGCCGCTCGCCACGTTTACGGTTCAGTTAACGTACTCCGGCACAGCCTAGGCTTTCAGTGGTGACCCCAACGCAGCTGATGCACACCGCTTCGGCCGCTGTATAAAGATTTCTGAGCTTACCGTTCTCGACTTTTCCTGATTCCGGCATAGTCGCACACTCAGATTTCAGACATGTGATCCATCGAATCCTAGTTTGGAGCCTTTATAGAATTGCAACTTCCCACCACGCTTTCTCAGAAACTTATCGGGAACCTGGAACTTATACTTTTGCTGCTTACCATACCTATATAATTTGGTCTCTTCTGGACCGAGACATATACAAACCAAATTTAATTTTATCTTCTGGCCTCAAGAGATACTGCAACACCTTAAAATGAGAGTCGAATGCTGCACACATGGATATTTCACGTTGGTGGCAACCAAAGCTGGCGTAAGTCGGCACAAAAATGTACAATCGCCGAGCTGTGCCAGCAACACCATAAGCAACGTTTGGTATCTACTCAATCTTTAGGATGCCACCGATCCATTAGTCGTGTTGATGCCTTTAAAATGATATTTTTCCCTTCTAGAGTCATTGCTTATTTGACGTCTGATTAACTTTCAAGTCAATCATCAACTAAAGGTCACCATGTTAGAGACTTTGTCTTTTACAGCTACCGCGTTTGAACGACTCGTTGTTGGAGCTTGTCGCGTGAAAAGCAGAGCAAGAGGGGGTCCGGTCAGCAAGTAGTAAAAGAGGCGTAATTGAGTTCAAACTTATCCACGAAATATAAGGTGTGCATTAGGGCTGCATAGATGTGAGCAATTTGTGATATTGGTAGGGTGATTATTTCCATTCCATGGTTTGGTTATCCAATGGCTCGGTATTTAGGGAGAATATATTCGCAAACTGAGCATGGTCGTTTACGGTGTGTTCGTCGCACAAGAAAGCCTTCCGTGGCATTATTTATAACAATTAAAATTTTTGAATGTTATGAATCATTAAAGTTCAGGTTATGACACGTAATATTTCATTCAAATTTCTAGATAATTTTTGGACAGAGATGGTTCCAGCAACTCAGAATGGGGTTTTCATATGTAATTAGACCGTACCCTTGCAGAGAGAATAGACTGCTTACAGAACAGTCAGGAAAACAAAATTAGCCCTACCATACTCAAAACCTATATTATATGATAATAGGATGTCATAAGTGCAAGGATCAACACATTGGCTACAGTAATAGCGGCATCATATGTTCAGTACCGGACCTTAGTCAATAGTGGGGAAGCATAGGGGGAGAGGAGAGTGCAACAGCTCAAAATTGTGAAGAACATATTTTTAAGTGAATGGGAATAAATTGGTGCTTTAGGTCCAAATGTATTCCCCCCCGCCTTGAATCTGCCCCTTTCTAAGTTTCTCACAAATTTTCGAATGAAACAACAAAATTAAAGATAATAAGAAGCATTCTCGAATTTCTTGCACATTACACGTTGAAAATAAATCAGACGTGAAAGTTTCCATTAGTAACTGAGTGAGTTTTTTTCATAAATTTTGTCCAAGTTGTACCCAGTACGGCTGCTGGAGTGGGAGTCTCACTGAAGTCATCAAGGGACTTGTCACGGAGACCCCGACCCCACCACCCGAACGAGGAACTCCCACAATGAAGGATTAATTTAGAAGCCAAAGTTTAACGTCCCAAAAAGCACAGGGACGACCGCCCCGCTCAGGCCACCCTCTCACCAGTCAGTTGCCAGCCAACCTACGTCGGGTAAACTATTGAACACCGAGGTGTCTCAGGGGAACCGATCCCAAGCTTGTACTGCCACTGCATGTTTCTGAGCAGCGGGCCGGAGCCCAACGCTCTAACAACTGAGCTACCGGGGCGGCAGAATTTTTTTGGGAAACGAATTCAAATTTAAAAATAATATGTCAACCTATAATTTTCAGGTAACAAATTTGGAATCTCTGTGCACGAGATTCGGAAGCTGTGCGAGAGCCACGAAAATCCCCGTCTGACAGGGTGTACACGGTGAATGGGTCTCGCGGAGCCTCTCGAGACGACCGTCTGTTCTGCGTCCCCGACCTCAACGCAATCAGCCACAATAGAGCTCAGAGATGTCTTTGTGGCACTCGCTTATATAAGAGAGCATCATTACCAGTTGAATTGTATTTCGTCCAGTCTGTATCTTATGTTTCCCGTAAAATCCCAGCCAATCCATTCACACACTATCAAACGCAGTGGAATACGACATAATCCCATCCATCCGCCAACGGCCCGAGGATCCCCAGGATTGTTCTAGCATAGATGTATCAGAGCAATGCAGGTTACATTACATCATTGCTGCCGATTTAATGGTTATTGTGGCTAACCAAATCAGGCCTTGATCTCCAAATGTATTTAGATTAGCCCAATTTTGTCTTAAAAATGTACATGTGAGAAAAAGAAAAAAATCAGCGGTTCCAACACAACGGATAATAGGGAACATTTGTTTGCAATCAACGTCCGTATTCTGACTATTGTGACAGGAAATGTATCTACGACCGTGAGTCTATTTCAGCAGCGTGTTTACCATTTGATCGCGGTTGCTATTCCACAGATTGATGGCGGCGGCCAAACATCCGTTCGCTGGCCGACTCGTAATGCAACTTTGGCGAAAACATGATCTAAACCGGTGGAGCCGCCGAACGAGGAAGTAGACATGTTGTGGCGCTCTCTCGTTGGGCCCGGGCGAATGCGGGGTGAAGTTAATCAGTGGTTAGGCCAGCAGAGAGAAAATGGGGGGCTTGTTGACAGAACTGTGACCTGCATCCTCCTCTATGATTTTTGAAGTCAGTTTCTTGAAGCAGTTGGAACTAAGTGCCGATGAAGTTAGATGATGGTGTTAATTTCTCACTAAACAATGTTGAAAAACCGGAATGCCTACGATATAGACACTTCTGAAATATTTGAATATCTGATGTGCCAAAAAGTCGACCCTACACATAATAGCGAGGAAGATGAGAGGATTACCAGGGCTGGCCGAAGTCTTGGCGAATGAAACGTCAAGGATAGGGCGATGAACCATTGCCGGACAACGGGCCACCGCCTTTTTAGAGGCGAGTGACAGGCTTCACGGCTTGGATGCCATCATTGGATGTAGTGGGATGGCAGGGGCAAGTTTGAGCAAGCAGTTTGTCAGAGGGAATGAAAACAACTACTTCGTAGATTTTCTTAGTCCCTACAGCAGAGGGAGGGGCATTCAAGCCAGCTGTTTTCTGTGGTGTTCCGTGATGTTTCCGGAGGCTTGTGTCCCATGTGGAGGCCTCCATCGGTCGAGGGGCGCCACTGCGCTGAGGGGTGCTCACCTGGTTTGGATGAGGTAGCGCTGGACAGGGCTGTTGTTAGTCTGGAGGCTCGGCGCCCAGCTGAGTTGCACCTGGCGGGAGGCGTGGTGCACCACCATCGGCCTGCCCGGGGCACTCGGTACATCTGCCAATCGTGCACGCGAGTGTCAGCGGTGATAGCCATCATCACTGCGGCTTCAACCAACTTTATGAACAAAATCCAGCGAAAACCTGTCGAAATGCATGAGAGGCACCGGCGGATAATCGGTGGTAAGCTAGGGTAAGCGATGCTCCTCATCCAATAGCACAGAGCCCAGAGCTCCACTCCGTCTGCAGCCACCACGCAGCCGAACTAGTTAGAAATCAATGCCCTTTATAAGTTGATCACATTTACTCGTTATTGGAACAGATGAGTGGGCAGCGGTCAGAGCAGCATTTTGGCATTTCAAATGATTGACCTATGACATTGCAGCTTGCAGCAACTTCCAACTTGCACGATGAGGAATGCCTGAAGACTGGCTGAAAAAATACATCATGGTATTCCAAATATTTTGGACGCTGCTATGAATCAATGCTAAATGTTTGAGGGGACTGGGTCAGTAGGAAACGAAGATGTTTTTTATAAAGTAAGCCAGCAACTTCAGCTAAGTGGGTTAACTCTGGTCAATTGGGTAAAGGCACGGCCGAAATGGATCCTCCATCCCTTTCCTAGATGCACCTCAAAATATCATGGACACTTCAAAAATACATCAGCGGTGAAAGCTTACCTTAACCCAGCACCGCCTGGGCTCTTTCCACGTCCCATCTACCGCATGGGGGCCCGATCGAACCCCAACGATTTCGGGAACCGGAGGTGAGACGAAAAAAACTGAAATGGCGCGGGAGGTGCCCTACCATCTTCTCCTCTCAAGCTGAGTTTGAACCATATCCGTTGATTCATTAGGTCACAGAGGGCCTAAATGTGTCAAATTTTGAACAATTTAGGAGACACCATTTAACGGATCCCAGGCGCGATATTTGCCCTTTGACCTATTTGAGGTCATTACAGGTCACCAGGTCAAAACCACCACATGTTAAAAACAGTATTTTGATGATAACCTTTGACCTAATCATGCTATAGCGCTGGATCAAACGTCATCGTGTATGTCTTTTCACTGGCTTTCATTTGGCATACAGCAAGGCCACTTTCTGACCTTTTGTGTCTTAGGTTATATAAGTCACGAGGTGACCTCTGGAGGTCGATTGCAATTGCTCTAATGGCATGATAGCTATGCCCAGTTATCTTAAGCATTGCATATTTTAGTGAAAATAGCATATCGTGACTTAACTTGACCTTTGGAGGTCAAAACATTGACCTGAGCGCTTAAACATGCCCAGTAAATTCTTACTGAATTCACATAAGCCTTCTAATGCACTTTGCAGATTTACTATAACCCCCATAATTCTGGAGTTACAGGGGGACCATCGATGCTCCCAGTGGGGCAAAGGTGGCACCGGACCCCGGAAGGACGCGGGTTGAGACTGCATTGGGTAGAAAATGGTAAACATATTCAAGTGAAACTCATATCATTCACATCATGGGCCCACCGAATTCAACAAAATATATTTCGGTATTCTTGATATCGAAGACCGAAGGTCAGGGACGGACTATGAACGCTCCATTGGAAATGTACGACTAAAACGGTTTCAACTGAATTACTTAGTAATGAGTCGTTGTATAGCTTTACTTTAACGGCGTTAGGTTCTTCCTATCCTTGCAATTCTAATGATATGCATTTTGCTCTTATTGGACCTAGACCTGACTTCATGTTACGGTCAAATCCTAGATTTGACCTGCAACATCATGTTTATACACCATTCGATTTGAATTGTTACGAGGATTCCAATGATCTATATTGTTTTTCTCTATCTCTAAAAGTTCAAATGTAAGGACGAAAAACCTTCATCTACATGTTATTCCTATGGTGGCATGCCTTGACCTCTAGTCACGTCAAATATGACCTGACAAAAAATCAATCAATTTTTTCTATAGAGATTTTGATGGGCTATCCAACGCTGTATACCGTTTTCCGCAATCTAGCGTGGTTCTCGAGATCTTAGGGAGGGGGGGCGAAGGTGGTCATAAATCGAAGGTGACTCAGGTCCCATCAATGTGCTCTTTAATGGCCTGCCTCCTCGATTTCTGAATGCAAAATGGAACTAACACTGTGGGATGATATATTCAGGCACAGCCCTTAATCAGAATCAGAATGATACAATAGGTAAAAAAATACTTGGTCACACAGTAGCAAGACCTCGAATTGAGTTTCACATAAATGCCTTTTTGTGAAACTCATTCTGGATTTCTTGATTATTTTTTAATCTTTATTGAATTCAAGGCATAAGTACGGAGCTCAGTTCAAGGTGTTGAACACTATGACCAAGACTTTGTGAATTTACCTTCTGTATTAATCTGATTCTGATGAAAGTCTCTGCTTCAATTTAAAATCCCAGTGTATTGGATCCATTTTGCATTCAGGATTCGAGGAGACATGTCAACATATATTGTGTACTCAAAGCAATGAACACCTTAGCAGAAACGATAGAGATTAGGTTACTGGATTCATTTGTATTTTCCCTTCCAATGTTCTTTATATTTTCGAACACTTGAAAATAACAGACACAATTATATACTTTTGTATACTTGTCGATAGGTATGCACCTATTTAAAGCGTCTAGATCATTAGTCTCTCCAATTTATTTTGAGGCTAATAAATATATGTGGATAAGAAAACATGCATCAACTAGCTCATTCTTATATTTTTCCAGCTGCAGCTTCTGGTTATTTCTCCATTCCTCTGTGTTCAAGGATGAGGATATCAAATAGCTTATATTCTACCATCTAGCATTTCAACGCATACGTGTGAGAATATATGGTGCCTTATTGTTGCTAGGAGGTTTTGTTTGTTTGGTAATTAAGCACGCGTTCGCCGAATAACACACCTTAATCCAGTCGTCCCACGGTCTGCAATTAAGGTTAGTTTATTACCACCCCTGATAGGTATTTTACCACAAAAGCCTCGTCTGGGTCCCGCAGCCTCATTGTTGTTTCAGACCGATATAATTAGTCATCTAAAAGCTGCGTGGTAAGCCGCGCTCTGGAGCCACAGGGAGCCTCACGTCGTGGATAAAGCACCACAAAGGGTAGGTATAAGAGCTTGGAAATACATAGGTTGCACTTCATTCAAGTACTATAAAAAAATCAGGAAACAAATTATCCTCTTCCAGCAGCACTAAGTCTAAAAGGAGGATACAAATATTGTGCAAAAACTATATACATATTGTGTATCGGAGCAATATCACGTTATTCACGTAATTGGCAAAAGGTTCGGAAATATCACACTGCATCGAGCGAGCAATGAGCTATTCAGCCTCGTCCCAGAAACAAGACACTGGAGTCGGGGGTATTCAGGCGGCTCATTCCAAATATACTGGCTGCCTGCTCACGACAGACGCAGCGGTAGCTCCGGTGGCGCGGAACAATGCCGAACCCCGCAAATGGAGAGCGCTGTTGGGCTGACGCTCCTGGAAAACAACTCTGTTTTGATGAAGACTAAAGCTGTAGTGGCTGCGTCTCAGGTAGGTTCCCATTACCAGCCTACATCCGGTCAAACGGGTGCGTTGCAGTACTCGCTGTCACAACAGCGGTAACATGGTTCTTGGTCGTCCCTGAAGCATCGGCCGGCCAGACTCGGGGGGGACTTATTTCCGGTCGGCAAGCGTACTCAGTCGGAACCTGCACTAATTCAGCGAATGACATTGTCTCTGTTAAGCACAATACCATTTGAAATCGTGATCAGCACCCGCCTACGTTTTCCCCTGCGGAATATCTTGCTAGGCCTCATGAGAAGCTTGGCTCGCGCTCGCCCACGCGGCTGCCCACTGCTGCCATTTGGTCGGTTCCGACGCCGCACCGGGCGGGTGGCCAGTTCCGAGCGTCGATCGAACAGCAGCTCTGCTGACGCTGCTGCCGCTACACCTCGTCTCGTCGTCAGTAGCGGTAACGAAGCCAATCAGATAACTGGTTCCTGCATGTGGTATCAGCGCGCCGGCGAAGGAAGGCTGCCGCCATACCGCACCTTCGTGAAAGCAGTACTGTTTTGACGGCAAAGCTGTACCAAAGGTTATCCGTATCTTTAGGATTAACCTTTGCCCCGGTGGCGGGTATGAGCCACCTTCGCCCTGGTGGGGGTAAAAAATTAACCCTGCCACGACCTCTAAATCTATGAAAGATAGAGTGAAGCAGAAAAGAGAGATTGGAAGTCTGTCGGAAATGCAACCGAAGTTCCTTTAGTCATTTTTGTGTAAGGTCAATATTGAGGTCATCAGAGGTCAAAATAGGTCAAAATTGAGAAAACATAGTCTTTTACTAAGCTTCGTATATCTCCGGAACGTAAATAGCTGAAAACGTTTTCTCAACGTCATTTGATAGAACCTGAGTCGCTATTTTATTAAGTATAATCTATTCTTTTATTAAATTAAAAGTCAGGGAGCTATAGGTCACTGAATATTGGGAGTATTCTTGGGATTGTCCATTGCTGCCCATACATAAGGGCGTTTTCTTTTTCGCTCATAACTTCTAAATCATGCAAAATAAAGCCATTATTGATGCACTATTGCAATTTTAATTATTATTACGAATCGAATGACATATGATATAGCAATGCCAGGTCAAATTTAGAGATTTACTTAACCTCAGGTCAACAATTTGACCAAACTTGACTTGGTATAGCCATGAAGCATATCATTCGACCTATGGAAACATTTCAGTGACAAAATTAAACCTATATCCTTGTTTATTTAAAATTTATAGAGCAAACCATACCTACCATCAATCGACGGCACGCTCAAATCAGTCAAAACGGAGTATATGTGCCGTAGGCTCTCAGTAGATTTGGTGACGTCTGATTAGCTTCAGTTGGCACCTCTACGTGCCGAGGTTCAAGCTGTGCCGACGGAATGCGCGTCAGACATAATTGGAAGGCATTTATGTTACATGTGTATGGTGATTTTGCAATCGGTGAATAAGCATCTGATGGATAGCGACCTGAATATTTGATCATATTGTAATTGCATAATTCCCACTTGGTCTTTGCAACTCTGTTTGAATTTGTCTCCTCTAAACGAGCGAGCTGAGGCGTCCTGAGCTGGTGCGTGGTGGTCGCGACCTCTGTTGGGTCAAGATGACCCAGGCGCACGGTTGACGGTTGTTGTGACGGAGATCCAGTGAGGGAACTTTAGCTTGTGTGTCGGAGATATTTAGCGGCGTCTAACATTAACACCATTTAGCAATGCTTATAATTCTCGACATGTTTGATAAACTACCAGTAGCTTCAATTCAATTGTGCTTTATTAATCTAATTAAATGTACTTTATAGTTTTATGACGACTTATTGACTTTTGCCTGTGTCCGTCTATTTCAGGCGTTACGGGATGCGTGTGCGTCGGTCACCGGCGGGCAGCGACGGCCAGTGCGGTTCGCGCCCTCTCGGTTGTAGTCGTCGGTCTTGTTAGAGGGTTCACTAGCCGGTACGTTACGTCAAGGTGCTGCCTTTGATGGACGGTTCAGCTTTGGTTTTGGATTCTATACGAGAGCATAATTTCTTTCTTGTGCCAATGGATATTAAGTCATTGATTTCTGCAACATGATTTAAGGTCCGATGTCGTCATTGACTGTATGATATTTACTGTATGAAATTGTTTTAATATGTAATGACATTCAACCGTGCAGAAGCGGTGGTAATACAACAGTTAACTTTAGATGGAGCCTGACTCGACGAGTTGGGAGCGACGCGGCATCTACACGGAGCAAGTTGACGCACAGTGATTTGATGCCGGAAGGAGAAGAGGCCATGGTAGAACGGCTGAGCGAAATCCCGCAAATGTTTAACCCCGCGGCGAGCCACCCCGGGGGAAAAAACCCCCACGATCTCAAAAAAGAGCAAAAACCAAAAAGCAATAAGCAAAAAAAAAACGATTTCGTCAGGTCAATATCATGGTCACCAAGGTCAAATAGTCAAACCAAAGGGGACAACAAAACCTCAATATCCAGAAACATGATAGCAGAAACATTTTCAACACCATCAAAGCTAAATGCACTTCATTACAGTGCCATTCATTCGCAGGCAAAGCTAGAGCTACAGGTCACAATATGGGCATATTCTGGGATGTCCATAGCCACCCAGCAAAGGGCGTTTACTTTTCCAAAGCCCCAAACAAAACAAGATACAGTCATAGTTTATGCACCATGCAATCCCGCAATACGAATCGAATAAGATATCAGCCAGGTCAAATTTAAAATTGACCACCCAGTCAACGTCGACCCAACGACCTATAGCAATGTATATAATTACTGCAACTATACAAACACTTATAAAATAAATATATCTTATTTTATTTAAAATTTATAGATAAAACACCAAAATGCTTATTACCCAGGGACCCTTAAAGGTCATAATCAAAATTAGCATCAACTCAAAATGGGCTAAAAGCAAGTCGAACCGATGTTAGTGATTCCATCTATACTACGAGAAAAGCCATTCGGATTTCCCCATGTATTTACAATGGGCAGGTCATGCCGCCATGCCCTAGGTCACCAATATCAAAATCCCAGAATAAGTGTAGCTCCGGTAAGCCCAAAAGATTCAACTGATCGATAACCTTCTTTAGTTAGCGTCCAAGTATTTTGAGGAGGTCACCACCGGCCGGGACCACCGAAACCTGACCAAAATTTCAGGAAAATGAAAAAGAAGAACAGCAGACCAGGTTGGCGCCACGCGCCGCCGTTTTGGACTAAAACCCAGGGGCAAAAACCCCACCCGGCGAAGGTAATTAAAAAGAAGCGGACCTCATATAATGATAAAGGAAATAGGACACACTTTGGAATGGGCAAGACCGTAATCTGAGGAAGGATGTGGCTATTCTAAGGGAACAAGTACATACATAACGACCAAGCACTGGTGCAAAAGCTGAACAACGGAGGCTTTTTTAGTTGAAGCTGGGGCTGGAACTGCTGATTGCACCGAACCTGACGTTTGGATTCCGGCGATTTATAATTATTGCAGTCTCATCCATCTGGTTCAGTCAAGGACCGTTGCGAGGGTAACGTCTGCAACTTTTACGATGCGCAATGCTGAAACTACATTTAAAAACATTTTGTTTTATATGTAAATAATTGATCAATGCTTTTCTTCAATTGCTCTGATCAGTTGTGTTAATCAATTGTTCTCTTCAAATATAACCAAGCCATGGTCTGACCCACCATCTTTTTTGCCTTGCTCCCCTCCCGCTCTGTAATCCGATCAGGCTGATTCCAGCAAAATCCGAATCAGATACCAGCTACTGGGCAATGAGCTGCCATATGACGGTCAATATATATTCTGGCTTGGAAACGATGGCTTATACATTGGTATACTCCGTAGGAGAACTACAAAGGCACTGATTCTGGTGGCTTTATATGCACGGCTTTTATAGATGTTCAGTGTATTAGTTTATCTGCGTTTGTACTGCGACACCGCGACGTCTCCGCTGTGCCCTGCGTGTTCCTACTGCGTTACTACGGCAACCATGGCGACCCCACGGCGATCATTCTACGTCCTGGCTCAGGTCGCCAAAGCTCAGCGACTATTTCGAACATCTCCAAAGAAGTCACCATCATCCGGCGACCTTGGCGTCCCCACAGCGTCTTTCTTGGTCCTTATTACGACCTCACGGCAGCCATGGCGATCCTACGGTGTCCTGGGTCGCCGTAGGAGCGCAGTAAGGTCGCCGGTCCCGTGTGACTGGGGTATAAGCACTGGTGCAAAAGCTGAACAACGGATGGCGTTACGGTGGCCGTGTTAATTCAGTGGTTGAAAGATTATGTATATGCCTGATGTAAAGAAACGATTTCAGAGTTGGATTTTGAAGGAAAAAACTGGCATTTGTCTCGACAAGTACGGGGAGGGATAATGTGATGTGTGTTGCGGCCATTGGGCGCACATTGGCCCAGTGAGGCTATGCAATGGACATCTACTTGCTCGAACATTTCCGGTTGACAGGCAGTTGCATGCTGGCTCACTCGCTAGCATAGTACGAGGCTTAGGGCTAATGAGCAATCAGATTACTGTAACCATATGGAAGGTACTCCTTCAGGGTTTGAAATAAGGCAATAAGCCCTTTCACTTTGAAGTTTAAAGCAGGCGGAAATTTTATACCGAGAGCTTTAGTTCGAATTAAATATGCCAGTAGTGCTTGCTCAACACGCTCTTCAAAACTGCTATCTCAGTTCAAAACCCATTACAAAAGTGGGACGTTTCTTGTAAGTACCTATCAAGCATAATCTGACCGCCTCACTCCAGCACTAAAAGCATTTATAAAACTTTAATGGCTCCGCGCCTGCATACTTTGTGCAGGTTATGTGATATTTTAGTGAGCCTTAGGTCTTGATATTGATTCCTTAAGGTTAAGCTTTCAAGAGGCGATGCATTTTTTATTAAGCAGCCGCCACATAAACGCATCAGAAGAGGCAGCTTGTCTGAAGGCGGAAGAGAGAGTACACCAAATTATCAACTGAGCCGTACCGGCGGTGAACCACCAGTATAACAACGCCCTGTAGCTGTTTCGTTCTTTGTGCTGAATAAATCCCTGTCAGTCCCCAGGTGGCCTCGGGTTGGCACACATCAAGTAGAGAGACAACGCTAGTTCATGCGTACATACACTATCCACTTTACATTGCCTTGGCTAGGAGGTAGAATGTGTTGCAATAATGAATTGGAACACGACTCGTACGCCAGAATAAGATAGGTACCGATAATAATGTTTCAGTATCAAAGAGCTGCCGGTAGCCTGCAGCTCTGGCGCCGAGGTGCGTGCCAGCGCCACATTGTCGTCGTGTGCAACTAGGTACTTCGTTCTCCGTCCGGAAATGTCTTTGTCGCCGAATGTGAATTTCGTCGGCCCTGCGCCATTGTGGGCAGGTGACTGCGATCAGCCGGCGCCCCGAGACTATAAATTGAATTACAACAAGACGAATTACGTGCGTACAGTGACTGAGGTGTTGCAGCACGAAAAGGGAACAATGGCTAATGCTGCCCTCTTGCGCGAACAAAGAGAGCTCAGCACCGTCTAAAGACTCAAGAGTCAGGCGCAGCGCTTATCAGTGTTATGTCCCATCAATATTCTTCACTTAGCTAACAATCTTTAGATATGTCAGAAAAGTTAGAAAATCCACGGGAAGACGGAAGTGGTGTTACCTACATTATGACAGTATTGATACTCGCCCAACCAGGGGGCATCGATTCCACCCTCAGGTTCTTCAATGGTGGCGGAAAACGGCGGTGCGGGGCCCCTTCATACTTGGTATGCCTGTTGACCCGATGCCTGTTTGGAACTTTTGACAATTTTGGAGGTTCATGTCATGACAAGTCAAGTCAACAGGTGAGTTTAGACAAAGTGACCTTATTTCAACTTTTGAGCTCTACCACACCAGACTTTGAAGCCAACTAACCGGAAACCTTCTACACTAGACAACCAGCACGGGGTCTACAAAATGTACCTATATCCGGAACATTTTCTCTCGGTAACTTGTGGTCAGTTAAAAAGGATGGAATAGCGTGGAAAAAAACCTGTTCTATGCTGTAAAGGTTACAAGAACAAATTTAAAGGCTAAAAAAGTCTAGGAACACGTTGGTTCATGATATCAGGATACCGCACCCGATATACCCCTTCAAGGATATCAAGGGCAGTATTTGATGCTTGAGGTATCTTAAGTCATCAGGGGATTAAGAAGTTCACATTTCGGTATTCACCAGATAATATACACAAATATGCCTGAAGGCTACTGACCTCTGGAGGTCAAACTGTTGACGTGGGATGTTATCTGTCAACATGCTGAAAAAAATTGGTAAAATGCTGATAAATGCTTAAATAAATAAAAGTAAATAGCCTGATAAAATGCTTCCCCGCCCCTCAATAGGTCTTGTCTTGTGGGAACTTTGTCCAGTTGTTTTAACTTTTACATATTTCCTAGAACGTGCTCGACCTAACTTGTCCTACGAAGGTCAAACCATTAACCTGATCGCTAAGTATTTTAAGCAAACTGCTATAGACAAAAAACTGTTATCCAAGAGATAAGAAGGTAAAAGGTATATTTAAGTACTTAAGTGTAAGTACATATTAACTTTCGCCCCGGCGGAAGGGGGTTTTTCAAAACCCCTCTCGGAATTGTCCGGTGACACAAAAAGGCCTCACGAAACGCTGTTGTACTTGGCACACCGTATCCTTGATACATTCTGAAACTTTTTCCCAAAATTTTAAGGTCGGGTCATCTCAGGTCACGTCACCAGTGCAGGTCCAGTAACCTCACCTCCAAAAAAGGGTTAAGATTTTCAGTTGAAACTTATATCACATAATGGGCCCACCGAGTGCTACAAAATATATTCCTAATTTTTTATATCGATGACCTTGAGTCCGATACGGATTATGAACCTCTCCATTAAAAACGCTTGGGAAAACGGGAATTGGACGAAAGTTGTTTTATTTGTGTAGATACTGATTAGACAATTTTCATATCCACCCGAATCATTGTATCCTAGGCCCCTTTCTAGGCTCATGTTGCAAATTTAGACCTGTGACCTCTGAGATCTTAGGTTACTTCAGCAGGTTTTCAGACTTGGGTCATTAACTTTTTAGGAAGTGATGATAGAGCTTTTATTTTGATACCATTACGTTTGGATTATTATTGCGTGTCGATTGACATGCATATTGATTATGCTAGGTCAGATGGTAAAAAGGGGTGGGGGGGGGCAAACCCTCCCCCTTTGGGGGGGGGGTTTGGGGGTTTGGTTTTTTTTTTTAGGGGGGGGGGGGGGGAAAGAAGGAGGGGGGGGGGGGAAAAGAAAAGGGGGGTTTTCCACAACCCCCCCCTCCCCAGATGGTGACCTTGAACTTACCTTAGGTCAGGTCATGGTTATGTTTTCGCTTAGAATAGTCATATCATACATCATTTGGTTCGCCGTAACAAGAGGTAGAGGAAGCCCCCTCCAAATGTCTCAGAGTGCCTATAGTTAATGCATTGCCGAAGGCTGTTCCAAGGCAATGACGGAAGGGTGGGGTCCGAACCCCATAGCCACCCCCCAAATGTTGTCCTGGATCCACCAATCCTTTGAAATGTAATTTTTACTGTAAATTTTGGGTGTAATCATTATCTGTTTCCGTATCATCTCAACCTTAAACCATTTAATATATTTTCCTATCATTTGCACGCCAACATTTTTTTCTAGGCAGTCAATTTATAGTCCACAGTTGTCCAATTTTGAAACATGAGCTTATGTATCATTTGTAAAGGTTCACAGTTGGTGCCAAGTCCCACTGACAAAATATGCTGACAGCATACCTTGCACTTTTTTAATGTGCTATGAAACTTGCACAGTTTTTCATATTCTTCCTAGACCTGGTTGTTTTAGTGAGAGGGAGAACAAGTCCCTCATCCCTTCCCGACTCCTTCCATATCGACAGCTTCCATGATATTCACTTCTAGTCATTATTAATATGCATGGCATAATGTCATCAGCAAAACGGCGCAAGTTTAGACTTATCAACTCCTCGAAGAACCTCACTGACAGAACGCTGCAACCTTAGACTTATCAACACATATCGCAACGTAATTGGCCGAATATCACCATCCTAAAGACAAACCAACCCTTCCCCTAATCTGTGTTCATCTTACATTTCGTCCGAACGCCCCACTGCGAGCAGAATTGAAATATGCCCTCTGTCAGGCGGAACATACCGAGCACGAGCATCCGAATAGTCCTGGAGCCGGCCGGCTGGCCGTTGAAGGCGCAGCTGTACTCGCCGCCGTCATCGGCTCGGACTGGTGAGAGCAGCAGCGACCAGTTGGAGCGGTCTACACGGATACGGGCCCGGTCCCCGTGTACCCGCACCGCACGTGCCACGAACTCGGCCAGCTCTCCCTGGCGGCGAACACGGTGAATCAGAGAGTCCGCGCGTGCCACAAACTCGGCCAGCTCTTCCTGGCGGCGGGACACGGTGAATCAGAGACCGCACGTGCCACGAACTCGGCAGCTCTCCCTGGCGGCGGAACAAGGTAAAACAGAGACCTCAACACACCTGTCACGACCTCGGCTAGCTCCCCCTGGCGGCGGGACACGGTGATTCAGGGCCCACATCTGACATGAATTTGGTCAGTGATTCGGTGGAGATGAGGGGGGAGGAATAGTGAATCGGACATGGAAGGATCGAAGTCCAGGGATGGACCCAGGGCTTCCTCAAAGAGGGCAGTGAATTGCCGGATCTAATTTCGGACCTGGGGGTCTGTTCCCCTCTTATGACTTTATGGCCTTAAATTTTGGCAAGCTGAAATATGTTTTGCCTTTCTAAAGGTTTATTGTTCCTTTCTTAAAGCCCTTTTCGCTATAAGACCCAGAGTTCGCACATTCACATCAAACAATGTTAAGCCAACAGAGCAAACACATTTATGGCTCACATATTACAGTTAACTGTTGTTTTATGTCGACTGGCAGCAATGGTTCTTGACTACCCTGGATATACTTTATGCAAGCAAACAAAGCTTACGCCACCTCAGCTGCTGTTCAATATTGTGATAAATCACCGGATTATCCTTCCATTTTTTTCTTTTCATTTAGTCTTTTTCCGCCGGATTATCCTTCATTAGCCTCCACAGTCTTGATTTTGTTTGTGCCTCAATTAAAAGGTAAAGGGTGCATCATATGCCCCGATGTCTTCAGAATTTCCTGTCTGTTGATTCATTTTGTTACATTAGTAGTACGATGACGCTGTGCGAAATGCTAGCAACATCGGATGCCATCTAGGTGGTCTGTATCAGCACCAAACATTTGTCATCCAACAGCATCAGTCAGTCCATTCACAAGTATAGCCATACATATGTTTCAATAGACGCAGATTAAAAATAGACACTGGTTAAAAAGTACATCATGCAGACACATACCACACTTAGCACGCCCCCAGCCACCAGTCCTCTCACTGTCTATTATCCGCTGGCAGTCTGCTTCCACAAAAGCTTATTTACCTTTAAAAGGAATAACGATATTATATAATTATTAATCATAAATTTAAGTAGCGGTAAATAAATCAATAAAACATAGAAAAAAAAAAGGAATTAAGGTTATAGTGCAAACGTCCCACACAATGTTCTCGGAAAACTGGAGGTCAGGGTAATTCAACTTCACTGACCTATGACGTAATAATTTGACGTATTCCTAATAATCTACAATATAAATGACACTTTAGTAGCCTTTGGGCAGGAAACGAGGGATTGACCTTGAAAATAGACCATTGACCTTGGTATTGAGTAGTATGAACTACGAAGTCATAGCATATCATACGTCATACTGAATAATGCCATCAGCACGGAATACTGGGGTCAATGCCCTTCATCTTCATATGGGTTGACATTGATACATAACCTGATTATATGACTTTATGACTTCACTACTCGGTCCACAGTGCAGGCGAACTAGTGCGGCTACGCGATTGCGACGCGCTCATGAATTTTATCAAATGTAGCTGCGTAGCGTTTTCCAGAGGCAAATGGTTCTCCGATCACCTCAGAAAAATAGGTGGGGGGGGACTTAAGGACCTCCCCTCCACTGCACGTGTTAATGGTATGTAATGGTTCAAGCGACGCCGCACGGAGTACCTGGCCCGACAGGACAGCAGGAGGGCGCGTGCACTCGAAGAGGCAGCCGTATCAACGTCTGCAACAGCGTTCAGCTTTTCTGACGATGATAGTGTCATCGACGTATCTCAACGTCAACGACGCCATGGAGTTGGAGCCACCATCGCCAGCCGCGTCCCGGCACGGCCGCGTTCACACCCCACGACATTCACAAACAGCCTACCTGGTGTCGATGGCGACGGGAATACATACCACAACGACGCAGCAGGCCGCGCTAACGAATACTATCATAGGAGAGCGGCAGCAGCACAACCAGAATATCGCGTTCGTTCGCCACCGTTAATCGGTCTCGCCGCAAGGTGGTGGGTGACGTCGTGCACACCATCCACGCGAGGAGTGGAGTCCGTCAGGACTCGCGACGCTGCACTGGAACTCCAAGCTCATACCAGATTGACGGACAATCAACTCCGGGAATAGTGGCTCACGGTCATTGTCATCGACAACGTCGATCTCAAGCTGCTCGGCATAGCTGTTAGACCGGAAGTGACGTCAGCGCCGGCGAGCTGGCCGCATGGACGACTTGGTGGCGCGTTGGTCATCGACGCTCGGCCCTGCGAGAGGGCGGAGTTGGCCTCCTCCGTTTGGATATCCCAGGAGCTCTCCACACTCTGGCTGGGGCAGAACCCCACACCGCCCAACACCTGAATTCGGAGTCCATCCAGACGGCCCAGTGGTCATGTGCGGCCCAGTGATCATCTGCCTCGACTCGCAGGCGGCGCTCATGACCCAGGAGGGAGCAGTTCCTTTTCAGCGCTCCCTCATCGCCGTCAATATCTGGCCTCTTTTCCTGTCCCTGGCAGACCAGGATCTCTCAACGCACCTATAATGGGTGCCAGCCCACTGCAACCTGCCAGGAAACGAAGCAGCAGACAGACTGGCCAGGGAAGCATCCACCAGGCACGCTGGGTGGTCAAGGTTATCTACGTTATCAAGCTTGGCCTGCTCGAGCAGCAAATTATGGATTTGCCTCGTGTCGCAGTGACGGCGGCACATCAGGTCGGCAAGCTGCTGGACTTCGTAGACTTCATGGCTCACGTGTACTGCGCGTGGTGGCTGATGAGCAGCTCCATCACACGAGCTGCGTGGAACGACCTCGCGCTGATCAAGACACTGCGCAAGTACACATGCATCAATAAGCCGATCGCCGAGAGTGTTTTGCGTGTCTTCCAACGGCACCATGGGTACGTCGCAGCGGAGCTGGTGCCCCCTGTTTGAACGACGATGTCGTCCGCGATGCCGAGGGCCAACGCGCTGCGTCAGCAGATACTGGCTCGTCAAGCCAGACGTGCCGTGCACACAGCCGCTCGATCGCCTTCGCACCGGCTCCGGCAAGCCGACATTCCCGACGGTCAACGCCTCCACTCGCCTGGCCGACCTGGTCATCGGCGACTCCTGATCCATGATGAGTTCGTTCAATATCCTTCTTGGAGCTGGCCGTCAGTAAGTAGCCGCAAACCGACGCCTACGTCGATGGAAAGCGCAAGGTGCACAGCGTCAACGTCGTCAGCAACTGCGCTGGGCGTGGCATCAAACTGACATACGACTTCTTGACCACCGGTTAGGGCGAGGAGCTCTTGCAGAGTGTGCTGCAAGTGGCGGGCATGACCGAAAGCGAAAATCGAACCTCTGGCAGGTAATGACACTTGTCCTGTAATGTAGTTTTCTTATCTTGTATGTATGTGGGGTATCGAATTTCACGAAATACGGTGATTTTTGTGGGTGGACATGAACCTTTTACAGACCCCTGAATGCAGTCAGATACATTTCAAAATTGATTTGTTGGATGGTTGTAAGATAACACATTTTATGTATTTGTAATATAACAGGCGTTTTGACTTTGAAAACCAGTTTTGAACAACTTGCTGGTAGACACTGTCAATGATGCATTTCGTGAAATTTCGTGAACTTCAGGGTAGATGTGGACTGACCCCCTAGATCAATTCAGATGCCCTTCAAAATTAACATGTTGGATGGTTTCAGGATACGTAACAAATAAACTTTGCTGACAGAAGCGAAGCAGAACATTTTTTAAAGTGCGGCGAATGATGCACCTTATTAAAAGGTTTTAAAAAATTAACAATTAATCAGCCAGAGGCTGAGCACCAAGGATTTGAGGCCGTAGTTGAAAAGGTAGCAGAAAAAAGAGTAAAATGTGTATGCACTTTGCATATATGTAGGTTTTGCATATAGGTTGGTAATGCATATAGGTTTTCCGAGTAGGTATATAGCCATCAGTGTCCACGGCACTTAACAAAACCAAAGCGATAGGTATTGTAGCATAGTGGATAATACGTTGCTTAAGCATTGCGTCAGTGAAAAGTGAATGGAACAGCTCTGTGCCACGTACCCACATTTCCTCTCTGGGTTTATCATTTGGTGGTATTGCGTCCGTAAGTTCGTCCAACGTTTGTCATAGTTTGATGTAAGAAAGTTCCGGCAAAACAGTTGCATCTCCATAGAAAAATGTTTGTAAAATCATGGTTTAATGCAATTACATCCTTCTTTTCAAAATTGGGGCTGCTGTGGTGAACAGTTTGGTCTCCAAACGCGCCAAGGTGGCATTATGCCAGCCCAAATTTTGATAACCTAGTTGGTATAACTGAAGAAATGGTAGAGCTGAGCTCGGGCTGCAATGTTGTGGGATTACAATTTGCAGGGTGATCTTGAACCACGAGAATTAACCCCTGATAGCAGCTTTTCGGAAACCACCCTAGACTAGCATTCCGGGTGTCACTTAGGTTCTTGAAGTAGGCAAAGCACTACTTGGGGAGCCTTGTTCAAAAATCCGAGTTCCTAGATCAGCGGTTATTAGGGATGTCAATCGCGGGATCATTCCGTAATCCCAGCATTTCTGTATTGAGAAAATTCTGGTCCCAGAAGATCCCGACATCTCGGGAGTAAGCTGTTTTTTATTGATAAATTACACTTCCATATTAAGCCAATATACACATTCCATATGCGATCATTAGTCAAATCTAATTTTGGATAGAATTAGGGATTGCATGCCTAGAAACAGTATTGAAAAGATAACAATCAAAATACACAAAAACATTGTGATATGACTGAAATAAGCCATGATTCCAAATACACAAAAACATTGTGATATGACTGAAATAAGCCATGATCAAAACGGCAGTTTTACGCATATGAGTAGATATGCATTCAACAAGGGACATCGAAACAAGATATAAGCTTTCAAGAGGTTTCAAGAGGTTCAAGCCCCTAAAGACTATGATAGCAGCATGTGAGAAACCCAATGAACCCATCCGCATTTGTACCGACAAGTACCGTCCATTTGGACATAAATTACAACAATGAGGTCTCCTTTGAGCGTTGTCGAGAGTCTGGCTCTTTCTAAGAAAACAATGATATTTTATACTGTCGTTGCATTGCTGACATCTTCCTTGATGAAACGAAATACAAATACCTGGAAAGGCTTCTGAAGGGGTTACGTGACAGCTGAGGACCTAACTTTTCATCCGAGAATAGTGCCAACATCAGACTGTCATTCCTCGACGTTAGGATCGATACACAGGAAGGCCAGTTTGGTACCAATGTTTACCGCAAACCAACAAGCTTAGGGAAATGTTTGAATGGAGAATGATATTGTTTAGATGCGTACAACCTAGAGGTCATTTGATCCTACGTGCAAAAGTATCTTAGACACTGCAGTTTTGGGAAGTTGATTTATCAAAAACTAAAGAGAGTGCACAAAACTTTAGTGGATAATAGATACATCAACCTTAATTTTGATCGCGTCAGCAAAAAAATGTCGAACAATTAGAAGAAAACCCAGCCTTCACAGACAGAAGGTAAACCAAGGTCGTCAACTACAAAAACATCACGGAAGAAAGACAAAAACGGGTAACACAGCACCTACAAACCCCGACAAGAAACCTCGCCTCAACATTTACTACAGTAACCCCACAACATCACCTCTGGTCATGAAGAAAAACGCTCACAAGCAGGCAGCACTGAAGCAAACCAACGTAATATGCCGTTACATATTCGTATAGCTGGGGACTGCGCCACTCGCGAGATAGGGATATTATGTTGGGTTCGCATCAATAACACTCAGTCACATAATGGTCATGAATGTACCTGCAAAATGACTGACCCAGCAAGCACATGCACGAACACAATGGCATAAACATTACCAGAGACATCTTCAGTGCTCCAGCTAATTCACATGTCATCACACACTGCAACTATCGGCGGAGACTCACGGCGCTCAGCACGATCATCATCAACAGCACACTATCGTCATCATTGATGCCAAGCAATCCTCAGGACTTCCATTGTATAACACAAATCTAAGGTTAGTACTGCAGGAATGTAAAGAGGGTCGGGAAGAAAGAATAGGTGCGCTTTCTACTTGATGTGTTTTCCAAAATGCATGCAGTGGCAACTTGTGAACAGGCTAATTTCTTGGTTCATCCAACATATATCGTCTAAGGCTCTATTAACAGATTACGGGGTCGAGCCACCTTCGCTTACGAGTGGGGCGGGTATCCGCCCCCCGAGATCTCGAAAACCACGGAAGGTAGCGAAAACGGTAAACGGCGTTGGGTAGCCCATCCACTTCTCAATCGAAAATATCTGTACCATTTTTTTGTCAGGTCAAATTTAAGGTCGCGAGTGGTCAAAACATGCCGTCATAAGGATAACATGTAAATTAACACGCGCATTGACGGGGGTCTGAGCCACCTTCGATTGACGAGGGGGCGGGTACCCCCCCTAAGATCTCGAGAATCACGGTAGGTAGCAAAAAACGGTAAACGGCGTTGGGTAGCCCGTCCGCTTCTCCATCGAAAATATTTGAACCATTTTTTTGTCAGGTCACATTTAAGGTCACCAGAGGTAAAAACATGCCGTCACATGCCGTCATAGGGATAACATGTAAATTAAGTTTTCGGCCATTACATCTGAAAAAGTAAAGATAGAGCAAAACGATTTGAACCCTATGAATCCTCGCAGCAAGCCGAATTGAATGATATATAATTTGACCTTGCTAGGTCAAATCAAAGATTTGACCTCACCTGAGGTCAGGTCAGGTCAAATTATATAATCATATCATTAGACCCGCAAAGCCAAGGCGAGTCTAATGAAGCTAAAATAAGCGCCTATCACCATCTGTTACTGAGTTATTCAGTAAAAACCATATTTCCCATGTATTACCAATGGAGAGGTCATCTTCGTCCCTGACCTTAGGTCATCAATATCAAAAATACCGGAACATATTTTAGAGCACTCGGTAAGCCCATTATGGATATAAATTTCAATTGGATAAGTTCACCCTGCTCCGACTTATGCTATCTTAAACTTTTTTGAGGTCGGTTCACTTGACCTGTACTGGTGACCTGACCTGAGATGACCTATCCTTAAAATTTTCACAGAAGTTCAAAAATATGAGGAAAAGGTATAAAGTACGGCGCCTGCGCGCCGCCGTTTTTCTGCTGTCTCCGAAAACCCGAGGGGGCGGGTACCTGCCCCCGTCAATACGCGTGTTAAGGTTTTTGGCCATTACATTTAAACAAGTAAAGATAGTGTAAAACGACTTGAACTATATGAATCCTCGCAGCAAGCCGAATCGAACGATATATAATTTGACCTTCTAGGGCAAATCAAGGTTTGACCTGACCTGAAGTCAAGTCAAAGTCAAGTTATATAAAATACATATCATTAGAACACAAAGACAAGGCGAGTCTAATGCAGCTAAAATAAAGGCCTATCGCCATCTGTTACCGAGTTATTCAGTAAAACAATTTTCCCATGTATTTCCAATGGAGAAGTCATGCCTCGTACCTGACCTCAGGTCATCGATATCAAAAATACCGGAACATATTTTAGAGAACTCAGTGGGCCCATTATGTGATATGAGTTTCAATCGGATATGTTCACCCCGCTCCGACTTATGCTATATTAAACTTTGAGGTCAAGTCACTTGACCTGTACTGGTGACCTGACCTGAGATGACCTAACCTTGAAATTTTCACAGTAGTTGTAAAAAGAATGAGGAAAAGGTATGCCAAGTACGGCGGCGCTGCGCGCCGCCGTTTTCTGCTATTCCCGAAAACCCGAGGGGGCGGGTACCCACCCCCGTCAATGCGCGTGTTAAAAACGACCTTACAGCAATGCAAAAGTATTTTGTGTAGTAAAGGCAGCACGTGCATGTGGAGAAATGTGAGTATAGTTACCACATCAGATATGTATGACACATACATACATAAGCACGTGAAACGTGTAAAAGTATTTTGTGTTGTTCTGTATGAATCAGAGGTATTTTCGTCTACGATCTTTAACACACACATTAACGGGGTCTGAATCGCCCTCACTTTGACGGGGGGGGGGGCGGGTACCCGCCCCACCTAAGATCTCGAGAACCAGGCTAAATAGCGAAAAACTGTAAACGCCGTTGGGTGGCCCATCCACTTCTCCATCAAAGATATTTGACCATCTTTTGGTCAGGTCACATTTAAGGTCACTGGAGGTCAAAACATGCCGTCATAGGGATACCATGTAAATGAAGGTTTTGGTCATTACATCTGGACAAGGAAAGATAGAGCAAAAGAATTTAGACCTTTGGAATCCTCGCAGTAAGCCAAATCGAATGATATATATAATATGACATTGCTAGGTCAAATCAAGGATTTGACCTGATCTGAGGTCAGGTCATGATCAAATTGGGTAAAATGCAAAGCATTAGAACCGCAAAGACAAGAAAAATCCAATGCAGTTAAAATAAACGCTCTATTACCATACGTTACTAAGTTATTTAGTTAAAACAATTTTTCCTTGTATTTCCGATGAAGAGGTCGTGGCTCGTACCTGACCTTAGGTCATTGACATTAAAAATACCAGAACAAATTTTAGATAACTCGGTGGGCCCATTATGTATTATGAGTTTTAAACGAATAAGTTCACCCTGTTCCGATTTATGCTATCTTCAAGCCTGTACTGGTGAACTGACCTTAGATGACCTAAACTTAAAATTTTTACAAAGGCTTAAAAATGATGAGAGAAAAGGTGTGCCGAGTACAGCAGCGCTGCGCGCAGTCGTTTTTATGCTATCTTCGAAAAACCCGAGGGGGCAGGTACCCGCCCGCCCCTGTCAATGCGCGTGTTAATGGTCCAATGTAAGTTCCAACCATGCATGCTCTTTGTTTGATGTGACACAATGTTTATGCAACGTAACTTTCAAATATGCTTTAATTCATGAATATGGCCCAGGAAAAGAGAAGCGTTAATACACATGCTATTTTGTACGATATTATAGATGTATAAGGAAGCCGAATGTCGCTTGATCCGTGGAATAAAAACAACAAGCAAGAAAATTGTTCCATGTATGTAATATGTGTATCTGATGTAAACCCGAATTTATTTAGTTGCGGACCAGGCACCTAATACTATAGTAAAAATCCTCTAGACATGACTCAATCTATTTTGAATTCAGGGAACGGGTCCAAAAAGAATGATATGGCAAGGATGTGCTAGTACGGGGGACCCAAAATCCAAAAGGGCCCTGCCCTCAGTCAACAAGTCCCCTCCCCTCCATCCCACGATATCCGCCACGTCCATAGATCCAAGCGCAACACAAAAAATTAGTTGCCAATCAATCCAAAAATACTTTATCCAGAAAATCACATTTTGAAGAAAAAATCACGCCACATCACACTCACTCTTTCATTGGCGGCGGGGCAGCTTTTGCGGGCGGACGTGCAGGTCCAGGTCAGCTGGTTGACAATAAAGTCGCTGGGGTCGCTGCTGTCGGAGAGACCTGGACACGGAAGCGAGGCCGCATCTCCAGCCCGGGTAATCACCGTTTCCATCAGACGCGCCCGCTTGCCTGAAATACACGGCGTGACGTCAGCCGGGACCTGGCCGGGCGACGACGGCACAAAGTCCGCCCGGGCTTCCGATCGTCCTCGACACCAGGATCTCCGCAGATTTACCGACATGTCAGGCGGCGATGAACCAGTGGTGGCTCCTCATATGATGCAGCTGAGGCTCGACCTCACTCAGCAGTTTGAGAGCGCTTAGCAGTTGAGTCGTTTAGGGGGGATGGGTGGCTCAGTGAATAGCAACCATGTCTCCTGAGTCACAGGTCTGGGTTCAAGTCCCAGTGGAGCCTCGGAATAAGCTGATCTGAAAAAGGTGATCCCACAAGTCCCTTCCAACAGGGTGGTAGTTGGCGATGCCGTATTACTTCGGTAGTTAGTGCATCGTCAAAGCCAAACAATTATGTTATCACCCACCAGTTTGAGGGGAAGGTACTAAAGTTCAGCGCAAAATCAACAATAGAGGTATATGAATTCAATTCGGAACTGTCACTATCCCAAAACAAACTTCAAGACAGGATGCGTAACAGTTGCAAGAGTGAATAGTTAAACGCCCAAAAATAGCCCACCGCCTCATCTTGCCGCCACAAATCCTGCGATGAGGCCTGCACTAACACAGCCCCGCCACCGTGCAACGGCCCAGCAATGCAGCTGAGGCTACCACTCTGTCTCAGCCCACGGTCCCGACAAGCACGAGCAAGGGGAGCTTACTGATGCTCTTTCATTGCTGCGCTCTACTTTATGTCCAGATTCTCGGTTGTGCTGTTTGCTTACTAAAGTTTGAAGTGGCATCCATAAAAGTGTTATTTGAAAGAGAAAGCACGTTAAAAGCTCCCTTGACTGAGCTGTCTGTTCTTGAAGTGTACTCATGAAACAGTTTTAAGAGCTTTTAACTTTATTCTGTTCTTTATGCGGCTACCACCCTGAAGATAGTCAAGTTCTTCATCAGCTGGGACCGGCAGAGTCAAACCCGGAAATGTTGCAGCGAAGCCGCCGCAGCGTGGCTCTCAAGGGCTCTGGGCCAGTTTCAGCCAGCCACACCAACACGCTGAAATCTCCCACTGACACTTTGAACCTATTCACACTTGGCAGAATCTGCCGACAGAATCTGTCGACCGAAAACACAAAAACATGTGTGAAATCTGCCGACAAATGAAAATATTGGCACGTTCTATCAACAGATGCTGTCAAGTGTGAATAGACTCTTAGATCTAAGGACGAGACCAATCGGTTTCGCTCAGCAGCACTAACAGCTGGGTGACACTTGCCGGTAAGGGCGGGACGGCTGGGGAGGGTGGCCCTTCCCTCACAGTCAAACTAAGCTGCTGGGATTGTCGGTTGCGCGACAGTGTTCGGCTGATCGGTGCGTTGTAGCTAGCGCAGTTCCCTTTCAAAGTACCTATTTGATGCACTCGCAAATTAAAAAAATGGACGTAGAACAATTCACAGATTATATGTGCAGAGTAGGAAAAGGTTTAAATTGTGGGGATGGAGGCAGGACAGGAAAGCAATACTTAATATATACATGTTGTCCAAGTTTTTGGCGGCTCGGCTTTTGGGATCCCAGGCTCACTAAAGTCATCAAGCGGCTTGTCACTGAAACTCCGACCCCACCATCCAAACGAGCAATTCCCGCCATGATGGGTTAATTTGAAAGCCAAAGTTTAACGCCCAACAAAGCACAGGGACGACCGCCTCGCTCAGTTCACTCTCACCAGTTAATTGCCAGCCGGCCTACGTCTGGTAAATATTGAGCGCCGGGGTGTCTCAGGGGAACCGATCCCAAGCTCTCACCAATGAACTACCACTGCACGTTTTCCTGAGCAGCAGTCCAGAGCTCAACGCTCTACCAACTGAACTACCATGGCTGCTTATGCATCTACTCTGGTGTCCTTGTAGTTTTGCTGCTGTATGCTTTGAATAAACTCCAAACCTGATGTTTTCTTAAAACTGAAGTCCTTCAAAAAATTACGTGCTTATTAGTGAATGAGCTTTCAGCCACACTCAGTTTACTGCATTGACCAATGTTTCTCCTTTATAGATTTTGTCTGTGCAATGAAAGATATTCTTTTGCTGCCTGCACCATTGCACCATGCCTAATAATTTGACAATCTTTAACCCGCGCCCCACTGGGGGTCCGGCGTTACCTTTGCCCCACCGGGGGTCATCGATGGCCCCTCTAACTTCGAAAACATGGGGATTAGTACAAATCTGCAAAATAGATAAGAAAGCTTGCGTAAATTCAGAATGATTGTACTTTGCATGTTTAACACGCATTGACGGGGGTCTGAGCCACCTCGCATTGACGGGGGGGGTACCCGCCCCCTAAGATCTCGAGAACTACGGTAGGTAGCAAAAACGGTAAACGGCGTTGGGCTGCCCATCCACTTCTCCATCGAAAACATTTGAACCATTTTTTGTCAGGTCACATTTAAGGTCACGAGAGGTCAAAACATGCCCGTCATAGGGATAACATGTAAATTCAGTTTTCGGGCATTACATCTGAACAAGTAAAGATAGAGCAAAACGATTTAAACTGTATGTATCCTCTTAGCAAGCCGAATCGAATGATATATAATTTGACCTTGCTAGGTCAAATCAAGGATTTGACCTGACCTGAGGTCAGGTCAGGGTGAAATTATATAAAATGCATATCATTAGAACTGCAAAGCTCAGGCGAGTCTAATGCAGCTAAAATAAATGCTCTATCACCATCTGTTACTGAGTTATTCCGTAAAAACCATTTTTCCCATGTATTTCCAATGGAGAGGTCATGCCTCGTACCTGACCTTAGGTCATCGATATCAAAAATACCGGAACATATGTTAGAGAACTGGTGGGGCCATTATGTGATATGAGTTTCAATCGGATAAGTTCACCCTGCTCTGACTTATGCTATCTTAAACTTTTTTGAGGTCGGGTCACTTGACCTGTACTGGTGACCTGACCTGAGATGACCTAACCTTAAAATTTTTACAGAAGTTGAAAAAGATGAAGGAAAAGGTATATCAAGTACGGCGGCGCTACGCGCCGCCGTTTTTCTACTGTCTCCGAAAAACCCGAGGGGGGCGGTTACCCGCCCCCCGTCAATGCGCGTGTTAAGCTCTCAGGTAAATGGTTTGACCTCCAGAGTTCAAGTTAGGTCACGATAGGCTTTTTCCACTAAAGTATACAATGTTTCCCAACCATGCAACATTCAATACGTGGGGTCCCACCGGACGACGGAGATAGTACGGTCTCTGGAAATATGCCCCCCAACCATGCCCCCAACCGATCGGAAATCATGTATCCGCCTACGTTGGTTTGCTGATTAATTTAACGCTGGTGGCTATGTTTAGGTTTCCCATGTCGATATCTTACATTTTAACGTAAAATGAGCAGCAAGCCTCATCACTCAGTAACATAACCTTTTACCCAAAAGAGGTTGCGCTGCTCGAGCAAGACTAATTTCAGATTGGGGCAGATAGTGACTAACTACCCACCATATGGTTCCAGAGTGTCTTTAGTTACTAATGATCAAAGAAATATTATATCAAGCAGGTAGAAAGTAGTCAACAATATGTATTTGGAAATTGACACGACGTTGAAGCTTTTATCTAGGCCTATTAATTCTTGCGAAGCTACTACACAGGTTCGCCACTTTCACACCGTTCTTCCATCTTGTGCTCAATCCTTTCTAGTGTCTAGCCATCATTACGAGGCGTTCGCACATCTCTGAAAAAGGCAGGTCCATGCCCTCCCCCACTCGTTTTGTTTTTGTTTCGAGAACTGTGGTTCATACAAAGATCAAGGTGGGCAAGCAAGGGGGACACCACCTTCAAACGATGCTCGGAGCTCCCTGAAATGGTCGTAGCTCCGTCTGAAATGCTGCTTGCCACCTACCGCACCCCAGGATGCAAGTATTGGCGCCCCACGATAGTATTTGCCGCCACCTAATAGGTTTTGCCTCCCAAAGGTGGCGCCCCCGGTCCACTACACGATCACTATGCTTGGTCCGGATATGTTCGAGAGGCCGTCCCTCAACCCGTCCACCCGTGTGGAACGAATGTAAAGTCGCACAGGCCTGTAGACGGGTCGGCCAGGATATCCAGCCCAGCCCACCCGCAGCCCACTCTAAGCCCACCCAGAATGTTTTCTGGGAGACACCCCCGCTGTCCTCAGTCAATACCGTTTTCCACCCAGGAAGCTCACGTCATGTCCTGGCCCCCTCTAGCTCCGCTCCCAAGAATCTCAGCTCAATTGACCTCTTCCAAACTTGCGGTCAGAAGCTCAACCTCGAGCTCTTGGTCAAATCAGTCCCCCCTCTAATGCCTTCTGAACATCCTGCCTTCCAAAGTGAGGTGGTACTTTCTATAAATCACAAGTATTCAATCCGAGGCAGTGCACCAATACTGGTGGCATATCCCAGGTCACAGATCTTGTCACTACAACCAGTAAAGCAGCCACGAGTCACAACCGTGATGAACGAGAAAGAAAGGACGATCAAACTGTACTGGTGGGGACCAACCACCAGTGACCATATTGACAATCCATCACATGCATATACCTTATGGAAAAACATTGAGTCACCGTAAAATAACCAGGGCACGTCAGCAGAATCATTGACAAGACTGGTAGATACATTTTTCCCTATTGATAATGACTTGAACTTGTCACCCTCTGCCCAGAGCGCGCCATGGACTGCATGCTCGATGCGTCCGAACCATCTGTGGGTCTGACTGGGTTGGATACAATGGATAATCCGGGTATTTTGTGTTCCATTTTATATAACAAAGAGTTTCCATGCAACCATATCTCAATCAAAGCGAATGAATCCTTGCTTACAACAAAATGCGATTCTATGCATAAATACCTGTTTATTCCCATATATACTCTTTGTGTTTCCGTCGCCACCGCGGTGAAAGAAGACTGCAATAATGGCGCGGCAGCGCCTGCCCACCCCATCCGGCCGCGCACGGTGGTATGCCTCTAGCCCCAGCAACAAACGTCGATATCCTCCCCCGCCGCTCTCCAGAGTTCCGAAACACGCCACCTCAACATCTCTCCGCCGGCAGCCTCCCCTCCATCCGCCCACCTCTCTGCCCAGAGCGCGCCATGGGCTGCATACACAATGCTTCCGGAACCATCTGTGGGTCTGACTGGACCGGATGCGATGGATAATCCGGGTATTTTTGTATCTGGATATGGAATCTGGCTCGATTTTCTCTGATTTCGCTATGTTGTTTTGGAAATGAATCGGATTTGTATGGACTATCGTGATGTGGAAGCCGATTGGTTTGGATGTATCGCGAAACTCCACGGGCCTGGTCAGATCTAAATTCTCTACGCCATGGGGTACTCTAACGGGCTTTCCACTGTACCCACCCCTCCAGAGCACCAGCGACCACGGCTGCCTCGGCACCTTGGTACGCCACACGCGGTGTGTAATCTGACGAGACATTGCAGGCCCTGGCGCGTACCGACGGCCGCACCGCCCTCCCCTGTAGTAGTGCGCGGTCCCCGTCGGCTGCGACGGGCCGCGCGACGGCCCCGATGGGAGGTGAGCAGACGCTGCGTCTTCCTGTGAGAGCGGTCTGTCACTGAGTGCGTTCACGAGAAGTGATGCATACGTCGATAGGCAGGCAGGTCCGTCTGTCTTGGATGATGGTGCAGATGTCCAGCGCCAGTCCGCACCCCAGCTCAGTACGCAGCCACAACCAGACCTGCTCCCAGTCCCATCTCTTACCGCGACACCGACAGCCCTGTACTGTTCGTCTTATTTGGCCCTATTAAGGCTTTATATCTAAATTACTCTAGGAGATGTTCGATCTGTGAGCTCTTCAGAGCGGACTGGAGGACAGAGATGGCGCTGGAAGTAGTTGGAGTAGACTCCAATAATCATGGTCTAATAAATTTGACGCTCATTTCGACAGAACAGAATGATCCTGGGCTTTTACGGAATCACCCTGTTCCGTTACAGTCTGAGCGTGAAATAGCAGACGGTTATAGCTCCAATAAAACAGGTCTCCATAACGAATTTCAATCAACTTTACTCTTCCGATAGCAAGTTAGGTGTTCAAGTTAGCTCGGAGCAAAACTTTTAGCATACTAATGTGATGGATTTCACTTCCGAATTTGCTCCTGAGTACTGAGTGGGAGCAGACACTTGGTTCTGCTCATGACCTGGCATGGTGGGAGCCCTTACCTCGCCGCAGTCTGCGCCTGCAATTTTGTGCCCCTGGCAAACTCAATACTTGAAGCAGCTGCGTGGCAAAATATATCCTGAATAGCTGAAGTCAATTTCTCCTCTCAAATCCCAGGAGTTAAGCTGACTACGATATTATTCAATTTTCCGCTTAACATCTGGAATAGAAATCGTACCCTTGACATGTTTCAATAATGTGTTCAACAAATATTTTAAGCCACTCATCTGGCCGATATTTATGCTAAATGTCTGCATTGGTTGTGTTTTATTTGCTAGCATTATCATGATGCAAAATGTGTATATCAGAAGATTAAACACTGGCGAATCTGTCTCCTAACGTGGACACCACAAGGAAACTCAGTCGGGATTTTTAGGCCGACGAAAAGATCATGTGGTATAAATTTCCCTACAGCGATCCCTAAGTGTCTGGCTATGTTCAAGTTTTCTTTGTGATCTTAACTCAAGTGTGGACAAGTCATCGTAGCGATCAAACGGCCCCTTCTTGGAATTAATTTAGCGAAAGGCTCGCCTGCCGCTCAGCGAACTTGATTAGAAAGTCTGTCGGGGCTGTAAAGTTTCATCAAACTTTGGCAGCACTCTGCCGGAGATAGTGCAACACAAAGTCGTAAACTGTGTCGGCCGAGAGTCCGGTCTACATCTAACTCGGCACCAGCGCTGACGCCGACGACACTGTGTCGCTGTCGACACAAGCCAGCGCGATGATTTAGCTCTGCCACGGGACCCGTTCGACGACAGCAGCCGCCGGTTGGAGGCGGTTCGGACGGTGGTGGTCCCGGGCTCTGTCGCCCCAATCACTGACCCCGCGATCGATACATGCTCTGTTATTGGTCCTCGCGACAAGACGGCGCCGCCTTTTGGAGGCAATAGCCACAGTTTGATGGAGTGATGCGCCGGCATCATCGCATCGAGACGGTCAGCTTCCGGGTCAGAGAATAGCCGGTACAAGGTACTGGCCAGGCGCCCAACACAGGGCCATGAGCATCTCGAGGAAACGTGGTTTGTGAGAGATGGCGGTAGCTGATGAAGATGATGACATAACGGCTGTCAGCATGGTAGATACAAGCTCATGTCTTAGCATACCTGTTGAACATGCAAGTTCTCATGATCATGTTGAGAATGTAAAAATACACGAAGTTTGTGAGCCAATGAGAAGACCTTCCGTAGAGCAGGCCACGGCCAAGATAATTCAGATCGACGACGGTCAATATCGGGTATCCCGGATAAGTCCAGGTCAATTACCTTTACCTTTCCCGATTCAAGCAATATCTCGAAAATACGACTACAAGAACAAAACTCCAAATACAAATCCATATCCAAATCCAGGACCAGCGGAATTATCTTATAATATCAATTCATAGATTCAATATACGACGCACTCCTATATCCCGAGTCAATCCACTTCCCTATTAGACTAGTTGATGCATACAGTTTTTGTCATACGCCCTTTAATTCAAAACAATTATAAATACACAAATGTGGACCTCAAGCATGGCCCAATTCAAGTCGTTGGATAACTTTTCGTCGTCTAGTCTAGAAATGCGCTTTCTATCTGGCTTTCAAAAACGACATGGTCAAAATAATGGCTCATTCAGCGTGATGTATGGGCTGCCTCAATAGCGGGCGGCTGGTTTAGAATTAACGGGCACGAGCCGGCTACCCCGCACCCGTTTCACTGGACAGGAAGCCAGTCGACGTTTCTTTAAACGGCTTTTCACGCCCCAATTCCTGCACGCTGGTGGCCACGGCCCATGCTGGTCACATTTCATATTCAGCATGGGGGCGCCGCGTAAATATCCACTCGGCTGGAGATCAGTTTTGTTTAATGTTTTCAATATGAGCACTTCAAACGGCTCCGGGCCGCTGCAGTGTACCAACTCAGCGGCTCAGCCCGCGATATTGGCGGAATATTGGCGGAATATTAGACAGGTATTACGGGATCCGATCTCAAGTGCGGTCTGAACGGCGGCCGGCTCAGCGGGCCCAGCACGCTGGAGTGCACTCCTGCCGCTGAAAGGTACTACACTAAGCAAATACCTTTTCGGCGAGAGAGGTCCCGGCCCGCTCAAACAGTTTGTTCAGCTGAAAGACATCTCGCGGATATATCGAAGAGACTGTCGAGCTCAAAGGTGGAAAGGTGCTACTAGATATGAAATATAGACCTATCTCCATGTTGCTGGTTTGAAAGAGGAGGTCTAAGTCTTAATCCATAAGAGCATTTACACTGACCAGGTTTTGAATTATTCCCCCACCCTACCGGGGTATTTTACACCCTTCTATCAAATGGACCCCCATAACCATTTGAAGACTAAGAGAAGTAAAAATATGTGACAAATTGCAGAGTGTTTTCCGTGACCTGAACGTTCCGGTGGTATAAACTTTCTTGACCCTAGGTCACTTGGTGACCCTGAGAGGTTACATATATGTCCTGGTCAAGCTAAAATCAAGTGAAACACAGACACGCCGTGGCTTTGCGCCAAGTTTTGGTTGCCAAAAGTTGCAGAGTCGTAGTTTGAGGCCTTTGCAATCTTTTAAACTTATCATAAGAGTAAAAATATTGCAAAAGACCAACAATTGACCTTTGGAACCACTTTGGAACTAAATATAGCCTGATGAGTTTTGACCTCTTCCAGCACGTGGTCAACAGCATTATCAATAAAAAGGCTGATAGGTCTTTGACCTGTTACCTTTGACCTTGACTTTGGCCTTCATGTGAGCAGACTTTGATATATCATCCTGGTTATATGGCGTTATGATGTCACCACTCGGTCTGTAATGTAAGCAAACTGGTCTTACCGGGCGATTGTGGCGACCTCAAAATACAAAGCTGACTTTGAAAGCCTATTGGTCAAAATTGTTTAATTGATATTCAAAATTTCTTTAGTAATCAACGCGCCGTTAAACTTTCTCAAATGTGGCCGAGTATCATTTTTTCGGCTACGAGTGGTTCTCTGGCAACCTTCGAAAAATAGGTGGGGGCTTCCAAGGCCCCCTCCGGTGCGCGTGTTAAATGGCTGTTTGTTCAGCAGTTCTTCTTTCGTGTAATCTGTTTTATTTTCCGATGCTAGTAAAATTGTTTTTGCACCAGCTCTGAGAATGAACTCTGTGCATAAAATGACAAAATTAAGTGTTTTTGCAAGACACTTATAAAGCAAGGGAATTATCATCTGGAATAGAAAGCTAGAAAGAGCTTATACAATTAATGCTGAGTTTTATCTTGCTTAGTAGCGCCAGCATCTTGGCATCCTTAATTAGAAGTATTTTTGAATTATCAGATATGAGGAAGGTAAGCTTGTAATATAGATATGATTCTAGTTTTGATACTCGTATATTCGTCTTGACATGCCACAGGTGGCTAGGGGGCGCCACATGCCACATGTTTAGGAGCCCCAAGCCCACACACCCCCAATGTTAAGAAAGCCTATGGTAAATACATAGCCGGAGGCTCATTCGAGGCAATGACGGGGAAGGCTGGAGCCCCCCTACCCCCCGAAATGAAGTCCTGCATCCGCCTCTGATTCCCGGACATGTTGACGTCCAGTTCCGAATTGAGGTGCGGGCACAAAAGAGGTATGTGAGCGCATTTCCCTGATCGCACCTTGCGGCTGCATGATTGGCAAGGCGAGCAGCTACGTCGATGTCGCCTTCGATTATTACTATTACCTCGTCGCCCTTGATGTCGGAGTTGCCAGGCATACATTGCTGGGTTACGCTTTGCCACCCCACTGGCGATTCGTGGAGCACAGACCAGACCTGTTGAGGTGGGGTCAGTTTCTGAGCGGCTGGTCCACGCTGAACCTGCTGGAGGCTTCACAAAGGAACAAAGAATCGGTTCAAAGAAGTATGGTTTTAGTTTAAGTATATTTCAATTTTAAACTCAGCCATGGCTGCCAGCTCTGCCCTCATGCTTTTGTACACAGATCTGGCTGTCTTTATGCACTCTATGGCTCTTTCGCGATGAAGCTCAATAAGAGCTCCTCCTCCTCCTCCTTAAGTTGAACCACCCTTTGCAGAATCCTTTCTACCCAGAACCCACTCGCTGTACCACTCTTTGCAGAATCCTTTCAATCCAGAACCCTTCCGGTGGACCACTCTTTGCAAAGCCATCAGACCAGACCAAACAGTGAATGTTCCCAATAAGCGACAGTAATTTTAGTGCCACTACTTTCCGTTTTTTCCTCATGGATCTGTTCATTTTGTTTGACGTGGAAGGTTAAGGGTAATGTGAACAGAATTATTTTGTTCTTGTCACTGGTGCGTTTTAATAGATATACCGGGTTTGATGTGAATCATCTTAGCAATGGTAGGTACAGTCTAGCAGTCACACCAAATACGTTAACATCAAATTTATGTTACAGGTGTTAAAACTTATATCACATTTGTTTTTTTTACTCTAAATTCTTTTTTAATTTTGTCGCTTTTTCTTCTTTTTCTTTATTTTTCTTTATTATTTTTTGTTTTTTCTTATAATTTTTTCTTTTTTTTTTTGCTTCCCCCTACATCAACACGTTCTACTCTCGTAACGTATAATTTCTGATTAGCATCTGAGTCACCAGTTTCTGAAATGCAGCGTCAGAACGCCGTCTGCATCCCCGGCACCGCCCGTAATGCCTCCGCGGTCCACAGAGCCGCCGCGTTCCCACGAGCTAGCCAATGCAGCCACTCAGTGGCGTCGTGTTGCGCCAAATTGATATCGCCATCGACGCCGCAGCGCCTGAGGCGATATTAACCACTAATGACGTCACGGCCCATCACTCAGCACGGCGATGACGGCGCGACGGCGGCGAACCGGCGTGATAAATAGAGAGAGTGGCGCATTGTTCGCCGAGGGCCTTTATCGAGATTGGTCGTGACAAACCGTCCACCAGGCTGGGCGGAGAAGACTTCGGTGGAGGTTTTCGCAGGAGGAGTAGACTCACAAAGGCAGGCCCAACAGCTGGCTTATAGAAACATTCCGGGAGCTCCTCGGAAACGGTATTTTCTTGTCGTTTGTAAAAGTGGCGTTTGGTTTGACATGTGCCGGCCTTGATCGCTTATTTCTGGACATCTACTGTGCGGTGCTTCAGAGATAAAATGATTCGTCAGAAGCAAAATGGTTCAACGTGCAGTATGTTTCATAAGCGATGGAACGGAAGGAAACCAGGGTATCATTCACCCCCCCTCCACTTTGGACGGATCAGGGGGACCAGGGGAATGACACCAATACTGAGGTGCTCTGTCCCGAATATTGGAGAATATTTTAGTGAAGCTGCACCTTGTCCGAGTTTTCGGAAGGAAACTTTGAAAGATTATTCACAGACCCACGGAGCCTGACGGGGGACCCACTTGTTTTGCTTCCTCAGATATAATGTTTTACGCGTAAAATCATCAATCTCATTTTGCAGCCTCTACCATGATCCAAGGTGAACCCGTATGTGAACACTGAAGATGATGGGCGTTAAAAATTTGTCCTTCGTTGGTAAGTCACTAAGTCTTAAATAGATAACTTTGCCAGGTGTAAAAATATAAGAGGCACCAGGGGTATAAACTCGGAATTTTTCCTGCTGGTGCCGAGCTGCTGAGGGGGCCCACCACGTACGGGAATAAGCTCGAATTTATGTTAACCGATGGATTAAAATAAAACACCAAATGTATGATTGCAATTAATCGTTACTCTCAGCCGATCATTGTCCTGTTGTATCAGTTCCAGCAGTAGCAGCCATAGGCGGAGCACGGATTGCCAACCAGGGGGGACACCTTCCCGGGGGCGCCAATTTTGACCGGAAAAAACTATCAGTTTGGCGCAAAATCCTATCGGTAGGCGCTTATTTTCGCATTCCTGGGGGTGGGGAAATGGGGTGGAAGCGACATTTCAGGGGGGCATCATCGACATTTCAGGGGCGGGGGCGCCGTGACAATTTCAGGGGGCGTTGAGGTTCGATCGGTTGAGCACCTGCCTCCCTTTGCCCCCGGGATACGCCTATGGTACGCCTCTGGCTCTGAGAAAAAGGTAGTTACACTTTCCCTGAGGTTAGTAACAGCCCGGGGTGCTGTCGGCTAGATGCCGAGGCATTCGAGTGTGAGCAAAACCACAGGCAATACGCCTAGCATGGAATGAATCCCAGCTGGTGACTTTCCAGTCAAAATGTGATTATCTAATGGTGGTTTTATATTCGTGTTTAGCAGAATCATATGCAGACCGTTATCTGCGCTGCTCAATAAAGAATTTCGTTACCAGATTGATAATCGACGGTAGCACCACAGAACCCTTTCGGTTGCAGCCACACATTTTCATTTTTTGTATTAAACTTTGACCAGTGATTCAGGATCCTTCCGGACAACTAACTACGAGCTGTTGCATATCAAATAAGGGCTCGTGGTTCTCAGAACACAAGTGCTTCAACAGAACCCATGCGTCTTATGGGAATTCATTTACGCATCCATTTAAGTGCAGATGAGTTTCAACGCGGTCATAAATGCGTGACACCCGTGGTATTTGTACAGCATCCGCCTTCACGCGTGCCGTGCGGGTTGTGCTTGCGGGCCGTGCTCATTGTTTTGTGATACTCGTCGGAGCTGGCTGCTTCCAGCTGATTTTTGCTTTTTACATCGGTTGAGAGAGAAGTTAAGTGGATTAATGTCAAAAGCTGCGATTAAATACCGAAGATCTATGTTTTGAGGAAACAAATTCAGCATTTACATAACGATTTTGAAAAATGTCAGCTCTTGGCTTGCTGATGCTCCAATCCTTTGTGCGCCAGTATACCTGTCGGCAGGCATGCATAAGTCTGGCTTCATAGAACAACACCCACTTCTGCAGGAAAACCCTGGGGTGGGGCAAGGGTTATGAGCTTCCGGCGCAGTCTCTGATCTGAACACGGTGCTTTTTCAAGTCACAGACCTGCTCTCTGGCAGCCGCTCAGACGAGAACTGAAGCATTATTAACGGTAAAAATATGTCGTCGGTTTTAAAACCTAGCTATTGGCATCAATCACTTCTTTCTCAGTCGATGCGAAAAGTAAAAACCAACTGGAACAAAACAAATCCGCAGTGCACCGTAAAAGACTAAGAAGCTGACCTGCTCCCGACCCGCACGGCGGAAGTAAAGGCGAGCAGGTGTATAAACACCATGCATGTCGCCTCCCAACGACAGCGTCCAAACTCCCCGCGCTCACAGGGATCTGTCAATGAATTCCCGTTAGTCACGTGGGCTCTGTTAAAACATTTGTGTTCTCAGAACCATGAGCTTTTATTTGATATTCAACAGCCCGTGGTTAAGTATCCGGAAGGATTCTGAATCACTGTTGACAGCTAAAATATACAAAACTGCAGATTGCGATAAAGCTCTGGACGAACAAATTAAATGTCTGTATTTTTTAATCAGATCCTTCTCAGCTTTCGAACAATATCGCGAATTTTACCTTCTAAGGTAGAAATTTTATTCTGGTGCGCCTTGAAATGCATTGTGCAGCATGCGAACCAATATATTCTCCGGCTTTTGGATAGTGATTCTGACATGTTAATGAACCTACTAATCGGTTTGTGTTAAGAGTAATATTTTGTACCATAAAAGAGCCGTGACTAGGAAATGCTCTGAAAGACCCGGGATTTGCATTCGTGCATTATTCGAAAGAAACTTTCGGCAAGTGACTCGTAGAATTAAAAGGAATGATTTGTGGGAGTGAGGTACATTTGCACGTGCATCGACAGGGGGTGGGTGGATACCCACCCTTTCGGGTTTTTCGGAGAATGCATAAAGACGGCGGTGCGTTGCGCCACCGTACCAGGAGTACCTTTTCTGTCATTTTTACAGCTTGTTTTCCAAATTTTGACTCCAGGTCATTTTAGTTCTGATCACCATTGCAGGTTTACCCTCGCCCCACCGGGGCATCAATGACCCCCACTAAGGTTTTTGTTTAGAATACACGACCAACGAGGAGCCGTAGCACCACGTTTGAGGGTTCTTCCTCTCACCCTATCATTTTCCCACCATCCCTGAATTGTTTTACCCCGGGCCATACTAGATCAGGTCCCCAGGCGAGGTCAACCAAGGTCACCCCACTTCAAGTTTTGAGCTCTACCATAGCTACATTTCTAACCCGATCGATTTGAAACATTATATATTTGACGACGCTTCCAGGGTCTACAAAACTTATAGGGGGCGCGGTAGTGGAGTGGTCAGCGTAGCTGTCTGCCACGCAGCCGACCCGGGTTCAAGGCCCGGCGGCTTCCCTGAACAAGGAGCAAGCTGGCTCCCGAGAAACCCTTCCAACAGGGAAAGAGTTGGCGACGCCATATGACCCTGGCAGTTGGTGCGTCGATAAGCCCCAATAATTAATCTACAAAACTTATATCCGGGATTCTTTAATTTGGTGACCTGAAGTCAGGTCACGCGGTGACCTCTCCCTTACAAAAAGCATGGAACAAACTGTCTTATGATCTAAAAGTCACACAAATGATTGTAAATGCTCTAATTTCTCAGCAAAAAACATATTCTTGACCACCCTTTCACTGACTCCAGGGGTGATATTTTCTGTTTGACTTATCTGAGTTCATCACAGATCACCAGGAGTGAAGAAAGTATTTTGACAATAACTTTTGACCTAATAAAGCTAGAACACTAAATTAAACGTTATCGTGTATGCCTCTTAACGCTGGCTTTCATTCGATATAAGGCAAGACCACTTTCTGACCTTTAGTGCCCTCAGGTCATGTCAGGTCAAGAGATGGCCTTTGGAGGTCAAACCACTGGTGGGAAGTCATTATGTTCCACTAGTGGAAAAAGACCCGGCAGTTTTATATCAAATGTATTTTACCGGACCCCACTAACTCTAAAGGCATGAGAGCTATGCCCAGTTTCCTTAAGCACTGCATATTTTAGTGGAAATACCCTATTGTGATCCATCTTGACCTCTGGAGGTCAAACCATTAACCTGAGCGCTTAAACGTTTGAATTGAAATAATTCTAAATTCACAGCTTTCCAATACACTTTGCAGATTTGCACCAAATTCCCATATTTTCGGAGTTAGAGGGGGTCATCGATGCCTCCCTGTTGGGGCAAAGGTGGCGCCGGACCCTGGTGGGGTGCGGGTAAAAACAAGTTTAAGACAGTAGAAATAAGAGCAGGGCTAATCTTCGGATCTGAAATTTAGATCGCAAAATAGGCCCACTGGGTACTACACAGAGTTGTGCGTTTCAGAATTTTCTTGAGTCGACTCAACTCAACTCAAGTGCTGAGAGCGGTTGACTCAACTCCGACTCAACTCATGATCAACAGTTCAGTGAGTCGACTCAACTCTGACTCAACTCATGACTCAACTCAACTCAAACTTCGACTCGTTTTCAAAATAAAAGAAATAAATGATAAGTATATAAGTGATATTTTTAAAAAATCAAAAAATAACTCAATCAACCAGCAAAAACCTAGCTGTTCAGAAAGACTGACATGAAGCGGAATATTAACACGCGCATTGACGGGGGTCTGAGCCACCTTCGCATTGACGGGGGGCGGGTACCCGCCCGCCCCCTCTAAGATCTCCAGAACTACGGTAGGTAGCGAAAAACAGTAAGCGGCGTTGGGCTGCCCATCCACTTCTCTATCGAAAACATTTGAACCATTTTTTGTCAGGTCACATTTAAGGTCACGAGAGGTCAAAACTTGCCGTAATAGAGATAACATGTAAATTACGTTTTCCGGCCATTACACCTGCACAAGTAAAGATAGAGCAAAACGACTTAAACTATATGAATCCTCTCAGCAAGCTGAATCGAATGATATACAATTTGACCTGGCTAGGTCAAATCAAGGATTTGACCTGACCTGAGGTCAGGTCAGGGTCAAATTATATAAAATGCATATCATTAGAACCGCAAAGCCCAGGCGAGTCTAATGCAGCTAAGATAAATGCTCTATCACCATCTGTTACTGAGTTATTCCGTAAAAACTATTTTTCCCATGTATTTCTAATGGAGAGGTCATACCTCGCACCTGACCTTAGGTCATCGATATCAAAAATACCGGAACACATTTTAGAGAACTTGGTGGGGCCATTATGTGATATGAGTTTCAATCGGAGAAGTTGAACCTGCTCCGACTTATGCTATCTTAAACTTTTTTGAGGTCGGGTCACTTGACCTGTACTGGTGACCTGACCTGAGATGACCTAACCTTAAAATTTTCACAGAAGTTTTAAAAATGATGAGGAAAAAGGTATGCCAAGTACGGCGGCGCTACGCGCCACCGTTTTTCTGCTGTCTCCGAAAAACCCGAGGGGGGCGGGTACCCGCCCCCCGTCAATGCGCGTGTTAATAGAACCAAAATTAATCAATTGGCATTCAAACATGGTTAACAATTAGCCAGCAACCACGAATAGCTTTTTGATTCTTCCGGACTGTCACTGCCCAAAAAGGCTACCTCATGTTGCAATTATTTCTAAAAGGAGAATTGCATATTAAACTATATAAATGAAATGGAAAAGGAACCTAAAAGGGTCAAAGTTACACCAACACAGGCAAAAATTGAGCCTCCATGCTGTCAAAAAGGTCCAAGCTAAAAAGCATAATATAAGCAGTATTTGTAGGGATGGTATGGGTATTGTTTTTCTGTTAAAGAACGATGCGAGGTAATTTTATAAATAAAACATTACTATACTATGAGTTTAATCCAAAGTTAAGCAATAATTACCATAGTATCTAGCTGCAATTGCTAATTTTAAAAATTACAGCAAACCCTAAAAAAGTATACCATATGTGACAAAGGACAGTATAAATGGAAATTCTATCAAGGTGTTGGATTTTAATGTATTCATATCTTAAACCCAATCCAAGTTTTTGATTGAGAACCTCCAATACAGTACATACCTATCGCTCTTCAAAATTTAAGCACGGTTTCATGGAAAATTTACAATGTATAGCTTTCTAAATAAAACACAGACAACAGGCGAGGGTCTCTGATCAGACAAAACCAGTAGCATGAAATAATTCCTCCGATTCTTGCGACAAAGGCGTCTCAGCATACCTGTCCAATCAGAGGTCCAACATTTCTATACTAGTAGAAGTATTTACTTTTACTACACAAAATGAAAAAAGCGGAGGCAGACGGTGCATTTAGGACAAAAGAAATAATATAACATGTAGGTATACAAATATTTCCATGGCTTTATGAATTATCACGTAATGTATACACTTTTTGCCTTGAGGCTAGTTATGATTTAACCTATAATTGAATATAGTTGAAGTTGTTCTTCAAAGACAGCAATGGCGCACACACTATTCTCAGACGAAAACCACTGACAACAACAATCAGCGCAATCAGCGACAACAACGCGTGTTGTTGGAGTGGTTGAAGTAAATAAGTAGTGTTGAATATTGAAGATGAGAAGTTTTTGAGTGATTTGAAATGTATTTTGTGGTGTGTTCAACCATTTCAAATGTTTAAGACAAGGCCAGTGATAGGAACCTGTTAAATATTTCGAGTATATGTATTATTTGTGCCTAGGGATTTCTTCAGGCCGGATGGGCCTTTAGAATAAGCAATTGAACCATATACTTATTGATATATCGAAACAAATTGAAACTTTGATTTAAACATTCGAAATTCTGGAGGGAAAAGGTATTTTAAGGAGGTTAAAGGAGGTTTGCAAAAGGAAGGAAAGTTCAAACACTTTTACTTGACATCATGTTTACCTGTTGAGCCAACTTTTTTGTCAACTCATTTGACTCGCTGTCTTCACAACTCAACTCAACTCAACTCATTGACGGGTTGTGAACCGACTCAACTCAACTCAACTCACTTGTCAAATTTTTTTCGACTCAACTCAACTTAACTCAGAGTCGAATGAGTCGGAATTTGAGTTAAACTCCGACTCTGACTCGCGAGTCGCACAACTCTGGTACTACAAGGTATTGATCGGAATTTTTTATGTCGATGACCTAAGGTCAGGTATGAGCCATGACCTCTCCATTGGAAATACATGGGATAAATGGCTTAAACTGATAAACCTTAGTAATGGATGATATTATAACAATTATTTTAACGGCATTGGGTTTTTATTAACCTTGCGGTTCTAATTATATGCATTATGGCCTATTTTGATCTTGACTTGACACCAGGCCAGGTCAAATTTTAGATTTAACCTAGCAGGTTGATATAAAATATCATTTGATTCAAGCTGCTGTGAGAATTCCAACTGTTGAAATTGTTTTGCTATAGTTTTCCTAGTTCAGATGTAATGCTAAAAAACTTCATTTCCATGTACGGGAGGGTGAGTATGGTTCGGATGGGAGGATTGTTCGGGCAACTCAGTTTTCTCCAAAACCATCGCGGATATTTCAGGCAGCCTACGACTGGAAATGCTAACCATGATAGCGATTGATTGTCACTTAATTACATTCGACTTTGCTTTCGAGTTCGGGAGAGCTAGAACATTTTCGTTTTTTAATATTTTGCGCGTAATTTTTCGTCTCAAGCTGAGACATCTCAGAAAGCTAATGACTGATATTTTAAGCCCTAGCTTTACATGGGACGTCCCTATCTTCTGAATCATGGAAAGGATTGTATTTCTCTGGCATTACCAATATCCCGTGGTTAAAGTATTCCCATCCCCAAAACTGCGGTCGGGGATGGTTGGGCCAACATTAAGTTCGAGTCTGAGAGCCTAGCTTTAAGCTAGGTTTTAGGAAAAGGGTGATTTGGCATTATTCGAATTTCAGCAACCTTGGTTTATGCCAGGGAGATTATTCATGCTAAAATGAGATGCTTCTAGAGAGTTGAACCACTAAAACGATGCCGCCACTTACCACACCATGTTCATTTACTAATTCAAGGCTCATGGGTAGTCATTTAGTGATGCCCTGACCATACTTGTGAGGCTGTAGACCTGAAACTTTGGTTATGCATACACAACAGTCCATTTCTTCATCGGCGTGAAAATCTTTGAATTCGTCAAGATATGAATGGCAATAGCTTTGTCAATAGGACTCTATCCAAACCCTTATGTCCTCTGCCCAAACCTGCTCGACTAGTGGGGCTTGTTAGGACGTTTGACATGGTGTAACGTTTGTTCCTCTACTCCACAATCCCCGAGAGCTTTCGGTTTCTATTCTCGTCAGCTTATTGCTAAGATGATGAGGAATCCTATGCTACTATCTCATGCTCATGGCTCGTTTAGTTAGTCCGCCAGATGTAAAGTTTCGAAAAGTGCTCGAACCATACCCACTCTCCCCTATCCTTATAGTGAGATGCCTTTACCTCTATTGACCTTAAATTTGACCTGAAAAAATGTTTGAAGGTTTTCTATAGATATATAAATGAGACGTTCAAGTCTTTAAGCGCCTTTCGCTATCTAGCTTGGTTCTCAGGATCTTAGGGAGAGGAGGAGGGGGAGAAGTGGCGGGTACCCGCCCTCCCCCGCCAAAGCGAAGGTGGCTCAGACCCCCGTCAATGGGCGTATTAAAGAAACTGAGATACCCTTTTCTGCAATGATTGTTTCTTTGCTGAACATGCTCTTTCCGGTGGAAAACATACCCCTGGTGAAAAAGCCAGGCCTGAATATTTTTGAAATGTTCCAAAAAATAAGAATAATTATGTCAAGCATGCTTAATCATGTAAGTATAGGCAGGTGCTTTAAAAGCGGACTACCGTCTTTCTCTCGACGCTTGGACAAATCCCACAACGATGGGATGTTCAAAGATACCAACAGCCAACAGTCAGGCGAGGGTTAAGTGTGAGTTTTCCTTAACAGCCTTCTCTGACAGCTCTATAGTCTTGTTGAGCATGACTACGGTGCCAGCAGCGATGAATACTAGTTCGCTCTTGGTGGCCTTGACAACAACCTAAATTAAAATAAAGGTTGAATCGGTCCCTCTCCGTTTTTTCTTAAGCTATTTCAATTGGTCTTTGATCCCTGCTATAGTTTTCTTTTTCTAATAAATATATGTGAAGTATGATTTACATCTAACACTACACTCAACCCCTTCCTGGGCTGATGTCAAGTTTAAGTGCCTTGCTATAGTTTTTGTCTATCAAACATAATAGGTATGTGAGAAAGTTATACTACTCTACACTCAGCCTCCCCCTGAGCTGATAATGATTCTAACAATCAGCTTACTGATAAAGAGCGAGGATAACCAAAAATCGAAAGACGTGTTTAGAACTCACCTGCGTTAGTATGTCCGATGAACATCAGAAGAATGACGCACGCCCAGCACGACATTTTTTACTAGCGCGAGGTACCGATGATGTCTTACTGGTGCAACATGGTTCAAACAACACTGGAACTTTAGACCATCCTCCAGTTCTCTTCCCCTCCACTACGGTATGGAAAAATTATCAGAGCCAAAACCCCTCGTGGCTCGTCCACAAATATTCAGACGTAAGACGAATGTCCGTAAAGTACCAATCATCGACACAGTAGCAAACCACGCTAAAAACCGTGCACTAACCGCTCTTCCACCGTCAACAGCGTCCTGCGCCAACAATGTCGCCGTTAGGGCACGGTTGCTCCCCTTCAGTTCGCTGCCCGCGGCGCTGCCACACTCTCTGTCCCCCACCGCTCGCCGGCGGCGTCGCGTCGGCACTGGGTAGCGCTGGCGCCGGCCCCGACGCTCCCCACGCCGGAGGCGATCGTCGGCAGCGACGCGACGCACGCGACGCGACGGTGCGGACCGTGGCTGTGGCGGCGCGTGAGGGGTGCCAAAGGGGGAAGACGGTGATGCTGACATGGCTGGTATTGCTCTCTGGCTGAGAGGCGTGAGGGAAAGCGTGTTGATGGGATGTTGGGGTGGGATTGGGAGGCGCTGCCGGACGTATTAGGATAGAAGCTATTAGGATGTGGTCAGCGAAGCAGGCTTAGATGACGAGACCTTAATGGCACAGCAATGGCTATAAATAAACCGTCCACTGTTAAAAAGGGCAGAAATGGAAATACCATTAAATTTGTTAGGCTTACAGAACATATAATTGCTTATATAATATTATAACTAAACATGTCAAACAGGAACACGGACGAAACCTGACCCGGAAAGACATCGTTAACAACACTCGCATTATTCAAACCTGCAACGACCACAGAAGGATATGGTTAATTGACACCCTGTATATTCGAAAATTCGCTCCATACATCAGCAAGCAGGCTCAGTCTCCTGTTACTCTCTTACTGCAGTATCAAAAGTGTGTAGGAATTTGTTAGATACATATTTTTTACAGTGCTTTTTTAGAGAACCAGAAGATGCCTCACTTCAATTAGGGTCTCCAGATTAAAAGTCTATCGCGACAAGTCCACAATGAAACAAACATTTTCGTTTTGAAGAGTGAACTTGTATCGCTAGAAATCAAAATTTTTAGATAGGCGCAACCGAAAGCTTGTGATCATGAATGCTAGGAGAGTTCAAAAGCTTAAATGATAAATATGGTATGTCCTTTTACACCCACCCCAGTGGGCCTCCGAGCCACCTTCGTCATCGTGGGGGTGTTCGAACAACCCCCTCGAAGTCGACACCTATGCATGATTGCGAATAAACGTGAACGCGGGTAGATAGCTCATACAGATTCATGAAGAAACGATATCAGTGACTTTTTGGCTCAGGACAATATTGAGGTCATGACAGGTCAAAGAAGGTCACATGTTAGAGAAGAGTGTATGGGCTCTAGCGTCTGATACAGTTGAGTTAGAATCAATTTATAGACACCATTCGCTTTCTTTCATTACGAAAAACATAATGGTGTATAATATAACTATACTAGGTCCAAACATAAAGACCTGACCTAAGGTCAATGTCACTATCTGATCTACCATAGTCGATATGCATATCAATCGACTCATAATAACAATCCAAACGTAATGGTATCAAAATACAATCTTTATCGTCATGTCTTGCAAAGCTATTGACTCAAGTCTGAAAACCTGATTAAGTAGCCCAAGATAACCTCTCAGAGGCCACAGGTTAAAACATTGCAACGTGAACCTGAAACGGGACCCAGGCTACTACGATTTGAAGAATATGAAGGCATTCTAAACAGTATCTACACAAATAGAGCCCAATTCCTGTTTTCCCTATGAATTTCCAATGAAGAGGGACCCTAGGACCCTAGGTTATTTCTTATTTGTGACTGTTCAGAAATAAGAAGTATCCCTAAGCATTTGTTATTTCTGACCCTAGGTCATCGAAATAACAAATGCTGAAACATATTTTGTAGCGCTTGTTGAGGGCATTATGTGATGTGAGTTTCAATTGGATATATCAACTCTGTTTTTACTTTTGCTATCTTAAACTTTTTTAGAGGAGAGGTCACTTGGCCTGCACTGGTGACCTGACCTGAGAAGCCTCACCTTAAAATTTTAGGAAAAGTTGCAGAAATTATCAAAAATAAGGAGTGCGAAGTACGGCGGCGCTTTGCGCCGCCGTAATTTTTTTCCATGGAATAACCCAAGAGGTTGTTCAAACACCCCCACCGGGGCGAGGGTTAAAAATATTGCTGGCAAACTGAACTATGAAGAGAAGAGAAACTCATTAGGTCCTTAGAACATCTTAACAAGCAGAAGGTAAAAGCGAATTATACCTGAAAGTTTAATCAAACATGCGCAAATGAAAACCAACTTATATATTATATATTCATGTGCTTATATTGTTTGTGGTAAGAAGAGCCTGGGGTGCCTAAAATCAATCTACCAATATCACTCCATCTTTCCCGTATCACCGCTGAGAATTATAATTATATCACTATCAGACTCCAGCGAATGACGCCAAAACGCTGCAAGGATATAGAGTGCCGCTTGGGATATGAAAGTCGAACTAAAGTACGTGAATTTCGCTGTCATTTACAAGACCGTGACATTTCAGTCCACAGAGGAGAAGTTCTTGGAAAGTTCTGAGCCTAACTCCCTATAGTCAGCGCAAGATTTAAGAGTGTTCCATACCACTCCATACCGTATTTCCGTACCGTTGGCACCTGATGTCATGGTGTCAGTTGTTCTCCAAAAAGTCCCTTATAAGTGTATAGCTCCTATGGATTACCACAGCGGCGGCCGGTTCAGAAAATCATAGATGTCTGCACCCGTGTAATAACTGCATTTAAATGAACGGAACATATCTCCGACGCAGTTAGACAGCTGAGATGGTCTGCTGCCAATCCTGTGTTAATTACCGCTCCGTCCGCACAATCCGTCGCATTATCTCCTCATGCCAGTCAGTGTTTCTTGTGTCTACAATGGTTGCATATATGTATGTACGTACATACATATGTAAAGTGGATTTGCCTGGCTAATGAACCCGTGGAGCCTCCCAGCCTCTGACCTCACCGATCCTCCCCGAGATAGGCCAATGTGCACTCTGTTGTCGCGGGGTCGCTAAATTAAATAGCTGGGACATTCCATGGCATTTCCGGAAGGACCTTACGCCCTGATATCTCCGCTTTCTCCAACGTTCGACATGGGGTTATTGGCAAGCCTGAACACGACTGCGACATTTTAAGGTTGCTAAGTGAAACTGTTCGGGAGTGATAGCCTCTGGCAATTCTAAATTTTGCCAGCGCATTAATCTATTCTACAACTATTTCATCCAGTTAAGATAATGATAAGTACCTGCGTAAAATTAAACACCAAAATATTTGAAAAGAGTAAGTGTAATGGTGACATTTCCGAAAAATTGTATTTCTACCGAAAATGTGTAGGAATACAGGTATGAATTCAGTAGGATTTTACCTCGCACTTTTAAGCACTCAGGTCAATGGTGTGACCTCCAGAGGTCAAGTTAGGTCAAGATAGGCTATTTTCGCAAAAATTTGCAATGCTTAAGAAACCTGGACATATATCCATGCCTTTAGGGCTATTGAGATCTGGTAAAGTATATTTGATAGAAAAATGCAAGGATTTTCTCCGCTATGTGGAAAATAATGATTTAACACCAGCGGTTTGACCTTCAGAGGGCACCTCGTGACCTAGCATGACTTGAGGTCACAAAAATTTAGAGTGACCTTGCTGCATATCACATACAAGCCAGTGAAAAGGCATACACGATGACGTTTAATTAGGCGCTCTAGCTTGATTAGGTGAAAAGTTATCGTCAAAATACTGGTTTTGACCCTTTGTGACCTGTGATGACCTCAGATAGGTCAAATGATAAATATTGCCCCTGGTATCCGTGAAAGGATGATTGGGAATTATTTTCTGAGCCATCTGGGCATTTGAAATAATTCATGTGAATTTTAGATCATAAGACAGCTTTTCCCACGCTTTTTATGGCAGAGGTCACCTCCTACCCTGACCTCAGGTCAACAAATCGAAAAATACCGGACATAATTGTTGTAGACCGTGGAAGGGTGATCAAGAGCAGAAAGTTTCAAATCAATCGGCTTAGAAAGATAGCTATGGTAGACCTCAAAATTGAAGTGAGGTGACCTTGGTTGACCTCACCTGGTGACCTGACCTAGTGTGACCCGGGGTAAAACAATTCAGGGATGGTGGAAAATGATGGGGTGAGGGTTAGACTCCTCAACAACAATGCTGTACCACGTCGTTTTATCTTCTATTCCGAAAAACCTTAGGAGGACCACCGATGACCCCAGTGGGGCGAGGACTGATTTTGTGTTCAGGATTATAGCTAAATCACGAGTGTGTTCCACTTCTAGCACAGTGCTTTCTATAGTACATTTTTTACCAGTGGTTTCGTTTTTAATGTGGTCCAAAATAATTTATAATTTGCTGCATTCAATTTCAGTGTCTAAATGTTTTACCAGTGACAGAGGTGGAAAAGGTCCTGTTGGAGATCGTCGCCATCTGCTTGGTTTGCAATTTTCCGTTTTCTTTTTTTGCGTCGTCAGCGAACATAAGAACCCGAGAGAATATCCCAGCTGGCAATTCATTTAAGTATAATGCAAAGCCCATGCTAAGATGACGCCACCTTCAGGTGACCCAGACTTGACCTGACACCACTCTGAACACTTTCCGTTTACAATAACACGCTGGATTCCGTTGAACAAGCAGGATGAAAACGAAATCATAGCTGGGCCAGAGAGATGATACGAATTTTTTCTGTTTGTGAAACAGGAGGGTTCGGTCGACAGATTGGAATCCAGCCGAGAAATCTGTAAACAAGAGCCTGTCTCAAGACTGACACATTGATGCCCTTGGCTTTTTTCTAGGACCAATGATTCCCGAGTTATAAAGGATTTCCGAAACGGATCACAATTTTCCCCACAGTTTGGCCCTCTGTGACGCCACGGGTCAACGGAAATGTTTCAAACTCGGCTTGAGAGTAGAAAATGGTAAGGTACTTCCAGGACCGCTTCAATTTAAGTATCGCCTCCAGTTCCCCATATCGTGTTCGTGGTTATGGGGATCCAATCAGACCCCAGGAGGCGGTGGTGGGTGCCAGAAGAACCCGGGTGGTGCCAGGTTAAAGATATTTCTGAGGCATACTGCCTCCTAACTTTTGAACTTCTATGGGACTGAACAATGTAGGCTCAGGCCAACATCTGACAGCCTTTATCCACGTTTGCCGTGGAGGTTCCACATCAGCCCCAGTCTCCCGCGGGACGTGATAAGGCCCGAGTTCTGTACTGGCCATCCCGCCCGTATGGGCGCTTATGTTAGCAGCAGCAGCAACATATGGCCACGGGGAGCGACGCAGATACGCACAGAGTGGGGAAACACAACATTGTGTAGCCAACGACCCCACAGAAGGGCTAAGTGCCAGCCATTTATTATAATGTTCTGGTTAGAGCGGTACGGATATAACTGACGAAACTAGGCAAGCTAGAATTTGTATTAAACATACTTTTATTACGGATGCATTGAAGATCTTGAAATCGACCACATCAAAATTGTGTTTGTTATATATTTCTCCGTGTTGAAGGGTCTTTTGTTTAACCAATTGTTTCAAAATGATAAAAAACGTGTATAGAAAGGAAAATGGCAAAGTTGTCCTAAGCGTTAACAGATTCGCGAAAACTCGGTCTGAACCCGCGCCCCACCGGGGTGCAGCGCCACCTTCGCCCGACTGGGGACCATCGATACCCCCAACTCCAAAAATCTGGGGGCTAGCGCAAATCTACAAAGTGCATTGGAAAGCTCGTGAAAACTTAGTATGACTTTACTTCGCATGTTTAAGCGCTTAGGTCAATGGTTTGTCATCCAGAGCAGGGGTGTGGATTTCTAAAAATCATTGGGGGTGCCCAAATTTGTAAAAGTAAATGGCCACCAAATGAAGGGAGAGAGCATAATTTATTTTCATTTTAGCCATCACACAGTCCTTTTGATTTCTGAAAATGATTATAAATAAAATTCAAACAGTATTTCAAAACTAAATGAATATTTCATTGCAGGTGCCCGGGCACTCTCAAAGAGATTTAATTCACACCCTTATATGGTACCGCTCATTACCTCGGCACCACCTTAGCTATTTTCATACACACCACCGCCTGGGATGTGATGGGACCCCTGCGATCTCGGGAACTAGAAGTGATACGGAAAAAAATAAAACGGCGCTGGAAGAACTTTACCCTCTTCTTCTCTGGATCCGAGTTGGAAGCGTATTTGTTGACCCGAGGCGTTGCAGAGGGCCAAAATGAGTCACATTTAGACCCATCTAGAAAATTTCTTACACCTCAGAAACCAGAGACCTAGAAGGAAAAAGTAATTAATACGTTTGTCTTGACCTAAACCATGGCTCATGATTATTACTATGATATCAAATTTAGCACTACCTTGTTTGGCTCAAAAGTTATAGACACACAATTTCGCAAACTGTGACCTTTGGTGACCTCTGGCGACGTTAGTTTTGATCTTACCTCAAAATGTATGACATAATGCAGAGTTTTCAAAAGCTTTCGAAAAACGTTTATAAACTTTATCTAACTGTTGTTGAAGCCGAGCTACGCCCAAGTTTTGTCAGCATCATTTTAGAAGGACGAAATCGCCTTACACGGGCATAGAAATGACGTCATAGCTCGTTGACCTCAGCTACCCGATGTCAATTTTTGGTTATAAGTTGTCGCGTTGATCTTCCTAGATTTCTGCAAAGCGACGCAGGTCTCATCTGAATCGGCTCAAAATCATTGCGAACAACCGAGGGGGTCCGATCGGACCCCCAGGTGATGATGGGTTGAATTTCAAGCAACAGCCCTTCACTTTTGAGACCGTTCAGCTATCGTTTCCACTGACATGTGACATAATAAAAATATTTCATAATTAAACTTTAAACACTTTGAACATATTTTAAAACCTAGCCGTTAAAAAATTACCGCCGCTGGAAATATTCGTTTTTAAATTTATTGATATTTATAAGTGTCCTCCCCCCACCCTCGTAACCAAACTTCCGTGTGCTGTATTGTTTTGGTAAATACGGAATTTCTGAACTGAAAAATCAAAATACACAAAAACTATTTATTTTGTTAAGATTCACAATTTGCAATACTTGGCATGACTTGTGACGTCACTCATTACCCCAGTTCTGATAAATTGTGTATAATTAAAAGCTGAGTGCTGAACGTCTTACTCTAATAACGGTGTAAGTTACACCGTTACACTGTGTAACACATAACATTAACAAATAACAACTAACTAGGAACGCGACGTCATTCAGGAGATAAACAGCGGAGTGTTGTAGAATATAAACAAATTATTTGCCTCAAAATAGAAAGTCGGACAATCATGGCTAGACGGTATCGCACAGTGACTTCTAGCTGCCTGTAGGCCGGTTGGAGGCACCACCGAAAGAATGTGGTAGGGGAGGAGCCCATGCTAAAAGAATGTACTTATTTTAATGTAATTAAAACATACACCTACTCAGTCAATTGCCTCGTGCATCCTGTGATCTGCCTTGGGTCCTCCTTGCTTGAACAGTCAGAGCTACTTATTCCTCCGCCTCAAATAACCATTTTATCAGCTTAAAATTCTACTGTTGCACGCACTTGAAAAGTCAGCTAGTCGTGTGTCACATGTACCGTATGTGTTGTATTGCCAATAAGTGTTTATCAATGGAAAAATAATGAAAATCTGCTTAGTTTACCATGATGCCGAAAAAGCCTACGGGTTCGAAATCGGTGCTGCAATTTCACCCGCCAAGCCTACCTGTTCACATACCGAGCTCATTTAACGAAATCATACGCATGTTTTCGAGTGATATCGATACCGCACTCTGCGTGAGGACCTAACCCATACATCAACCATATGTGCACAGAATGCCTCCTACATCTGTCCTCCTCCCTCAGTCCTACAAAACGCAGAAAGGCCTAACCATTCACAGCACCACACGTATGCGTTTTATAAGCCGCCTCGCAACCCCTCCCCACCGAGCTTGAACTCGGCGTCAGGGGTGCCCAGCTTGCGTGACCTTTCAAACCTCTGTGCCCTGCGGGCAATCGGCATCCAGTGGATAGCGGCTGCTGATTGGTCAAGGCGCGTTCACTTGTATAGCGAGAAATTCAGAGGAAAATTCTGCATGAGAATGATAAAGCTTAAGCCTTAAACCAGGAGATGTATGAGCATGCGCTTTTCCAAGCATTCCTAGCCATATTTTGCCCTACATTGGCTTGATTATCAGAGACACCATCCGAAACTCTTTGATACAGGTGAGACGGCGGCATAGTCAGCACAGGCTAGCCGGTGGTCAGTTCTCTCGAGATGAGTTTCTTCTGAAGTGGAGAGTAGTGGGGCCCGGCCCCAAGGTAACCGAGGGAAGGAGGAGAGAGAGACGTGCGTAAAATAAAAATTAACCGTTGGATGAGTTATAGAGAGAGTGCACTGATGCGCTGCCGAAGAAAAACCAGATATTGTACCAGAAGAGGGAAGCACGTGCTGCCATGGAAGGTATCTTTATTCCATGGTGCTGCTTTGCTCCATGTTGGATGGTGAAAAGTCACTTAACCTAATTTGTGACTTAAAACTTTGCCGATGCTTTAGCGCATTTCACCTTTTAGACGTCATTCCACGACATCTAAAATTATATGGAGAAAACCAAAAGTTACAGGCAACGGAATGCTTTTGTCTAATGAGAGCGCTCTTAATCGACCCACCATACTAACGTGGATTTGAGTTAGTATGGTGGATACTAAAACACACAGCCAAATCTGAAAACTTTCAACTACGACAGCGTAAAGAGAACCATTGTATTATACATAAATACCGTACAATGCACCCCCTAAACTGCATGAAACTATGCTGCACTGCCTAATATGAAAAATAAGAGGTAACTGGGCACTCCATATCCAAAGGTAGAAACTAATATCCCAGTCCTGTAGGTAATCTAAAAGTTTCATTTGGCCTGGCACTGAGCATATACCTAGAAAACATACTCCGAAAGCGTAAAATAGTTTGTAAATAAGTAATATAGGATAAGTGACAGTGGAGGAACGATATATCCACCAGCCAGCTATGGCTTCCGCCGAGTGGAAGACTCATCTAGTGGTATGGATGCCAATAGCCAAATTACGAGTAGCTGCAGCATCTAAAAACGATAATTATTGTGATAATGAGGTTCTTGGCCATTGTAAGGTCAGCGACAGAGAGCTTACGTAATCGTGCGTGACAAACTGTTATGTCCCCCTTTTAGCTGCTTCACCAATATTACATCTTCACATATGCTTGAAAAATTGTTTCCAATAGTTTTGGATTTATTTTTTCAATGAGACATCATGATCTAAACGATGGTAGGTGGTAGAAGCAAACGCATTATTATTTAAAACACAGGTGCTCATGCCGCACGCAGACCTACGTGCAGTTTTTATTCGCATCTGAGGCGCTGCATATAACTGCCTCATAAATGCTATCACTGGAGGGGGGCCTCGGAGGCCCCCCCCACCTGTTTTTCCGAGGTGGCCGGAGAACCACTTATAGCCGAAAAACGAAACGTGGCCACATTTAACAGAATTCAATGGCGCGTCGATTGGTGAAGATTTTGTGAAAATCAGCAGAAAATTTTTTGACTTATAGGCTTTCAAAGTCACACCTACATTTTGAGATCGCCGTAAACGCGCGGTCGGACCTGTTAGCTTGCATTGAAGACCGAGTGGTGACGTCATAACGTCATATAAGCGGGACTATATGTCAAGGTCACTTCACATGAAAGTCAAGGTCAAGGTCAAAGGTCACACGTCAAGGTCATATCTGCACTTTCAAGGTCACTGACCACTGTGCGTCCGGCCAAATGACATTACCCCGTCTGACATATACTATGCTATGACGTCATCGGTAGGGTACCCCAATACAAAGGTCAAGGTCAAAGGTCAAGGTCAAAGGTCATTGGGAAAGGTCGATCCTCATTTCCCGCCAAACAGTGGCTACAGTGTTAGTCAAAGTGTAAATAATAAGTAGTATACCATATGGTGACCTTAAAGGTCAATGACCTTGAATGACCTTGACCCAAAAGTTATGGCGAAGCCTCTTTGAGACCTCTTCTCTATGAACCTTGTCCGCCTTTAGCTTATTCCCGCAATTTTCCTGCATATTGACAGCATTTACCAATCGATCCCAGCATGGCCAATATTTGACCTTTACGACCTTGTTTGACCTTGAAGATATTGACCTAGGTCAATGAAAATTGGTCATCATGTAGATCACCACAGCCCCCACCCACCTACCAAGTGGTGTTTTTCTAACCCTCTTAGTTTCCGAGATCTTAGGGGGGCCTACCAGGCCCCCCTCCAGTGCGCGTTAGTGCCAGACCCCCCTCCAGTGCGGGTGTTAACCCTGTTAATTTATTTATTTGCTTTCTCAGAGATGCCCACGTTTTCGTGGCAATTACATCTCCGTTTTATTGTGAATCAATAATAAATATATTTGCAAAACATCGAAACATGCTCACCAAGCATATTTATATGTGATCCTAAGAAATTATTATGGCACACGACAAAACAATCTCAAATATAAATGTCTGGTAGTGTTTTAGTGTAATTTGTCGTGGTCGTGCTTGATTTTCCTCCCACTTTTCATTTCTTATCTTATGTTTGCGTGGAAAAGCGATCGACGAAGCAATCGGAAAAAACGCTTCTGGAGCATCAGGCGAATAGATGGAATGAATTGTGAGAAGGTTAAAACATATTTTTGGTGATGTCTGATTTATCTTGCCCAAAGGCTTCAAAGGGAGTTTGTTGGTTGATTCATGGAATTGTTTTCCAGGTGCAGGTGGGATCAGTACAGAAGCCAGAAAGAACCAGAGTTTTAACCCTCGCCCCACCGGGGGCCATCGATGGCCCCCTAAGGTTTTTCCGGGATAGCAGAAAAACGACGAGACGCAGCACCGCGGTTGAGGGCTCTACCTCTCACTGCATCATTTTCCCATCATCCCTGAAATTTTTTACCCCGGGTCACCCAAGGTCAGGTCACCAGACGAGGTCAACCAAGGTCACCTCACTTCACCTTTAGAGCTCTGTAAGAGCTACATTTCAAAGTCGATCGATTTGAAACTTCCTACACTTCATGACCCCTCCAGGGTCTACAAGGTGTATATCCAGGATTTTTCGATTTCGTGCCCTGAGGTCAGGTCACGAGGCGACCTCTCCCATTGGAAAAGCATTTGGAAAAGCTATTTCATGATATAAAAGCCACAAAAATGATTGCAAATACTCAGACTGCTCAGAACAACGTTTTTGGACACCCTTTCACGGATCCCAGGGGTCATATTTACCCTTTGACCCTTCCAAGGTCATCCAGGTCACCAGAGGTCAAAAACAGTATTTTGACAATAACTTTTGACCTAATTAAGCTAGAGCAGTGAAACAAACACCATCGTGTTTGTCTTGTCACTGGCTTTCATTTGATATACGACAAGGTTACTTTGTGACCTTCGTGACCTCAGGTCATATTTGGTCACGAGGTGACCTCTGGAGGTCAAACCACTGGCGGGAGGTCTTTACGTTCTGCATAGCGGAATAAGTACTGGCAATTTCCTATCAAATGAACTTTACCAGGCCTCAATAGCTCTAATGACATAAGAGTTATGACCAGTTTGCTTAATCATTGCATATTTGAGTGAAAATAGCCGATCTTGACCTAATTTGACCTCTGGAGGTCAAACCATTGACCTGAGCACTAAAACATGCGAAGTAATTTCTTATTGAATTTACGCGAGCTTTCTATTGCACTTGCAGATTTCCGCTAACGCCCATATTTTCGGAGTTAGAGGGGGCCATCGATGGCCCCCGGTGGGGCGAAGGTGGCGCCGGACCCCCGGTGGGGCGCGGGTTAAATTGGGAGCAATGTCATCCTGGATTTTGGTTTGGACTTGATGATTTTTACAATAGGTAGTCGTGTAACCAGCTTCTAATCTTACATTTTTTGTTGCATCCTTAAAAAGGTAGTATAGTAGGCCCTTGGACTGTCACGTCACAGCATGATATCTTCGAGTAAAAACGCAACAGAAGAGGTGCTGCTTATCAATATTTCACAATAAGTAATATGTCGATGCATACGAAGATTTACAAATTTGTAAAAATGTTTGAAAACACCTGGTGCCACAGTTCAAAGGTCCCTATGATGCTTCGCCTGTTGTTGATTTCAAATACGTTTTTCAATGTGTGAACAAATTGTGTAGTAAAAATGTGCACGTAATTCAGCTATTGTGAATAAATTCTACTTTTCTGTTTCTTATTGACTGCCATCACCGCTTAAAGGGAGATACGCGAAAAAATTATTATCCAGATCAAAAGGTCATAAAAAGTTGTTATAGAAGTCGTTTTCTTATTTTTAGCGAATTCAGCCTCCAAATGCCTTAAAATCGCTCTCAAAGTCAACATTTCTAAACGACTTATCGATAATTCTCACGTGGATCAAATGACGCAGCCTCGGCCATGACCATTAATTTCTCTAAGAACTAGTTCATATCTGTCCTAAACAGTGGTGTAGAATCTCGAACTACCACAGAAAAATACTTAAGAAAAGCAACATTCCAAAACTCTTTGGAAACAACAATACAGGACTTTAAAGAAATCTTAATTGACCAATCAGAAGCCTATGAATTCTCATACTGGGGTCACGTGACCTACCTGACTTGAAAAGTTTCGTCATTCTGGGAATTTTGTAGACCCGAGAACGACTGAAGACCCGAGGTGCGAAATGACTGAAGACTTGAATATTATTTTATGTTCCATTTCTAGGGCAGACTGATTCATTTTATAGTTTTTAGATGCTATGTAAAATTGATTTAAATACAAATACAGAAGAAGATAAATTTTTATTGCAAAAATAATTACTTTTACACTTTATATGCTTTTGAAAACTTAGAGATGAAGAGGAGTTTCCGGCCTTTTACCGGTACCGTTCACATATTTGAATAATAGTTGAATGGTCTCCAACAATTTGGACGAAAATACAAAAATAATTGACAGTTTCGTAATCAAGATTTTTTCAAATAGCAATGAACCACAATAAACATTTTTTCGCGTATCTCCCTTTAAGTATGAAGCATGCAATTGATTATGCAGGTATGTACATAAATTAATAATTGTTCATTATCAGTGGCGGATCTAGGAGGGAATAATAATAAATTTTTGGGATTATCGACGCACCAACTGCCAGGGTCATATGGCGTCGCCAACTCTTTCCCTGTTGGAAGGGTTTCTCGGGAGCCAGCTTGCTCCTTGCTCAGGGAAGCCACGGGCCTTGAACCCGGGTCGGCTGAATGGACCAGGTAAGCTGACCACTCCACTACCGCACCCCGGATCCAGGAGGGACAAAAAAGTATTCCCCCAAACGGAAAAGCTAGGGACAAAACAATGTTTTGCCCCTAAGCTGTCGACGTCCTTTTTGCCCCGACTCCCTTTTGCTTTATAAGTAAGGTTTTGGTGCTTCAAATCTCAACTTCAAATAGAACCAGTCGACTTCAATGGAAACATTACGCCTTAGATAGCAAGAAAAGCAGTTTGTGGCCACATTTTTGACCCCGCGACGTTTTGATTTTGAGTATCGACTCTTGGGTTTACCCCCAAAGCCTACCGTCTAATCAAATTGTGGGACACTCTCACCGTGAGACGTTTTTTATCGACTTTGGATTGCCCCCCACAAGCTAGTGGCTAGATCCGCCACTGTCCATAATGCCTGAGGATTTTCGTTGCTTGGTAAAATATTTGGCCTTAGGTCAGATGCAGAATGTCATTATAACACTGTAACACGTATCTATTAAATCTGCTGCCGCTTCTGCGCTAATATTTGGAGAGTCTGCAAGTATTGAAGCGGCGAACTCAGGTTTCGAACTGCTCGGCTCTGAAATTTAGTCTCCGGTCACTGGGCCATGTGATGAGCTGATAAATTTCATTCTGAAATAGTTTTGAATCGTCTTGAGATGCAATCTCATGATGGAGCTTGATGTTCACAAGTAATAGTACATGTGTTTGAATTTTGTCCGAAATGTCGGGATGAACAGAGTGAAGAGCATTAGTGATCGCTTACTACCCTCCGGCTTTCCAGCGGTTCGGTAAGGACAGTTACCTTTAACGGTTACTCGTTGTGTCCCGTTAGATACAATTTTTAGCCAGCTCAGGGCAGTTCCCGAGAGGTGTCACTTTAATTTTGTCGATCACCATTTTGTGGCTGACGATTTGAAAACTCCGGAGTGTATGTGTGTAATCTATGTAGCGTTTATTTGGTGGCCCAAAGAGAGTGGTTCAATGCTATTTTCAGAAGAGTTGTCATATTAGTGTTGCAAAATCGGTATTGGATAAATCCGCGTTCATTTGTGTGAGCACCGGTTGTACGTGAGCCATAAAATAATCATTTACGTGACGTTTCACAATCTCGCCGAACAGCGGGAGGAGTGAGACGCTACGTTAGCTCTCAGGGAATACTTGTGAGCCTTTCTTTAAAATCGAGACAATAATAGCCTCCGTACCCCTGCCAAAAATACGCCCTGATACATATTTATCTTAAAGAGGTTACTCAGATGGTGTGCTAATTCTTCCCTGGACTCTTCGGTAACACGTGCGCTTACGTTATCCGGGCCGCAAGCCTTGTGAGTTTCCGTGCCATACAGGATAGCCCAGATACGAAAAATGAAACCTGTCTAAATGTGGTACATTGGACTAACCACTTGGGGAGGGGGTGTAACATTTGAATACGTAAATTTGGCAGCGAAGGAATGGTTTAAGAGATTAGCCCGTTCTATACATCCCCGGCTTCCTCCCCGTTTCCATCTTTTAACTCAGGAAGCCTAGGTCTCCTTAGATATTTCAGAAATGACCAGACGCTGTTGCATTTGATTTTGGTTATCCGATCATGCCTTCAAGGTACGCAAAACACATTAGTTTGGTCTGGACCACTGCATCTAAATATTTGTGTCCAGAAAAGTGGCAAGACCCGAGGAAGTGCAAGAATCTGAGATAAGATTCAAACCATTCTGGGCCTATTTAGGGAGGTTGAACAAACCTTAGGGAAATGGTATTCGCAAAAACAGCACGTCGATAAAATCGGATGATTTTACTTTCTCTGAATTTTTGGTCATTGCTCATCTTAAACATATTTTTAACCCAAATATTTGGGCAAATGTTCCGATTTCAAACGTGTGTTCAGAATGAGGTCAAAACTGTGAGGGCATTTTTAGTACAGCATCAGAAGATCGCAAACCCTTACAAACTACTAGCAAACACCCTCGACGAGATGTAAAGCACCGGTTGACTTCGTCAGCATCTTGTGAAGGCTCCGTTTTAGAAGACATCAGGTTGAGACTCCACGAGAGCATGACTTTTTCAGCGCTGTTAAGCCACCATGTCGGTGATCTTCTCATTTAGAAGTCCTTGCGTCTCAGATCCTCCTAAGCGTTCAGCACCACAATGCTTTGTGGGATTCTGCCTCTCTTTTTGGCCACGGTTTTTGTTCTTGAGATTCTTTGGCTGCTATTGATCGATCATATCTGAATATTGCTTCTACCTGAGTGACCGAACCCTTCAGGAGCGGCTTGGTGTCTCCCCTCCTAAGCCCGTAGTTTAAAATATATGCATTTGTATGTATGTACATTTGTCACTGAAGGGACAGATCTATAATTTTTCCAAAGAAGTTGGAGGTGCCTCAGTTGACACTATATCTAGCCTGGTGGCGCTTTCAGGGAGCTACGGGAGGGGGGCACCCTCTCGATGCAAATTCTAGGTAGTGTTTAGTATGTGGGTATTTGAAAAGTAGTAACGAGAGCAACGGAGAGTAAACAATCTGGGACTTTACCAGTGGAGCACCACTGTCTGCAGAGCAGCAGAGTAGTCGAAATGACGACTGGGATGGAATGTGCATGGATGGCCAACAATGGAAAGCGACCAATGGCTGAAATGACAACTTTTTTCGGAAGAGCGCCGAAAACGGCGCGTTCGTGCTTCAGAAAAAGTACTCGTAAGTCTGTCCTCAGAAAAAGTACTCGTAGATTGCAGTCGCAATTATGCTTAGGAGTATTGCAGCTATGGACAAATATAAATGATAATTCCCTTTCAAAATGCCCTAGCCGTCATTGAAACTGCAAAGTATTCCAGCACCCTTTCCCAGGACAGACGAGGATTTTATATCCATCCTGCTGGCAGTGAGACGGCTTGAGTACGGGTGGGTGTGTGGAGTTTGTTTTAGCTGGCCACGCTAGGTTGTTCAAACTGCGCCACATTAAAAGTTGCCTCGCGCACAGTGGAAGCATTAGTGGCGCGCCAAATTGTTGGCTTTAGTGGCGCAGCACTGATGTGTTAATGCCCGGCTGCCAAGTCCCAGTGGGGTGAGCCCTCGGGTTTTGCTGACGATGCGAGTATGAAGTTCCCTGCCAGCTGGCATGACAGTACATAGGCGATGACAGCGCCGAAATAGGCGAATCAGGATATACATAGATATACATAAATACATAATAAAAACAACATATATTTTATATATATACATATATATATATACATAGATACATAGCTATAATAGATAGATACATACAATACATAGATATACAATACATAGGCGAATCCAGAATCTCCGACCAGGGAAGGAGGGGGGTTGGGGTCGAGACGCGCCATCCAGACCAGGGAGCGCCACTTTTGGTGGCAGACCTACCAGGTGGGTGACAAAGCCTATCGGGGGGGGGGCGCCGATATTAATGTCCTGGAGGAGAAGGGGGTCGGAAAGCAACTTTTCAGGGGGCGCCATTGATCATTCAAGAGGAGAGGACGTGACCATTTCAGGAGGTGCAGAGGATCGATCGGGATTTTACTAAGGTATGTATACAGGAGATGAATAAGTGCAATGAAAAATGTATGAAGTGATGATGGATGAAAATCATGCATTTTAGGAAAACTACAGACAGGACTAATGAATCCACCAGCCTGAATATTTCTACCCCAAATGTGAAATAGTGCCCATATAGGCATTGCATAGATTTGTGTACAATAGACTGCGTCATAATGCACCAGCTGGGGCATTCCAAGACAAACCGACCAATCATATTTCAATTTGACACCACCATATCTAGAAAAAATCTGAGACTTTGTCTCCGGAGTAGTTATGGGAGGTCAGAAGGTGACCTTGCAGTTTATCAAATGAAAGCCAGTGACGAGATGTACACGATGACGTTTAATTCAGTGATCTGGCTTGATTAGGTCAAAAGTTATCGTCAGCATACTTGTTTTGCGCCTGGTGACCTGTGATGACCGCTGATAGATCAAAAGGCAACTATCGCCGCTGGAATACGCGAATGAGTGGCCAGGAATGCTTTTCTAGGCAATCTGATCTTAAATCACTTGAGTGGCTTTTAGATCACAACGCAGCTTTCCCCCATGTTTTTCTATGAAATAATTTGCCTCGTGACCTGACCTCAGGTCACCAAATCGAAACAAAAGTCCCGGATATAAATTTTGAAGATTCTGGAAGTGTCATCAAGTGTAGAAATTTTCAAATCCATCGGCTTAGTAGAGCTCAAAAGTTGAAGAGAGGTGATCTTAGTTGAACTTGCCTGGTGGCCTGACCTAGTGTGACCCGGGATAAAAAATTCAGGGATGGTGGGAAAATTATGGGGTGAGAAGCAGATCCTCTCAACCGCGGTGCTGCGCCCCGTTGTTTTTATGTTATTCTGAAAAACCTTAGGGGGCCATCGATGCCTCCATGGGGTGAGGGTTGAGCTGATTCACCAGTTCGGTGGTACAGCCCAAGGGGATGGCGTCACAACGTGTCACCAGAGCAGTCGTCTGTTCTACTGGGCCCCAGAAGTCAGGACAGTCTCGCCTGCTGTTATAGTACGATGTGTGACACGATAGAAAAAATGGTTTCTGGATTTGTAATCAACACGGAAAAAACAGAATCAGTATCACTTCGCAGCTACTTAGTACCTGGCAGCAGAGGGATTCCAGGACAGATCAACCAAAGCTTGACACCACCATGTCTAGAAAAAATATGAAACTTTTCTCCGGGGTAGTTTTGGGACATGAACGCAGCTGTGAGAATCTTAGCCCCCTCCGACCACTGGTGACCGAGTTACAGGCCGAGGAATTTTTGGGAGGTCACCTTGTAGACTCATCTTTGATATGTTATATACTATACGATATCTGTTATATACTTTATTGCACTGTGTCAAACTGAACATATTTTTTGTATTAGACTTTACATTATGCATAATATTTGTTCTTGTGTTCTGATTTTTAGCTTTTATGTGTATTTTTCAATGCGGACTTGTTTTTTTAGTCTGTTCCTTTTCGTGTTGTCCTTTACTTTGAATGTTTGTTTTGTTCAATAGATTAGTACATTGCAAATTGTTCTAACTCCACGAGAAGTTTAAAACAGCTTAACAACCTGCGTTGTACCGTGAAACACAAAACATCATCACTACAAAGAGTCGGATGGATCCCACGAGCAGACAGAATAGTGTGTATAGTCATTGGGAGACAACACCAGCCATAGCTGAAATAAAGCGACTGGAAGTTAAGCCAAATGAAAAAAAACATTACAGTCATAACGGATCATCGACCCACAAGCGAACACCGAAACCGTCTCAAATCGGAATATCGACCTCGAACTCTTACGACCCCTAAACGAACTCCAACGGTCGCACCGATCTTACGCCACTGTGACCAGCCTGAACCTATAATAACAGCGTCACCGTATAGTGCAACACGATCACTCCAGGAATTCCCGAAGATAATACCGAAGAAACCGAAACAACGAAACATACCGATAATTTTAAGACATCGACCAACGCCTCGACCACAACCAGTCCGGAAAAGATTCCTAACGAAGCTTAATCGAAACGAAACCCCAAAAGAACAAAGTTGCAGCCGAAACACCAACAGTTTGACAATCGCCCACCTCAATGTTAACTCCTTCACGCAAAAACGACCAAATCAACTTACTGCTCAATTATTATGACCTTGACGTGCTCTGTCTCTCTGAGACTAAACTCTGCGAAACAGCTGTGAAAAGCAAAATAGATCCGCTGGCATTCCCAGGGTACCAGTTTCACCACTGTGACAGACCAGCACCCCGATGAGGAAAAACAGTAGCGCGCAGTGGAGGTGTCGGTATTCTGAGTAGAGCGTCCCTAAAGGTTAAAGAAATAATCCCGAGGCACGATAATCCAGCCGTGGAGACAATATGTACCGGCGTTACTGGCACCGGTCAAAGGTCAGCAGTCATCTGCGCAGCTTATCGACCACCAGATGTTCCCGTTGCCCCTAGCCTTGAATATTTGCAGAGTTTACTGCTGGCACTGAAGTCTCTGGGTAAACCATTATTCCTCCTAGGAAGCATGAACTTTAACGTCCTGGATACAGAGAAACGTGAAACAAAACATTACCAGCTTATACTTCAAGAGCGCCAAAATCAATCCCCAACCCCCAACAGGGAGTGCCCCCCCCAGTTGGTGCGTCGTAAACCCCAACAATTATTATATTAAACTCAAGAACTTGGTCTTCATCAGGTCATAACTTTGCCAACACATCTGTATCCGACTCCCACTGCTCTAGACCATGTCATAACTAACCTCACTGAGCATATATCTGTAAGAGTCATCCAAGAAGACCAGTGACCATTTGCCAATCATAGTGCAAAACAAATATTCCTAAAACTCGACCTATCAAGAGAGAACGTTTGATAAGGCCACGGATTGGAATTCCTTGCGTCTGGACATTTTACTAACGGATTGGTCGGAGCTGGAGGCTGCTGAAAACGTAAACTACATGGTTGAGCTTTTCATGCAGGTTTGGAACGACCTTGTCGATAAACACTGCCCTGAACGTCTGATAAAGACTGGCAGTGTTCATTGTCCTTGGATCCAGGATGTACCAGGCCTGAGGGAAGCAATGTCGGAAAAAACAGCAGCACGAGACCAGTGGTACGCAATGTCGCTCCCGCTTGCATGCCGACTATAGAGATTCGGATCCACCTGCCGAGCTCGTCCAATACCGTCAACTGCGCAATAAAGTGAAAAGCCTGCTGTCTCGTGGTCACCGAGATTTCAACTGCAGGCAGCTACTCTCAAAGAATCCTAAAAGTTTCCGGACCACAATGCACAAATTCTACAAAGGAAGCGGCATTGATGACAGCGATAAACTAACCATAGACCCTGACGTCTTAAATGATCATTTTGCCAACGTAGGAGCCCGCATTGCTGCCAGCCTCTTCACTAATAACACCAATCTAACATGAGTGGTCAGACCAACAAGAGTGTGTGCTGCAACAATTCCACCTGGTGCCAGCTACGATTCCTGAACTATCTGCAGCAGTACGAGACGTGATAATTATAACGCAGTCGGTATTGATGGCATACCTCTGATGGCGGTACGCAAGTGTTTACCAGCGCCTGCTCCGGTGCTACTGCGTATCATAAACAAGTCCCTATCTTCTGGCATCTTCCCGAACTTGTGGAAAACAGCATGCATAGTCCCTATACATAAGTCTGGAGACCCTTCTTCACCTGGAAACTATAGGCCCATCTCTTTACTCAGTGTGCTGTCAAAGATCGCCGAAAAAATTGTCTGCAAGCAGCTTATGAGGTATCTCAGCTCACCCTCTATCCTGGCTGATACGCAGTATGCCTACCGACCTCACCATTCAACAGAAGATGCCATGCTCAATTTTGTCAATCACGTCCATAAAAACATGGATGATGGCCTTGTCACCTCAGTAACAGCTATCGATCTCAGCAAGGCCTTCGACAGCGTCAACCACGATCTTCTACTGGAGAAACTGGGGTGGTATGGAATATCCCCACACTGGTTTGGAAGCTACCTGGATCAGAGAAGGCAGAAAGTAAGAGGGGGCTCTGGTACACTACCAGTGACCCACGGGGTGCCACAAGGCTCATTGGTTGGGCCACTGTTTTTCAGCCTGTTCACCAATGACCTTTCGAACTTTATACCATATGGCGAGCTGATATCATACGCCGATGACACCCAGATCATTGATGAATGCACTCCGACACCCCTATGCCTAGCTGAACTGAAGAGGCGAGTTGAAGAAACGCTACATACCCTCCAAACCTGGTTCGGAAGAAATTCACTGAAAATGAACGCGTCAAAAACTGATTTCATCCTCATTGGAACCAAAGCCTCTCTGAAAACACACAGCTGACTTCCGGATACAGATATCTGAGTCTCTCCTACCTCCATCTAAAACCATCCAACTGCTGGGTGTTGTGATCGACCGAACGGTTTCTTGGGAACATCACATTTCAAAGGCCGTTCAAAAATGTTTTGGCTCCTTGGTGGCTCTTAGCAGATTTGGTCACCACTTCACACCCGAAGCCCTGCATCTAATCATCCAGGCCCATGTCCTTCCACATGTCGGATACTGCCTTCCGGCCTGGGGAGGGGCAACCAAGACCCAGCTGGGAAGGGTGCAAAAGGCCATCAACTTTGGAGCTCGAATTATCACCGGCACTCGAAAAAGGCAACACATCACACCAGCTCTCAGGAGCCTTGGCTGGCATAATATCGAAACCAGTATTGCTGTACGCGATTGCCTTAAAATATGTAAGGTAGCTCACGTCGACCAATCTCCAGCAGCCATATAGGCAATGCTTCCACCAAGGGAAAGTGCCTCCGCAAGGGTGACCAGAAACTCGAACACCCAGCTCCAACTGCCTCGATGTCGACTGGAGAGTATGAAGCGTGCCTTTCCATACAGGGCTATTACGCACTGGAACACGCTTCCCAGGGACGTCACTCGGATCCAAAAGCTGAATATAATAAAGAAGTATTTCCACAGAAAACTAGAAGATGAATAATAACTTGGGGTATGCTTAGTTACAGCGTGTATGTTATGTGTGCTGCTTATCACCTGTGTGTCAAAGGCGTTACGACACCTGATGTACAAATGTGTGGTATCTATGAATACCTATATATATATATATATATATATATATAACGATGGAATTTGTAACGATACCTGAAAAACCCAAAATTGGATGGGACTCGATCTATGAATACAGAATATAGAATACAGAATGAGTACAGAATAGCACAGTTTGCATGCCACCACATCGGAAAGAAAACATGCGACGGCCATGCCACCACGGCCATGCGACTTCAACAGCAGGTCAGTCCCGACTCCTGCGTACCGTATATCAGTCACAAACTCCGTCAGCACGTACCGACATTTTCTCTGTAACTAACAACACGTCAATTTTCCGAGTGGAGCTCGTTAGGAAGGCGATGATCTCCGGTGCCAGAGGCGAACCTGACCAATTCTGAGCGTGACTCAACACATGCCCAAGTCCCTTACTGAAAATCATTCACTGCTCCGTTGATTTGAGGGTAGCGTTTAAGAGCTAGCAGCACGTTTTACTTATACCTACGCACTATGCAAAGCATACTTAGAACGCATATTTTTACATATCCATACACGCAAAAAACACACAATCCAAGTCTATACGCGTCTGCAAGATACATTTACTTGGAAGGTAATGCGTCCTGACCCCAGAGACTGCAAAACTTTCGGGCATTATCCGTGGAGGAGCACTTTTATATCCGTCGAATGGGTGGAACTCATGGTGCAGTGCACAAGTTTACTGAGTAATCACACATTTATGCGGCCACCGTTGGCTGAGCTCGGTGAAGTTTGCTCCCATTAAATGCAGTTAAATCTCACCTTGTCAGAAGCAGCGTCGAGAAAGTACGGCGTACATGGCTTGTAATGTTTTATGCATGGTTCGAAGAGCTCGTCAAATTGCAAGTACAGATGGAGCAATAAAGTAAGTGCTGGTGAAGTATCGAGAAACAGTGAGCCATTTTTATATGTTAAATTTCAAACTTGTATTCGATGCTTAACCCACCCCTCACCGGGTCCAACGCCACCTTCGCCCCACTGGGTGCATTGATGGCCCCCTCTTAACTAAAAAAGGGCGTTAGCTAAAATCTTCAAAGTGCGTCAGAAGCTCGTCTGAATTCAGGATGGGTTTATTTCATATGTTAAAGTGCTCAGGTCAATGGTTTAAACTCCAAAGATCAAGTTGGGTCACGATAGGCTATTTCCACTAAAATAGGCAATGCTTAAGAAACCTGGGCATAGATCTCATGTCATTAGAGCTATTGAGGTCTGATAAAAATAAGTTTTATAGGAAAATTCCAGGGCTTTCTCCACTATGTGGAACATAACGACCTTCGGCCAGTGGTTTCACCTTTAGAGGGCACCTATTGACCCAAAATTACCTGAGATCACGGAAGGTCAAGTGACCTTTCCGTATATGAAACGAAAGCCAGTGACGAGACATATACGATGACGTTTAATTCAGCACTATGGCTTGATTAAGCCAACATTTATCATCAAAATACTGTTTTAACCCCTGGTGATCTGTGATGACCTCAGATAAGTAAACAGAAAAATATCGCCCCTGGAATCCGTGAAAGGGTGGTAAATAATGTTTCTTACTTATACAGCTGAGCATTTGCATATGATATAATGTGATTGATTGCATATGATTAAGCTGAGCTTAATGTCCTCTGTTTTTGGACTTGAGAATGTTTAATTCTTTTAGTATAACATTCATGAATTAATTACTTTTTCAGTCCTAAGCTAGCATGAACATCAGGTTGCATTCTATCATTATCTTAAATCAGACGTTCCTTCAGTTTATGCATTGTATCGGTCAATTTGTAGTCGTTTTGCTTTCAAGTGCACCATGTATTTGGAATCTGATTTGTTCCTCTCTCCATTGCAAAAACTGTTATTTTTCTTCGATAATTTGTTTACGAGTCGGTATTTCTTACTCTTTGTTTCAACTACTACCTTGTAAGACATCGAAATTGTACAATAATTCAACTTCAGCTGCTTAAGGCACAGTCTGAGGGTTAGCTGCAATGGCGACCACCTTCAAATGAGAGCAGAATCATTAGGATCGCGCAGCGCCGCGGATATGTTTCCGGAGCGGCTCTGCTTAGTGGTCGGTCTTGTGACACTCGTCCATCCTCAAAGACTAATTTAGCGCACGGGCTCGGCGAAATCTAATGAATAAATTTGCACTGAGTGAATGGAACAGAGAAGGCCCTGCCGTGTTCAATAAGACTGAAGAAGGAAACCCATCCATGCCAACGTGCATAAACAACTGTTCTACCATCAACCTGAAAAATCGAACTGCACATCACATTACACTCACTGGGGATACGGTACGTTTGCAGACACTTGTTTTAGCGCAAAAAGGACAAATCATGAAAAGAAAACAAAACCGGATCCCACATATCTAAATAAAAAATAGGGACAACTTCAAATCCCTCCGTTTTCAGGTCTCATGATATATCCTAAGACGCACGCGTGTCATCAAGTATAGGCACCATATAATCCCGGCTGTGGGTGCGCCCTAAAATCCTAAGGGTGATGATGATGGTGTGTTATCGCGGGAAAATGTCAGGAAGAATGATGTGCCTGGTAAAATTGGCCGGAAACAGGGAAACGGGAATCCCTCCCTCCAGTCCCCGATCGAGAATTCTGAATCCGCCTGCATGGGTAACAAAGACAAAGCAATCCATTTCAATCGCTTTACAAAGTGTGTTTCAAGGAGGTGACGCCCCGTGCCGTGGTGTGTGTACCGGAAGGTGCACCCGTAGATCCGGGCAGGCATGATGACATAGGTGTCTAGCCATAGGTGGCAGAACTAGGGGGCACCGCTGCACTGTGCTCCCCTTCAATGAAAGAAAGTTTGACAATAACCCGATGACGTTGCATAGACAGAAATAGATTGAAAAGTCCGTGGTGGCCCCACTTAACCCGCGCCCCACCGGGGGTCCGGCGCCACCTTCGCCCCACCGGGAGGCCATCGATGGCCCCCCTTCTAACTCCGAAAATATGGGCGTTAGCGCAAATCTGCAAAGTGCAATAGAAACCTCGCGTGAATTCAGTAAGAAATTACTTCGCATGTTTTAGTGCTCAGGTCAATGGTTTGACCTCCAGAGGTCAAATTAGGTCAAGATCGGCTATTTTCACTCAAATATGCAATGATTAAGCAAACTGGGCATAACTCTTATGTCATTAGAGATATTGAGGCCTGGTAAAGTACATTTGATAGCAAATTGCCAGTACTTTTTCCGCCATGTGGAAAGTAAAGACCTCCCGCCAGTGGTTTGACTGCCAGAGGTCACCTCGTGACCTAATATGACCTGAGGTCACGAAAGGTCAAAAAGTGACCTTGCCGTATATCAAATGAAAGCCAGTGACAAGACAAACACGATGGTGTTTGTTTCATCGCTCTAGCTCAATTAGGTCAAAAGTTATTGTCAAAATACTGTTTTTGACCTCTGGTGACCTTGGATGACCTTGGAAAAGTCAAAGGGCAAATATGACCCCTGGGATCCGTGAAAGGGTGTCCAAAAACGCTGTTCTGAGCAGTCTGAGTATTTGCAATCATTTTTGTGGCTTTTATATCATGAAATAGCTTTTCCCCCATGCTTTTCCAATGGGAGAGGTCGCCTCGTGACCTGACCTCAGGGCACGAAATCGAAAAATCCCGGATATACACCTTGTAGACCCTGGAGGGGTCATGAAGTGTAGGAAGTTTCAAATCGATCGACTTTGAAATGTAGCTCTTGCAGAGCTCTAAAGGTGAAGTGAGGTGACCTTGGTTGACCTCGTCTGGTGACCTGACCTTGGGTGACCCGGGGTAAAAAATTTCAGGGATGATGGGAAAATGATGCAGTGAGAGGTAGAGCCCTCAACTGCGGTGCTGCGCCTCGTCGTTTTTCTGCTATCCCGGAAAAACCTTAGGGGGGCCATCGATGGCCCCCGGTGGGGCGAGGGTTAAAGTTATTGAGATTTGGTAAAAGTACATTTGATAGGAAATTGGCAGACCTTTTTTCTCTATCTGGAACGTAATGACCTCCCGCCAGTGGTTTGACCTCCAGAGGTCACCTTGTAACCTGACATGACCTGAGGTCACGAAAGGTCAGAAAGTGACATTTTCTATATCAAATGAAAGCCAATGACAAGACATACATGATGATGTTTGATTCAGCGCTCTAGCTTAATTAGGTCAAAAGTTAATGTCAAAATACTGTTTTTGACCCCTGGTGACCTTGGATGACCTCGCAGAGGTCAAAAGGCAAATATGACCCTGGGATCCGTAAAAGGGTGTCCAAGAACGCTTTTCTGAGCAGGCTGAGCATTTGCAATCGTTTTTGTGAATTTTAGATCATAGGACAGCTTTTCCCCATGCTTTTTCGATGGGAGAGGTCACATCGTGACTTGACATCAGGTCACGAAATCGAAAAATCCCGGATACACACCTTATAGACCCTGGAGGAGTCATGAAGTGTAGGATGTTTCAAATCGATCGACTACAAATTGTAGCTTTTATAGAGCTCAAAAGCTGAAGTGAAGTGACCTCGGTTAACCTCGTCTGGTGACCTGACCTTAAGTAACCTGGGAAAAAATTCAGGGATGGTTGGAAAAAGATGAGGTGAGAGATAGAGCCCTTAACCGCGGTGCTGCGTTTCGTCGTTTTTCTGCCATCCCGAAAAACCCTAGGGGGGCATCAATGGCCCCCGGTGGGGCGAGGGTTAAATCCGGACCCAGCACCGCCGCTGAGTCTAGCTACTGTGCTGGGGCAATTGCCCGCACCCGCGCGCGGCGCAGCCCTGACACGCTGCGCCTTCCCGTGGCCGATCAGTTGCTGTTTCCGGTGTTGCCGGCGATGATCGGCAGGAAGTTGTGGTGATGATGGAACCAGGCGGATGTTTCCAAGGTTGGAGGGGAAGCAGAGCCCGCCTGCAATAGGCGGCCACCCGATCACCTCAGGGATTATGTGTCATAGTTTAGTTTGAATCTCTGTTCTCCTTTGGAAGGGAAGTGATGTGATGTGACCTTGCACGAGCTTGCTCCTCGTCTGTGTTGCATCTCGGCCAGCAGCCCCACATGTATGCGTCAGTCTCCGCTCGTCATTCCCTTGCTTGCCTAATACTTCATCACGGCCATCTTCTTTCAGACTGCCCTCATACAATTTCTCATTTCTATAAAAATAATCCCTGGCAGTAGTTTATTCGTTGTTTGAGCCAGAAAGCTTGTGTACGACGACTACGCTGCATCCCCAAGCAAACAGGAGCTGACATCCCGTGAAGCGGCATAACAAGACGTGTCTGAGGCGTGCGCGAGCGGCGGCGATTCTGGCGCGGGCGTCGCTGAGTGGGACATCAGGCCGGGCGCGACCATTACTCCGGGTGTCCATTGGCACGAGTGTGTCGTTGTCGGAACGTCGCCAGAATGGATAGCGTCGGTTATGGGCCGGCCGACCGATCCGGTAGACGCTCCCGCCCGCCCAGTAGCTGGAAACGTATCAGCCGTCTCAGCGGTCACTCAAACACATTCTGAATACAAGTGGCTTTCTTTTTGGTGCGATTCTTTTTTGCAATTCTTTTTGGAGACAATTTAGGTGAGGGGGAAGGAGGCAATCCGGTCATGGCAACCACCGAAGTGAAAAAGAAGGGAGCTAAACTCCTCTTTTAGTCCTCCCAAAGCAAACTAGTGTTTCTTAATTGATTAATTGGGTAAAGGTCCATTTCATCAGTAGGTAAACATAGGTATCTTTAAAGCGTTTGTGTCCATTTAGAAGATTTCTCTTTGAAGCTGAGAGAAATTGTTCGTGAAAAGGATAAAAAACTGAATGTATTTTCCACTTTTTAGGAACGGTTGGGGTCAGAATAACGCGGCAGACAAATGTGTTGTCATCGTGCGCTTGAAGCACTATTGTTTCAAGATACTGTTCATGGGGCTGTTCCCGCGCCCTCCACAAAAAAACGGTAGAGCATAGGTGGATCCAGGGGAAAAGGGGACACTTGCCCCTATCAACCCCTAGGCGCCCCATAGTGTCGCTTCCCACCCATCGCTTTCCCTCCACAGAATGCGATTACCGGCGCCTCACCATTGGATTTTCCGCCTATCCACGGGCGTTGAAGGCGGGGAGGGGACCCACGTCCCCCCCAGCGCGCGAATCAGGGGTATGGCCCTCCCTGGCTTTCGGATTCGATCTAGCTTTTTTGCATTTTGTCCCTATTACTTGCGTGGACATACGTAAGCGTGTTAATGAAGTGCATCATAGTCAGTGTTTTCAGCAGGCACAGCCAACGTGAACAAGATTCGCAAGTCCCCCCCTCCCTTCTCCCCGCCCCCGGTTACCAGTCCGAGTCCGTCCTCCGGGTAAGAGTTCCGTGGCGACGCCCCTCCGTCCATCTGATAGGTTTTACTGCCCGAAAGTGAAGTCAACCCCCGGTTCCGAAGGCGCCCCCGACCATATGCTCTCTCCCCTTCCTCACGATCGGTGGGGACAATGATACCGGGCATAATTTGGTTAGAAAACGAAAGTCAAATTGACTAGGAACGAACAAGGACAAGGCATTTAATCAATGAAAATGTTTATGTTGTTACCGGGCACATTAAGTGATATGCAAGTTGTGCTATTTTTTTCTAACGTTTGCCATAACTATTTCAACCCAGCTCCATGCACCGTACACAGTTCATACATGTTGAGATAATTGAGATTTAGAGTCATGATAAATTCATAAACGTCTGAAGAACCTGCAGCAGATTAATACAGATTCCATCATTTTAACATTAGCCTACAACCAGTAGTGGACCCAGGACATCATTTTGGGGAGGAGGGCTAGGGGCTCCAGCCTCCTCCTCCTCCATTACCTCGGGTCAACTATATATAAACTATAGGCACTCAGACATTCCAGGGGGCTCGAGCCCCCCCATCCCCCTTGTAACCGCCACTGCCAGCAACACAAGCTTGACCGCAGTCACTGGCCGCTACCTCCACCACCCAACACTCACACCGCCATTGTAAACACGCCCGCCGAGCCGTCCTCCCCAATCAGCTGACTGTGCGGAGGCCGCCATTAGCGTCGGCGTCGGCGGAAGTTAGCGTCGGTAACGACGGCGCAATCACAGCGACGTGTGCCAGACCGCCCTGATTGACACGGCCGGGCCTGGCTGACCAGCTGAAGAGGCGATGGGTGGGCCTGCTTGCGGACGCTGCTGCTTGGTAGGACATACCACCAGGGTTGGCAGCACCCAGCCCAAAGTAGGTAGTTTAAGGGTGCGTTATCAATGTTAACCCTATTGCAGCACATTTTCTTGAATAACTCAGAATTGAATGTAGCTAGCATCCTAATATCTTTACAGCAGACGAAAGATAGATTTTTCTTCACGGCAAGCTGTCTCTCAAGGCTGAAACATTTCTAGTTTTTCTGAAATTCAACGTTCTTTTTCAAATTTTGGAACTTTAAGTTTGAATAACTTTTTCTGCAGTGGCTTCCATGGAAAGGTTTGAACAGATTTACGTTCTCAAAACCCTTTTTACAACTCTGTTGTTTCACTTTTTTAATTTTTGCCTTTGAAAAGATATATTGGAACCCCAAATTGAAAAACGTTTCCCAAAAAGATAAAGAAAAAAATGAAAATTCGGAAACAACAGAGTTGTGGGGAATCCTCCATATATTCATACGCATATAAAAACCAAACTTGAAAAGCCCTGGCAAAAAAGTTATTTCAAGTTTTATAAAATCATCTCAATAGATGGCGGCAGTAGTATCAGATCCGCTCCGGTCGGCCGTGGGGCGGAGCTCTTCATTCACGGTCACCATGATTGGTCGCGGGCGCTCGTTGACGGAACTGACCGGCCCTCGTGCCTCAGGCGGGGACCGGTCCCGGCCCACTGCACTCAATGCGCAGGTGTTGGGGGTGGACTCGGGCCTCTGGCCGGTACCCACGTATATGCAGGTGTCTATAAAAAGATTCCAAGACGTGCTCCGTTATTGCAACAATCGGACAGAGGGTCCTTGTAGACAATGATGGGAATGAAAGAAAACTGTGTGCAGCATTTCGGCATGTTGGTTAGTTATGCATGTGTGTTCAGGGTATCTTCTGAAATCCCAGCTGCGGTCCTATACTGTTCCCGAGAGATTACCACTACAGATGTATAAGGAGAACAAAAAGTGAAGCATCCGCAAATTCTTTATGCATGATACAGCATATCCCAAACTGCCCAATTAATTTTGCGTGCAGAGTAAGATTGCAAATACATCTGCGTGGCGTTGCAGAGTAATTTCAAAACATTTCAAGGTTTTTATCGACCAAAAACAGTTGTATCAGAGCTTCAAAGCTGCCACTCAGCTCAGTCCAGCACTTCGTCAGTCAGCGCAAGGCGAAAAGAACTGCATATGTGTTTGAAGAATGAGGGGCAGCACCAGGAACTAAACCATTTGCTCGATCCATTGAACCGCACAAAAAAGTTTAAGAAGAGGTAGCTAATATGCAAAGCATCGGCAATCATACGTACTAAAATACGACTTCATCATTATAGGTTTCACAACTACACAACCGTTTTGAAGCAAAACAATACCCCGTCTGCATTTTTAGTTTCTTTCATTGTCTGTTATTTTTCTCACCAAAACGATTTTCGTTGAAAAAAGTGACGGAATTATTAATTTCACAATCCCCGCGGGCGGAGACCTTGGCGACAACATGTAAAAATTTACGTCTCATCTGACCCCAGATGTGGTTTATGTACCTGTTTTGTGAATATCAGGACATAAAAATCAATTTGAAGCGTACACTTATGTATTTGCTTCTCAGTACCTTCCTCAACGACTGCTCTCCTCAGCTATAGAAAGACAGGTAATTTCTATTACACCCGCCCCAGTGCTACTGAGATCCACCCGCAGCCCAGTGGGGGATGGGGGTTTGAACACCCCGTCGATATCGACTACCATGCGGGATAGCGACAAAACGCGAACGGTGGTAAAGCGTGAGAACCTGACGATAACCAGGCGTCGCGGTCTGGGGAGCTGATGAATATATTCCCATTACGGTAACTGGTCGCAAGCTGGTTTTCAAGTTTGATTCATGTCTGACTATTATTTCCATCATATAAATTCGGAGTAATATTTCAATAACTTCTAAAGAACAAGTCTGAAAACTTATAATTTTCAATCTTATTCGCCCAGGATAGGTCCCTTTTGCTTGACAGCCAGTTCCAGTTGATGCGCTGCTTATCATGTCTGTTACTACATAAATTAATATTATACAGTTTTTGATGCATAAACCAACTTGTTATGACATAACTATGCCGACCACTTCTTGGCTCAGGTTAATGCTGCGGTCATGACGGATAAATAGTGTGACGGATTGCAGTTTTCTTTTGGTTCTAGCGTCCAAGGGTGGATCGATTCGGTTGGTTTGGGAGGAGGAGACCCCATGTGGATAGAGAAATATATGAGCGTCAAATTCGGAGGCTGGCAGCTCAATTTGTACCTTCAAATAATTGTATTTTTCAAAGAAGGAGAAAATAATTTTTGTCCATCTATTATCTGAGAGGTCATCTGGGGACATTTAAGCAGACTTAGATCAATAGATTTTCGTGAAATGATGGTTAAGTTTCATTTTCGTATCATTGCATTCCGATTGCTATTGCGAGTAGATTGATATGCATATTGACTATGCTAGGCTAAAAAGTGACCTTGACCTGGCCTGAGGTCAGGTCTTTTTTGTGTTTTGACCTAGTATGGTCATATAATACATCATTCGATTTGCCGGGATAAGGGAAAGCGAATGGTGCCTAAAACATGATTCTAACTTAAATCTGTCAGACGCTAGAGCCCCAAAAACTTTACTCGAAATACTTTGACCTGTCGTTCTTTGATCTGTCATGACCCCAATATTGTTCTGAGCCAAAAAGTGACTAGTATAGTTTCTTGAAGAATTTGCATGAGCTATCCACCAGCGTTCGCTTTTTTCGCTATCCCGCATGAGCCGAGTTCGAGGGGGTGCTCAAACACCCCCTCTCCCACCAGGGCGAAGGTGGCTCGGAGGCCCACCGGGGCGCGGGTCAAGACTAGTACTAGAAAACGGCGATAATCTGCGTCCAAGGAATGATGTTCACACCAACCCTGGAATGGTCCAACAGATTGAACCGAAACATTAGTTCTTTGCTTCGTCTCGTCGATGTGATAATCCATGGAGATGTTTCCTTCCAAGAATTCAAGTCAGTTGTATTTATTGAGATGCCGTATCGTTTAACCTTTTTTCCCGAAATGCACGTTTTTTCTGGCAGGCTTATCGGTACATTTATCAATTGCTGTAGCTACCCTTATCTCTATTGATATATCCCTCTATCTACAGTAATCAGTAATCTATTCCTTTTTGATTGACTTTACCTGGTATACGGTGATGGTCTGATTGCTGAAAGTCGTAGTCTGAGGGTATTTTATTTGTTCCCTTTGTATAGTCACACATGCTCACTCTTGGTGAGAATGTCACATTGTGGCACAACATTACTACTTCAATGACATATCAGCGATCTTTATTTTTGTTAGAGTTACTACTACAGTAACGCGATAGTGTCCGCAACGGTAGCTGGTATTGAAGGTGCTGGGGGCACGATCCGTGTATTCCGAATTCGGTTATCAACCGGTTTTGCGTCCTTTGCGCCGACTGCTATTCAAGATCCCTTTCACCACCATCCCGCTGTTTTCCCTGAATGCATGTTGGTGGTCAGAGGGTTTTTTGTGTGCCTCATCTTTCCTTGCATCTGCTTGTGTATGTTTCTCATATCGGTGCGAAAATATCGGATTATGTGGAATGCCTCCGCTTCTAGATGACCAACGAAAATTACCATTCTTTGACTAATTCTAATCGTTGGGGTTTACCGACGCTTCAACTGCCGGGTTATTTAGCCTCACTAGCTAGTTGTGAGGGATTTTTGGGATCATATCAACTTATTCAAAGGTTCCACTGGGACTTGAACCCGGTAGCACTGACTTAGGAGATTCTGGTGCTATCCACCAAGCCAGCCATGCCCACCACAGCCTAGCTATTCACAATTTAACTGTAATTTCCTCTCCGCAGAACAAAAACATATATGCTTCATCAGAGTTTCATTTTTTCTTTCCAAAAGCAGATCGTTCCCTGAAAGGCATGCTTCTGCACTTTCGTGGGTCTACGATTTCTGGAACAATACACTCTTCATAAAAATCACGGACCTTCGACACTTTGCGCGCAATAAAGGTAGCATCGTATTCAATGCGGTCAATGACACATTCTTGCGGCGACCACACTACAAAATCACAGTGCTTTGCACCTGAACATGCCATTTGACACTGAACCTGTGTATAGTACTGGTGTTGTTTCTTCAAATGAAGTTGTTCATCGAGAAAGAATGCCATTTTTTGGGACCATTCACTAGCTCTGAGAGAGTTGTCTCCTCAGCACGCTTAGGACACTTCACCTCTACGATAAGATCTTCATCAACTCTGCCGTCGGGCGTAGCGGCCAGAAACGGCATTGTGGGATGTACCAACAGACCCACTGGTCTGACCACTACCACGTCGCGTGCATGTTCGTAATGCTGGATGGCCAGCTCCTCATTTACTTTTCCATATTGAATGGCTGGAGTGTTCAGTGTACCATGGCAGTCATACAGCAGCCGATTAACAATGTTTCCACACGGTGTATTTGGCTTCATGTTCGCAATGGCATGGAAGGTTGTTGCTGTTATTCTGCGCCTTCTTTCCTCCATCCATGTGTCCTGATCGCTGGCTGTTGCTTTGGCAATGTGCTGCCTGTCACCGTCTAGTCCTGCCCTGAAATCGTTAACCTTCTGCTGATACAGACTGGGATCTATTTCTTTGAGGTCGGGCACCTGACATTGTGGTCCGTAGTCCCTGTCGGGCTGAGCCGGCTTTCTTTTCTGGTATCTTCCCTTTCTCTGGAGGGGCTTGCTGTTACGCAACGTGTTTCGCCTGAGCGTGCTCTGAACGTGACATTTCAAAATTTTTGGTGGGTTTCGTCCAAACTTCCTCCTGTAAACAGACATGTGCATATCAGCACCATGCTGGAACCACAGGCACGCATTTGCACACCGTCTTGAGTAGCCATCCCGTTGGTAGTGATTTACACGTTTCCCGCCAAGCATTTTGCTACCTGGGACATTAGGCATTCGGCGAGGTTGCTTGTGGCGTCATATACCACGAGGCTGCGGCTTTTGGCGCACACTATTTCTGCTGATTTCATTAACGCTGCTCGCAACTTGGCAGGAATGTCGACTCTGGGAGCATTGTACACTGAGGCACTTTGACAACATTGCAGTAGTATGCATCACATTTCTCGTGATGTCCCAAAGCATGAAACGCGGCGTTTCTTACATCGGCCGTCAGAAGTTTGGCACTCGTGTCCCTGGTGCACTCTCCACTCATGCTTTGTTGAGCCCTGTGCTTTATCATTTTGCGCACGCATATCTTCATACGTGTTATCCGCGCTCGAGATAGGATAGCTTTGCACTCGGGGAGACGTTTCGCTATCTCATACAGCGATGATGTGAAACATTTCGTTACGTGGTTTGCGCACTCTATTTTTTTCACATCCCTACCGTATGTCACATATGATAGGATGTTTTTGTACACGGAGGAATCTCCATCCCCGATAATCTCCATGTATCTGACTCCGTGCATATCTTCACTTCTGTTGCAGCCCTCCACAATGATATGTGTCTCCATGGCGGTCGATGTCCCACTCCAGTTTTTGTAGCACTTGTGAGGTGGGCTTGTACCCTGATGGCGAGCACACATCATACAGAATTTGTTTTTGACACCATAAAACAGAAGTTTTTGGTTCGCAGTCCTATGATAGCAGCCATGCCACCGAGGGAACTGTATTTGTGCCCGTGACTGCGTGTGCCCCAGCTCCCATCCACTACTACAGTTATCCAGGGTGTGCCGTCTGGAAGAACATCGCCAGCCTCAACTGCCAGCCGCCTCTCCTCCTCTCCGGCCCGCAGCATTTCAGCCAGGAGAGTCCTCTCCACCGTCTGCAATGAGAGCAGAATACATACAGCTGATCATTACAGGCCTTCTAAGTGCTACAATGCAAACATACCAACTTAACTGTTGAAGTAGCATGCATGATATTATCAAAGCGAGCATTATCATATACACTTGAACTGTTTGGACGGCCTACCCACGTGTAAAAACTGAAGTTTTTAAAATTATTACAAATCTTATTCACCACTGGCCCAAGTGTATGTTTTCATAATAAGACATGAATATCAAAGCTGAGGCTTCAGTTCTAGGTTCACATACACTAAGTCATGCTCCTGGAATTTTTTTCAATAGAAAACGTGAGCATAACATTCGTGCCAAGATTAGGACTCACCTCCGTCATTTCTGCTTCCATTTTTTTGTAATCCTTGAAGGACATGAATGGAATGTCTAGTAGTGCCATCTGTGTTTTGGTGTTGCTGAAGCCGTTGCCGGTGCATGAGGCTGCGTACACCGACATCTCATTTAGGGAGTCATCCTCCTCGCGTCCAACATCAAATGTAGCAGCGCACTGATGACAGAAGAACCTGAACGAAGTTTTCAAGCCCTTCCGCTGCTCGTGAAGAAACGTCGGGACAGAGCATTTACTTCCATGTTCCGCTAGTGCCCCTATGCCAACTACTAAAGCACCTGCACTAACGATTCTGCGGCCCTCTAAAACAGCATCTCCGTTATAGGCCTCTGTGCCATTATCAGAGCAGGTTGCATTCTCCTCAGTTTGTCCAGCCCCGTGAGCTGCAGGCTCTTCAGGAGAGATGGTCGGTACGCTGAAACGGTGGCTCCGACTGTGCTCTTCTTCGACGAGACTGCTGTTGCCGAAGGTTTCATCGTTTGGTCGCTCAGATATCACAGCCGTTTTTCTCTTTTTCATGGTTGTGCTGAGGTTGTCGATTTTCCTTTCAGTATTTCTCTTGCGCCTCCCCATGATCTTGTGCTTTAGGTAGCTGTATAGCTTGCTAATCGAATGACTAAGATTGACCGATCACGGATGTTGATAAGGCATATACCTAATATATGTGAATATAATGGAAACGAGTGAAGCGTCGGCTTGAACAAAAACGGCCTTTTCCTCTTTTTATTGCAATTTTTATCAGACTTTCAAATTCCCCATACTTGATGTGGCTTTTAACAAACTGTTATGGTATAAACCCTACCTCAACATGTCTCCCATCCGCTTATGTCCCAGTGTGAGCCCGAGACAAATGACCCATGAATCTCAGTATACACTGTGGATGGAGAGGATGATTCGTGTTTAATAGGATTTACGGTCCAAAGTTGGTATTGGTAAAGTGTGTATAGATAAACTTCGTACGCAAAAGTTCGTAAGCAAATGTACGTAGAGCAAATGTACGTAGGGTATAAAACTCGTATGCCAAAGACACGTACGCAAAAGTACGTATGTAAAAATACGTAAGCAAATGTATGTACATAATACATGCATAGGCTGGGGCATGTTCGAGGCAGGTAAATGTGGCGAGGCTGAAGCCGTCTAGGCCACCTGAAACGTGATCAAAGACACGGGCGTCGCCACAGATTTTCGGCTGGGAGGGCCGGCGCCAGGGGGGAGGCTGGGGCTCGTGATGAAGCCGTATGTTCTTCTATGTTCACTCAAACGTGGCATTTTCAATAGTATTCCCAGCCAAAAGCGGAGGGCTGGCCCCTCCCAGCCACTTTCCGAGGGCGGGAGAGTCCGGTCCCCCAGGCCCACCGGTGGCGACGCCCCTCGTCAGTGGTCATAGATATCCGCCACTGCGCTCAGGCTATTTGAAAGCCCGGCGAGATGTGGGCAGGGGATTGATTACCTCTGTACTTGGTGCCGTGTAATTTTCCATACGATTTTTTCATTGAAAACATTTTACCTATAGGAGCTTTACTCAAACGAATGTGTCATTGCGAAGCATGTTATCCCTACGAACATTTTGCTCCTACGTACTTTATCCCGTACGAACTTTTCCATACTAGCTTTTTACATTACGAACATGTTACCCCTACGTACTTTAAACCGTGCGAACTTTTTCCATACAACCTTTTTCCATTACGATTATCATCCACATACGTACTTTACCTATACGTACATTAGCCATACGAACTTTTGCGTACGTACCTTAGGCATACGAACTTCGTCCTTACGTACTTTGGTCCGCAACCCGTTTGACAGCGTGTGCGAGAAATAGTTTTGTTAGTATGTCGGTGATGTTTTGGCTCAATTAGTACTTATGTAATGAGAGATGCAAAAACGTTACAGGGGTGCGATATAAATTACTGTGCGCTACCTGCAGCCTCTTGCCAAGTCAGGTTAAAGATATTTCTACAACTGTGGAAGTCATCTCTTGATATGAAGCAAATACACTGAATGACGTTAGTTTTTCACTACCTTCACTGAATGAAAAAATACATTGAAGTTAGGAAATGAAATACAAGGAAAATATTCGGCGTACTTCATTTCCTCCTATAAAACATCTGGAATAGTTTCTCGTCCCGTTCATGATGAGGCCGGGTAAACATTGATATATTTCGGAGTGCTCAGGCGATGAGCATGATTATTAGTTGACAAGGTGTATACTGACCCGTCTCCTCGAATCCTGGCTGTGAGATGCACTGGGACTTGGATGATGTATTCAGGCATAGCCATTCGTCAGAATTAGGTAGGTGAAATAAGAAGTTATGTCATAGTGTAGCCAGACCTCAGATTCGAGGTTTGGGTACACTATGACTGAGAATGTGTGATATCACCTATCTGATTACGATGAAGGGCTGTGCCCAAATGCATAATCTAAGTGCATTATAAAACCAGGGTTCAAGGAGATAGGCCAGTATACACCTTGTCAACTCCTAAAGGCGTGTAAGTCTGATTTCGTTCTGTCTCATTGAAACCCGCTTCGTGTTTCATATCTGTTTCTGAAATTCCGTGCAAACATCCAATTGAAGCTGCCAAGTTTCATAGCTAAATTTTGTATTTTGCTTCAGTTCTATACATTGTAACCATACATTCCTCAAGTTACGGCTATGCATATTGTAATAAACATGCCATTTAGAGGAAAACAGGGTGGTTTGTAGCAGTTTTGACCCCAGGCTCATTTACACAATGAGTAAGTGCAACAGGAATGATATTTGTATATCTGCAGGCAGTCAAAAAATCGGTTATCCACTCACAAAGCGCCAAAGCAGATCATTCGCTCTTGTTCCGTCAATAGAATGGTAGACCGAGTCCTTTCAGTAGTTTCAACTCACCCAACTAATTGGGTGAGTTGTATCATGTCATGGGGCGTGATTTACTACCTATCTTACGATACAATCATAGTAATTGTTCCAATGAAAACATTAAAAGCCTGAGCAATTTCTCATTTATGGACTTCCTTGATTCTTTTGTCATTAAAGTCAGCTGCTCCATTGCTTTCAGTACTTTTAAACATAGTCAAATGCCCGAAAAAGCGCAATGGAGTGTGAGCCCCCGTGACAGTTATTCCCCAATTTGTATTCGTTCAGTGCGGAAAACAGAAAGGTTCAGCACAAACCTGGCTAAGAGTGCCAACATGTTTTAACCGGAACATTTTAAGAATTGTCGAAATTGATTCATTATCTCACCATTGATACAATGTCCGCCACATTAGTCTGATACAACATACACCACCCATTCTTTACTGCAATTTATTTTAACCAACTGTCCCCTCGCATTACGAATGTCGAACTTATTCCGGGGTCGCAGCCCTAGTATCTAACATATACACAACAAAAATATGGCATTCCTATACCTGGTGTGCACATGAAGGTGTTAACACGTATTTGCCTTTCCCTAATGCATTTTAAAACACGTGCATAAATCATAAGTGTCTGACTCAGCACCAAACGCAGGTAGCTGCAAGGTCTAACTCCATCTGCCGATGGCATGACGTGATTCTCACCGACAGAAAGTGGGCCATGGTCACTGATTGCCCGGGTCGGCCACCGAAAAACACGAAAGGGGCAAGCCTTCTAGGCTTTTTTGGAGATGGAAAAAACGGCAGCATTTAGCGCCGCTGAGCTTGGTTTACCTTGTCTTTGATGACTTTGACAACGTTGGTGATAATTTTTAGGTTGGGTCATCTCAGGTCAGGTCACCGGTACAGGTTCAATGGCCTCACCTCAAGAAAAGATAGCATAAGTCAAAATGGAGTGAATCTATGGGATTGAAACGCATATCACATAGTGGCCCAATCGCGTTCTGCAACATTTATTCCGCTATTTGTTTGTATCACTCACCTAAGCTTAGGTACAAGTCATGGCCTCTCCGTTGAAAATATATTGGCAAATGATTTAAACGGAATAGCAATGGATGGTGGTAGAGCATTTATGTTGATGTTCTTATCATTTTTCTTTTAATGATATCCATTTTGGCCCAAGTTGACCTTGAACTGACCTCTGGTCAGGTCATATATCCTATCAAATCCTAATCCTAATCCGCAAAAGTAAAGACGGCATCAGCCTACCTACTTTGCTATGCCGCCAGAGATGTGCCACAATGCGCACGTGGTGAAATCTAGGTGTGTTGCGATTTCAAATAATTTTATTGTCTGCAAATAATCAACGGGTGAAATTTCCCTTTACATATTAAGTCAGTTGGATGAAATGTACCTATGAATGTAATGTGCCTACCATTGACGAGTGAATGACCTTCAGATTTATTGCTTTCTGTACTGATGGAGAGCTGACCTGCTTTTTGATCGAATACACAAATTCAGGAGAAAGTGACAGAAATATATAATACGAAGCATGAAAAAAATCCTAATCTATATCCTTTATTTGAATCCTTATTCTATATTTGACCTGATTTGACCTAGCAAGGTCGTATTATATATAATTAAATGATAATTATATATATATATATATATATATATATATATATATATATATATATATATATATATATTTCCGGGCCAGAAATCCGGAGACCTGGGTTCGAGTCCCAGCTTAGGAGCAATCTTTGAAAGCTGCAAAATTTTAACAGCCGATAACTACTATATCAATACTGGAGGTACACAGAGACCTGACTGGCATGAGAATGTCCCAGTAAAACAACTGCCGATAAATTATATATATATATATATATATATATATTTGATTTGGCTTGTTGCGAAGACTCCAATGCTCTAGATTGTTTTACTTTATCTCGATTGGTTCAGATGTAAAGACCGAAAACCTTCATCTACATGCTATCACTTCGGTGGGATGCGTTGAACGCTAGTGATCTTAAATGAGACCGGAAAAAATGGTGCAAATATTTTCCATAGAAAGTTGGATGGGCTAGCCAACGCCGTTTACCGTTTTTTGCTGTCTAGCGTGGTTTCAGATCCTAGGGGCGGGAACCTCCCCCTGCCAAAGAGAAGGTGGCTCAGACCTCTATCAATGTGCGTGTTACGACAGTTATATTGGATGTTGCACATACATTATGAGGCATAAGTCAAACTGAGGCCTCATAGTTCAATGCCTTCGAGGGACGGATCCCAAAGTTACAGGATATACATATTATATGGGAATTTCTCTCCATCACTTCAGTCTGACATTAGTGTATCAACGATTCAAACTGCATAATCACTAGAGCACCCAAAATGTCCCAGGTATGGCACAGATTTGACCTCTATGATCTCGTCTTATCTTCGAGATATTGACCTAGACCAATGAATGTTGCCCATAATGCACACCTTTAAAACGCCTGTTAAGAGGAGAAGGGGGGGGTGGGGCTCAAACCGAGGATGTACCTTATGTCGAATATTTAAAGTAAAAATCATCGAACAAAACTTCCATGCGGTGAACTCCTAAGAACGTGACATTTCCATTTGCTACATGGTATCGAAAAAGTATAGGCGCATTGAGGATCGCCAATGGGAGGAATACCATCCGGGGCAAGGGGAGGGGCGCGATCCAGACCAGAGGGGTGCCACTCTTGGACTACAAAACCTATCAGGTGGGTGCCAAAGTCTATCGGTGAGCGCCGATTTCCGCATCCTGGGGGAGTTGGGAAGTTACATTTCAGGGGGGGTGCCATCGATCATTTCAGGGGGAGGGGCGCCGTGACTTTTTCAGTGAGCGCCAAGGCTCGAGCGGGGAACACTTGCCCCCTTTCCTCTCCTCTCCTAGATCTGCCTAGGTGACAACGCTGAAGTTGTTTTGCAGGTTTCAAAATGTATTTGCTATGCAATTCGCATCTGGGTCATAATGTGGGAAAGATTCTGTCTACAGGGATAGTAAATGAAATTGTTTGTATCTTAACTCAGGGCTTTCTGAACATCGTATTTCCTGAAGGAAAAATGTTATACTAGAGCTTGAAATGGACACAGGAATGCACACTTTGAGAGAAACGTTTTTTTGGGTGTAGCTAACATTCCGTTTCTAAGTTTCCGGTTGCAGTGACATGGTATAACTTCCAAAGAGGTCCCCATGGCCGTAAAAATTTCCGTCTTTTATTTCGTCTTATTTTCATCCATCATTTACGATTTGTATCCGGAGTGGTACAATGTCCCGAAACGTTCGATACTGTGCTAGGTCTGTACTCTGGCCTGGCAGGTGTCTTCTCGCAGAGATCTGATTGCATTTGTATCGTATAGATGAAGGAATGGCTGCAGTCTTTTCTTGCTGATACCCATGGCCGCTCATTTAGTTTCAAAACATACACCCTGGTTTTAATTCAAAAGTATTTACAGTATTTTTAAGTTTCACGTTTTGATAATTTTTTAGCCCCTCCCACCCAAAAATCATCAAAATGGCACAAGACAGAGTGCACCATTCGACCCTGCATCATGTGGTGAAGTGTTTGTGTAGCCAGTCAGGGGTCGAAAAACCTACCATTTTGGCATTCTAAATGGTGACAGTCCATGGTGGGCAAAGTGACAAAAATTAGCCGAAATATTTCCTCCAGACCAATAACGGAACAAATCGCCGAAACTGGCACCTGTAATTTGGATTCACAATGCTTTTCAGCAACTAAGATCGCCCAGGAGTATCCGTTGGTAACCTACTAACGCAAAACGTGCCACATTTTTCAGCCTGGGCTGGTGACACATTTAGGGCTTGACAATTTCAATGGTGACACACTGAACACTTTTTTGGCCCCTGTAGCCAGTGTCGGATTTGGGGGGCAAAAACGCATTTGCCCACAAACGGAAAAGCTCGGTTTTTGCTTTTTTTGCTCCCCCTTCGAAACTGTTGACCTCCTCTTTGCTCCAGGGGCGGACGCAAACCCGAGTTTTGGGGGCAAACCCATGTCTGCCTCTCCTCCTGGCGGGGGGGGGTTGGACTTGCAATTTGGGTGTTTGACAGACCGAGTATAAGCTACCTCTCCAAGTACATGATCACTTTCTTGGGGGGGGCGGGAACGAATATTTTTTGCTCTACAGACCTAGTGTAAACACCTTTTTTCAAAAAAATCCCGGCATTTGGGGAGGGGGCAAAATATAGTTTGGCCCCCTCCAGTGCTTTGGGGGGCTATGGCCGAAATGGGCCCCCTGCGTCCACCAATGTTTTGCTCAGACTCTTTTTTAGATCATAAGCAAAGTTTCGTTGCTTCGGAGACAAGAGTAAGCAGAGCAGTCGGTCGGGCCGGGCCGGACTGTGTCTCTCATCTGTAGCATTTTATCCATATGAAGGAGAGACCTCGCGAACGCTACGAGTCAGCTCGGTGATAAGTATAGCCTCCACAAACTAAAAACGGGTGTTTCTCCAACCTTATTGTTTGTTATATCACATGGCAGGTGCTTGAGGAGTCCTTCCACTGCGCGTTTACACCAGCCCCCGCCCAATTGTGCGTGTGTTGACTTAGTGTGCCTTGGAGGCATTTGCGGACGCAAGGGGCTCATTCCAGTCATGCCCCCAAAACTTTGGAAGAGGGGGCAATTAAATATTCGCTCCCACCCCCACCCACACCCCTCAGGAGAGCGATCATGTACTTGGAGAGGTAGCTTATACTAGGTCTGTCGCGTACCCAAATCACAAGTCCCACCCCTCCCTCTCCGCCAACCCCGAAACAATAGGCAGACATGGGTTTGCCGCCCCCCCAAGCTCGGGTCTGCGTCCGCCCCTGCTTGGATGTGCCTAGTTCAACGTATGAAGATTGTGATCGTCGTTGTTTACTGTCCAGAGACTGTATTTTATTGATGAAAGCTCTGGTCAACGCTTGGAATAGCAATAGAAGGTGGAATACCAGGGCCTGGAATGACGCAGGGTCAAATAATCCTCTCACATTGAAATTTTTTGCTCCAGTTGAACAGGTCTATCCCTATGCTTAGTTCCTTTGCATGCATGTGACATATGTCCTTCATTTCTGCAAGGAGAATGATAAGAATAGCCAATGGAAATAATTTCTGGTTATATGGGTCAAAACGATACACTTACAGTTTTTCACCACTCCGGTTGTTGAGTGCATGAGAGGCTGAAATCAAGCCTCAAACCTGCATGCAAGGATAGCAGAAATATTATACTTGTGGGTGAGTGCGTTATTAATAGAATTGTTAATATACCGGCTATTTCTTAAGTAGTCTGAGAACTGTCGACATAATACAGTATTGTGCAGAAATGATTATCAAAATAATGACGGCTAAGGAATAATGAGGCAAGAAGCTCATGGCTTCTTCAGCATACGTCTCAAATGGCGAGCCATTCACCCTAAGACATCAAAACGTGAAAATGAGAAAACCTTAACCTTTGCTTCCCCCATGTTCTGGGCCTCCCAATTTTACTCCTTTTGAAAGGAAAGCCGTGATACTTTATCAACGGCCTCTGTCGGAGTTCAGGGGTATTCTTACCCGTGCCGACAACGTGAGATGAATATTTCTTCCGGGTCAGTATTCGGGATGATGACGGGGCCCAACTTTAGGAACACAGCAATCAATGGATAATGGGTATATTGACTAGCTGGCGTGTCTTACTTGTGTTGCTGTGTCTGGGTAACAGCAACAGCAAAGCATGAGCCTGGTAAGGGCGCTATTACCGAGCGAATGCGAAGTGTCCGCGGGGCCTACCACGGAGTTAGTGGATAAATTTGCGTATCAACTAGTAAGACGCTTGCCAAAAAGCGTTTGTACGGACCAGCCGCACTAACACTTTTTGGCACGCGTATTTTTCTGCGAGTTATTAACATGGTAGCTGCATCAATTCAATTCGAAGTATCAAAATTCCAAGTAAGACCGTTACAATACGTACCAGGGGTGGCCGTTTCCGTGAGACCTTGCATCCCCACTGAACAGTGATTTTCGAAAGCTTCAACGCTTGAAAAACGAGACATTTGCACGAGTTTTGCTCGTGAGCTTAGATGAAGAAGCCTTTATTTCTGAAAAGTTGTTCCATTATGTGTAGTCACCAAATACAAATATGAATAAATAGTCTGCTTAGAAAGTCCCAGTCAAAGATATAAACTCTGATTAAATCAGTTGCGAACTCAGGACATCATTGGGGGGGTGCTAGGGTGCCCCGTCTCCCTCACTCTCACCTCGGAGCAGCCTCCACCTATGCATTAACTATAGGCAGTCGGACATTTTGGAGGGGCTTTGGCCCTAGCCCCTTGTATCCACCACTAGGTTATATTAATTCCTCAATAAATTATCTGAAATATTTTTTGCTGGATTCATTCTCCGATTCATTGCTTCTTCATTGTTCGTGCGTGTTTCATGTTAATTGGTCGTAGGTAAAGGACAAATTCATGGCAGCTGAACTTATTTGCGATGTCGTCATTGACATGTTACACAAACACCATGAACAATCTCAGAAAATTTTAGCCAACCTTCATATCTCATTTTGAAAACGACACGTTCACTCGGTTGTCACTCGGAAAGTCGTGTTATTGGTTATACTTTCTGGTCTTTGCAGAAAAATATACGGTACAGCAGAAACATTTTACCTACAAACACCAACACAAAGTGTCACCCTGTCATGACATTAACACATACAGAAATATAATTGCTGCCCCAGTCTGATGCGAGACTGGGGCTCTCTAAACATGCAGCTGAAGAATGCTATACGGTGCGTCAAAAAGTGTACGTCCCCATTTGACAATAGCCTTGCCCAAAACCACTGTATGAGGGTCACAGAAAACAATCCGCCAAAAACACTGGACGCGATCAAGCAGAGCCCACAAAAATCCACCAGGGAATTCTCGAGTGGATATGGGCCGACCATCGGTTGGGAACCTGCAGCAGAGACTCGAGCTCTGTGTCCAAGCGGATGGACATCACTTCCAGCATAATATTGAGATGCAGGGAGGGGGAATAAATAATAGACAATTCATGCCGTACCGGATTCTTAACACGCGCATCGACGGGGGTGGCGGGTACCCGCCCCCCTCAGGTTTTTCGGCCATGGCACAAAAACGGCTGCGCGCAGCGCCGCCGTACTTGGCATGCCTTTTCTCAAATCATTTTAAGAGCTTTTGTGAAAATTTTAAGGTTAGGTCATTTCAGGTCATGTCACTAGTACAGGTCAAGTGAGTTGACCTAAAAATATTTAAGATAACATAAGTCGGAACAGGGTGAACTTATCAAATAACATTGATTGATCATACTCATATTGATTGAAACTCATCAAATAATGGGCCCACCGAGTTCTCTAAACTATGTTTCGGTATTTTTGATATCGATGACCTAAGGTCAGGTACGAGCCATGACCTCTCCATTGGAAATATATGGGAAAAATAGTTTTAACTTAATAACTTAGTAACCGATGGTAATAGAGCGTTTATTTTAACTCTGTTAGATTTGCCTTGTCTTTGCCGTTCTGATGATATGCATTTTATCCAATTTGACCTTGACCTGACCTCAGGTCAGGTCAAATCCTTGATCCACAACCTTCATTTACATCAGAACCTTCATTTACATGTTATCCCTATGACGGCATGTTTTGACCTCTAGTGACCTCAAATATGCCATGACAAAAAATGGTTGAAATATTATCGATGGAGAAGTGGATGGGCTACCCAACGCCGTTTACCGTTTTTCGCTACCTGGCGTGGTTTTTGAGATCTTAGGGGGGGCGCATGCCCGCCCCCCTCAAAGCGAAGGTGGCTCAGACCCCGTCAATGCACGTGTTAATACGTTGCGTACACTGTTCGTGTAACTTGGCCAGTTATTGCAGGGCATTGACACTGCCAACCTTTTGGATGCTTGTCCTGTTTGTTGAGTCCACTTTATGTACCTCTTACAACATATGACACTTTGGCATCAGTCTCGTAGACAAGACAAATGATATGTGATGGGAACAGACCGTGAATACTATTTGGGCAGCATTTCGCTCGTGAAAAATCGAGTTTTGTGGCGCTGCGACAACTCTGGCTGGAATATTGCAATTTTGAAACGTATACATTGCTTTCTGTACCCTGAACGAGATCTGATGACGATGAAACCGAGCAATCTGGCCAGATAAGCGTAAGCATTCAATACCGACGCCTACGCTGTTCACGCGCATAAGGAATACATTAGCCAGCTGCGCGACCGATATGCGCATTGAGATGTAAAACTGCGTGAGTGAATTAGCTTTCAAAATCAAATGTTTGCTATGAAAGTCAAATATTGCTAAACCGTGATTGGTTTTTCGCATACAACCATTAAAAATTTTTTCAAGAAACTAGTTGCTTTGGACCACCGTAATGACTGCAACCGGAGATATCCTTTTCCGGTGAGGTTCGGTACACAATTACTGAGCATGTAGTATTTGTGTCCCAAAGAAATCTTAACGTATCTTAGATTAATATTCGAGCAGTTAACTTTTATGTACTCCAAAATACGATCAAGATAACGATGAAAATCAAGCTGCTCTTGGGTAAAGGAAATAAGTGTGATAGCGGCAACACCATCATTATCGGAGATTACTGTGCCGCTTTTTGCACACCTAAGCACAAATAAGCATCATAATAATTCCTGGGCGATACATTGTCGCAAAATTTGAAAACAGATAAAAGTCATGTTTCCTCAAGTCTCTGGTAACTCTGTATGTCCTACCTCAACCCCCTACTGTTCGCGTTGTCCGTTAATGATCGTTACCCCTAAACCCTTCTCGTCCCTCTTCCCGACGCGACGGTGCTTTGTTGGGGGCCGGCCGCTGCAGCCGGCATCGAGCAACTTGTTTTTTGTGGTATTACGACTGTTCCATATTCGCATCCCCACCCTGAAAAAGTTGTCGTCTGCGTGTGTTGCATCATTTAATAAAATATATCAAAATAAATGAATTACAATATGAGTATGGTTGGTAAATCAACCCCTGTGCCTAACTTCAATCCAAAATTAATTTCGTTGGAGAAACTTAACAAAATATGGAAAGCAAGGGCACGTGTCTCCATTTTGCATCATAATGTAATATTAAATATTAACAAACTATTGAAAACTAGCGAAGGTTTGCAGAGACTGGCAGAATGTAAGACTGCACAAGTGTTTCATTGAAGCGGCGATTTCAGAAAAACAATTGCAGGTAACATCGCAAGTTATGAATCATGTAAACAAAACGTGAGTTCAAGGAGCCATATTTTCTCTGCTTTGAGTTTCGGAGCTAAGACAACCTTGTTAATAAAACCTCATACAAATCTGAGAGATGCCGTGTTATTGGTGAGTCTAGGTCGCAGTGAATGACTCAGATGTCACTCCTTAATTTGCATGTCATGTGAACCGGGGGTGCACAATGTAGTACATACCCAGAGGCGGACGGAAACCCGAGTTTTGAGGGGGCCAAACCCATGGATGTCTCTCCTCTGCGGGGGGGGTGGGGGACGTGCAGTTTGGATGCTCGACAGACCTAGTATAAGCTACCTCTCCAAGTACATGATGATCACTCTCCCGGGAGGGGGGGGAACGAATATTTTCTGCTCGACAGACCAAGAACAAACACCTTTTTTCAAAAATTTCTCCGGCCTTTTGGGGTCAAAATGATAGTTTGGCCCCCCTCCAGCGCTTTGAGGGGCCATGGCCGGAATGCCCCCCCTGCGTCCGCCAATGTACATACCTAAATGACTTTAAGAAAATTAGGTGGAGAAGCTTCAGTGGCTCGTGTAAAGCAATGCAAATAATAGCTTTTCCCTTAAAGAGAAAAAGGCCGTCCAAATTTGTTCAAGTGCAACGATGTCACTGAACGCACACTTCACAGAGCACAGAGGCACGGGGCAGCTCGCATTCCACTGGCCTCAGCAGCCCATTGAATCTCGGCCCCAGCAACCACCTGCTGTACTATGACCTCGCCTGCGGCATTTGACCGGCCGGTGGGAGGGTTGTAACACCGGACCTGGGACGGCGAGCTTGAATGGGGCGGGGCTTGAATGGGGAACATGCTGCCATCTCTTGGTCGAGAAACAGGGTGATGGTTCAGACGAGGCATGTCACGTGGCGCATGTGTCGAGGGTAACGCACCCTTAAGCCGTGGTTTTTACAGGTTTAAACGTAATTTTTTTGCAGGTTTAAACGTAATTTTTAATCGCCAGGGCATCAAGGAAAACATTTTGCCGAAATACTCGAACATAAGATTACATGACCCGGCAGCGAAAAAAACAGAAGTTCACTGAAGAATTTCGGAAAATCTAGTGAATTTACACCTAAAAAAATAACGAAAAACAGCTTTAGAAGTTGAACGGCAAGATAAATGAGCTCTACGGTACCATCTTGCATAACCTTTCAACCGATAACAGAATAACTATACGAAAACTCAGGAAAACTACAAAGAAAAGCATCTAAATGTGAAACTTCCGTGATTTTTAATCACCAGTGCATCGATAACATATTGCCGAGATACTCGAATTTCTTTTTTGGTTGATTGATTGATTGATTGATGTTAATGATTGATTGTTTATTTGATTGATTTGTCGAATGGTGGTAGTTTTGTTTGTACAACCCCCCCCCTCCTCTGTCTTCCTGAAGAACTGGGTTTGATTTGTGCGAATGATTTGAACTCATTTGTCTTGCCAAGTGATTATGCATGATTGTATGTAGTTTGCCGTGACTCGCGTTTATATGCGTCTAATTAGCCCAGCTTAAACGGATGTGATTCTTTACATAAATAGCTCATGCCAAAATACATTTTACAAGTGCAATATTTGTACCCCCGAGCTCATTTGAATTTTGAACACCTTGAAAATAGTTAAATTAAATAAACTGAAACTGGCCGGTGAAAGAGACTTCTCTATTAGTTTTAGACAACTTATGTATAATTCAAACCATGAAAACAAGAATCTGATCAATTCCATCGTAAAAACTAACAAAAGATTATCGAAAGCAGTGTCAGCAATTCAGTTTAACAGGCGTTGCATTGATGAAAATATCGTGCCAAAACATACTAATATATATATATATATATATATATATATATATATATATATATATATAGTCCGAGACAAGACTATGGTATTTTCTAGACTACCACGCAGTGGCGGAATATGCAGGCCAATGGCGTGGCGGAAGGGGGGCAACGGAGCCCAAAATCATGAAAAACACATGGTTTTGACACACATGGTTTTAACAATATTAAATAACGTTTAATGTCTTTATGTAATAAATTTTCTAAAACACAGACTCAAACTGAACGGTACCGAGAAGGTAAAATCAAGCCAATTTAAGAAATCACAATATATTTGTCTTCCCGTCTGCAGCTTTGATAAAAAGACTTATCAACGAGGTATAAAACATTGTTTAAACGAAACGCATATAAATATTGCTAAAGCGGAAGGCATACAAATGCTAAGACGCATGCCTCTGAGACGCTTCTATGACTGTAAAACAACACTGACGCTTTCTCCCAGGCTATTATAATCACTTCAACCTACAGATAAAGGAAGTTTAGGGACAGTGCCGTTCTAAACCACCACATGAAAGAGCTAGCACATTTGAGCAATGGGCATCATCATCCCAAACCATCAAACAGTTCATCGTCGCTATCCTCAATCTTGATAAAATCCCTGATACGATCGGAGAGGCTCGCTCTCAGGTTCACATAATCTTCCTCCTCATCGCTGTCCTCGATCACTATTGGTGCTTCACTGTTATCACCATACGAGGCACCGACTCTGTTCTGCCGAGGCTCTCCGGCGTCCGTCGCGACCTCAGACTCGCAGTCGGAGCCGCATCCGTTACCAGCACCGCCCGCGTACAGGAGCTCGTCGTAAGAAGCGCTGATGGTCCTCTTCCTAGCGCTGGCTGCCGGCCCCGCCTCGAGGCGAACGCTCCCAGCGCCTGCGGTCCAACCGGTATTAGGGTTGCTGGACGCAGCGGTGGTACCATTGCTGGCGGGACCGGCGGAGTTGTCCTCAACCAGCGACGACTCGAGCAGGTCCGCCGCCTCAGCCAGCATCTCCTCGTCTTCCTCGTCATCGTCCCACACCCACTCCGTCTTCACCGAGATCGATGCCTGCACACTACCACTCTCTTTCTCCGGACTGGTCCCAGCACCGTAACCATCCGCCGTCTGATGCGGCCAGGAAGGCTCAGCCTTGACCTCAGGTGGTCGGCTGCGGTCCTCAGCCTCCAATGAAGATGTCCGCTCCGACTGCAGAGGATGGCGCTCCGACTTCACATCCGGAGCATGCTCTGCTTCTTCACACACCGACAACAAACACCTGTCCACGTGATCGTTCACAGTCTCTAGAGGAACTGACTTATTGCAGACAGGGCACGGTACCATCTCCGTCGGGGTCGCGAGCGGCCGCACCGTTACACCACCCCGGATGGAGTCGGACTCGGCGACCGAGTCCAAACTGGTGGCGAATATACCGGTTGGTGGCGGCCGCGCGCCTCCGCCCGCCGGCGGTGCCTGTTGCCGGGACAGCGACTGACTGCCAGCGGTGGCTGCAGAGGACGGCGAGTCTCGTTTGTACCATGGCACGGAGCTGGTGCCCCCTAGTGTGCGACCCCTGCCCTGGAACGGCCTGTTCTCCTGTGCCGACTCCTGCGGCGCGCCGTGACTGTCCCTGCCAGTCCGCGGCGGCACCACCACCGTGCTGTTGCGGTTTCCCAGCGAGGTGCCGCCGGCGCCGCCACGCGGACGCGCGCCGCCGGTCCCCGCCGACGCCGGTACAGAGCTCTGGAACCCGTGCACATTGTTTCGGACGCCAGTCACGACACAGCCGCGGTCACCGCTACCAACAGCGCCAACCAGCTTACCGGCAGTCGGCCGCCCCGCCGAGCCAATCACAGGCCGGGAGACAGCCGGCCCCGCTGCACCGCCGCTCGGGAGTGGGCCGCCGGAGGCTGCTGCTGGACGCTGACCGGTGCCGTTTGAGTGACCGGTGCCGCTCGAAGGACCGGTGCCGCTGGGACGACCGGTGCCGCTGGAACGACCGGTGCCGCTGGGGCGACCGGCGCCGCCCGACACGACAGGCTTCTTCTTCTTCGAGGCACCGGTGGTGACAGCAGGGGACTTGAGTTTTCCGTGAGGCTGGTTCAAAGGCTTTGACACGCCCGTAGCAACGAAGGTGCGTATGTCCTGCTGCCCGTTCTGAGTCATGGGCCCTGTAAAACACGTAAATCATGTTCTTATTCAGGCGTTATCACAAAAAAACTGACAAACAAACGATAAATTCCTACCAGATGTCATCCCTCCTAGATTCAAGAGTCACGTATCTTAGCAGAAAACACGTCGTTACATTCCAAATATCTCGCATGAAACGATTGCTGGTGGAGATCCTCTGAATTCCCCCCCAGAGAAATAGGTACACACAATAACATATACGAGGGCAATCAATACGAATATACGGGACATACATGTGTCGTGGGTCTAATATCACCGTACCTTTGGAATATAACGTTCGATTCATAACCATGTGGAAGTCCGAAGGAAGGCCGCTTTCAATAATAATTAACCGGAGCAGATTGCATTTTAACAACAAACTTAATCAGTGTAATTTGTTCATCCACTGGTTATACATTTTCACCCGAACAATTGAATTTCATTGCGACTAAAACAAATACATACTTTAATTACCATATACTTCATCATCATCATCATAGTTGGGGTTTAAGGGCGGGTCCACTGCAGTGGTCATATTGCGCCCATAACTTAGCATATTGCGCACAAAGGAAAGACATGTAGATATATAATGGGGCTTTTTTACCATATACTTCGAAAACACAAATAGAACTGCATGCTGTATATGTATACAAAGCCCAAATATACTTGCCAGCTTCCTTCTTCGCCTTCTTCTTCCCATAGCCTTCGGGTTCCCGGATTTTGTCGAAAGTTCCGCCGCAGGAGGCGCGGTGGCCGCTCCACCAGAAGTCATTGGGCCCTGGAGCACGGTTACGGGAGCGCTTCACGAAGCCGAAGTAGGGCGGTCGGTTGCGGCACACGCCCGAGCAGCGCCACCAGTGGGTCAGCAGCGAGGCGCACTCATCGTGGAAGGTGTGGTACACCTGGGTCGGCGATCGGACAGATTGTCAGCGCAAACCAGCTCCAGAAGGGCGAGCAGCCGCCGGCTGAGCCCTTTCAGGAATACTGCTGAAGATGAGACACTAGGTCCGATATTTAAACAGAACACTAGAAGGGAACGGTCTGGGTGGCTAGTGTACGTGACCTTTGTAGCGGGCAAAGGGGCCACAGGATGGCGTCCGCCCAGAGGCAGTATTGTGCGACCGGACCGGGTCCCTGCCCAGCTTATGCCCCTTCCCTTCGACGCCATTTGACCTAGACGTTGATGTGTCGGTAATCCCGAACAAAAAAAGAAGAAAATAACAGAAGCAGGGTAGAATGATGGGTCTGAGAACCTTCAGCTTCCACGGCAATAAAGCACAGCCAGAAGCAATAACTAGTGGTACGCGAAGATCAGTTAATGAAAAGAACGGTCCTGAGAAAGAAAGAAGGCACATGTGAGCAAAACAGCCTTTGGCAGGAGCCAACATTCTAGATTCATTCTTTGCGACAATAGTACCAGCAAAAACATTCCGTTAAGAAAACCCGAAATTCATAAATATGCCAGGCGATTATGAATACAAAGTTTGTGCTTGTTGCGACCCTCTGCAAACAATCCAAACCTCACCAACACTCCCCTCCACCCTTAACACCACCCCAGGCCGGCACCAGTACCGTGATATTGGTGCCGGCGATGCCGTTGATGCGGCGCATATGTCGGTGAAACTCGGGACCGTGCTCCTCCCGGTTGTCGTTGTTGCGAGTGACGAACAGAAGCGCGTGGATCATCTCGTGCAGCAGCGTCTCCACCAGGTCGCGGCGAGGTCTCAGCGTCAGCAGCGGCTTCGACAGACGAACGGAACACAGGCCCGAGGCGGGACTGAACGAGCACACGCCCGCGCACCTGCCGAAGGCCGAGCCGTGTCAACAGCTACTGACCAGGCAGTCAGTTCGGGGGACGAGGCACACGAATGCTTGCTGAGTCAAGTGGGGTGAGTCGACAACATGTCCCATGCTAGACACATTAGTCTGGAACTCGAATACATATTGCAGAGAGGAAGTCACGCTTGCGAAAACATGTCAATGATTCAAAAGAACATACATGAATTATCTGATCGGCAGGTACTGGATGCTGATCAGCTCAGCTACGTCTTAGTTCTTACCGAGTCATCTGTGGACTCCACTTTAGCTCCACGCCGCCCAGCTTTCCCCAGAAGAAGTGCTTGTCAAAGTCCCTGAACAGCTGGTAGATATCTGGGGTGGGGTCGATTAATTCGTACGTCTCATCCACCAGGGAGGTGGCCAGAGGAGCAGTGGGCGTTTCGTGTTGTCTCTTCAGCATCCTCCTATCATGTTGCGGCGGAAAGGCCGGCCGTACAGTCAACGTTTGCGAGGCCCGCTCCACCTCCTCTTGCTGTAGCCGCATGGCCAGGGCAAGGTCAGCGTCCAGAGCGACCGCCGCCATCGCCAATATTGTGAGGGACGACCGACAGCGCACAAATCCTGGGGACAAATTTGGGGCAAGCTGACTTCCTTGCTTACAATGTAAACTTTTAGGGGGGATGCATTTGGTTTAGTTTCCAAGGGCGATGGGCCAACAGGATAGGACTGATGGATCAAGATACTGTGATCAGTCTCCATGACACCTTAGTGTGGATGAGGATAGAGCTGTGAAAGGTCAGAAAGTTTTCTATCTCAATTTTGTCTACATTTCTGGTGCACCAGAAGCATTTTCCTTCACCCAAATTACTGCTGTGGGAATGACCTTGGACCCATAAAGATAATAAAGCAGAAGCCAGTGAAAGTGCTAAAGGACATAGCCCACCCATTGGCATAAAAACTAAAATATAAGATGAAGACAGCCTAAAAAGGAAAAAATGTCAAAGTCCAGAAACTAAAATTCTTATACCCTAAAAAGTCCAAAAAGGCTAAGACACAGCAAGAGGTAAAAAGTAAAGATAAAGAATGTGGGAGCAGGCAAATACAATGTTTCAGTCCTTTAACATCATCAGGCAATGAGTGCAAGATGGAGGTGGCTAGAGGCCTGAGGTAAACTTTTTCCAAACACTGAGTGACTAGGGGCCCCAAGGTAAACTTTTGGTTAAAGCAAAAATACTGCCAGTCCCAGCACCCTCTTACCAAGGGAGCATTGTTTGTGGTGTTTGTTTGTATGCTGCTGAGTGTGCATATGAATGGATGCCTCTGCATGCACATGCATGAATGGCACCTTATGTGTCATGTACAGGCACCCACTTAGTAGTGATACTGCTGTTTATTGTGGCCTATATGGAGAACACCATATTTATACAAATTGAAGAACATGTTCCATGTTCCTAACCATTCAACAGTGTTGTCCAGGTCTTATCTTCTGCCCATCCATAAACATTGAATTAATAAACATCCCTAAGCTTTATCAGGGAATGTCAGGGTACAAATACCTTCAGGATCCTTAAAATCAAACCACCAAAGCATACTGGGCCAATTTGACACAGATTTTGCACTTGGCATAATACTAAGGGAATAACAGCAATGCTTTTGCTGCTTATGAATAATTATTTGAATTGTTAAGCTGAGCTGAGGGTAGAACCTAAGAATATTCCTCTTTGAATACAGCTTTTCTAGGCTTTTCTCTGCTTAGGAAAGTGTGCTTCATCCACTTATGGATTTAATCAGACTTGAAGCAATAAGCACAGTTGGAAATAGGAGGAACAGAACACCTATAGCATACCCTAAAAATAAATAATCATTATATCATGATTTTCCAATAAATTGTTAGCAATCTCGTCCTGAATTTTGGCTTGAAAATCAGCCCTCCAACATAGTATGTTTATGTTGGAGGGCTAATTTCCAAGCCACAATTCAGGATGAGATTGCTAATGACCTATTGGAATATCATAATATGATTATTCATGTGTAGGGTATGCTATAGGTGTTCTGTTTGTTATTAGTAAATAATAAATAACAAACAATAATAATAAACAATAATAACAAATATTAATTATTAAATGAATTGGTAACAGGTATGTTCAACATACCTGTTACCAATTAATTTTGTACATACCTAGTCCTCCATCCAGACTCAAGTAACGCACTACCTTCCTCCCAAAACTGCGCACACACGCAACGTTTTTTACAACCTACCCTGGCACACTCAAAACACTGACAACAGAACCACAAACACACTGTTGACACAGCAGTCAGCACTGTTCCTACTGTCCTCTGTATACGGAAAGTAAAACAACTTAGTCCTATTCTTGGTATTCCCTACACATAAAGTCTCTCACGAACCACCACTCTTTGAATTATGTTGATTGTTATTTACCTATTCACCGCCGGCCCGCCCACTCCACAACGTACCACTAACCCCCTTCCAACAGCAAGCGCAGACCACCGCATGTGACGTCACTTTCTCCTAGCATATTACATGGGAAAATTAAATGATAAAATATCAAAATTTTTTGCAAAAGAAGTCTCAGAATTGAAAACTAAATGCTTATTCATTGCATTTAGGATTAGCTTGCTTATTCATATATTCCCACAAATTTGTAAGCGGAAAGTGGCATTAGCAGCAGTTTAACATATGGCTCAACAGTGAAGGAATTCCTCTACGCTTATGTGACGTCATCCAAGACGTGCAAGAATCCCTCTTGATTGTACCTTTAGGTAATAGAGAACGGTTCGCGTAATGTCTTTAGTGCGCCATTTGCAGTATTCACTACAGCTTTTTCGGGAGGATATGATACCACGCGCGATCGTGCATTGACGTTCATTGTTTGCTTTGTTTTTGAGATTGTTGAGGTGGTGCACAGGGTCGGTTCGACTCGGTTTAGTATTTATTTCGAAGCTTTATTTGTCACAGGATTGTTCAGAATGCACTGGGGCAGGAATTGCCACTCAAAATGTCAAATAGGTATTCAAACATTGAGTCATGTTCTTTGTGTTTGAAACCTCACTTATTGCCCCAATTATGACTAGTCATGGAGGACATTCTTTCAAAATGAAAAGCCCTCAGGCCCTTCATCTCACTCACATGTTCTCATGTAGCACCTTTCTTCATTTTTATGCAGACATAATTGATGTCATGGAGTAATGCATCACAATTGGCATTTTAAGGAAAGAAACATGCAGTTATTGAATAGTTAATCCCATGAATAAATGTACTGGAATGTGTGAACTACAGAAATAAATGTGCATTTTTGTGTATATACTTGCCCACCATTCTGAGTCAGAGTCAACTCTGATTCAGTGTTTATTTGAGTCAGAGTCAACTCTGATTCAGTGTTTATTTGAGTCAGTTGAGTTAACTCACTTCTGGATTTGGGTTGAGTCAAGTCAGCTCACCATTTTCAATATGAGTCAAGTCAGAATCCAATCAGTCTTAAGGCCATGAGTCAGAGTTGAGTTGACTAAAAAAATTGAGTCATCAACAAGTCTGATGGCATGCAGTGTTAAATGGATCTATTGTGGGACACTTGATTATGAAATCATCAAAGCAAAGTAAAGCATGAATATAAACAACTCAGCTTACTGTTTTGACCCAGCCAAAGGGAACCAGAAAGTTTTCTTGTGCCCCCTGCTTTGATGCCGAGGGGTGTGAAAGGGGAGGCTCCCAAGCAGGAAGGTAGAGTCTATATTTACCATGATTATTTTTCAGCTAAAGATAAATCACATTGATCCTTTCTTTGTAAGAGGCTGGTGATTTTGAATAAATTTAATAGGTTGTGATAAGAAAGATTGATAGAAGGTCAAGATGGATGAACATGGGCAGCTAACCACATAAAAAATGTGTGCTGAATTCTGTCCTTTGCAAATGAGTTTGAGGAGCCCCTTCCCAAATTGTGCAACCATATTCAAAAATATGTCAAAATATTCTGCTAGAATGGAGTCTGTTTTCAGACTTCCCGTGGCTCGGCAGGTCTGGAGAGATGGTAGTAGCACACCCATCATCCTATTTGCCTTGCTGACAATGTAATTGATGTAGTTTCTTAAATTTTATTTTATTTTAAGCCCAACACCCAGGTCTCTTACCTCTTCTATGCGATCCATATGAGTGTTTTGAATTTTGTACTGGGCCTGAATTGGGTTTCTTTTCAGAGTTATTCTAAAAGAGCAGCATTTTGATGGGTTGACGTTGAGTTTCCAACCATTGGACCAAACAGCAAGCCATTCAAGGTCCTTTTGAAGAAGTTCCAAGTCCTTTGACTCGGTGATTTTGAGATTAGCCAAGATAATAATATTTTTGCTGTGTCTTGTCCTGGAGTTCATTTAGGAAGAGTGCAAATCGCTATGGAGACATCAGACTACCTTCTGGCATTCCAGAGCGAACCTGGGTCCAATCAGAGCATTTTCTATTGATAATGACTCGTTTTTTATTGCACTGAAAAGTTGCGAGCCAATTCAAAGCCCTTCCGGAAATGTTGTAAGATTGTTTAGGTTTGTGGAGGAGAAGTTTGTGAGTTACGCTCTGGAAAGCTGAAGAGTAGTCAGTGTAGATGACGTCTATCTGATGGCCTGAAGAGATGTAATCCCTCACATTTTTTTAGGAGACTAGCTAAATTTGTGTTGTAAGATCTGCGTGAGACGAAACCGTGTTGTTTCTCAGTCAATACGGGCCGAACATGGGAAAGCAAGATCTCGTACATGCATCTCTCCAGCACTTTGCCGAAGAGCGCGAGGAGTGAAACGCTGCGGTAATTTTCTGGCAAATTTCTGTTACCTTTTTTGAAAACTTGGACAATGTTAGCATCCGCCCACCTGCTCTGGAAAACTCCCAGATCGACTGACTTTCGGAATAGTATGTACAGGGGATGATTCAATTCGTTACGGCATTCCTTAAAGGGAATGTGGCACCTTTATAATGTGATTTTAACTGAGATAGTCAAGTTGTAAACTATGCCAAAAACCTGGTACCTTATGTATCATTTGTCTAGAAACTCAAAATTTCTGTGAAGAAAAGCTAAAAATCTACCTGAAATGTACCCCAAATGTACCCCAACCAGGCGGCCACAGTTGTCAGCTGTTGATGTGACGACAGCACTGACGTCACGGTGAGTAATCAGCCAATTGATTTGAACCAAAGTCCATTTAAAGGGAATGTGGTATCTTGGTCGAATCCAGGACTTTAGTGTAATTAGGGATTTTTTAGCTGAAAATCATGAAAACGTTCATGATTTCTCTGAAAAAATGTACGATGAGCTCAATATTTTGACTTTTAAAATGTTCCTCTAGGGTGAAAAATAAACCTGCCTGTGGATGACGTCATGATCTAGCAACTACTACCATATTCAATAGGCTTCAAGGGCTTCAATTGGTCGATACTCACTGTGACGTCAGCGCTGTCATCACACTAACAGCTGACAACTGTGGCCGCCTGGCTGGGGTAGATTTGGGGTACATTTCAGGTAGGTTGTTTAGCTTTTCTCCACGGAAATTTTTAGTTTCAAGAGAAATGGTATATTGAGTGCCGGGTTTTCCGTCATGCTTTTCAACTTGGCTATCTCAGTTAAAATCAAGTCATGAAGGTGTCACATTCCCTTTAATTGGCATGAGAGAAGCCTTAAAACTAGCTTACCACCTGAGCTACAGAAAAATGATAATGATAATTTGTACTGGCTGGGTCAAATTGTAAAGCTTCTTTGCAGTCCTGGACATATGGATAGGTATTGCCGGGAATGAAAATTCAGACGTATTAGCAAAAAGAAGCTTACATCTACCGGAAGATTGCTTTTTGGCCTTTTTGGGCTGTCCATGTATTATATTTTATATTTTTTACCTGTTTTGCTGACGGCTGGATTTTAAGTCTTTTAGCGTTTTTACTGTCTTCTCTTTTACTATCTTTTTGGGGTCCAAAGTCATTCTCACAACACATTGTCAATACCAACGTAGGAAATGAAAGTATGGTGTTTTTAGGGGTCCACCGTATGGACGATTCGTGAATTACCTAAGGTTTTACCTTCATTATTCGACATCAGGTGTCCGCCCGGTTTTCGCCTCCACCCTCCCTCAAGTCTTTTCACTGGTTATAACGGTTGAGAGAAGAAAGAAAGCTCCCGATTTTGATGAACACAAATTTCCGTAATTTTGATATTTTGTTTTAGGGTCATTCCCAACAGGTACACTTTCCCAAAGACAGGGATTATTGGCGTGGGTGTTTTAGGATCCTCTCCGCCGGGCCAGATTGGGTATGGAAGGTGGTTTCCCGCCGTGGGGATAGAACCCACATTCATCCAATGCTATCCGACACAGGCAATGAAGCCACCAGGCCACCCGACCTCCGTGTCCATAGCCATAACAATAGCTTTATCCATATATTTTTATTTTGGTAGGCTCAACCAATGTTATGTTGTAAAGATGTTAAAAATATTTGATTTGGAATAAAAAGCTGCCCATAATATGGCCCAAAAATGAGGAGATGAACTTATGTGAACTTCAGGCTGACTATAAGCTCTAGGCTGGTATCTGTGTTAGCATATTTTTTTGCCAAACGTGAAGTGGCTCGGTATTTTTTACATGTCGAAATATGCTACAAAAATAACGTTGCGAAAGGGATGCTTTCTGAAATGATTACTTCAACATATCTAGTGCTCTTCTTCTTCAATGCATGTATGCCATGCTTCTCGATTCAAGTATATAAATTTTAGTAGAGTTAATGCAGCTTCTTCGACTCAATTGGGTGAGTCAAAGTTAAGGACTCTGCTTTCCTATCCATAGAAATGTTTTGGCCCACTTAATCATGCATTGTCGTTGACCAAGATCCAGGAAGTTAAGATAACATAAGATACATAGCAAACACATCTGTTGGAGTGAGGAAGAGTCAGTGCCAGGGTAATTGTGCGTCCTGTTATTTTCTGCTCTGTTCGATAGTTCCCTGAGTCTGGCTCAAACACTGGATTTAGGCTGACTAACAAGCTCACATAAATACAATAGGTGCATAGGCACTTTTGATTTGTTTCATGCTTGTGAATGTTTAGTCACTTACCTTTAACTCGCCATGAGAATGTCAGGATAAGCTCTCATTCTGCCTGGGCCTCTCTTTAGTCGTCAACAGTTGAAGTGACTATTAATGCTACAAAAACGTTAGTCTGAGAAATGAGAAGGTCTTGAATACAATTTGAGGCCGACGTCTTTAACTTAAATGAAAGACCTTTTTCCTTTTTTTGAAAATTTACGTTCAAGCACTGCGTCGTTCAGGTTTTTTTTCAAACATTTTAGGACTGTAGCTAAATTTTGGATGTTGTTCTTTGTCACAGTTTTTTTAGAAAGTCTTCAGCTTTGCATTAATAACCATGGTATATCTTTTCCTCCTCCTGTCGTTGAGATAGTCATGTGGAGAAGCAGAGCTTGAATGTATTTTTCATAGGCGCAGGAACTTTTTCAAAGTTGGGGGGGTCAAAAGTTGTCGCCGCCTGGTTGGGTCAAATATGATTCGGCCAATCACTTGGTTTGTTAACGGAAAAGGTCCGGAATCGGCCAAAACCTGGGGGGGGCATTGCCCTCCATTCCGAAAGTTGGGAGAAGCCGTTGCCTCTTGTCCCCCGGTTCCTGCACTAATGGCATTTATCGTAGAAGCAGAACTTGAATGAATGTATCATGCTCTCCCGAAAGCAGCCCTGCGCTTCCTATGCGCACAGGTCGAGTCGCCTACCCTGTGTTTGACGTACTGCGCGGTAGGTGGCAGGTGCGAAGCATCGCCCTGGATAGGTGGCGGCTCCGATGTGTTGCATCTTGTCTGTTTATCTGATAATTAGCGCGCCGGCTCAGAATCCGCGAGCTCTTTTTGGGCTCAATTGAAAGGCGTGTGTGTTTCAAGAACTCAGTAAAAAAGTCATTTGCTTCATCGCGTATGTATTTTTTCCTCGGAAGATAATCAGAACGCCTGCCCGGGTTTCCCCACGCAAGACCATTCGCAGAAAACACCGTCTTTTTTTTTAACGTGGTACCTTTCGGAAATTGAACTGGGATATCGAGAGAGCATGGAAACGCTCTGGTTTCATTCTAAGTTTGTCATCCCGTGATTTATGGAGAAGTATGCGTTTCCGAAGCGAAAATCAACAGCCTCCCCAAACATGTTCGATCTCCATTTAAATAAATTTGGAGGTGCCAATTAATTAACAAAAAACTAGGAGGGCTCTAGCCACTCATATAGCCTTAACAAGTGCAGTTGAAGGGTCCTTAAGTGTCCCTCACCTATTTTTCCGAGGTGGCCGGAGAACTGTTCGCCGCAGGAAAACGCTATATGGCTACAGCTGAGAAAATTCATGAGCACATCGACAGGTGAATGAATTTTGAAAATTTGTCAATATTTGTTTACTAATAGGCTTTCAGAGTCAGACCTATATTTTGAGAACGTCGCAATCGCGCGTTCGTCCAGTTTGCCTGCTCTGTTGACGGAATGTTGGCTCAATAGCGTCATATAATCGGGTCACACGTCAATGTCACCCCACATGGAGGTCAGTGTCATTCACCTCAGTATTCCAGTCAGATGGCATTATTTATTATAATGTTTGTGATTTTATGCCTTCATAGTTAAGTGTATGCAATGCCAAGGTCACAGGTCAAGTTCTGAGGTTTTGTTTAGAGGTTAATTCCTCCTTTCCCACCCAAAGGCTGCTATAGTGCTAGTTATATTTTTACACTATTGGGAATATGTTATTTTGTTGCGTCATAGGTCAGTGGCCTTGAATGACCTTGACCTCAAACCTTCAGAGAATGTTGTGTGGGACCTTCACTCTATGACCTTAGTCCGCGTTTGGTGTATTCCTGTTTTTTTCGCATAATCACGGCATTTTGCAATAGGTTTCCAGTACTGCCCAGATTTTACCTTTACAGCTTCCTTTGGCCTTCAAGATATTGACCTAGGTCAATGAAACTTTGCTGTAATGTAGATCACCATCGCCCTAACACACTCTCGAACAGAAGTTTCCTAACCATTTTGATTTTTTGAATTTCTTTGGTACTTATCTAATCAGTGACCTTTTTGGTATAGAGACCGGGTGGCCCTGTGGCTTCATTGCCAGTCTTCAGGTCGAATAGCATGGATTAATGTGGGATCTTTCCCCACGGCGGGAAACCGCTTGCCATGTTCGATCTGACCCGGTGGAGAGGATCCTTAAACAGCCACGCCAATACTCTGTAGTTGAGCAGTTGTGCCTGTTGGGGGTGGCCTTAAGAATAAAATAATCTCAGAGGGAGGCACTTTAGGACCCCCGTCCCGTCAGTGTCCCGAAACGGGTTTGGCGCTGGGTGCTGAGTGTAAAATTCATTTTGGAAAACGTATTGAGTGAAAAATTCCAGAGTTACGGTATTTTGTGTCAATTGAAACCCTGATTTAAACTTTTAATCAAAACCATCGTTTGAAATTTAGAAATACATTTCTCATTAGAATGTCCTTATTGTCATATTTTTATGAGATTGTATGCACCGATAATATTTGATTGTGCTAAAAAACACCACTTTGCCTTTAGGGAGTGAGCGCAAAATTTAGGAAAGAAAAAAACTAAGAGTAGAGTGGGTTACTCAGCTTGCATGGGTGATGATCTCCATCCAGCACCCTGGGATTTGGGACACTGCCTCCCCTCCACTGCAGGTTGACGCCAGACACCTCTCCACTGCGCGTGTTAGATTTATTTTATACGCAGATTATTGTTCACGCTTTGACTGAAAAGCTCGTCGCCAAATAGGGGGGATTCGTTTCATCCCTGTTGACAAAGTAACGTATTGGGTGTTAAATAGTTTTGCTTCGCATTTTACTAATTCAGAGTGAAAGAAAATTCGGCAGAAACAAATAATGGAAAGAAATTCATGCGGGCTCCGTAGGAGGATGCAAAGTTAAATACTGACTTTCGTGCTACAGAGGTTTCTGTCATACCAAACCAAACCCTAAAACCATCGCCTTCATCTAGCTCTTTGCCAGGCGTATCATGTTGAACGTGCGATCTCGGCACCAAGCTAACGCACCTCCCACTTTCAGCTTATCTCTACGACCCTCTGAGTGGCAATGTCGGGCGACGCGCGAATCAAGCACGACTGGTACCAAACGGACAGTGAGGTGGTGGTGTCGGTACTGGTGCGCGGACTCTCATCCGACGCCGTCTCCGTAACCGTCGAGCCCGCCTCCCTCAGTGTGACTGCCCGGCTGGCAGCCGGCTCCGAATACAACCTGGAGCTGGACCTGGCACACCCGGTCTTACCGGCCGCCTCCTCCCACCGCGTCCTCACCAGCAAGCTGGAGGTGAAGCTTCGCAAGGCAGAGGCGCACCGCTGGGCGGCGCTGGAGGGCGACGGACAACCTCCCTCACTGAGGTCGGCAGGCGGCGCTGCCGGCCCGGCGGCGGCGCTTCCCTCGGCGTACAGCTCCCCGGCGTCCAGCGCCAGCCGCGACTGGGACGCCATCGCCTCCGACATCAAACGCCAGGAGGAGGCCGAGAAGCCGGAGGGAGATGAAGCGCTCAACAAGCTGTTCCAGAAGATCTACGCCGATGGCTCGGATGAGGTGAAGAAGGCGATGGCGAAGAGTTTCACCGAGTCGGGAGGTACAGTGCTGAGCACCAACTGGTCCGAAATCGGCGCCAAGAAGACCGATGTCAAGTCACCGGACGGGATGGAGTTCAAGAAGTGGGAGAGTTAGCGGACCTGTGCTGGGTCATGATAAGGACACAAGCTATCACTGACTTCGCTGTGATAGCCACTTTCCGGGAAAAACGATCCGGTGCCGTGAGTCAGGAAGGTGTTCGTATATGGATCGCCATCACACTGCCTGCTGGCGGCGTTAGCAGAGGCAGTGGATCCAGCGCCGAGTATGTTTGAGTCAGCATGTCATATTTGTATGTTCTGGCTGTTGTCGATTACGTTGTGCTTTCCAATTTTCTGCTCATTGTGTGACGGATATTTCAGAATCTTTAGGTTCAAGCCAGAGTTAGAATACATCGAGCAGAAGGGTTGAGTGTTGAATTCTCATTGTCTTAAACAACAGTCTGAAAGCCACGAAGAAGTGGGCGGAGCCGAAACATGAGCTTGCAGTATACCTGCTGCTCCTCTGATGACCGAATCGACCATCCTGTACTTATTTTCGAACCAGCCATGAACTTCGTACACAAATCCGTCGGGTTACGCGGGAGCCTAATTGCAGAGGCAAAGTGAACTGTTCGGACCCGGTGAGAGATTTTGAGAAGTTTAGGGTCTTGATCGAACTCAATATCCACTGGCAACTCGTACCTATGAGAAGTAAGCAGACTGTTTTCGAGCGGGGAAGGTTCCGACCATGCCTGCCTGCTCGCATGGGAAGTACTATCCCTGCTTTTAAGCTTGACCACCTTTAATGTCGATGAATCGGGCTGGGAGCATACTGCAGTAGCACGCGAAGCTTGATTATTAATTATTTGTGGCTTTTTGGTCCAGTATCGAAAGCCCCATTTTGGGCATGTGTACCACGCCCCGGTAGGGAGGTGGATACCCACCTTAGGTTTTTCGCATGTAGCCAAAAGACGGCGATGCGCAGCGCTGTCTTACTTAGGATACCTGTTGTTTGGATTTTTTGCAACTTCGGACAAAATTTCAGGACAGTGGCCCAACCTAAAAAAAATGTTTAGAGGTGCAGCAGTAAGAGTAATTAGTTTAATTTGATATTTACAAATTCTTATAAGGTCAACGATTACTAGCATTTATGGTATCTGGTTTCTTGTATCCATGACCTGGGGTTAGGTCAGGACCAAGACCTTCATTGGAAATGCATGAGAAATTGGTTTCCGTTCGATAGTTTCGCAGATAATTGGGGCCGAACGTTTATTTTGACTTCATCGTGTTTGGCTGCCAGTGCGGTTCGAATGGTATGTATGATAGCCTATGCCGACTTTGATCTGACATTAGGTCTGGTGTATTCAAATTTAGAGTTGGCCTGATAAGGTCATATGATAAATCATTTACTCGGGCTTAGCGAGAGGATTTCATTGGGTTTATATATATTCTATAGCTCTGTTACGTCAGCCATTATGACAGAAAACGTGTGTTTCCACTGTATGTCTAGAAAACCCCTACTTTGGCATCTAGTGACCTCAAAGGCTACGTGGCCAAAAAGTTGTATATAAAATTTTCGGTAGAGATCTGAACGGACTACCTAACGCTGCGGTCCGCTTTTGTTACATGTCATGGTTGCTGAGAAGGTAGGAGGGGCTGGTACCGCCCCCAATACCGGCTAGGGTGGCGTGGAGGCCCGTACCGGCGTGAGTTACGAGATATAGGTTTCACACAACCAGGAAGCCAGAACTGTTGTTGCTTGATGAAAACAAAACAAAGGGGTCAATCCTTTCACCCTTTGCTTGATGTATGAACCCAAATACCATGATCAGTGAATCAGGCCAATATCGTAGACAGTACAATTGGACATGTTTCAGGAGGTAAAGATCTCGAACAAAGACCAAGTCAGAATTATCAAACCCGATAAACTTGTAGGCATGTGCATTTTTCAAGCCTAGTATCCTGTCAGGTCGGTATTTTCCGGTACAGAAAAATATTAGTTTTAGATGTTATAGCATTAGGGGTGGTGATTAATAACTTAATTCCGGCTTTGGCGAGTCGGTACTGCAACGAGCATGCCTGGATCATTTCAGAATATCCATAAGACATCGTCCTCATTTTGTTCCAAAGTAGCCCCTCCATCGGAACAATTTCGGAAACCCTGCAAAGGCCTCAGTGGGCGGGCTGTATTGCTGAGGTGACTGCCGTGACCTGTGTCAGTGACGTCAGAGATTCCCGGACATTTTTTGTACCGCATTTCTACTTAACGCATTTCTTAGCGCAAGTGTTCGTAGTCGTGTTTCTTCGTATCGCATTTCGCATTCGCATTGATCGCGTTACTGGTGAAGAAGCGAAAGCAGAAGGCTTGAGGAAAATAGCTTGATCCATGGATTTTCTCTTGACATGCGTAAAATACAGTCAAGAGTGACTCGGAAATTTGCCAATTGCTCGAAAATTATTGGTGGCAGCGACACACAAACTTCACCACAGGGTGCGAGGTCCAGTGAAACACACTATGTTGCGCTGTTGTTTTCGGGCTCAATAGTTTTTGATAGCGAAAAAATTAAAATTCGGGAACGGAACCTGTAACAATAATCAAAGCTAAACCAGACAACCACATTCAAATTCGTATTATTGTAATGAAAGACAATTGTTGGTTCGATCCATCGGTACCTTTTAAAAATGTGTAAGGTCAGTCGCGGATGTTATGTAACTTTTCAATTATTTTGTTTGTATTTATCCCAGTTCTCTCCACTCCCCCCCTCCCTATTGTGTATAAAAACTTTTGTTCATGCAGTGTTATTGGATATTAGTGCCAGTGTCCGTGCGGTGTTACTTTCTAAAATGTTTCACCAGGGTCGGGGTGCGAATTTGCATCCCATTGGGGGCGCCTGGGCACCCCGAACAGAATGTCGAGTTCATTTAACAATTTATTTCATATATCTAATATTTATGTAGTAATATAATTATATTAAATTATATATTATTATTATATTAGTTATATATAGTATAATTATATATATATATATATATATATATATATATATATATATATATATATATATATATAATATCAATAATATATATTTCAATTTATTTATTTATTTCATTTGAGAAACTATCATTTACATAAGTGCGCACCGGCAAAAAGTGGGGGCAGCCAAACTCAACCGATGCTGACAGAAAACTTCAACGTCAGGACCAAAAACAGTTCGAATTTGGGCTCTTTGTTGCCTCCCGCAGCGGCTGGATATAAGAATGTCCGGTTTTCTCTCATTTTGACAGAGATCAGGAATTTTGCCAAAAGTGGGGCAGGCCCCCGGCCCCCTTTTCCGACGCGTATGATCATTTAAGTATATCGTTTTTAATATTCAGTACTAAATTGGTTTCATCTACTTCCAAAGGTTTTTGAGGGGTTACAACTAATATAAAGCTCTGTTATCTCTCTGATTGTCCATTTGGATGGGCGCTATATAACCACTAAGGTTGGTGCGCCCTTAAGCCCCAATAATCAATCGATTGTCCATTTGGCTTATTATGATTATCTCTTATCTCTATCTGATTATCTCCGAATATCGACATTATTTTAAATTCAGGCACCCCAATGTTTTCTGGAAATCCATGTTGTTGCTTAACACTGCCTAGGCTTGAAGGCATTCGATCTGACCGAGCGATGTGTTTTTTTGTGATTCAGCATCGCCTTTGTAGTCTGCCGTGAAATGTTTGCTTGTTCATGAAATGTTTGAAATGTTCATTTACCGAGATCCCCGACTGCGCTCCCCAAATAAGCCCACTCATACAATCAGCAAGGGGCAGGTTCTGTGGTTTGTGCAGCTCTTCACCTCTGACTCACGATGATGAAGCTTACTTACAGAAACACGCAGGGGTGTCCAATGCATTTTTGCTTTGCCTGCAGCTGTGAATCAAACCTAGACACACCATACTGTCAACAAGGGTCAATTTTCCGTGTGATTCATCGGGCGGAAGTTTTATCACATGCTCGCTTTCAAAATTCCGGTGAGGTATTTTCACGAATGTCCTAAAATACCTTCTGAGAGCCATGCTACCTTAATCTCTGAGACAGAATGCATGTTGCACGTTTTCAGTTGATCGGGGCTCTTCCTACTTCTTCGGACTCTTCCCTGATGTGGAACTCGGCTCTTCAGAGGCCAACGGACCGTTCGCCCATTTTTTAAGCCATTCAATGTAATCGCACCGCATAGCGATGTTTTGGGCGGAATCGGACACAGGAAAGCTATAGTTTTATCGAGTCGGACTATCCCACCGTCAGTATATCCGGCTGTGTCGGTAGCGGTAGGATCGCAGTTACAGTCCGATGGGACAGGGAAATGGCTGGAAAGTTTCCTGCCTCCGACGTGGCCGAGCCAAAAGGCGAGCGCAGGGGTGGACCCGCCGCCCCTTCGCTCCCTTCAACCTCATTGACCACGGACGCTGTATGACATCTGGGTAGTGTTTTTGTCAGCCTTGTTATGTGAATCCGTGGTATAGCCCTGGGATCTACACTATTGCTTGCTGTCCTTGTTGGTAGCAGCTGAGGGAAGTGCTATGAAACACATTCGCTGTCCCTTGAGGAAGATCCTGACTACGTCTATGGTTAGACGTCGCGTCAGATTTCCTCCTGTTGGAGGATATTCCCAGGAGGTGCCGCACATCGTCCTGCTTTTTCCTGCGCATGATCTGTTTGTGACTTGCATAGTCGTAATGCATCGCAATCTACCCTTCGCAGCCAGGCGTTGGGAATGTTTCAAGGCCCTCGCTGCATTATTTATAGTAGGATAAACTGTGCCAAAGGTGCGGGGGCATTGTTTTGCCAGCTGTATGAAAATTCCCATGGTGCGCGTTTCCGCTCATGTTTATTTGTCAAAATATTTTAATGCTGAAGATAGGTTGTGATACCAGTATGCTTCCCTTTCTCCTATATGGCCAGAAATCATAAGCTTGCTGTTGCTGTTCGATTTTGTGTGCCTAAGATCGGCCGGGGATAATTTGAGCGAGGCAAAAATTACAGGAGAAAAAGTGTTAAAAACAGGGCTCTCATGACTGGTCAATTTTGGCCGGCCGGATTGAATTGTTAAAGCTTCCACACTCCGTGAAGTATTTCATAGACAGTGATAAACACTATATTACGCCGAGCTTGACACGTGACTTGACCACTTGATGTCCTTATTTTCTGCGAGAACTTTGACCTCCGGTCACTTAATAGGTACCCCAAAATAATCCGGTGTTGTTTCTTTAAATCACCGCGACAGGTCATAATACAAGTTTGTTTGATTGGTAGACTACGTGAAATTCACATCATGAGCCACAAGATCCATAAAGTTGCGCGCAAAAACTGTGGAACGGGGAGGGGAATATGACCCTTGGTCGAACTTATACCAAATAATGACCCGACCGAGTGCTACAAAACATGTTCCGGGATTTTTCATATCGATGACCTAGGGTCAGGTACGGATCCATTGGAAATACCTCTTCATTGGAAATACATGGGGAAAACAAGCATGGACTGTATTTGTGTAGATACAGCTGATAATAATTTCGTATTCTCCTAATCGTAGAGTCCTATGTCCCTTCCCAGGGTCATGTTGAAATTTTTACCTGTGACCTCTGAGAGGTCATCTGGGACTACTTAAGCAGTTATCAGACTTGGGTCGATGACATTACAGGAATGATACAACTTTTATTTTGATACCATTGCGTTTGGATTGCTATTGCGATGCGATTTATATGCATATTGACTATGTAAGGTCGGAAAGTGACCTTGACCTGACATGAGATTAGGTCAATGTTTGTGTTTTGACCTAGTCATAGTCATCTTATACATAATTCGATTTTCCGTGACGAGAGGAAGCGAATGGTGTCGACAAAATGATGCTACCTCAACTCTTGTCATACGTGAGAGCCCAAAAACACTACCCTAACATACAACCTTCTTTGACCTGTCATGACCTCAATATTGACCTGAGCCAAAAATGACCTATGACGCTTCTTCATTAATTTGTATGAGCTATCCACCATTCTTCGCATTTTTTTCGCTATCCCGCATAGAGGCCGAGTTCGAGGGTGGAGGGTGTTCAAACACCCCCCACCAGGGCGAATGTGACTCGGAGGCCCACCGGGGCGCGGGTTAACCTCACCATTCATATTATCTGTTGACCTGATGTTCCAGTAGCGTTTTTCTCTGTCGCTTTGCCGATTGCTTTCCCCACCAGACATAAAACAACAAATGAAAAATAGGGAGGAAAATCAAGCAGGGTCACAAGAAACGACACTAAAACACTACAAAACATATATATTTGATATTTGTATTCGCCGTGTGCCTTAAGAATTGTTAGGGTCACATATAAACATACTTGGTGACCATGTTTTGATATTTTGCAAATATAGCTATTTGGTTATTATTTATTCACAGGGTTAAATTATGTATTTATAAGGCACTCAATAACGAAAAAAGCAGCGCCTCAGATGCGAATAAAAAGTGAACGGAGTCCTGTGTGTGGTATGAAGGTCTGTGTTTCAAATAATAATGCGTTTGCTTCTACCAACTACCCTCGTTTAGATTATGGCGGCACATAGAAAATATCAGTCAAAATGTATTGAAACAATTTTCGGAGCATATGTGGAGAAATAATATTTGTGAAGCAGGTGGAAGGGGGGGACATAGCTGTTTGTCTCGTACTATTAGGTAAGCTCTCTGGCGCTGACCTTACAATGGCCAGGAACCTCATTATCATAATAATGATAGTTTTTAGATGCTGCAGCTACTTTGGCTATTGACACCCATACCACTAGATGAGTCTTCCCACACGGCGGAAGCTATAACTGAATGGTGGATATATCATTCCTTCATTCACTTATCCTCTATTTTTCCACATATTTTATGCTTTCGGGGTCTGTTTCCAGGTATATGCTCAATGCCTAGCCAACTGAAACTTTGAAATTACCTATAGGGCTGGGTTATGGGTTTCTATCGTTGGATAATTAGTGCCCAGTCACCTCTTATTTTTCATATTAATATTATGAATAAGATATTAATATTATGCACTGCCAAATTAGGCAGTGCAGCATAGTTTTATGCATTTAAGGGGGTGTATTGTATGTACAATGATTATAATACAATGGTCATCTTAACGCTGTCGCAGTTGACAGTTTTCGGATTTGGGTGCCCCCAATGGTTTTCGAAAACCCACGTTAGTATGGTGGTTCGACTAAGAGTGCCCTCATTAGACAAAAGCATTCATTTGCCTGCAACTTTTGGGATTCACCATATAATTTTAGATGTCGTGGTATGACAACTGAAAGGTGAAATACTCCAAATCATCGGCAATGTTTTGAGTCACAAATTAGGTTAAGTGCCTTTTCACCATCCAACATGGAGCAAAGCAGCATGTGCCTTCCTCTTCTGGTACAATATCTGGTTTTACTTCGGCAGCGCATCAGTTCACTCTCTCTATAACTCATCCGACGGTTAATTTTTATTTTACGCACGTCTCTCTCTTCCTTCCCTCGGTTACCTTGGGGCCGGGCCCCATTCCTCTCCACTTCAGCAGAAACTCATCTTGCGACAGCTGACTGTCGGCTAGCCTGTGTTGACTCTGTCGCCGTCTCACCTGTATCAAAGAGTATCGGATGGTGGCTAAGATAATCGAGCCAATGTAGGGTAAAATATGGCTAGGAATGCTTGAAAAGAGCAAGTTGATACGTCTTCTGGTTGTTTCTCGCTTAAATTCTATCATTCTCATGGATAATTTTCCGCTGAATTTCTCGCTATGCGAGTGAACGCGCCTCCACCAATTAGCAGCCGCTATCCGCTGGATGCCGAATGCCCGCGGGACACAGAGGTTAGAAGGTCACGCACGTTGGTCACGCTGCTGGTGCCGAGTTCAAGCCTCGGTGGGGAGGGGTCGCGTGACAGGTTATAAAACGAACACGTGTGGTGTTTAGAATGGTAGTCGTTCTGCCTGCTGTAGGAATGAGAGAAGAGGACGAATTTAGGAGGCATTCTGTGCACATGGGTGGATGATATGGGTTAGGTATTTGTGCAGTGTGCGGTGTCGATATCACGGGAAAAATTTGCGTATGAGTTCAATAAATAAGTTCAGTATGTGAATACGCTTGGCGGGTAATATTTTAGGCACCGATTTCGAATCCTTAGTCTTTTTCGGCATCAGGGTAAATGATGCAGCTTTTCCTTTTTCAATTAATAAACACTTATTGGCAGTACAACACACAGGGTACATGTGACATTAAATAAAACATCGGGAAAAATAAAATGCATTAAAAAGCTAACAGAAAAACTTATTATACGGACGTTTTGCTTTAATATCTACTTGGCTGAACACAATCTACGTTCTCGTTATTAACCATATTGGAAAGTATACCACAAACTTATCAGAATAACGGTCGTTTCCTTTATAGTCAGACAAAATACTGTTTATAAACATTATCTTTATCCCAGGCTAAAAAACACAGTGCAAGACACACACTTACTCAATATGGAACAAATCCATTCTATATAAAACATCCTTCGGAGGTTGCCAGAGGTGTACGCCAGAACATTTCAGTGTCGGAAACGGTTTGTGGTATGCTACAATCAGAGCGGCGGGAGGGGGAGGAATATTCCCAAACAGAAAACAGGGATACGTTGCACCCCCCAAAGCCACCGTCCCACTCATTAGTAAGATTGGTCTTAACTCCAACTAACACAGCCACAACTCGGGTAAAAATAAGCCGGATAGCAAAACAACCATCTGTGGCTACAGCACCAGCGACGTTTTCTTATTTCTATCGACTCTTCAGAACACAGCTTACCGTCTAGTAAATTGTGGCATGCATCACGCGTTAGTTTCTCATGATTCAGCCCAAACCTACGGCTAAATCCCCACTGCTCGGCTCCTCACCTTAGTTAGGCAGCCGATATAGTAATTATCAGCCAATCCCTCTCCCGCGTTGTTTGCCAACCAGTCGTATGAGCCCAGCCTATCGAACCGGGATACCGTCCCATGGCGGGCACTCAGTCAGAAATGACGTCAACCGACAGGTTTCAAACATGGGATGGGACTGCGTGCCAAAACTATCCAGCGTCAGATCCTCCACGCTTAAAGGAATGGCACCTTCATAACGTGATTTTAAATGAGATAGCCAAGTTGTAAAGCAATTCGGAAAACCAGTACTCAATATATCATTTGTCTTGAAACAAAAATTTCCTAAGAAAAGCAAAAGCTACCGGAAATGTACCCCTCATGGACAACGTCCAGGTGATTTCCTTGATACAACAGCGTCAACACAGGTGGCGTACCGGGTTTCCGACTCTTACAACGCTATCCAGTAAAATGCTCTAGAAGGTGCCACATCCTTAAAGCGTGGAGGATCGACGCTGGATAAGTTGGGCACGAGTCATCTCATGTTGAAAGTCTGTCGGTGACAGTCATTTCGGCGAGTGCCGCCATGGGGTATCCCAGGTTACGATAGGCGGAGGCCTCATCGACAACGAACGCAGCAGAGAGGGGTTAGGCGATAAATGACTATATCGGCTGCCTAACTAAAGTGAGGAGACGACAGCAGGGCGGATTAGCCGGTAGGTTGGGGCAGCAAAGTCGATGAGAACGTAACGCGGTGATAGCATGCCACAATTAACTAGACGGTAAGCGGGGTTAGCTGAAGAGTCGATGAGCAAAATAAAAAACGTCGCTGGGTAAAGCGAGCCACAAGATGGTTGTTTTCTATCAGGGCTAATACACCGAGTTAGTGGCTGTGTTAAAGTTGAGTTGAAGCACCAAAGCTTAGACTACAAATGAGTTCGGGCAAAACCGAGGTCGAAGCTTGGGAGGGCAACCTATATTGCCCTAGCTTTTCTGTTGGGGAATGCATTTCCCCCCCATCCACCACGGCCAACAGCACCTACTGCAAGTTGAGAGCAATACCAAAACCGTTTCCCGACACTAGAAATCAGTTCGGCGTACACCTCTGGCCAGGAACCTCAGAAGGATGTTTATATATACAATGGACTTTTTCCATATTGAATAACGTGCATGTGCTGACACGTGTTTTCAACCTGAAGATCAAAGATAATGTTATAAAACAGTATTTTGTCTGACTATAGAAGGAAAACGACCAGTTATCTGATAAGGGTTTAGGTATACCTTATAACACAATATGGTTCAATGTAAAACGAAGACGTGAAGTAATTGTAGTGGAAAAAGTCGGAAAGCCATTTAAACAATAGCTAAAGATAATTCTTACAAAACATAGCCAAAGAAAGAAAACATAAGACACCCACGCTTAGTCCCCATTACGATGGAAATACCGAAATCGTTCGTGTTCAAGCGTTGCAGTCTCCATCGGGAGCTATGGGTAAAACTTCAAGCGATTTGCGCTGGGGTCAAATATTAATTTAAATGCCTGATTTTGCACAATTTCGTTTCAGTTCACACTCCACGGGAAAAAGAAAGGTAAACCCCAACTTTTAAAACTTTGCTAATTTTGGGACACCCTAATGTGACATACACGACTAGCTGACTTCTCATGTGCGTGCAACACTAGAAGTTTAAGCTGATAAAATGGTTATTTGAGGCGGAGGGATAAGTCGCCCTAACCGTTCAAACAAGGAGGGTCTAAGGAAAATCACAGGATGCACGAGGCAATTGGCTGAGGAGGTATGTATATTGTAATGGCATTAACATCACTGCATTCCTTTAGCATGGGCTATTCCCCTATCACATTCTTTCGATGCCGCCGCCACCTGATCTATACAGGCAGTCTGAAGTCAGTGTGCCATGCCGTCTGCCTATGACTGTCCGGCTTTCTATTTTGAGGCGCAACAATTAGTTCGCGTGCTACAATACTCCGCCGATAATCTCCCGGATGACATCACACTCCTAGCTGTTGTTAATTAATGGCAAATGTTACGCCGCGATAAGATTAAGGCGTTCAGCACTCAGCTCTCGAATTATACATAATTTGTCGGAACTGGGGCAGTGAGTGACCTCACAAGTAATGTCAAGTATTGCAAATAGTGAATCTTAACAAAAGAAATAGTTTTTGGTAATTTTGATTTTCAGTCCAGAAATTTCGTTTTGACTGAAACAATACAGTACACGGAAGTTTTGGTACGAGGATGGGAGACGGCACCTAATGAACATCAAGCAATTTTAGATACATTATTTCAAGCGGCGGTAGTTTTTGAACGGCTAGGTTTTTAAATACGTTCAAAATGTTTAAAGTTTCATTATAAAATTTTGTTAGTAGGGCACATGTTAGTGGAAACGATAGCTCAATGGTCTCGAATTGTGATGGGTTGTTGCCTGGACCTCAACCCATCACCGCCTGAGGGTCCGATCGGACCCCCTCGGTTTTTTTGCAAATGATTCTGAGTCGATTCAGATGAGACCTGCATCGCTTTGTAGGACTCTAGGGAGATCAGTTTGACAACTTATGCCCAAAAGCTGGTCAGGTCAACGAGTTATGAAGTCATTGATAGGCCTCTGTGAGGCGATTCCGTTCTTCTGAAATGAGGCTGACAAAACCAGGGTGTAACTCGGCTTCTACAAGAGTTAGATAAAGTTTATAGACATCGTTTGAAAAGTCTTGAAAACTCTGCATGATGTCAAACATTTTGAGTAAGATCAAAACCAAGGTCGCACAATGGTCACCAAAGGCTACGGTTTGCGCAGTTGTGTGTCTATGACTTTTGAACCAAACAAGATACAATCCTAATAAAATTTGGTATCATAGTAATAAGCATGACCCAAGGATTGGGCAAAGAGGAACACATTGATTACTTTTTTATTCTAGGTCTCTGGTTCCTGAGGTGTAAGCTATTTTCTAAATGGGTCTAAATGTGACCCATTTTGACTAACTGTAACGCCACGGGTCAACAAATACACTTCAAATTCGGATCCAGAGTAGAAGAGAGTAAGGTGCTCCCAGCGCCATTTTAGTTTTTTCCGTATCACCTCCGGTTCCCGAGATCGTAGGGGTCCCATCACACTCCAAGCGGTGGCGTGTATGAAACGAGCCCAGGCGGTGCCAGGTTAATGAGCGGTACTATCTAAGAGTGTAAATTAAATCCTTTTGACCGTATCCGAGGACCTGCAATGAAATATTCAGTTAGTTGTAACCCTCGCACGTAGGTACTCGAGTTTTCGCCACCTTCGCCCGTACAGGGGGGATGTTGCGACCGCCTCCTGGTGATTGGCCCCTAATTGATGAAAAGCTCTACGATAAAAACCAGTCTGTTGGTCGTGACGAGTACTCGCGATTGGTGACATTTTTCTACCTTAGGTCATAAGGTTGCCTTCCAGGTCAGGTCAGTGACCTGATTTTCTCCTTTGCGGCCCATTTTGCCGTTCTGGCTGCTATTGACCAGAATTTTGGTAACAAATCACATTTGTTTGGTCATTAAATTGACAAACTGACATTAACACCTCAATCGATATGCCATAAACCTATGTAATCCATCTAGGTAGTGCAGGAGGTGAGGTCAAAGGTAAAAGGTCACTGACCGGTAAAACTCGAAATTGCCCAATATATCTACTTTTTAATCGCAAAGAGGTAATTTTGAAAGCTGAATTTGAACTTAGCTCTTTAAGGAACGGCAAAGGTTTTTGCCATCAAAAGCTCAGGCCATCAGGTCAACTTCAAGGTCAGGTTAATGACCTGATTTGCACTTCTCCTGGCCCATTTTGCCACTCTGGCTGCTTTTGACCTGGATTTCTTTACCATGCCACAAGCCACAAGAGTGAATAATCACGATCTGTGCTTTGACTCATATGCCTATGTGACCTTTCTGGGTAACGCGTGAGGTGAGGTCAAGGGTCACAGACCGGTAATATTCAAATGTATCCAATATGTCTAGTTTCCATCCCTGTATGGTATTTTAGTCAATTTTCACCAACATGGTACACGTACTAAGATGATTAGACACGTCTAATCATCTGTCACTGTTAACACCCCATCAAGGTCAAAGTTAAGGTCGGAAAAAGGCCAAGTCCTTTTTGGAAGCAAATGGACCTGCTCAGCGTACATATGATGCAAATTGACTATTGATAAGCTATTCTGCATCATTTACGCTTAAGTGCTTGCTTCATCATCTGTTATTGTTTACATCCCTTTCAAGGTCAAATAAGGTCGCAGTTCGAAGAAATGTCAAGTCTGTTTTGGATGCAAGTCAACTAATTCGGTGTTCATCTCATTTAAAAATACCGGCTTGAAGCACGCATCCGTAGTCGTTATTCGACGCAGAGTTATCACGGAGGTCACGCAAAGTCAAATCAAGGTCATTGAAGGTAATCAATGGTCATGAAAGGTCCAACCTGATAAAACAATTTCAAGAAAAAAATAAAAAAGGAAAAAAAAAGGACAGAAAACGGACAGCCCAAAACCCCAAAAGCAGTCGAGGCAAGTGGACAACGGAAGGAAAAAGTCTTTTTCAAAACATGCGCAATAATGCCCCAGATGCTCACAAAATTTCGAGACTCTTACTTAAAAAGCTCATTTTCAATTCTTCGAAACCCTTAGGGGCTGCAACAACCCCCTGTGAGTGCAAGGGTTAAAATCCCTTTCCATTTTATTTTTAATCATATTTAGAATTCAAAAGTACTATGATGGCTAAAATGGAAATAAAGTCATGATTTCTCCTTTCATATGGTATTCATTTACTTTTTTCAAATTTGAGCACCCCAATGATGTTTGGAAATCCACACCCCTGGTGCGCCTCCTTTTAACGATCCCGTGTTTTTTAAAACTCTAATGGATACCAAACATGGCTATTTTTGGTAGAAAACATTCAATTTCACTCCGTTAAAGTGGCGTATTGATGTTCAAAACGGTAACTGTAAAAAATAATGGGTAAAATCGCCGTGGAAAATTCAGAGCTGACAAAGGTATGATCCAACGACCCAGTGGTGTTGGTGGTTTGGAGCCGTTCTAATCACAAAGCGTCAGGTACTTGTGATGGCCGAAAACTACAGCGTGATAGATTAGAAAAGCCCTGCTTGCCAACAAATATGGGGAAAATCTCATACAGAACAGAAACTTAGACTGGTACACTTTGCGGTACAAATAATCCCTTCAACATAGCACGATGTCACAATCTGTTGCCCCAGGCTACTTATTCTGTGTGTTGGAGATAATAGCTTCGTCTCTCTGTCGTAAGATTCCAAATGCCCTTTCGTTAGGTCTAACTTTCCCTGGGTAAATATTTGTATCCTTTAGGGAAAATGGATGGTTTGACTGTCCCCTGGGCGTGACCCGGAGTTCAAGCCGAACCCCCGACGGCCAGAATACAACAATCCGGCGCAATCGGGAATGTGACAAGTGCACTTAACCTCCGAGACTGTATGCAGCTCTCCTAACCTAAAAAAGACTGAAAATTATATCAACCCTTAAACCTGGGTTTTCACACAAGCTTTCAATGCTGCAAGAAACGTCCCCACAATGATTAATTGCATCCGTTCCGAAACTGTTGTTGATTTTTGAACGCCGGATAGGTAGATCCGGTGTCGAACAAAGCTGGTGTGGACGGCGGTAACGAGCGGTTTTCGGGCTGGGGTGACTCAGGTTTCCCCGTTGGCTGCCTGTCGCTGACACGGAGTCCGTGTCCGGATCGGGTGACATTGAAGGACCAGGTATCTGTCCATCGCCTGCGCGCTGCCGCTCCATTGTTGGCTGCTTGAGCCCCCGGTTCTGTCCAGGAAAATGCCGGCTATAGCGGCAAATGCGCCGCACAGGGCCGATACACCTGCGGCTGGTTGGTTTCAACAGCTAGGTGCGCCGACCAACAGCTGTTTGAGCGTGTGATTTTGAGAAAGCGTTGGTTTTTACAATTGGCGCGGTCTGAATTGTGCTCGTATTCCGTTCAGAACGTGTTTCGCGCAAGCTAAGTGCTTCTGTTTGGCTGTGTACCACGGAATACTTCTTTACGATATCGAGAGGTCAAAAGATGACCCCTGATTGTCGAAGGCGCTGTTTTCGGTGATTGTTTTTACTTTTCGGGTAAAACAAACTGTATGTTACGAGTTTTCTTTTACAACCCTGCAGCAGAGTACAAATACAACAAGAAGAAACAGTACATCATGAAATGCTGATTACTTATAACATTGAGTCAAAGAGGCACTCAATTGGCTAAAAATGATTGTTTAAAATATCGACAATTTTCTTGAAGTTCAGTTCAGGACACATATCAATAAAAAACGTGAACACCGAAGTTCTAAAAGTATGCATTAATATTGAATTTCAAAGGAAAATTATAAACATGAGCAACGCAGTCATCCTACTTCGTTTCTAGGTATGACGTTCATGACATACTTATACACGCACACACAGAAGATAACTTAACCACTAGACTCCGAGGCTGATGTCAAGGCCCAAAAACTTTGAACGTCACGGCAACACCGACACAGGTGGCCGGCGTGTACGTCACACCCTTCAATGTCCTGCCAGAACCTCAGTTCTCCAAGTCGCTCAAACACCCTGAATCATTCTCCATCTTACGCTATGCACACGGTGTCAATACATAGTCGAAGTTACCACCTCGTGTTGGCGTTCTGTTGGTCTGCTGCCTGGGCCCTCAGGTCCGAAAGTGCTTTCCATAGGTCCAACTTTGAACTTGAGGACGACAGGTAGGCACCCCCGGACGAGTGCACTTCGCCCGCGTTCTGCGCCGAGTGAGGAGCCTGAAGAAACTCGGGCCCCTGTCCGCCCACTCCCTGCCCCGCCACGCCGGCGCCTTCTTGAGGACTGGGTCGGAGCGGGGTCCTTCCACCAGCTGTGCTGCTCTCAGTAGCATAACCTGCGCTCTGCGGGGAAGCCGCCTCCTGGGAGTGCATCGTTGATCCCAACTTCGCGGTGACTCCTGAAGCTGCAGCAGCCGCTATCTCGGTAATGGCCGCGTCGACGGCCATCCGCCTCATGTGGTCAAAGGCCGGATAGGGGGTGAGAGGATCCTGCGTGGCGGCGTTGGCGAGAATGGTGGCCAGCTGCGGGATATCGGCCGGTGCAGTCTGCTGCTCCTGCTGCGCCGCCGACTCGGAGGCGGCCACCAGCGCTGCCACCGGCTCCGGCACTCCCGACCCGCCTGTCGCGGCGTGCTCAGACGACGCTGCAATGTCTTTAGCGGCCGCGTCAGCGAACATCGAAGCCGCCAGCTGGGCCTCTAATTCTGCCTCCAACTCCGGAGGAATCACCACCTCAAGCGGTCCCATTGTCGGAAAGAAATCGCCAGGCATGCTGAAGGCGTTGACTATGAACGGCTCAGGTTCCGGTGTAGTGACGTGCTCATGGGACTGAGCCGCAACGTCCGGCTGTGGTGTTGTAGCAGCCGGAAGATCTGAGGCAGCGGCGTGATCTGCGAAGCCGGCCATGTGCTCCAACGCCGCTGACGTAAAGTCTGCAGCCAGTTCCGAGGACTGTGAGTTCAGAGTGCTGCTGCCCGCAGTTTCACCAGAAACCGGGGGAGCTCCGTCTGGGCGGAACTTGCAGCCTTATCACTCTCTGGGACCACTTCAGGACTGACCGCCTCAGCACTGCCTCCCGTTGGCTCTGCATACGTGACTTCAGCGTGTGCTGGTATCAGCCCAGCAGCATCTTGGCCGTAATAATCCAACGAATAGCCTGTGTGGTCAAGGTTTCCGGCGTCGGCTGCGGCAGCTTGACCGGCATCCGCACTCCCACCGGTTGAACCGGTCTCGTCTGGGTAGAATACAGCTTGTTCTGGGCTTAGATCAAACAATTGTCTCCAAAGCATTGCATGGAGTTTTCTCGCCGCAACAACTTCCGGTCTGGACTGAACTTCAGGTGCAGCAGAGTCTGCAGCTGCTGCAGACTCAAGTGCCAAGGAAGGTTCCGCCGGAACCTGCGGGGCAGAAGTAGTAGTAGGTTTCGGCGTTGTCGTCGTGGCCTTGGACTTGCTTTTCTTAGACTTCTTCCTAGATCTCCTTGGAGCCTGAGTGACTGCTTCGGTTGCGCCCTCAGTAGCGGGCTCGGGGCTCGGTGAGGGGTTTACCGGGCTCACTTCTGGCGCCGGCTGGGGCTCAGGCTCAGACTTTGATCTGGACTTTGGCTCTGGCTGCGGGTCTGGCTGGGGTTCGGGCTCTGGCACTGCGTGAGGCTCAGGTTCGGGTTCAGGTTGTGGCTCAGCTATGGCCTCAGTTGTGCTTGCCGTACGGCCCTTGGATTTTGATCGTTTTTTGCTTCTACGAGAAGATTTTGTCCTGGTGCTTGTCGTTGGTTCCTCAACGAGAGGAGTTGGTTCGATGTCAACTTGCGAAGTCTTTGGTGACACTGTATCAGCAGCAGTTTGGTTGCCCTCGGCTGGTGTAGAAGTGCTCGAGGCTGCTTCTTCAACAACAACAGCTGCGTATTCTACCACAAATGGAGCTTCTGTGGTTGGCCCATCGGACATAGCTGGTGTAACTGCCGCAGGTCCTTGTTTCTCGCTGGTATCCTGCGTCGGGGCAGGTGTAGACTCTTGGCTCTTCTCTGGCTGCTCGGAAGAGGTTCCGCCCACTGTTTCAGACTTGGTGTCTTTCACTCCACTTTCCTTGGCGCTTTGTCCGTCACTGACTCCAGAAACGTCCGTGGAAGCGGGCGTGGTGAGCTTGGTGGCGCTGGCCAGATCAGAAGGACCCTTGCTCAAAACAGCCGAGGCCATTTGAGTTTGTCCGTGCACGTGTGTTGATAAAATAGGTCTGACCTGTGCTGTATGTCTAAATCCTGGATGTGCTCCATGCGGTCTTTGATATCCCGTCCGAACAGCCGTTCCATGGACGTTGACCTGCTGTGGATGAATTGGTCGCTGGTGGGTAGTGTGCAGTCGAGGTCGTCCCTGTCCAGGACCCTGCAGCGTCACCCGACTGGCCCAGGTGCCGACTGGAGGAGTCGCCGCCTGTTGTTGAGCAGGTGTCCATGTGCGCCGAGGAGGAACCCCGAATTGTTGTCTCTGAGCCTGCCACTGCTGGCCGCCAGGCGGCCGCCTGCCTGCTGCTACCCACTGAGGTCGGGAAGGCGGTGGCGGCTGCCTCAGTGCAGGGCTCACTCGAATACCTCTCTGGCCGGCAACATTTGTTCCTCTGGCCGGTACCCATGTTTGCCTGTTCAACGGTGTTGACGAAACCTGGATGGTGGAGGGAGTGGGCACCTTTATCAAGGGCCGCTGACCTTGAACACCACTTTGAGCGGCCTGTTGTTGAGGGCTCCAGCTGCGAACGTTGGTAATGGGTGTTTGCGAGTTCTGTCCTATGCCATTCAAAGCAGTTGATGGCTGCTGCAATTGGACGACTTGACCGGAAGGACGAACCGGTTGTGGCCTTGAAACGGGCTGCGCTTGGGTGTTGGGCGCCGGACGATATTGAGAACGTAGTGCCCATGGCTGGATCCCCGCAGGGCTTTTCGGTCTGGGTGCGTTCCATACAGTGGTGGCCTGTTTGTTAACATTTTGTCCGGGGGCTACCCAGGGCTTGAAGGCGGGAGCAGCGGGAGGCTGCCGAGATCCACCCAGGTTTTTGGTTTTAACCATTTGAGGCCTCTGCGGCTGGTTGGGACTCTGTTGCAGTTGTCCAGTCTGTGTTCCAGTTGCAAGAACATTTTTCTGTTGCCCTTGTGGCACCCACGCTGCCGGTGCCTGAGACGGGGGCTGTGGCTTCTGACTCGCTTGCAAAGAAGGCCTAATGTTTGCTGGTGGTCTCGGTGCGGCAGGCTGCTGTAGAACTTGGAAATTAGATGCTTGCCCTGCTACTGCTCTTGCCCTAAGCTGGATGTTCGAAGAGGTCAACTGCTGACCCGGTGCTGCTGTCCAACCTCCTTGTATCTGTTGTGTGTTTGGAGCTTTAACAGTGAGAGCAGGCTGCTGTTGCTGTTGCTGCTGCTGCTGCTGCTGCTGCTGCTGCTGCTGCTGCTGCTGCTGCTGCTGCTGCTGTTGAGCGGACCAAGCCGGGTTGGGTGTGGTGGTCGGCGTGCTTCGTCCAGGGGATTTCCATGTTTGAATAGCAGCATTGACCTGTTGACTGGACCCCTGCCAAGTCCGGGTAGTAGGGGAAGCAGATTGCAATTTCAGTGTCTGCCAGGTTTGGGGTGTGGGAGGAGATGGTTGAGGTCTCACAGTTTGTAAAGTCGGCAGACTTGGGGGGACAGACTTCATATTAAAGCTCTTCCAGGTCTGAAGAACTGGAGAAGACTGAGTTTTTACAGCTTGCCATGTCTGAGTTATTTTTGGAGTAGGTTGTGTCCCTGGTATTCCCTGAGACTGAGGCCGAGACGCGAAGCCTTGGGTGTTCCTACCCTGCCATGCAATGGCGCCAGCTGGGGCAACAGAGACGCCGTGCTGTCTCGGTGATGACCCAGGTTGGATCTGTGGAGCTGATTGGTTTGGAACCTTCACCAGTCGGAATTGGTGTTTGAATGGTTTTTTGGTTGTATGAATATTTGCTAACGTCGGGGGTGAGGTTCCTGCGCTTACGGTTTGTCCTTGCATGTTCGACGGGGAAGAGCTCGCTTTGTTCTTCTGCCAGCCTTGTGGAGCATTGGAAGGTGACTTGCGATTCGAAGTTACTAGAGCATTCCCAGACTGCTGCTGCTTCACATGAGACATCCATACCTGTCTCTCAGGTGTAAAAGGTCTCAGAGTCGTAGTCGTCGGAATAGTCGAAGAAGTGGTCTCCTCGGCTGGAATTCTCTGCCTGGTATTAGCTTGCTCCTGCTCCGCTACGGGAAGTTCTAGATAATTTGTTGCGTCCGTGTCTCGTCTCTGGGCAGTCTCCACTAGCGCCAGAACACTCTGCATCAGTGTTTCATGTGCGTCCCTGGCGGCTTTCACCTCTGGCAGGTCCTTCACCGAGTCGGGTAAACGCGAGAAGAGGTCCAGGGTGCCCAGCGGCACTGTTCCTTCAGGAGCACCGGCTGCGTCATAAGGTACCTCAGAAGCGGCGATATTCGCCTCAGTTGGAACGCCGACCTCTCCCTGTGGTGCGTAGACTATGGGTGCAGGAGTAGTTGTAAAAATGGGAGCAGCGTTCTGTCGCTCGAAAGCCGCCGAGACTTGGTCAGTCAGGGCGTTGTACGTCGCCTTGCTCTCGGGGCTAGTTTCCGGATCAGCAGCGAGGCTCGCCTGGATGGCGAGATTCAGGGCCTCTTGGAAAGCCACCAGGGCTGCTTCCGCCTCCATGGAGCCGGCAGGCGACTCCGTCGTTGCGGTTGCGGCTTGGTTTGGAACAGAGACAATCAGGTTTCTAGCACTGCCTCCCACCGCGCGGGGCTTGGGCTGCGACGGTTCGAAGGTGGAATCCGTCTGGTACTGCGACAGCAAGCTGGGGTCGAAAGAAAAGAAGCTACTGGGATCCGCTGGATAATCCAGCGGGGGCTCAGGAGTTTTCGAAGCCGCATCATATGTTGGCGGCTCGGGACTGTTGCTGCCAAAATACGATGCGTCGATGTTTTCGGGTGCGTAGCTGGCCTGGAGCTCTGTGCCGCTCAGTTCTCCCACGTTCTCCGGGTAGGCAGTTGATAATGCTCCCGGAGGCGGCAGGCTGAACAGAAAGTTGGGCGGTACACTGGGCAGAGCGCCCGGCAGGCTGTTGATGGTATCGGCACCCAGATTGGGCGCAGGTTCGTGGACGGAGACATCGGCTGCAGCAGCCGTCTCGGTGTGCGTCGGCTCCGACGCAGATGGGCTGCCATCGGCGGCCTCCTGGCCCGTCTCGGACGGCGTCGGTGGCCAGTAGAGAACGACGTCCCGTGACAGCGGGCTCACCGGCAGCCCCGGGAAGAACGGTCCTTGTGCTGGGAACGCGCTCCGACCGAACCGTGGCAGGTTCGGGCTCAACAAGGGATACAGCAGCGGCGGCGGCGGCGGCGGAGGCGGCGGCACCGGCGCTGGCACGACGCTGGCGCAGGCCAAGAGACAGGCTGCCACCTGTGGAGAAAGTGCGTCACCAGCGGAACGACAGGAAGCATCTAGTGGCAATTGATGCCGCGGGTGAAACAGACACGTGTAAAAAGAGCACTGATACATGTTTTGTATTAATTTACTCAGGTGCGACACATTTGTTAGCTGAATACTGCTAAAATGAGTAAGACTTATACTCATAAGCATGTTTGTATTCATTTATTTGGGTATACTGAAGTTCGGCCACATCAGCAAGGTTTCTGTTTCATCTAAACCCTACCTAGCTGCGCTGTTTAAGACTTTCTAGGATGGCAAAGAGACCTGGTCGTACCCGTAAATTTTAGATTATGTCGCTGTCATAGCATTGGACTGGACCTACGTAGCCACTGTAGGTAAAAGCCATTGAAATTAGATTGTATTCGAAATCGTGTTGGCACAATGACGCGTCACTGAACACGGTAAAGCATCCTCTCATTTGCTGGTACCAATGTTCGGAAACGGGATTACTTTTTAAGCTGCACATGAGAACTTCGACTCACAGCGTGGAATTGCCAACCACAGAATATACAGAGGTTCACAGCCTAAAGACAGGAAAACATGGCTATCCGTATGAACAGAAGTGTTGCTTGCATTGCTTTTGGAACATTGTCAAGGCCTCGAATGCGGCAAATGGTGCATGACCATGAGGAAAACGTGGAAGGATCCACGGTGGCTGGTGATTTTTGTTCTGCAGCTGCACGCAACGGTCGCTGGAATGTATTTGACTGTGCCTGGAACGAGCACTGTGTGCCGTTTTCCTTTTGACAGTAGCGTTGGTGCTGAAATAAAACTGTGTTTCCCGGTGAAATTTAAACCCCTGTGGTGAGATTTAAGCTGCTACAAGGAATTTGTATGCATTGAGCATTATTTTGGTAGTAATTCTGTGCCAATAATGAGCTTTTTCAGATTCACCAGTTTTTATGTCATTAGGTAACACATTTTGGAAGAATAAAACAAACTTGACGGAAGCTACCATGCTGAAAGTATTTCACTTCCGCGTACCAAAACGGCAGCAAAATCCGCAGCATCCCAACAATGCTGTTGTCTGCTCTAATTCCGGAGATCACAAGTGTTGAACCCCGACAGAACATCTATAAGCCATCTATTTTGTGGAAACTTGCTGCCTCAGACGCGACCAGCCTGAAGTGGCAGAGTCGTCGTTAGGACGGCGAGAAGGATTTTCACTTTCAAGGAAAAACATTGAAACGTTGTCTGGCTTGCCCACTCTGGCTGTAGCCGAAGGTGGGCTCTAAAGGGTTTTCAGCCCCGTCATCCGAAGGTGGGCAACAATGAACAGAAATACTAAGCATTTTAGTCATTAGTGTTCCGTCAATCGTGGGCTCACGGGTAACACCTCCGGGATCACCGCCCCTTCCGTTCTGAGTGGTGACGGAGCTCATGTGCAATGCGACTGTATCCTAGGAGGCTTAAGGTTATTTTTTTTTATCATTTTAATGTTTTTTTGTTTATTTTCACTCTTATTTTCCGTCACTTTCTTTTAGCCCAGTTATGGTGGAATATGCAATTTACACGCCCTGTTACGGGCGTGTGCTTTACAAAATATTGTATCTCGTGCCCGGCGCGTAAAGATGCCTCGTTGTCTGTGTTATGACATAAATAATTACCATGCGCTAAATTTTGATTCAAAATATGTGAATATCAATGACCGGGTGCCAATTTTAGATGTGCAATACTGGTACTGTACTAAAAATTGTATTACGAGTAATTATGCCACAGAGAAAATAATTGAATCGTCATTTAAATCACGTTCGTCATCCGTTATCATGAATAAACACTGCCGGTAAAAATACAACCAATATTGTTGGTGCGTGACCCCCGGACTGTAAGGATTTTAACAGAGCATGGTTCTCACATTTTCTCTCAATACTATCCTCGTCTCAGAACCTGTTTCGATGACAGATATTTGGGGAAGAAATTGAAATCAGGTCTGGTTGGTCATGCCATAGTTCTTTACAGTGCCGGATATAGGCGGATGGTTTAGGATGGCACCGAACTTTGAGGTAATTTGTTCCACCCTTCCTTCCCGTATTTACGCCTAGTGATATTCTAATAGCTGTCAATGTCCTTATTCTGTCTTGCAGTAGGTTCTGAGGATAATGAAGGCGATGACGCTTCGCAGCCATTTCTATAAGACGTAGCACTTGAGAAATGCCTGAAGGCTGGAAGGCCTTGGGCAGTTATATGCCAGGTTATTATCAAAGCGTTGTTTAAAACAAAACTTGAAAAGGTCAGATTGAATAGTGGAACATGCGGAAGGGCAGGAGCCTTCCGTCTGATACTATTACGTTTTATCGATGGCAATGTGGTAAAGCCTTTAGCCAACGATTAAGGTGTCTGGTTTTGAACCCAGTAATCTTACATTTTCTAATTTGGGAATACTTTTGTTTTGTAATGGTCGAAATTGTGAAAGCCGGGGATCTAGGCGGAGCGGTAGGCAGCGCGCGCATTCAGCCCGATCATGCGACCTTTTTTGTGAGCAAAGGTGTGCGGGATTGATCGCACCCAAGGGCAGGGATAAAACTGACGCAGCCTGGTCCATTTTTCTTTCCCGTTGCCGCCAAATAACCATCGTATTTGGTGTGACGCTGAACACCGAGCAAAAAGGTGTTAAAGCCAACTTAAAATTACACCGGCTGCTTACTGACAACGACTTGCTGCGGACATATCCTTTTCCCGGAACTGAATTTGACTGTTTTTTTATTTATAAACCAGTTACCGCTGCCGTGTTCTTGGACATTGTCTCACATTGCCCTTTTATTGGAAAAAGGTCAATTATTTTGTCAAAATGATATCTCTAAACACGGGGTCCTGCCATAAAATTTTACCAGGGCGACGGACCCCGCACTTGCAATTTGACCGAGGGTGGACGGAGTGGGAAATGTGTGGCATGTACGGTTTTAACCTATTGGTTGTCTTTAAAAAACGCTGCCGAAACGCTTAATGGACACTATGATAGGGAACATTTTCGTGGGTATACGCAGATAATAGAGAAACATGTCAGATATACATGGTCGAGTCGCAGATTTTTCGGTGACGCCCCACCGTACCCCGCTTTTGACGCCTTTGGCTCAAGTGATGAATTAAAGTCGACTTTTGATGGCTATTATGTATCCTTCTACGCTTAGATAAAAGGGGTCTTTTGGGGAAATTTCTCCTACGTGAGTAGAATATAATGCAACCGTTCGACACAAAGAAATGCATATCGACGGGCCACAATTCTACCCTCCGTAAAACCATATCCCAAGCCTAGAAATGCCTTTTGTTTCTGGTCTGCTGCTAAAAAGCTCATTTCTTGGACGATACACCTTGTCAGAAGTCACAATCCGTGCGACCGGTATCCATTCACCACTTTTCAACAACACCGCATGTGACACCACCTCAGCGAAGCGACAGTCTGGCGGCCGCGCCGGCGGGCCGCGCGGGCACTCACCAGCAGCATTTTGACGGAATCCACCTGCCAGCACCCGCACCCAGTCCACTGGCCGGCCCTCCGCCTCCAGGGTCTATATATGTCCTCCTGATGTCGCGCCCATCACCGCCTCCGAGTCATCCACTGCACGCCTTGCCTGTGAACTGATGTGCTACTGATACTCAGCGGCAGACCCAGGCAAGGCCACCGGGCAGGTCACCGCCACAGAAGGCTCTGAAATGGCTGGTTAGCTGGTTGCGTAATGGCTGATAGTCTAGTGCTTAGCCTGCTCACAAAGAGGGGAAATGCGTGGTGATATGTAAATCGGGATATGGTATCTTCCTATCGCTCTTGGAGTCTTGTGTTTGTTATCAGGCTGAAGGTATCGCCTTGGTTGCAGAACTTACGGACAACTTTGCTTATGCAACGATCCAGCTTACACTTGATGTTTGATATATATGGATGCGACATAGGCACGTACTAGTCACGTTCATCCTATCGAACAGGCCATTTTTTAATATGTTAACTGGGGGCCATTTGCCCCCCCCAGTCGGCCGAAATGCCCCCCCCAGTGCCCGGAAATTGCCCCCCAGTGAAATAGACAGATGAATTAAAATTGACGAAATGCAAACTCTTAACGGAAAAAAGATAGAACATCACCCGATAATTATAAGTTTGCTCTATTTCTGGTCCCAAATTGGTAATCCACAAAAAATTGTGCTGAGAAATTTCCACCCGTGGCTGTCTACTCCATCGTGCAAAGACGAAACAAAGCGCGTAGTTACGGGAAACCCCGGCAAAGCAGCCTCAGCATCAACTAATCACAACGCAGGAGAAGAATGCTGGCCTACAACCAATAAAACATCCTGTTCTATCGGACCGCAAGCCCACATCCCAGCCAGTGCCGTGACATTGCATGATGCTCTCATTTCACACGCAGTCAGTTGTCAGCGCTAAGAGCTCGTTCGTGGATAAGACGGGACACGGTGTAGTCAGTGTGTAAGACTGGCTCTGGTGTGGCGGTACGAAGTGCTTAGCCTTTTTATTCATTATTGTGGTGGTAGCATACATAAGCGTCGCCACCGGCAAAAAAGTGAGGGGGTCAGCCAAACTTTAACCTGATGCTGACAGCAAACTTTTCACGTTAGCAACAAAAACTTTTCGAATTTGGGCTCCTCGTTGCCTTCCGCAGCGGCTGGTTATACGACTTTCCGGTTTACTCCCATTTTGACTGAGATCAGGAAATGGTTGGTCAAAAAGTGAGGGGGGTGACTGATGATCCCAAAACATGTTCTGGTTATGTGGATAAAATCATTGTGTGCTAAATCATCATAAATGTGCTAAAATCATCATAGTGTGCTAAATATATTGCGTTAAGTCAATATCAAACTGTCAACAATTAGTTTCAAACAGTGATACAAGTCGCATCTTCTGGGGTTTTATGACTACCGCTAGGGTCGTTATAGCCTCAAATCTGGCTTTTGTGGTGTTTATTTGGCTATTTTAGTGGAAATAAAATTTTGCCCCTTTCTGGCCCTTTTTCTAACTCGGCTTGACCTTTTCCGCCGAAAAAACCTTGCAGCCCTGGGCAGCATCTATAATATCTAAACTTGGAATAACTAAAAAATTGAGAAACATTTGTTAACACTAACGCGTCTAAGTTTTATTAAACCCCCTCAAAAAGGGTCTTGACCCCTTGAAGACACTACAATAGCCATCACAAGAAATACCCCCCCACTGAATTTTCCTTAAAAAATGCCCTGCTATCGAATGTCGTAGAATTTTCTTCGGAAACAGTATTTCATTGACTCAAACTGAGCCTACTTGTTTCAAGACTGATGAAAATGCAGGATAACAAAAAAATTATTTTAACATTACAAGTTTAACTATGTTGTCCTCTTCTCTCTTTCTTACACATTAACAGAGCTAAAAAAACTGACAATGCGGTGGCCGATGTACGCCGTTTCAAATTTCAAAAAAGTTTTCAGAATTCATAAGTTCAGCAATTTGTCCCATTATTTGGTTTATTTCCAGTCGTTTGACAGCAATTTGGCCCCAATTTTTTAGAAATAAGGTTTCCTATACTCGATTAAAAATTTCATGTTTTCTGGTTCGCCAGTGGTGCTATGGGCAGTACCGGCGTTGCAGTCGCCAATGCCATGGGCCCTGTTTCTGAGTTTGTCATTTCTTTCCAGCGCAAATATTCGATAGGGCTGTGTGCTGTGAGTACATTACCTATTTTTCGGGCGTTGAAGAAAATATTTTCATGTAGGAAAGGGGGAGAATGTTGCCTGAAGTGCTCTCTTTGATAAATATATTAACACATGCATTGACGGGGGTCTGAGCCACCTTCGCATTGACGGGGGGCGGGTACCCGCCCCCCAAGATCTCGAGAACCACGGTAGGTAGCGAAAAACGGTAAACGGTGTTGGGCTACCCATCCACTTCTCCATCGAAAACATTTGAACCATTTTTTTTGTCAGTTCACATTTAAGGTCACGAGAGGTCAAAACATGCCCGTCATAGGGATAACATGTAAGCTCAGTTTTTCGGCCATTACATCTGAACAAGTAAAGATAGAGCAAAACGACTTGAACTATATGAATCCTCTTAGCAAGCCGAATCGAATGATATATAATTTGACCTTGCTAGGTCAAATCAAAGATTTGACCTGACCTGAGGTCAGGTCAGGGTCAAATTATATAAAATACATATCATTAGAACCGCAAAGCTCAGGCGAGTCTAATGCAGCTAAAATAAATGCTCTATCGCCATCCGCTACTGAGTTATTCCGTAAAAACCATTTTCCCATGTATTTCCAATGGAGAGGTCATGCCTCGTACCTGACCTTAGGTCATCGATATCAAAAATACCGGAACAAATTTTAGAGAACTCGGTGGGGCCATTATGTGATATGAGTTTCAATCGGATAAGTTTACCCTGCTTTGACTTATGCTATCTTAAACTTTTTTAGGTCGGGTCACTTGACCTGTACTGGTGACCTGACCTCAGATGACCTAACCTTAAAATGTTCACAGAAGTTGTAAAAATGATGAGGGAAAAGGTGTACCAAGTACGGCGGCGCTACGCGCCGCCGTTTTTCTACTATCTCCGAAAGACTCGATGGGGGCGGGTACCCGACCCCCGTCAATGCGCGTGTTAACAGTTCTATGACGTGTCTGACATAAGTTCCGCTAAATTGACATGGTGCAATATTCACTGGGAAAGATCACGATAATGCAGAAATCTCCTGTGAGAGAGTCGGGAATACCTCCTCAGTCCTCATATCATTTATCATTTAGTTTTGAGACAATACATATATGATCCCTGAGACAAATATTTGCAAGTGATTTGTCTCCCTCACAAGTCACAAGCTAAGTGTAAACAGAGACGAAACAAGTTTGAGCTTTTCGCCATGCTTTCACTTCGCTAATTATCTGCCTAGCTGCTCATCTTGACTCAATGCCAGGAACATATTTGTACTACATTTTAACGGAAACACATTATACATCACGCAAGTATCTCACATACATGTCACGTCTTGATTTCAGGTGTCATCACATAGCACGCTTTCCTACTATAGCGTGCTCATCGCTGCCTTTCTCAACTCCGGCAGGCGCGCCCTGCGATGCTCTTCTGCTTGCAGCAGCGACTGAAAGAGACTATCATCTTTGACAGCTTCGAAAAATGTTTTAATCATACCGAGGCCTCTTCCCGATACGTCATTATTGACTTTGATCGATCGCACAAACCCCACGAGAAGTCAAAAGTCTTTGTGAGAGACTCAATTTTTTGGATGTGCCGACAACCATGCGTGGGCGGCGGATGTGAGGTCAAAAAGAAGTCACGAAGTCTCGTCCACCATGTCAGTCAGCTGGCTTGCTTCGTCAGGGACAACATCAGTGGGGGAGTGAGTCCGTCAGTGTCAGGACAATATCAGTGAGGTCCGTCACAGTCACTCTATGTGCCACTGCTAGTTTCTCACTTATCTTAACCTCAGAAACCTCGTCGCTGAATATAAACTGAACACAACGACTGATCTTCAAGATCTCTATTATACAGTCTGGTTTTTGGGGGCTCCAAAACCAGGATCTTGGGACCGGAGACCAAATCTTGAGCGAATCCCGAGACCAGCTGTTTGGACCCCCAAAAACTGCTTCTGGGCCCGACACCGACTCTGGGGGCCTTCTGAGATCAAATTCTCAAGGTCTGAGACTACAACTTTGGGCCTCTGAGACTAACTCTTGCGGGCCTCCCGAGACCAATTTAGACGGGCTCGAGACAAACTCATGATGGCCTCCAAGACCATCGCTGAGGCCCTTCAAGACCAGCTCTGGGGGCCCCCAAGACCAACCCTGGTGGCTCAAGGCCAATTCTTGGGCTTCCCGAGAAAAAAAATCGTGAAGCTCCCGAGACCAACCTTTGGGACCACGAAAACAGCTTCTGGGGCCCCGATACCGTCTCTGAGGGCCTTCTGTGACCAGCTTCGGGGGCACCGAGACCAAAACTTTTCGCCGCTCAGACAAACTCTTGTGGGTCTCCCGAAACCAACTGGGGCCCCCGAGATAAACTATTGAGGGCCCTTCAAGACCAACTCTTTGGCCCCCAGAACAACTCGGGAACCCCCGAGAACAAATCTGGGGAGGAGAGTGGAGTAAACCCTGGCTCCGATACCCCCGATACCGACTCTGGGGGTTCGCGGTACTTGAGGACCCTCCGAGACTGATTCTGGGGGCCCCGAGACCAGCTCTGGGGGTCCCCGATACTTGGGGACCCGCCGAGACCAACTATCGGGACTTCGAGACCGACCAAATCGGAGGGCCCCTGAGACATAATCTGGGGCCCTCGAGACCGAATCAGAAATCTCCGCCACTAACTCTCAGGAGCCCTTTGAAAATAAATCTGGTCGACCCGATATCAAATCTTGGGCCCCCAGAACCACTGGCGGGGGGGATGGCTGAGATCGACATTTGGGGCCCAAGTCTAGCTCTTGGATTGCCCTCTTAAATCAACTCTGGGGCCCCGAGACTAACTCTTGGTGCCCCCTGAAAATAAATCTTTGGGGTACCCCAAGACCAAGTCTTGGGGCCATCGCGACCAACTCGGGGGCCACCGAGACCAACTCGGGGGCCACCGAGACCAACTCGAGGGCCCAGAGACAGACTCTGGGGTTCCCCGATAATTGGATCCTCCGAGAAAAGTCAGGGCCCCGAGACCAACTCGGGGGCCCCTGAGACAGAATCTGGGGCCACGAGGTTAGCTCTCGGGGGGCCCTTCAAGACCCGATCTGAAGGCCCATTATAAACTCTTGGATCCCTGAATAACTCGGGGACCCCCGAGACTGACTTAGGGAGCCCAAGGCTAGCTCTTGGGGTGCCCTCTGAGATAAACTCTTGGGCCCCGAGACTAACTCCTGGTCCCCCTGAGAACAACTCTTTGGGGCCCCCAAAACGAAGTCTTCGGGGCACCGAGATAAACTCGGAGGCCGTCGATACAGACTCTGGGTCCCGAAGACCGAGTATGGGGTCCCTGATACTTGGGGGCCCTCTGAGACTACGTCTGGGTGCCCCGGGACTCAGGGGTGTAATTTTCCCAAAATATTTGCGGGTGCTCACTGCTCAGCCGGTGGGGGGGCGGCACTCCATAGGGGCGGCGGCGGCATTGCAGGGCGGCACCCCTTCATTGCACCAAATATGTTATTAATCGTTTTTTGCGCCTTTAATAGCACAGGGGACATTCTATCTTAATATTGGGTAGGTATTCTACAGCTTTTTTCAAACATGTCTGCTTTTTAGGGGATATCCCAAAGCTACATATACGTCTTAAAGGAATCTAATCTGAGTTGTAAATCTATCCATGATCGAAGTATAGATAGCAGTTTTGCGGGATTAAATTTTGCCTTCGGAATGACAGAGTGGATGGAAATTGAATTGAAAGCAAATGACCTACATACTACGTGAAAAGAGAGCAAAAACACCGATAGCACTAAAAACGAGTGCATTGTTCTGTAAATATTAATGAATATGGCAACTCCACTGTAACCGTGCATGCCCTTTATTTTTACACTAACAACCTTTATTTTTTACCCTAACACACAGAGGCCGTAAGAATCAGTGATGCAGTGATGATCCAAAGGCGGCAGTTATGGACTAAGAAGGGCACAAACTAGGATGAAAGTGATAAGCTAGGGGCGACAGTCATGGGCCGGGGCGGCAAAAAAAACAGAACATAGTCATAAGTCGAGGGCGGCAGTGATGAGCCAGGGGCAATAGCTATGAACTAGGAGCGGCGCGAATCAGAGTGGAAGTGATAAGGCGAGAGCGGCCGTGAGGACTCGGAGGGTGGCAGTTATGGACTAGGGGCGGCATGAATCAGGGCGGAAGTGATAAGTTGGTGAGGGGGCGACATTGATTAGCTGGCGGCGGCACGAATTAAGGCAAAGGGGATAAACCGAGGACGGGAATGATAGTAGTTATAAACTATGGGTGGCACGAATCAGGGTGGAAGAGATAAGCTGGGGTAGGAACGGCGGATTCCAGGGGGCAGGGTGTGCTGTTGCACACCCTGAAAAAAATGAGGGTGTGCAAAAGTATATTTTGTACACCCGGTTTTGGCTTGGTCCGGGGTAGTGCCCCGGATTTGGGCGGCACCCCCGGCCGGCCAAGAGAAAAATGAGGCCTTAAAACCATCTACCTGAAAAGGTAGGACCCTCTGTGCGAAATAAAAACAGTTTCACATATGAATGGTGCCCCCTGTCATGAAAAGCGTCCCATGGAGAGCAAATAGGCCCAATTTATCCACTCAACACAGGGAAATGATGCTGCCGAGCCGGGGGGCGACACATGTATTGGGAGTGCTCAAATTATGATTGAGGGTGCTCGCACACCCGAAAAATATGGAAAATTTTACCCCTGGCTGACACTAAAACAGTAAAAGCACGGCAGCAGCTGTCTACCATTCACCCGGTTTGGGGAATTCCTTTAATAGACAAACAGATAACGATAAGACGATAGTGGGCTACTGCTCTCTTTCTGGAAGGGTGTTATAGACTCCTGCTGCCAAAACTGTGCTGACAAGAGGACCTAAGTTTGACCGGTTCTGGGGACCATGGCCGGATTGGTCTCCTCGGCAGTGATAAACCAGGGGCGGCAGTGATTAGCCGGGGGCGGCAGTGAGGATTCGAGGGAGGAAGTGTCTAACCAGGGGTGGCTCATTTATGGGTTAATTAAAAAAACGGGGACAGCATTGAATAGCCAGGTGCGGAGTGAATTAGGGTAGCAATGATTAATCAGGAAGGCAGTGATAAACCAGGAGATACAGCAATGAGTCGAGGCGGCGCTCATTTAGATCAAAATATGCCGGGGACAGCATTGATGAGCCAGAGGCAACATGAATTAGTGTGGCAGCGATGAACCAGAGGCGGCAGTGAACAGCCGGGAGACGGTCCATCATCATATTTGGGGTTATAGGGCGTGCCGAAGTCTAGGGCCATACGGCGCCCATAGCACTAAACGAAACACGTAAATAGGATATTTCCGCAGGAGTTTCAGCTTGTCAGGTGATAAAACAGGTCAGGTTGTGAAAATTGTATCAGACAATTATATAAAACATAGATACAATAAATAAATAAAATGAATTGAAAGATAAATACTGAAAAAATGGCAACGACAATTTCTCATAAATACTAAGGTCAGCGACTAGGTATCGTGAAATTCGACGTTATGTAAGCCCTGAAAGCCCACTAGGATGAATATATGACATTAAAACTAACGCTCTTCAGATATGACATTATGCTAGTGGTATCCACAGAAGTATGCTCCCCCTTAACGCCCCTGCCCCGATATCCCCAGGATGCTCACTGCCTGGGGAGACGACAGTAATGAACCAGGTGCGGCAGCGATCAGCCAGGGGGCGGCTCTGCCCTCACACCAGTAACATCTATCAAACATGGGCGCTCAACGCCACCCGTTGGCAGTCTCTGACATAGTCCCTCTTTCCCCATAGTGTAATTCACAAATAATGAATTTAACCGACTACTTTACCGATTGAATGCACTGTGAGTATGAATGTAAGCACCTTATCAGTAAACTTTAAAATTTTCCTATGAAAAGCCCCTAGTCTACCTGAGTGAGAAAAGCTCCTACTCATGTTGAACATTCCTAAAGAGCTGTTTCAAAGCCCTGTTGCTTCGCAACGCACTGTCCTGTAGACATGCTGCACCGCATTACTTTTCTTATATGAAAACTGTGCCGCACTACATGTCCTGTAGCTATGTAGCTATGTGGCTCCTGTAGCTTTGGGTCTGGCGGACAGCAGAGCTGCTGTATGCTGTCTGTCAAAATAGCTCTATTTTGACCTTCTCAGAGCTCCATGTCTGAGAATGTCAACGTTTATCCTGAGGTGCTATATTGTATATTGTTTGAAATTACAGCATACAATATATTAGCATAACTCATGCATTCCTTGACAATTTATTGTAGAACGTCTTAATTGAGCCCTGCATCCAACAATGAAGAATATGTTGTCGTTGCAACATCTAGTTTATTTATTTATTCAAAATAATCGCTAACAGATAAAGTCTACTCACAGGCGAAGTCTAAGCATTAAAAAGACTATCTAAATCACAAGAATCGGGACAGTGTACTTCCTAAAAACTGTAAAATTTAAAATATATAAATATAAAAAACAGAAACATAAAAAAGATAAGAGCTAATAGTGCAGCTCCTACCGAGCATTTACAAATCTCACCACACATGTCTTCAAAGTATTAAAATCATCACAAAAGAAGTCGACCCGGAAGCGGCTAGAAATGTGTTCATGCCTCTCGGCACCCTTTAGAAAAGCTCCCCGCTGACAGTGCTGACACGGCCGCGGCGCTCAGCGAAGAGTCGCAAGGAGCGAGTGAGCCGGGATGGGATATGCAAGGGGAAACAATTTAGCAGGTCGATGGAGTTAATCTTGCCTGAAAAGATACTTTTAGGAAAATGAGATCGAACTGAAGCCTGCGTGCAGCAAGTGATAGGAGGGCGAAATGGTTCAAAAGCGAGTCATAAGATATAGAGACACATTGTTGAGTAGAGTGATTATTTAACCAAATAATCACTACAAGTCCCTGATTCGGTCCATTCTCGAATATAATTCGTTCGTTTTTGACTCAACGAACAAGACCAATAAATTAAAGCTAGAGCGAGTCCAAAACGCCAGTATCCGGGCAGCCACAGGCGCGCTCGGAGAATCCCCCATCACCAGCCTGCTAACTGATAGCGGGCTGTGCCCACTACAGACAAGACGCGACGCCCAGCTTATTTCTTACTACATCAAGGTTCAATCCACCGAAAATCACCCGGCAAAACAATGTTTTGCCCATCCCAGACGAGCAAATAAAGCCACTCTACAGAAGTGGCCCCCATTTAAGCACAGAGTAGCGAAAACCCTGAAAGCCTAAATCTTGCACTGCCAGCGACAATAGGCAAACCCCCACTCTCCCGCTTCTGGACTCGAAAAGAGCCCAAAGTGGAATTTCTTTCACTTCCCGTAAAACGGACTTCTCAGAGGAAGAAGTCTCCCAAAAATTCCTAGAGTTCCGATCTTGTAACGCGGAAAAGACCTTTATATTTACAGACGGCTCCAAAATAGGCGAAAAAGTAGGCCTCGGCATCTGGGGCAAAACATTTGCCTTCAGAAAAGACTTCCGGACAACTGCTCCATCTTCACAGCCGAGGCTGTTGCCATCCTAAATGCATTAGCCATAATCAGAACCCAAAATATCAACTCAGCCGTCATCTGTTCAGACTCTAAATCTGTCCTGCAGGCCGTCAGTAACGTAGTCAACCCCAACCACCACGTTATAGCAGATATTCAGAAAGGTATCGATGATACCCCTGATGTCTCTTTTCTTTGGATCCCGAGCCACTGCAAAATTCAAGGAAATGAGAAGGCCGATGAGCAGGCAAAAAAGTCCCTAGAACTTAGAGAATCGCACCCTTAAAGTGGTCTGGAGACGATAGCAAAGCTCTCCTCCAGGACACCATCCGGAAGCAAATTCAACATAACTGGACCACAAACCACAGCGCCCACCTATTTTATATCAAGCCTAACATCGGCTACTGGCCCAGTTCCAACCAAAGAGTCGCCGGCGCGAGGTTATTCTAACCAGACTCAGAAATGGACACACAAAATTAAATGCCTATTGGAACGCGGGTACCTGTGGTACCTGCGACGCAATGGAGAATCCCCATCACATTCTCATCGATTGTCCCCAGCACAATACCCATCGGCAACCCATGCTAGATTACTGCCGAATCCAAAACATCCCTGTAGACCTAAAAACTCTGCTCGGTAACGACCATCCTGAACTTCTCGAAAAAAGTCTTTACATTTCTAAAGGACTCTGGGCTAGAGAAGTTTCTATAAATCACTCCTCCCAGTATATATGATGAGGGTGCATGGTGCACCCCAAAGTAGGACTTGCCTATTTTCTAATCATAGCTGATCCACTGCGAAATTTAAGCAATAGTTTTGTAACCTTTAAATGGTTCATTGTAGGCTAAGGATAGGTTATGTTAGGCTAACTTTGAAATCAGGTTAGGTTAGATAGGTTAGATTTCTTCACCGCAGTGATACCTTTCACTGCGGGTCTATACTAACCACACCTATACTCTTACTAACAATCTAACTATCCTCTCACACTTCTTTCTCTGCGCGGCGGCTGCCCAGCCGGAGAGGGGAGCTGCAACTTCACCTCCGGGTTGCAGGGTAAATTCGCGGCACCCTGGCCAGGTGTTTAGCGCACTTTCTAAAATACGAAATTATTGAGTTAACGGAGGTTTTCGAGTAACGTATACAAGCGGACATCAATAGCCGACACACAAAATTCTAAATTCTAAATTCCAAATTCTAAATTCCAAATTCTAAATTTCAAACTCTAAATTTATAAGGTCTTCAACCACAGAAATAACCTTCGCACTCTGCGGGTCTAAACTTATTAAAAGACCTCCCTTGGCATGGCTATGCCATTGCCACGACGTCCACTTGCAAGCTAAAACATCTTGCAACCCATTACTTGAAATAACTCCCATTGCTTTAACAGACTAACGTAGCTTGCCCTCACACTAAATTCTAAAATTCTCCCACACACTCCTTTAGAGGCGGGCAAAGGTGCTATGCACAGAACGCCTAATAAAAAGCCATAAGTAAGTAAGTAACCAAATAAGAAATTTATGTTGCACTCTGTCCACGCGCTCAGCTAGGGATTTGGCTACTCCCGCCCAGACAACACTTCCATACTCAAGTGTAGATCTTACATTGGCGAAATAAGCAACCAGGAGGGATTTTTTATCGAATTTAGCTCCCCTGGAAGCAGTTTGAAATGAGCGCAGAAGATGGCCAAGTGCTCTGTTGGCTTGACTTACGGTTTTGGATATATTTGGTGCAAATGTCAATTTAGTGTCCAGAATAACTCCCAGGTCCCGTATTTCATCTACTGCTTCCAGGGGTACATCGCCAATGTGGTATGTTGCCCGAGTGGGGTGCGCCTGAGGGTCACTATAAATGTTTTGCATTTAGAGGGATTTAGTGTGAAGGCCCATCGGGTGGACCACTGCTGAAGATGATCAAAGTCGTCCTGCAGCAGCAGTGCATCAGAGGGTACCTCAATTTTGCGGAAAATTTTACATCATCAGCGTATAATAAACAGCCAGACTTTATCACCCGAGGGAGGTCGTTAATGAAGAGAGAAAAGATAAGAGGAGAGACCAGTGATCCTTCCGGAACCCCAGAGAGAACTGGCTTCCAATCAGCTGTTTTGCCATTCACTATGACCCTCTGACGCCTATCGGAGAGATATGAGACAAACCATTTTAGTGCAGAACTATGTAAGTGATAAGATTTCTCGATTTTGTGAATGATAAGGCCGTGGTTGACACTCTGAAAGGCAGCCGAATAATCTGTATAAATTGCGTCTGACTGATATCCCCCGATATAGCCTCCCGCGCCGAGCTGAGGAAGATGGCGAGGTTAGTGGAGCAGGTTCGTTTTGGAATGAATCCGTGTTGTTCTGAGCATAGCGAGGATGAACCATGCCGGAAAAGTTAGTCATAAACAACACGTTCCAGAATTTTGGCAAATAAAGGGAGAAGACTAACGGAGCGGTAGTTAGAAGGGTCCTTTTTATCGCCCTTTTGTAGATATGAATAATGTTTGCTAATTTCCATCGTGCCAGGAAGATTCCAGTCTGAACGGATTTGCTACAAAGTTTGGTCAGATGTACGACTAATTCATTTGCACATTCTAGGATGATTTTGGCGCTAATATTGTCTGCTCCGCAGGCTTTGTTCGGCTTTAGGCTTTTTAATGCGGTCAAAATCGTCCCTTCAGAAGCATGAAACTGGGAAGGGGGTTGATCTGATAATTTGGTGCGTCAGGAAGGACTGAAACGGTATGGTTTGTAAATTTAGCACTAAAGGCGTTGTTGAGAGTTTCCCCTAAGACCAAACATTATCACCACTCCCCTGTTCCACCGAACACTTCTACCCACCACCATCGATAAATGAAATTCACTTCTACCCACTTTCCGCATCGAGCCATCCCCGGAAAAGTTCAAAACATGTCTAAGCAATCACTGCTGCTCCAAAACCCCTACAAAATACTATTTCATGGGATCCAAAACACGAAACTGTTTATACACAAGACTATGAGCCAGTACACTCCCACTCAACTCTTACCTATACCAAATTCAAAAAGTACCCTCCTCCTCATGCCTTTGCAGCTTCTCCGAAGAAACATACCGACGTTTCTTACCCCATTGCCCACCATATAACTAACAAAGACAGCTACTATTTGCAAACGTCAAAACCATTCTGCAAAAAGTAACTTTACCTAAAAATTCTAACACTGAAGCCAACCTTTTACACGGCCAATCTTTGGGCAGCGCAGCGGTGGCTGTAAGTGCAAGCTTGCCTTAAAGGTGCAGCCTCTAAAAACCGTAGGCGGTGGTTAGGTACAGCCCCCTGCAATTGAATCTGTACACACTAGGCTCAAAAGTTTTTGTTATAGTGTGAGCGAACTATTGCTTGCAGAGTCGTGATTCAACACACAGCTTGTGTGTTTTACTCCCAGCTATCGATTATGTGCCCACTTATACTCAGGAGTGACATATTTTAAAAATTAATAGTGAAAAACTATATTGTCATGAGACAGCCATCAAAACCGTTTTCTGCAAATCATTTTCAAATTACGAATCTGGAACCCAGTTTTTGGGACAACATTGAAAGCCACGGGCAAGACACACATACTGTATATTCCATCGTGGCCGAGGGAGCAATACTTGTCTAGAATATAGCCAAAAACTGTCGAGTCTAGTGTGTACAGATTCAATTGCAGGAGGCTGTACCATACATAGTGTACATACAATGTAAACTTCTGTTTTTATTTATTTTCTCTTTTGTGCCACTTTATCGACCGATGAGAAATAAACGTTTTCTTTTGCGCCAATTAGGTTTGTTACCATTATTTTCGTTTCCTTAAGTAGGGTAAGAAATACATATTCATTCATCCATTCACTCCACACTGTCTTCGGTGGTCGCATGTCGCGAGCGCACTCAGTTCGGCATTCCCGTGTAGCAATAGCTATTGTGCAAGCGTCAGCCCCGAACATGAAAAAGTCCCGATTACATACATTCTGCGATGAAACCTAAAGTTTACAAAAACAGCATTTCGCCGTTGATATCTGTGAACTTACTAGTTTGCTGGTAGCAGCTGTAAGACGCGTTTTCTGCTCCCGCAGGTGACAAACGCTACCCTTACCTAATCCCTCACACATGGATGGAGATACTGGGGGTTGGAGGATCATAACACCCCCAGAACTTTGGGTTTTGCATGCCTTTGTATAGGTTTTGCATGGCCGTGCCTGCTTTAACCCATCCAGGACCTACCCCCCCCACCCTCCCAGCAGGCCGAGAAAAGTTATCCAGCCTTGTTTTTCAAAAGGTAATTCAAAAGCTACCATGTACCAGCAACCATGTATATGGGAAGAGGACTAGAAGAAATCAAATTCCATAAATTGACGGAATAACCGTCAGGATCAAGAGCTATCAAGGTGGAAATTCTGCCAAGGAACAAACAAAATATTTTAACTTCCCAAGCCAGTAGCGCCAGACATTATGGGATACAAAAACAGAAAAGGGAAAGGGAAGGAGAAAGTTAAGGTTAGTCTTGTAGGATAGGACGAATATATTTGGTTTGGTATCTCACTCGCCCCAAAGCTTGTTGTTTGTGCAAAAGTATATGTTTCCATGGGCGGAACTCAGCCCGAATCCATGTTTACCCGCTCTATGTTTACCCGACGTAGGTCGGCTGGCAACTGACTGGTGAGATGGTGACCTGAGCGGGGCGGCCGTCCCTGTGCTTTGTGGGACGTTAAACTTTGGCTTCTAAATGGGCCCTTCATCGCGGGCGTTGTTTGTTCGGATGGTGGGGTCGGGGTCTCCGTGACAAGTTCATTGATGACTTTAGTGAGGCTGCGACTCCAATAACCGAAATTGCAACAACTTGGACAAAATTTATTTTAGAATAAAGAATTCGTCTCCGCTGTACGTCCAGTCAGGGGCGTAGCCAGGAGGGGGCGGCAGGGACAGCCGTCCCCCTGAGGCCGAAGGGCCCCCTGAGACACAGTCGCGAGAAGCGTGGCTCGCCCGCACTATGCTCTGTGGCCAAATTTAGCATTTTATACCAGACAGGACCCTCTTAAGCCCTCTTCAGCACTCTATTCTGTAACAAGCAGGGCCCTTTACCCATCAGGGCCCTTTGGAGCTGTCGCAGGGGCCTTTTCGGGGCGCCACCCCTCCTGAGCGAAATCCTGGCTACGCCCCTGCGTCCAATCACTTACTGGAGAGGAGAGAGCCGTGGGATGGGACTGCTTTTTGCTCATGGGACGTTGGTTTACCTGTAAACGGCGAGGTTTTGGATTTATTCGAAACAAACTCTGCTTCCATATTCGCTTTTAAGTGAGATATGGAAGCAGAGGTTGTTGTGCAGGTAGTCCCTTATTGACTTATGTATGGTTAAAAATCCCATGAAGGTGCTTTTTTCCCTGGAGTTCTGAGCAAGCCGTCAGCATCTTCATAAATAGCAACAGTTAACACTAACACATATTCTTATAAACAGGCATTTTCGAAGAAAGGTGATCCTAGAAACTGATGGAGGTAATACGCAGTGTCTATACCCACTCAAATGAAAATAACCAGGCGAAGGATCTTGGAAACAATACCAGTGTATTTCAGCACGCAATTCTCCACACTTCTTGTAAAGCTAAACAAAACATGCTTCATTTCCCTAAAAAACGGTGTTTGCTCGTCCCGTATTCCAACAACATTAAAACGGAAGCAGTTTAAAGTTATTGCCTCTAGTATTCTTACACCGGGCAAAGTTGTCTACTTAAAACCGCATGTCTTGTCAATGACAGACATTTCTTAACGCCCTCATTTCTTATGTTCGCGTCCCGGCTCACGGTAGATCATGGGAAAGGTTACGCAACGAGACTGAGGTTTCTATACGCAAGCATTGCCAACACCGACATCCTCTTGGTTAGCTTTCAGTGTACGACAGGCACATTTGTGACTATTATACCTTTGAATGTACCTATGAATGTAATGTGCCTACCATTGACGAGTGAATGACCTTCAGATTTACTGCTTTCTGTACTGATGGAGAGCTGACCTGCTTTTTGATCGAATACAAAGTATAACATTTTTATACCTTTGTATAATGAACATCAGCACAGGCATGGGATGTGTTCTGTCCCGCAGGACTTTATTACACAGCTGTACAAAATGGAATACGTGTATTTCTTATTTTGCATATTTTTCCAACGTATGTTTATATATGTAAACACCTAGGATCATCCAGTCAAACAACGAGCAACAGGGAGAATAATCTAGCTTCTTGATGAGAAGGACTCGGCACATGTTTCTCTCGTAGGTATCTGCACACGTTTCGAGCAGGAAACTCGCTCGTCACCCGGTACCCTCGGTACATACAGGAAAGCATGCACAAGACTGTCGGACATTGTCCATTGCAAATGAAATTGACTACACAGTACACTGTAGCACATCTCAGCTGCGTCTCATTGTGATAAATAAGGCAACGTCACAGGACAAGAGTGGCAGCGTTTGTGTTCCGTACATTGGCATGTGGCCGGGCGATGCGGTAAAATTGAAGTTGAGATGAAGGAGGCACGTATTCCAGCTCATGTTCACAGCGCTCCGACCAGCGCCAGCACCGCTGCCAACACCACCGTGCCGGCGCCGGAACCAGCAGTGGCGGCGTTGCACATGTCTTCCGTACAGAAGCAGTCCCAGCCGGAACCGATCCGGGAGTTGACGCGAATCTCCCAGCCACATCCCACTTCGTCGCCCTTAGGTAGCTCGGCGCACGACCTGTCCACGTGTGACTCGCCCTCGTCTGAAACGAAAACCACGCGTGGTTAATCATCGTGTCAAAAAAGAATAAACCATGTATGACCCGACCTCATCTGAAACACGAGCAGGTCACATGGCATTTACCCTGGTGTAAAACAAGAACAACATGTCAACATGAAGCTTGCCCCCATCTGGAACACGCGCAAATACGACGTGACACACACACACACACACACACACACACACACACACACACACACACACACACACACACACACACACACACACACACACACACTCTCTCTCTCTCTCTCTCACGAGATCTGCGTTTCTCTCTTTCTCTGTCTGTGGTGTGTGAGCATACCGGTATAGGTGACCTTGCGGCAGAATTGCCCGGCGCTGCAGTCTACCGCGTAGTTGAGGGCCATTGTCGAGTTGAAGGGGTCACTGCAGTCAGCCGATTTCGGTGACTTGCACACAGCACATCGCAGGGCTGATACTGCAAGAAATCACAGTGCACCTTAGTCACAGTTCAATATATATATTGAAGTATATACATATTGAAGTATATTGAAGTATATATATATTGAGGTATATAGGTATACCTCCGCTCAATGAAAACTTTCACAAACTTTAGAAGATAGGATGGGCCGGCATGTGTTTACGTATGTACATACTTATTTATTTATTTATTAGTGCTATATGAGCAACAGGGTCATACCCCAATAAGAGCTCAAGTCAGGAATCATAAAACATGGTCACGGTAAACAGGTCACATACAACTACAGGTAAAAATGAGGAGCCAATAAACTACAAACAACGATCACATTGCGAGCAGACTAAAATATGCACTTAGAACAGTAAACATAAGAATATCAAAGAGTTAAAAAGTTCACTTTGTTCAACTCGCAGGCAACGACTTAATATATAAACGAACCCGTGCTCTAAACTGACCAAATGAAAATCTAAAAGGGTCGGAAAGTGGACATGCCGTCAGATACGAGTTAAAATTAGTGGTCGAGCGACAAAACAATCCATGCCTCACAGTTTCTACCCTTCCAAATGGAACATGCAGCATACTACCGAACATTATCCTTGTGTTCCTTCCTGGGACATGAAAAGGAAATCACCGAGCAGAAAGGCGGAGTCTATTTTTCCGGAGATAATTTTGTGTGCGAACAGGATATCATATTGTAGTCGTCGATTAGCCAGAGTGTTTATTTTGAACGTAGCCAAAAGATCATGGTACACAAATGATGGTGAGCTTTTCGTTGAGCTTGACGCGAGCCAAATCAAGAATTTATGCTGAATTTTGTCCAGTCTATCAAGATGAGTCTTGGCAGCCCCACCCCAAATTACGCAGCCAAACTCCATAATAGATCGAATGTTGCCAAAATAAGCCGCCATGATTGGTTCGGGTTTCAACTTCCGTCTCGCTCTCCCCTCTGAATGGCCAGCCTGAAGAGACCGAATCATCAGACCTAGTGCCCTGTTCACCTTACTAACAATGTGATTCAGGTGTTCTACAAACGTCAATTTAGAATCCAACCACACTCCAAGGTCCCGGATTGCACAGACTTTCTCTAGAGTAGAGTTTTGGATTTTGTATGTGGTTGGAATAGGCTTTCGTTTCAATGACACAGTGAACGATTTACATTTGGCTGGATTGAGTTGAAGCTTCCAAAGTGCAGACCATGCAGCTAAAGATGTTAGATCGCCCTGAAGGAGCTCAATGTCGTGTTGCGAAGTAATTTTTGTATAATTTTACATCGTCAGCAAATAAGAGACAATTAGTCTTAATTTTGTCTGGAAGATCGTTTATGTACAGGGCGAAGAGGAGAGGCGATATAATTCCACCTTCCGGAGTTCCAGAGCGTACATGGACCCAATCAGAACATTTTCCGTTCACAATAACGCGTTGCTTACGATTGCCTAAATATGATGAAAGCCATTCCAGGGCCGCACCTGAGATTTGGTAAGATTTTTCAATTTGTGGATAAGAAGTTTATGATTGACGCTCTGGAACGCCGCTGAATAGTCCGTATAGATAACGTCAGTTTGATGGCCTAATGATATAGACTCCCACGCCGTTTTTAAAAGGCAAGCTAAATTTGAGTCACCTGATCGGCGTGGGACAAAACCATGTTGTTTTGGAGTCAGGACTGGCTGCACGTGAGAAAGAAGTACGTCACATACGCACCGTTCGAGAAGTTTGCCAAACAGCGAGGTGAGTGAGACGGAACGATAATTTGAAGGTAATTTTTGTGAATGGGCACGATGTTAGCCTCCGCCCATCTGCTCGGAAAGACACCTTGAGACACTGACATCCTAAAAGTACAGTCAACGGGACCGACAGCTGGTCACAGCACTCCTTTATAATTCGTGCACTAATGTTATCAGGCCCACAGGCCTTATGCACTTGGAGAGTATTCAAGGAGTTGCGAACACATGGTTCAATAATCACAAAGTGATTAAGTGAGCTCAGGTCGTAAATGGGTGCTTCAGGATAATCCTGTACGGTGGGATCAGTAAACCTACTTGCGAATGTCATATTTAGCAGATTCGCCCGCTCGACATCACTATTCAACACTCTGTCGCCATCTAAAAGTACAGAGACTGGCTTTTCGTGCCCTTGGTACATTTTAAAAAAGACCAAAAACGTTTAGGATTCGACTTGAAGTCCCCAATCATACCTTTGATATAGCTAAAATACTTTCTGCACGAAACATCTTTAAAATATCTACGTTTCTTCCGGAAATCCCTCTCTGCGTCTGGTGTTCTGTTATGCTTCTTGCGTATAATACGTAATTATATCCTGCTTAACCGAATTTGAGAACAAGCTTCATTTTGAAAAAAGGTTATTATCTTCTTTGCTTTTGACGTTCATCAAGCTTGATAATTAGTATCAGAGATTAAATTATTTCTTCCATTTGTAGCATTAAAAGCCGCAGAAGCCCTTATAAGTGTAAAATATGTGTTTAAGAAAGCCTATAGTTCGCTCTCAGAGCCACAAGACGAAACACATGGAGCGCAACTTAATATTATTTCTTAGAGTGGTTCTGCTCTACGGTTTGTCATAGGGACCTCATATAGCTGAATAGCTGAAAAACAGTCCGGTTATAGACTTAGACTATAAATGACAGGAAATCATTCCTATCCAATATCAGCTGCTAGGAGTGTTCCAGAAAATTAGGTTATGCTCTACAAAACAGATGTTCTTCGCAATGGTACGAAACAATATGTCATAATAACAACCGTCACACATTGCGCTATTTGGAGTGTGGTTATCTAAAAAGACATCCTTAAAGGGAATCTTTCTCCTATATCATGGGTTTCGATCTGAGAAAACAGTGTTCGGTGGAGCGTTGTTATTTCGGAATCTTGAAAAAAAAACATTTTGTGCACCCGGTGGGCCCTTTATGTGATAGTAATTTTAGATGGATACATTAAATCTTGCTCATGCTGCCTTCTTCTTTTTGGAGGTGAATTCACTTGACCTGCACTGATGTCCTGACCTGAAATGACCTGAACCGAAATTTGGATAGAAGTTGTAAAAAACACCAGACAAAATCTATAGGTACTGAGAACAGCGGCGCTGCGCGAAGCCGTTTTTAGGACATTTGCGAAAACCCCAGGGGGGATGGTTACCCAAGCCCAGCCCCGGCAATGCGCGTATTCGATACGAAGTCTACCAGGTGCACCAACTGTGAGTACCGTTAGAGACTGAATTCTGAAGCTCTTCTTTCCGCCTTACTTATCCAGCACCTGTAGAGAGATCATGATCATACCAACCATCATAATCCTCTTTACTATACACAAGAGAAATGCTGCGGATCTGATGATCCGATGGCCATTTCATATTACAATCCAGCTAAGGAAAGTACAACAATGTTGCATTATTTTTTACATTACGTCCATTAATGTATTCCGAAATTTCGGACAGTATTTACAGATACACTGACAAAAAGTACGCCAGAAATTGGATTTTTTCTACGGTGCCAAAATCCACTCTTCTTTCCGTGAATATTTTATACCCGATATTTTTAGATTGAGAAGCGTAAAAAGCTATGAAACAGGAATAACAAAATCCAAACACTTGGGTTGTGAAAATATCAACTACCAAAAAGCACTCCATTTTTAGAATTATTCCTATGATGCCAAAATTAACTCCTCTTTCCAGCACTATTCCACAACCCATTTTACACCGGTATAATGCAAAAAATGCGTGTGTTTAAGGGAATATTCCTACACCACTGGAGTAAAAAATTCCCAGCTAAACCGGAGCAGTGTAAACTGGAAGTGAAGGAGTAAAATTAGCTTAATATGTGAAATTCTTGGTGTAAAAACTCTTTGCAAGGTGCAAAATGGACCCGCGTTCAATATCCTATTGCTTCTGAAAAGAAACACCGATTAAAAAAACGACCCAGTTTATTATCATCGAGCGTTTGAGGTCAGTTTACTCTGATTAAGCTGATACACTCTGATACACTCTGATATAACATACACTGCAACGGAGAGTTTAAATCCTTTGTTTTCATAATCACTTCTAATAATCTAAATACCTCTAATTTCCACTCTAATCTGGAACAATATTTAAATCGGCCTTCAATCACAACAATGATTTAGTTCATCTTTGCACAAACATCACTAGATTTATGGTCTTTGTCTTTGGCCTCCTCGTTTTACACTTCGCAACTTTTCCTCTTTCATGTCCGCTTACCACTGCATCATTACCACTCATCACCGCAGATCACCTCTTTGAGGCGCTGCACAACTTTCTTTACACGCGCACTGATGGGAGTCTCGGAGGCCAGCCCCCACCTATTTTTCCGAGGTGGCCGGAGAACTTTTTATGGCCAAAAACGATAAATTTACCTAGGTGATACCTAAGCCTCTGTGACCTGTTACTAAATCTGATCTAAACAAAGATCACCCACCATTGGTTAGCTTATACCCTGAGGAGTACCCAGTGAAAAATTAGAATATGATTTTTTATTTTAAATTTAAAGATAAGGTCACAAGGTCACGAGGTCAAAACCTGACCTGAAGTAAAAGCTTTTCTTATTTTTTCTTATATGAACCGATGTATCTTATGTACGCTGACATGTGTGTCAGCGCTGACATGTGTGTAGATGTATTTTACATATTCAGCGTCTTCTATCTGAACAGGGTTGTAAATATTCTACACTGCATTCCAGTGCAGCGTGGTTTACACCGGCGTAACTTTGCAAGTAATTGTATTTTACGTTGCATTTTATGAGGCAAGATTGTGGTGTATTTTCACTTCCTACGCTGCATTATGCTACTTCTACGCTATTAGCATAAGTTACATCTTTTATGAAATGGAGCATAGGGCTTTACTTTTGCTTTAAGATTATTTCTATGTTAATACGTGTTTTATGAGTAATGTATAATGCAAAATAATAAGTCTCGTTGTCGTTCTCAACGGAATGAGCGACCATTACTCATTACACTAATCACCCTCGGATAAGGGCAGCAGTCAGGCCCACGTGTTTACGCAGGTAGGATATTTCCCTCTCACCAGCCGGGGTGTGCTTCACTACCACATGCTTTTGAGGCTTTAGTACCGAAAATAAACCGTTGTGAGCCTGACTAGGGAGCGTTATATCTCTTTAAGCTGCTGATGGCATGCCGAGAACGTGCCTTGAATCCCAAGCTAGTAGTCAAGAGGGCGTAAACACATCAGAGATAGGCCAGCTTAGAGTGTCTAACATGCGGATGAAGGATGTCTGGAAATCCTGAGTCTTCCGGCTGAACAAATTGGATATCTATCAAAACTGTCCTTTGATAGTGTCACAGACGAAAATGATTTAACCAGCCCTCCGCTGGACGTCCACGGTTTCCAGAGCTTGCTAATACTTGTGGAAGGGAGATGGACGAATGGGCGACCAATTCTGGCTTCCATGGGGGAGGGGGTGTGGGAAAAACGGTGTAATTGATAACGTGAACATGAATGGGAACGCGATGCCATTTGGCTGTGTCACCCAAAGTAGAGGAATGTATCAAAAAAGTGACCGAACGTCTGAGTTGAACCCAAACACGGCCGCACGCATATCCTGCTTCATCATCATGTATTTCTCACGCTTCCACACAAATGAGGTGGCTTTTAAAGTGTCGTCGCAATGAACATGAAGTGATTATAAACTATGGAAGGAGATGGTAAGGATGAGGAAAGGTGAGGATCAAGAGGATGGGATTCTACCTGGAGGGGTCGCTGCAGCCACAGGCGCATGTGCTCACAGCCTCCAGGTAGAGTAAGGATAAGGATAAGGATTAGGTACCGGTAAAAAAAAAACACACACACAATCGCACAAACACTTCGAACATTTAAACTAAAATAATATGAGGATGAAAATGTTCGATTCTTCGGCTTCGTTTTCATTTCGTCTTCGATCTGATAAATTTCGTTGTTTGTGCTCCATCTTGTCTGTGACATCGTTGATCTTGCTTCACTGATGTTCAATTGTTGCATATTTTTTATTTTCTTTAATCTCTGGTGCTGATGTTTTCTTTCACAAAACTTGTTTTTTATTGTTCTCTAAAATTAGCCATCCTGAAATATTTCAATATTCCCGCTGCAGGAGCTTTTCTTCTTGAAGGAGCTCTTAAAAACACGTGAAACGCAAGAAAAATCACGGAGAAAGATTGGCGACGAAACGAGGATAGTAGGCCAAAAATGATGACTTACTTCTTATTTTAATCTTCTTCTAGCTTGCACCAGAAACGGTCGAAGCGAATAAAAATTAGTACATAATGTAGACAAAAGAATGTATCGTTCACCTCTATGGTATCATTGCTGATTTTGAATTAGAACAGGAGTATTTTTATATTTTCAAAGAGCACTGAAAACACGTCCACTCCCTGTCGCTGCAAGAACTGAACTTAAGGACCGTGTAAGCCGACCGGAAGCTTCGAAAGAGAAGGTGTAATGCTCTGCCTGTTTTTAGCACAATGAAACTTGTGTGGGTCTGAGAAGCGTTCGAATATTTGCGACAAAGTGACAAATTTGCGGTGCAGAATGATATTGAAAGACGAGGAATTTAGTTGGCTGGCCAGCCGGCTAAAACCCCAAATCTTTTCATTTCATTTTCATTTTATTTTATTTACTAGATCATCAACGGGGAAGTCCCCAATTACAGATGAAGTCAGGTTGTTAAAAATATATACAAATGCATACACAGTCGTCATGATAAGACAAAAATCAGGATTACAGAAACAAAAACTGATAAATATTACACTGTAGTACACTAAAAGATCATAGTTAACATGCATGTAAACATGAAAGAGTAAAAAGTAAATTGATAAAGCCCTAAAAAGTGAATCACAGCGATGCCACATATACCCGAACTGACGAACGAAACGCATTAAATGAGTCGTGAAACAAATCGATCCCCTGGCATTGTCTTAAAAAGACGTTCATAGCCGTTGGCAACCTCACAAACAAGTCCTCCTTCACAGTTCTCACCCTGGCGAACGGAACATTGCATAGGCTGCGCTGCCTTGAGAGTCGGGCGGGTACATACAGATTAAAACAGTTGAGTAAAGCTGACGAGTCTATCCTACCCCTAAAAACATTACGTAAGAACATTAAATCATACTGCATTCTTCGAGCCTTCAATGATGACATATTGAAATGGTCGAGCAGGTCATTGTACGCGAGCGATGCTGATTGATTATGGGAATGCCCGTTGAGCCAAATTAAAAATTTATGCTGAGTTCTCTCAAGCCTATCAGTGTGAGTCCCTGCAGCTCCTGCCCAGATCACACAGCCGTACTCAAGTATCGAGCGAACATTTGCGCAGAACGATGCAACCGCTGCTGGTCTTCTGAAATGGCCTCTCGGACCAGCTACTTGAAAAGACCGGATCAGCAAACCTAGTGCCCTATTTGCTTTTTTGGCAGACATATCAATGTGGTCAGCAAATGTGAGCTTGGTGTCCAAGACAACTCCTAGGTCACGAATGATTTTGACGTGTTCCAGGGCGATATTTTCAATAAAGTATGTTGTTTCTATTGGCTTAATTTTTAGGGTCATCCGAAACGCTTTGCATTTTGTCGGGTTCAGGTTAAGCTTCCAGGTACGGGACCACTGGCAAAGCCTCAGCAGGTCTGCTTGCAAAGCTTCCGAGTCAGAAACGTGAGATATTTTCCGGTAAATTTTTACATCATCCGCAAACATTAAGCATTGGGAAGATATTTCAGCCGGCAGGTCATTGATGAATATGGCGAAGAGCAGTGGTGATAGCAACCCCCCTTCAGGCGTCCCAGATGTTACCTGAAGCCACCTGGAACACTTGCCATTTACTACAACACGTTGCAGTCTATTGTGCAAGTATGAAGAAAACCAGCTCAGAGCAGCGTCAGAAATGTTGAAAGACTTTTTGAGTTTATGAATTAAAAGTGAATGATTTACACTTTGAAATGCCGCTGTATAGTCAGTGTAAATGCAGTCGGTTTGGGAGCCTTGTGATATGGATTCCCAGGCAGTACGGAGAAGCGTTGCCAGGTTTGAGCTGCATGATCGCCGAGAGACGAATCCGTGTTGTGCGGGTGTCAATACTGGACGTACATGCTGCAGTAACTGCGTGTAGATTATCCTCTCTAGCACCTTGCCAAAAAGAGGCATAAGGGACACAGATCGGTAATTTTAGGATCCTTAGTGTCTCCCTTTTTGTGAATGGGAACAATGTTTGCGCGTTTCCAAAGTGCTGGAACGGTTCCTTGCTCAAGCGAAAGTGAGTACAGCTTGGTCAGTGGAATGGCGAGCTCGTTACTACACTCACGTATGATCCTAGCGCTTATGCCGTCCGGACCACATGCCTTATTAACCGGAATATTTTCCAACAAATCTCTGACATAACCCTCGTTGCACTCCATAGTAGCGAGAGGTGGCAAATCATACACGGGAGCAGAAGGGGCTGCTAGACACGAGGACTCGGTAAACTTGGAGGCGAACACATCATTCAAAACATTCGCCTTTCCCCTATCATCTGAAATTAACATGCCATTGTGATACAGGATCGGAAGTCCCCTCTTCCCCTGTTTGAGACTTCTGAGAAACGTCCAAAACCGCTTCGGATTTGTTTGGAAATCGTCAGCTAAGCCCGATAAATATTCACCATACTTGGCATCCGACTTCTCCTTGAATACACGGCGTTTTTCACAGAATTCTGCCACCACAGTGTTGTCGCCCTTCATTCGTTTTAATTGTTTAAACGCAGCTTCTTTTTCCCTGAGTATGTGCCGAAGTTCTCGATCAAACCACGGAGGATATTGACGCTTGATCTCAACAATTGGAATATGATCAGCAATAGCGGCCTCAAGTAAACAATAAAACGTGTCAACAGCATCATCTACACGCGTCCCATCAAGAACACTCCACGGTAACAAGCTAAGTGAGCGTCTCAATCCATCAAAGTCAGCCTGCTTGTAGTTAAAAACCTTTGTCCTAGATATCAAGGGTGCTGAATTTTTCACTTGGTTAACAAAACATACAATTTCAGAGTGGTCAGATTCAAAAACACCTGAGCGCACTGACGCATCTATTTCTAGTCGGGAAGATAAAACAAGGTCCAACGTGTTATCTCCTCTGGTTGGTTGGCACACATGTTGACACAACCCGGCCAGCGCACACGAGTCCAAGAACGCGGCCGTCTGATGACTGGGGCGAGTTACCACGGCCCGTGCCCAGCCAGCTCCATCGTAGGCTGGTACCCAGTTCATTCCCGGTATGTTAAAGTCACCGACAGCGATGAGACGATGCTGGGGATGGTTGATGACTACCGTCTGAAGTTTCATAGCGTAAACATTTTGACTAAACAAACAAAACTAGCGTTTTTGGAGTTTCATAGCGTAGTTTTGGGTGTCAATTTGTCAGACAATTTTCCCGTCAACAGCAAGCATCAAAACCTTAGTTGAGATGATATATGGTAAATCATGCACGTAGTGAAAGAATAATAAAGGTGAGACGTGCTCGACTTAAGGACATTTTCAAAGGAGCAAAAATAAAATAAAAACGGAACAAAATAGAAGGGATGGAGAAGTGAGCCAGACATGGGCGCATCCAGGGACAACAGGGGAGGGCACTTGACCCCCTCCCCCTCCTATCGTCCCTCGGCGCCCCTGACATGATCACGGCAACCCCTAAAAGGTTGATGACGCCCCATAAAATTCCCCTCCCCATCCCCTTACAGGATGTATAAGCGTCCCCATGATATGATTCTGCGCCCACCTGGAAGGTTTTACCGTACAAAAGTGACACCACCCTGGTCCGGATGGTGCCCCCTCCTGAACATGTGTCCCTCCACGATCGGCAATCCTGGGTCCGCCTATGACCCCAGTATTGCGACAATAACCAGTCACATATCTACAAGGGGTTGTTTTTTTTTTTTGGGGGGGGTTAGGGGGATAGTGAGGTTAACGGGGCCTGAAATCGTTAAAAACATAGTGTTGTTTTTAAGAAAATCTTGTTTAACGTAACCTACCCAAAATGTAAAATGGTTATGCCTCTGGCCTTTCCTAGCCTGTGGATGTTTGAATATTAAAGGGAGTTTGGCATTTTAGTGCAATATTGCCCCTACAATGGTTTTAGGGGCAATATGTATTGAAACTAATGGATACGGCCTTATTTCTGCTGAAACATGGTTCATAAGCCATATAATTTGTTTTTTTATTTTCTCTGTTAAACGTAAAAGTCTCCAACTCGCGTGAGTCAATCGGCGTACAACTCGGTAATGCTTGGTGCCAGACTGAGCCTCTGTGATTTGCACCACAAATGAATACGAATACAAATGAAGTGTGCTAGCCTAAAAGAGGCTATCACTAGGCACCCAAGGGACACTTATCGATTTTAGCTCTTTTTCGTGATATCTCAAGAAATATTCCACGTTTCAAACTTGTCATTGAAGAAAGCTATACGCATTTATACTGACTAGTACCGAATGCACATCTATTACGTAGGCTTTAAAGAGGTCCAAGCAATAAATTTTTGTCTGCACAGCAGGCTTGTGCATTACGTCACGTTCCCAAATTCAACTCATGCCACGTATCCACCCTGGGAGGAGAGGTCGGTATGTGGTGAATTTTAATCCTTTTCTTTGCGAGCGGTAAGCTCCGGGGCAAATAGAATTACGATCAAGTGGTTTCTCAGCATGCTCTATCACATAGCTATCTCGGTTCAGATCCCATTTCGAAGGTATCACATATCCTTTAAGCTGACTTCAGTCTGGAAGAAGTCATAAGCAAAAGTGCCCTGGGCAGTGATTGCTTAGAAGTTCTGAGCACTGCTTGTCATCTTGCTGTATTTTAATTTCAATTTTTGGGTCTTATGATGGTTTCGGATTGTTAACTTAACTTAACGTCGATGTGCATTTTGACTTTAAGCGTTCGTGTCTTGCTAAACAAAGAATGAACATAGAGAGGACCTGGCAACTGTATCGGCAATGAAATGTAATTTTTTACAAGCCCATCTTAATAACCAATTTGCTACAAGATAATTAGTATTTGTTGCCTTTAGGAATGCATGTTGGACGAGGCTGTCCAAAACTCTTGCGTACCTGAAACTCTTGAATTTGAATGTGTATATTTGAATTTGAATGTGCATATTTAATATACACATTCAAATATATATTTATAATGTGTATATTTAAAATTTGAATGTGTATATAAAAAGCCGACAAGAAATATGACACTTTGAAAAAGGACCGGTTAGGAGCAGTGGCATATCCCAGGGGGGCAAAAAAGGCATTTGCCCCCCAAACGGAAAAAGCTCAGGACAAAACTATGTTTTGCCCCCCAAAGTGATCGACCTCCTTTTTTCCCCGACTCCTTTTTAGTTTATAAGCAAGATTCTGGTGTTTTAACTCTCAACTTCAAACGGAACCAGTTAAGTTCAATGCAATTACTTGGCCTCGGACGGGAAATAAGTATCTCTAGCCCATATTTTTCAACCCGCGACGTTTTTTTTGCTTCTTGCCTCAAATACCCAAAATTCAAAAATAATTCCGGCAAGTGATATTGTAGAGCATCTTTCACGGCATGCCGTTTTTTTTTGCTTTTCGACTTTTGACTTTGGTCTGCCCCTCCCAAACCGACTGGCTAGATCCGCCACTGGTTAGGAGGCTCTTTTGGGTTTCAGTGGGGACTTTTAGTGTCACCGCAGGGGCCATCTTCGGTTCTGCCTCCCCTTCTTTTGAACAAAATGCTTACTTCGTCCCTGCTCTACACGTAAGCAAGGCACAAACGTTATTGCTGACCAGCGAGGTTGATATATTGCATGTGCACTGCACCCCACGACAATAAAATGAGCATAAAGGTCACCACCAAGTTTAATCCTCTATGGCGGACCGGATCCTAAGAGCCACTGCATTGCATTCCCGTGCTATTTGATGGGTTCACGGAGTGGTGTGTTGGAAGCAAACTGCTGATGTGGCACGTACGCTCTCAAACGCGAACTTTGCACCCTGAGATCAACCAGGATAAATCTGGCGAAATTCTGAAGGAAGCTTCTGGGTTTCCTCCATGAAGCATGGTGCGAGCTCCAGAACTTGGAGGATAACCCAGGAGGCCGATGGCTAATGTTCGGGCTAACGCTTTTTCAATTATAGTATAATTACACTTGTAGTTATGTAGTTACACTAGTACTAGTAGTTACACTTACTAGTAGCTACACTAGTACTAGTAGTACTAGTACTACTAGTACTAATAGTTACACTTGTAGTTATGGCACAATTATTTGTGATGGTTTTGTACTTGGATAGTATTTGATGTGGTACAGAAAACAAACGCTGGCCAAAGGCTTGCTTTTAAGCTTCAGACACAAACGATATTTTGGTAACATGTGTTGGCGCCTTGGCTACCCTAACACCGGGCAGGTGTAGCAGCCCGACCTGTCCCACCTCCAGTTAGTTTTCCTTAGCGGTCAATCTCGTTTCTCCAATATAAGTTAATTCTTAATAAAGGTTCACTTAATTCTCTGCAGAAAAGGCTAATTTAAAGTGACTCATGCAGTTAAGCCCCAAGACGAACCTCTCTCGGTTGCGATTGTATCATTTCAACGAGGGGACAACCGGAATATATTCCAATCACCTGGTGCGTTCTTGAAAGGTGGACATTTTGACCGCCATTAAGCGATTTATAATGCTGAACTATGAACTGTTTGTGCCAACCAAATATATTTCACATGAATGTGAGAATTTTCCTCGCAGCTTTTAATCTCTGACCACCAACTGACCTGTCACCTCTCTTGGCACCATTAGGGTCGTTGAAAAAACCTTATTTTTCTTTTCAATCTGGAGCCCACTTTATTCCAGTAACAGACTCAATTCCAATTTCAATGAGCCACATTCCAAGCCTCTACGACAACGGGAAAGATCGCCTCAAAATGGTTTAAGATTTCATGTTTCAGGCGCGACAGTGACCGCCTGACGTTGCTGTCTCCCGTTGCTGTAATTGGGTGAAATGGAACATAACCTTCCAGTAAAAAGAGCGTGGCATATACGTGCTAATAGGAACGATTGACGGGCTTTAAAATGTATTTATTTACTTTTCGGATGTAATTGCAGCGTAATATGATTGCTTGGCATTGCACATAAGACCTGGAATTACATGGTTAAGCAACTTGGTAATCAAAATCCCTACAGAACAGGAAGGCCTTCCGGAGGCAAGCCTTTACTCTGGTACCATTCTTTGGAGAACGTCGTTAGGCAGGTGCTTTTCCCTATCCCCTTGGGAACTTTTATGAGTTCTGATACAGCTAGAAGAATACCCTGTCGCATATATTTACCCTCCAAATGGTTCACGAAACGTTAAGACCCGCTAAAAACCACGCTCGGTGGGATCGCTTATCACAATAAGCTTAGTCACAAACTTCTGGAACACCTTGAAACCGAGGACGCTATACCAGTCACCAGCTTCTTAACAGAGCCACCTCTTGTCAAAATCTTTCAGATTCAAGGGATCCAATACCAACCAGCCCTCAGGTGTAACAAATTGGCTGACGTTTAATACCAAACCATTCATCAAGCTCTTTATAGTATCTGTGAGAAACTTTGGCCTGCTCAACTCAGAGGTGGGTGGTTTTGCTGTTTAGGTCAGGTGTTGTGTCACTGCCTTCCTACCTCCAGCATAGTGATTCTCCTCAGCGAGACAGAGCACAACTTTCTTGGCACAGATACCAGGTGTGGTCTGCACATTGACTTCAGCGCCTTAATACAATACCGCTTTACACAATACGGGAGTATTTTTATTAGAAGACCTATCAGGGAACGATCCTGGGTCATCAGGCCCGGCTAGTGCTTTTGTTCTGCAAGACATGCCAGCTCTGTTTCCTTGAGAAGATTATTACGAACTGAAAATGCTGGTTTACGTGAACTATCAGGAGAGGTTGTCTCTGAAAAATCTCTTTTCAGGACACTTAGAGCCTACAAGCGAGCCAAATAAATAGTCCAGGACATTTGTGGCATGACGTACGTACTACTCCTAAGTCAGATTCCGTTCATCATTCCAGAAGGGTTAATAGGATAATTTTCGGGTTTTGACGACACACCAACTGCCGAGGTCAAATGGCGTCGGAGGGGGAGAGAATGAGCAAGGCTTGAAGAAAGGCAGAACGCCAAATTCTGTTTCTGGGTGGGTTAGAACCTACGACACTCTGCCCACACAGAATGTCATAGGCCGAGCCGAGTGCGCACACTAGCCGACTGCGCCACCCAGACCCCGAAAGTTATAAGCGACTTTCCTTGTATGTGGGTCTAAACCATGCATGTTGGTTCCTCCATCGCGAATAGGCAGCTTTAGAGCCTTCTGTGAGTCTGGAGACTATCCCTAACATGCAGTGCAGCGCTTTCATTACGTTGAGATAGCAATTGCCCTGGAGGCGCTGACGTCAATTTCCAATCAGCTGTGGTATTCGTCACAGAAACAGTTACATTCTGCCTCGCTGATGACAATCACCATGCTGGAGGTAGGAAGACAGTGGCACAACATCTGGCCTAAACAGCAAAACAATTCACCTTTGATTTGGGCAGGCTAAAGTTTCCCACATGGGCCATAAAGAGCTTGGTGAATGGTTCGGTACTAAGCCTCAACCACTTTGTCACACCTGACAGCTGGCTGGTATTGGATCGCCTGAATCTGAAATATTCTGACATGAGATGGCTCCGTTGAGAAGCTGACCTGACTGGTAAGCTTTCCTGATTTCAAGATATTCCAGAACTTTGTGACTAAACTTATTGTGATGAACGATCCCACAGATCGTGGTGAGAAGCGGCTGGAAGATTGCGTGAACCATTTAAAGGGCAAAAATATACGACAGGATATTCCTCTAGCAGTATAAGAGTTCATGAATAGTTCCCAGGGGAATAGGGATAAGACGTCTGTCTCAAAGACCCTCTCCATCAAATGGTGCCAGAGTAAAGCTTTGCCTCCGGAAGGCATTCCTGTCGCTAGGGATTTCGAGGACATGGCAGCTGAACCATGTAATTCCAGGTCTTATAGTGGAATAGCATATATATATATATATATATATATATATATATATATATATCGTGCTATTATAGACGCCTGCAGTACCTATTGTCATAGAGTTCCGCGGACACGCTCTTTGAATTGAAAGGAAATATTTAAAATTGGTGCGCCTTTTAACTTTTCGTAGGCACCCCTTAAATAAGATAAAAACTGACAAGATATGTAGCTAAGCTGCGACATTGTTGCAAAAAGGTGGGTCGTAGAGACATCCTTGATCTGAAAGAGACGTGTTCGGGATTGGGACGCCTTTCAAACGTGCTGTAGGTGAAGATTCTATTGCGGAAAAGGAGTTCCATCTTTAAAACGTGCGGGTCATCCGAGTGGTCTATTTTACGCTGGCGACTTCGCCGACGACAGGGGCGTCGTTACGCCGATAGCACGTTCGGCACCATGGTGCCACCCATGCCACCCTCCAACCTTGCAAGGGGGTGTCATGGCCCCGATGTACCCTTCTCGGCACGCCACTGTTAATATGTTTCACTGTCGTTTTGTTAATTATCCAAAGGCTTGTGTTAATGCGACATGTATCTATACACGGGAAGAACAATGGTTGTACATTTTGCCCTGCTCAGCGCTCCAACGACATTGATTTATTGGCAAAGTTATACATCGTGCCCGCATCCATCCATCGATTCGGCGAGGCCTATCTAAGACACATCATCGTTAGTTTAGCAGGGCGCTGTAAGGGAGAGACGGGAAGTTTGCTTTTTTAGTCATGTATTCATGTAATTATGTAAATGTAATTGATGTTTTAATCATGTGATCGTTTGCCTTTTAGTGAGTTAACAGTCTGGTTTTTGTCGCGAGACCAGGGATGAGGTGGTGGACTAGTGGACGAGGTCCGAGGGCTGGTTACCCTGCTTATTTTTTAATTCAACTGATCGCCAAAAGATATAAAATTTCACTAACAGGCGAAGTCACTTACTGAAAACAATTGCATACATGCATACATGCGCATGTAAAATAAAACAGCAGGATGTTTATATTTCAAACATAGCTTAAAACATATAACAATTACGAAACCTAGCTTAAAACAAGAGTTTTTAAAGTGGGCTATCTGGTATTTGCATTCGTAATCGTGTGCCGTGGATGAAATATATAGACTCCTGATTTAGAATCACTTTATATATGAGCACAAGGCTGTTTTTTCATTTCTTTCTACCAACAATGCTGAAGAACCTTCCAAATTATTAGTTATAGGACTTGTTGAGGTATATGCCAACATTCTCGTCGATTCTCGGCTGCGCAGTGTCGGGTGAACACAGATTTCGAGGCAAATCTCGAATATTTCTTCCAGGATGGGGATTTCTTGATGGCCACAGCCCTGCACCCAGGATCCAACATGCCCATCGTGAGAGCCTGGAGCCCATGGGCGGATCCAGGGGCAATTTTTGGAGGGGCCAAACCAATTTTGGGGGGTGGCTAAATTGATTTAAAAAAACGTTAAAAATACTTTTTTAGAAAAAACGGAAAAAATTCTGTCCTTTTGGGGCGGGGGCAAAAGATACTATTTTAGGTGATTACTATAGTGCATTTTGAAAATTTGATAAGTTTGTTTAGCTAGTGATCTTGACCGTAAGTTTGAAAATATCACCTTGTGAAATGGTCATGCAAATTTGAGACATTTTGAGCTCTAAAATTGTCACAAAACTGTCATGTTTTCCTTTGGCAACTACATACCAAACAAGTGTAAGATGGAAGTACCGACACACACAGGGAAAGTAATCATGTTGTATTAACACTCCTACAACAAAGGAGGCAAGGTACACTCTAGTTTGGTCTTGTTGTTTTAATAAGAACAACATTGACCTACATAGGTTTAAAATGACTTCTATTTCGATGACCTGACCTAATATCAATTTTCATCCCTAGGGAAATTCCTTGGCAGCTACGCAAACCAGCACCTCTCTTCTTAAATCCTACTGGGAGCCACTTGTAAAAAAAAACCGTATAGTGCAGTTCGATATACCCACCCCCCTGCGATGGTGGCTGGGAGCGAAAACCCACCACCAGGTACAGACTCATACCTGCCGAGCAGCCGAGTGCTACCACCAGGAGAGCAGTCAGACTCCACATGTTTGCTGAATGGTTAGCGCCGGCACCGCTCACGTGTACAGAGTGGCTTCAGCACCTCTCAGCGTCGTCTCCGGCTGTCAGCGAGAACACACCCCGAGTCGTCCAGCAGCAGGGACGAGGAGATCACACCCCGAGTCGTCCGGCAGCAATGAGGGAACAGCGCCGGCCCGCCGCCCCCGGCAGCTTGGCCGCCTCCCACGCCGCCGCGCTGCGAGACGCCGAGCCGACACTTCCGTCAGTGGGATAAACCAATCGGTGAGCTTTGCATAATCTCTGCGGCCCTGTCGCTGCTGCAGACACGCAACCAAAGCACAATCGTTTCCAGTCACCGTGGATGCATTGTTCAGTAGGTTTTTGTTCTTCCCTGAACAAGGAACAAGCTGGCTCCCGAGAAGCCCTTGGAAAGAGCTGGCGACGATATATGATCCTGGAATTTGGTGCCTCGATAAGCCCCAAAAATTATTAGTAGGTTTTTCTTCGGAAATTCAAAATACCTATATGTGAGTTTTCTGCGCGTTGAGTCTGCTCTGTGGGCATGCAAACATTGTTACATATTTTTATGAGCACTAAATATGGGTTCCAAAGACAGAAAAAAGAACAACCCGTCCCTGGCACAGGTCTGAACTGTAACGTACCAGGCACCAGGAGGGAGGGGCTTGAGCTTTTCTAGCCCCCCAACTCGAGAACTAAAATTTTAGTGATGTTATAATCCAAGTAAATATATATATATATATATATATATATATATATATATATATATATATATATATATATATATATATATATATATATATATATATATATACAGGGTGTTTCAGAAAGAATGATATTTTTAAATGGTCAGTAAAGTACTAAAAATCCTTCAAATCCGTCTACAAAACACTCATTTTAATGGTAAATTGTAGGACATTTTTATATAAATATGTTTCATTTGCATCACATGTTTTCTTTCGTCTTAAATGTACTCGGAAAAAGGTGCAAGAAACATAATATATGCCCGCTTATATTTGGGAAAACGGAACTTGCAGCACTCTAAAAAGGCTTCAGCACACACAAATGGCACGTGAGCATGCACATCAAGAGCAAAAGTCTCAGTAATATTACAAGTTAAAAGTTTTTGGCTCAAGCTCCGTATGGCTCATTGGTTTACCTTTCATATGAATGACTGGATGCGGCGGACACAGCGCAAAAGACCCCACTGTTCACCGCAGAACAAGGGACATGGACCAATTGGGGACTGCTTGCTTGGACCCGAGCTTTCCTAAGCTTGAGAGGTGCTTTTTTTAGAATTAATTTCCAGAGGCAATGTGCATGTGGACTGAGACGTACCATAGTGACGATATCATGTTTGCAGTGCCATTGGCGTGATACTTGTCACGTGATACGCACGTGATTTCTACGAACATTTTCGATGAAGGCAAGATAGACAGTATTTTTCAAGTCATTTTTAAGACTACTTTTTACTAGCAAAAATATCAAAACAGTTATCAAAATACGAATAATCGTAAATGTCCCAAAATCATCTTTCGATTGATATGTAAATCATACCACAGCAACCAATTTATAACCGCATTAGGGGAAGTTGGGTGTATTGCGCCCGCTTAAGGAAAAACGCTTGTGGTTGGCCGTATGTGCAGTTTTAGGTGATGCAAAGACTTATATCATAAAGCCTGATCATTTCTACACAATTTGAACGCATTCCCAGACCTGAATATCACAAAGTTTTATAGCAAGTTCGAATTTGGTAAACCATTGCAAAGGGCGCATTTAGGTCAGGTATACTGTTAATTGCGCCAGGGAGGGGGCGCAATTACTTCTAATTGCGCCCTATGAATAAGCACTGTGCAGTTACGAAATAAGTTAGGAAATAGCAAAGCGACAGTAATAAATAAGTCAGGATTGAGTGAAGTTTCCGATTAGCCTGCATCACACGTCTTCAGAATAATGCGTGCAAATACTGTGACGATCTATGTTTGTCGGAATTATCGGCTTATCAACTGCCAGGGTCATATCGGCTGGAGTATGCACATGACCACTGGAATATAGGAGGAAGCGAGTCAGTCCGAACTGCAGTAGGTATATTGTGTGATATACCAACTTTCAAAAGAAGGTAGCCTCATGCACCATGCATACCTAATGCATCCAACATCATGCAGCACGCTACCTTTAACGAGTCACCTGCACCCATCGCATCGTGCCACGATCGATGATCGTGGTGGTAAGCAGGTATGAACACTTAAAAACGTAGAACAAGAACATAACCTCGATTGACCTGTCACGAACGTTTGCTAAATTGCAAAAGCTACATACAAAAACAGACGGATCGCCACCAGAGCAGGCCTGGTGGCACCGCTGCAGACTAAACGTAGAACACGAACATAACCTGATCAACCTTTCGAGAACATTTGCTTACTTGCAAAAGTCACAGATAAAAGCAGATGACCCTCCACCAGAGCAGGCCTCGTGGCACCACTGTTGACACTTGCTACACTGCAGCCATATTTCGCTCACCCCAACCACCGATTCTCCGCAGAAAATGCAGATGTCAACTGGATGAGATACCTTTTGCTTTCTTGGAGTCTTCGCTTTCTTCTTTCCTCTTTTCTCTCTTCCAGCCGTGTTTTTCTCTTTTCAACCAGCGCTCGCTTTACTGGTGAGCTTGTCAAGATCACGGATCGCTGGCTCTTGACACGTCTTTTGACCTCCCTTGGGGTAGGTTTCGGCACAGACAATATCTCATTAAGGATTTCTGATGTCACTGGGACCTTGCCTGACGACGTGGCTTCCATCAGAATCTGAGCGATGTGGGAAACTTGCCTTCGCTGGGCCTCCTCTGCTGGCATTTCCAATTCCGGTGGGGCCCCAGTATCAACAGTGCCGTTGCTGCAGGATGGGAGGGTACCATCACCATGCCCATGCACACAGTCTCCGTCACACTTTGCACCAGCATTACTCTCATCTCCAAGAGCTTTTCCTTTGGCACCAGAAACGTCACCCTGTGCTGTTACAGCTTCACCCATGGCATCGGCACGGTCTCTCGCAGTCTCTTCGTCCTCGGTGGCGCCCCTCTCAGGAGCATCTCCCTGCGAACCTGCATCATCATCCTGAGCACCGGTGCCGTCTTGAACTGTTCGATCCGCCAGTACGTGGATAGCCGCCACAAAGTCTCCATCGGAGAATACCTGATCGTCAAACGGCATGATGCCGGAGGCCTTGAAGCCATTTACAGCGTTCCTTGGTGCCGCTGCTTTGAGGTACGCGGCACCGAACACCTCGGAGACTTGGTGCTGGGTCACCCTTTGGCCTGGGTTCTTCCGCAGCCACCTGTGGATCTCGTCTTTGTACCACGTCTTCAATGGACCAAAGACTGCGACGTCCAGCGGCTGCAGTCTGTGTGACGTGTGTGGAGGCAGGGTGAGGATATCCACCCCACTCTCCTCGCACAGCGTTAGAGCCTCGATGGACACGTGGCTGGTGTGGTTGTCCACGATAAGGAGTACTCTGTTCTTCACTGTTGCTCCCGTCACCTTGATAAAGTGACGCAGCCACTCCACGAACGTGTCTTTCGTTGCCCATCCACTGTCTGTTGTTGCAAAAATTGTTCCAGGGGGCGCTCCTCGTTTCAGGGACTCATTCATACGCTTCCTCGCGAAGATGAGCTGGGGAGGGATGAACACACCAGCTGCATTGCAGCAGCAAACAGCTGTTGTAGTCTGCCCTTTCTCAGCGCTGGTCACAATGCCAACCTGGCGACTGCCCTTTCCAGCTAGAATCTTCCGGCCGGGCACGGTTGTGGGCACGCCAGTCTCGTCCATATTGTAAACGTGGGTCGGCCCGTACCCGTGTTTGTCATTCAGTTTCTCCAAGTTTTGGAAGAAGAGCTCGACCTCAGATCGTCTGAATCCACCAAGTCGGGAGATACTCGTCGGCTCCGGAGTCCGTACCCTTATCTCCGGGTGCCTCTTAAGGAATCTGGTTACCCAGTCGTGCCCGGCCATCTTCATATCCTTATCGAAGGGATGGTTGATGTTCATGAGTTCAGCAACATCAAATGCTAGTTTCCGCAGTTCCATGCGCGTTATTCCATAAAACGCAGAAGCCATGCTGAGGACGTGAGCTTTGAAGCGATCCTCGAACTCCGCACTGAAAACTGGTAGTCGTCCCTTTCTCCCTGGTCTCGGTGGCGACCCGATGGTGTTGCGCACTCGGCAGTGAAGGTGATCACGGAGTGTTGTACGTGGGATGCTGGAAGGGGAAAGGACAGTATAAGGATATGTATCGTCATTTAAATGAATGTACTGCCGGATGTAAGGTCAATGCATGGCAACAACAAGGATGCAAGGATAGAAACTGGAAGGTAGAACATAAATACCCAGACTGAGAAATAAAAAAATTATTCATTAGACATGGCAAGGAAAATGGAAGTCAATGCCATTCCAATTCCATCGGCCGTACCTTATACCCAAATTCATTCAGTAATTTACATCTTCAACAAAACTTGTTTGAAGTGTCTGGGCTACCTGCAGAATAGATGGGATATCGTATGCCATAACTAGATCTGTAAATCGTTGTTACCTGAACTGCTGGCAAGCTTTCCGGATTGAGGATCCATTCTTGACAGCGTTCACTGCTCTGGTGAGTGCTTGAACGCTCCAAGTGGGTGGTGACATTTTCTGGAAAGGATGTGTTTATAAGGTTAGGTATATCGGTATCATGAGTGAACACTGTACATGCATATCCGCATATGCGCAGGAACTTTTTCAAGTTGGGGGGCAAGGGTTGTCGTCGGTTGCGGGTTACGGGTGACTCGACCATTTCTTTCCACCAAACAACATGCATCGGCTCGAAGTTGGGGGGGCACTGCCCCACAGTCCGAAAGTGTGGGGGCAGCCGCCTCCATTGCCCCCACGATTCCTGCGCCTATGCATATCCGTGAGGTATAGGCAGGTACAGAGGAGGATCCAGGATCCCAAGGGGCTGACCCCAAAACTCGCACGAATCAAAGTGCTTTGAAAGGTACCCGCTATAAAAATACTGGTATCGGAGGAAAAACTTGAGAAACATTGCTCTGCAAAGTACCTACGATTAATTTTCTGTCTTGCTAAATGCGCCCACCCCTCATTCAATTGCGCCCGCGGGCGCATTTACCCATGGCGCATTTGAAATTTCTGAACGCAATCAAACATGGCTGCCTGTTGGAACAGGTTCTTCGCAGAAACGACCGGTAGAAGGCGGAAAATACACAAAAATATGCTTATTGTAAAATGCAAGTCATCGCTCTCCCCAAATATAATTGAGTTCTTATTTTTCGATATTATAAAACCCTAAATGTCGTAAGAAACCTAGTAATATATAAAAATCGCAGATTTTGCTGAGCTGTGACCTACCACCGATGGCTGTGCGACGGAAAGAGGAAGTACTTAGTGATGGAAACAAAATGGTAGTGCGTAAAATCAAATACCACTTCAGGATTTCTGTGGAGGGTGGGGGCGCAATTGGTCGCATGGGCGCAATACACCCAATTTCCCCTATCATCAATTCAAAAATAACATTCTTTATGAAACACCCTGTATATATATATATATATATATATATATATATATATATATATATATATATAGCAAGTTGTGATAACTTTGGTTTATCCTACCCTGTTTAAATACTTGAGGCTGAATTCCATTTTCAAACCTCGACCCGGCGGTGGGTTGTTTGAACACCCCCTCAGGTTTGAACACCCCCTCGGGTTTGAACACCCCCTCGAGTTTGAACACCCTCCTCGGGTTTGAACAGCCTCCCCGGGCTTGAAAACCCCCTCGGGTTTGAACACCCCCCCTCCGTGCCAAAAACGGCGGTGCGACGTGCCGCCGCTTTATTACTTGTCTTACTGTGAACGGCCTCTTCTGATGCTGGTGATGATTTGCGTGCTGAAAAGGATAAATAGAAGAAAGACTTCGTACTTAGATGTTGTTGTAACTAATCATACCATAACCATGTTCTCACCATGTCATCGCCCGGCGGGAGATGTCGCGTTGAGCACACAAGATTGTAATAGGCTACTCTTATTTCCCAGTTTCCAGGTGGAAGTTGTTTGATTTTGGGATGATTTGGTCTACTCACGCCATACCCTAATTTTGACCATGACCTCGTCTAGAAGTTATTTATTGAGCCCAAAATTATAGCGGAAAATTTTTGAAAAAATTACCACGGCCCAGTTTCGAGCTCGTGCTCACTTACTTTTGGGATGGCTTCGGGCTTGTCCGGAAGATTGGTGGAAGAATACCTATTTGCAGCATGGTAGCACCATAATGAGTCAGTTTCGATGATCTCTGAACGGGCTTTTCAACCTCCAGTGGAACGCGAACTTTACTTGAACACCAGTTACAATCAAACCGTAGGTGCTCTAAAAGAAAAAAATTACGTCTGCATAACTATTTTTGTCCGCAATCTATGTTCAAATTCTGTGTATGAAAATTTCAACAAATCTGGCTGGATTTTTTCCAAATTTGACAATTCCGGCCAGATTTGGTCAAAATCCGACAAATCCGGCCGGATGTGGTCAAAATCCGACAAATCCAGCCGGATTTGGTCAAAATGCGGCCGGATCTGCTCTCAAATCGGGTATCCGACAGGACTTTTGCAAAGTTTCGGATAATCTGGGACATTACACCGGGCTCAGAATCCGGTGCATCCCTACACGAAACAGCGAATTGGAACTCCCCAGATATCAAGGAAAGTCAATACACAAGTACCGTGCGTAAAGGTGAACCTACCAGCGTGTCTTGAAAGACAAACCCACGTGACGGAAAGCTGCCGTGTGCGACCTTCGCCGCGGATATATGCAGGTGTTCAGTACTAGTCCTCACTGTAACTGCCTTCGGTGTGCCTCTGCCCAAGGCCAGAGATTACGTTTATGGCAAACGATTAAGCGATTAGAGGCAATAATCGGGTGGCGATCCGGCAATTTGTGTCGACGGGTTCAGAGCTTGAATATTTATAGTGCAAGTTCCAGGAGGGCGTTCGTGTTGGTCCAAAGTGGTTTCAACGCTCGTGACTGGGCGAGCGATGAAGCTAACTCACTTCTGTGCTGCAGCTTAAGGATAGGAAAATTTTGAGGACTTAGGGTCACGCCCAAGGAATTGAGACTCCTTTACTACGGTCTTGTTGCGACTCTGCTTGTGAGAAAGGACACCTTTAATATGATCGGTCAGACTTATACGCCCGCTACGGAGCTGCGCTCCATCTTGTGCGGCACGGCGGGGGGTGGCAGGTATGTATGTATGTACATACCTACATATCTACCCTCCACCTGCGATCTCAGTAATCATGCAAGGTCATGCGAGCAATCAACCGCGAAGGCAGTGCTAAAAAGTCCGTCGTGATCTCTGCCAAAATACTGTATGTACGAGTTGCCACATTCCCTTTAACCCGCGCCCCACCGGGGGTCCGGCGCCACCTTCGCCCCACCGGGGACCATCGATGGCCCCCTCTAACTCCGAAAATATGGGGGTCAGCAAAAATCTGCAAAGTGCATTAGAAAGCTCGCGTGAATTCAGTAAGAAATTACTATTTATTTTTAAGCACTCAGGTCAATGGTTTGACCTCCAGAGGTCAAGTTAGGGTCACGATAGGCTATTTTCACTCAATGCAATTCTTATGAAAATTGGGCATAACCCTTATGGCATTAGAGCTATTGAGATCTGGTAAACTACATTGGATAGGGAAATGCCAGACTATTTTTCGCTATGTGGAACGTAATGACCTCCCGCCAGTGGTTTGAACTCCAGAGGTCACCTCGTGACCTCATATGATCTGAGGTCACCAAAAGTCATAAATTGACCTTGTTGTATATCAAATGAAAGCTAGTAATGAGACATACACGATGGGGTTTGATTCAACGCTCTAGCCTAATTAGGTCAAAAGTTATTGCAAAAATACTGTTTTTTGACCTCTGGTGACCTTGGATGACCTCAGAGAAGTCAAAGGAAAAATGTGACCCCTCGGATCCGTGAAAGGGTGTCCAAAAACGCTTTTCTGAACCAGCTGAGCATTTGCAATTGTTTTTGTGACTTTTAGGTCAGAAGACAGTTTTCCCATGCTTTTTCAATGGGAGAGGTCACCTCGTGACCTGACCTCAGGTCACGAAATCGAAAAAATCCCGGATATACACCTTGCAGACCCTGGCAAGGCCATTAAGTGTAGAAAGTTTCAAATTGATCGACTGAGAAATGTAGCTCTTATAGAGCTCAAAAGTTGAAGTGAGGTGACCTTAGTTGACCTCGCCTGGTGACCTGACCCTGGGTGACCCGGGGTAAAAAATTTCAGGGATGGTGGGAAAATGATAGGGTGAGAGATAAAGCCTCAACCGCGGTCCTGCGTATCGTCGTTTTTCTGCTATCCCGAAAAAAACTTTAGGGGGGCATCGATGGCCCCCGGTGGGGCGAGGGTTAAGATAAAATTACGCCCTACGAAACAATTATTCTAATAAGGTACAATCGCCAGAGCTCTGTGATTAAATTTGGAGACTAAAACTGCACTGCTAATTAGTGTACTCATCCATATTACGCTAAACCTAGGTGAAATAACTAAAGAACAACACATATCTGGAGATGGGTATACTCTGGCGGTGGAGGCCTTTCAGGCGATATAGGTGACGCTGCAGCAGTTCAGTGGTGATCCCTGCATGTTGAGGTGGCAGCACCGTCTGATAACCCGGCTGCAGCCGTGGGTCGGTCAACGGGAGCAGGCAGGGGGTGTTACAACGGTGGAACTCCTAAGCCTGTTATAGGTGGCGCCACTGGGAATCAGCAGTGAATCCCTGCACATTGAGTGACAGTGCCCACAAAACCGAGCTTTCGAATAAAACAACAATACATTCGAAGAGGTACCGCGTACTTTAAGGACGGAGCCCACGTCAGTGCCCATCAATGGTGTGGTTCATTGCAAATTGAGGCGGACACATATCGATATATTTAGTTGTAATATATGGGGTTCCTACTAACTGTTGATGTATACAACAAGAAATATGGAGAACGAATAGGGGCCGTTCATAAATTATATCAAGCTCCGAGGGGGAGTGGGGGTTGACGTGACGTGGGGAGGGGGAGAGGTTGACCAAAAGTGACGTGCCATTACACGTGGTGGTCTTTTGCCGTCGGAATTTTTTGGTGTTTTGTTTTTAATCTCAAGTTGTGTTTTGGTAAAATATCCGCATTCAACTGAAAAAATAGGCGCGCTGCACCTTTTGTATCGTGAAATCTCTTGATATTTGAAATACAAACTAATCACCATGGGCTATCTTTGTTATATCGCAAACTCCAAAACATACACAAACACGCTCTTTCACTAAGTTTGTTTAGGAAGAGCAAAGAGGGGTAACACCGAAACCGGTCGTGCACCTTAGAAATACTAGAAGAGTAATACTATACTGCGATTATAATATGTGTGAATACGAAAATTAACGACGGCTATTCTTTTTGAAATGGTCCTGCGTTGTTCTCGCCTAATAACACGGTTCTACGACAGCCAATGCTTTTTACCCCCACCCCCTGTCATAGATCGTCAGAAAAGGTTCAATCTCCCTTGTTAGAAAGTCAAACAAAACTCAACCAGTTATGAACTTAAGTAAAAACTGTAATATGTACATAGAAATATCGTAAATTAGCGATCTTATTTGCGCTCAAATTGCATTCAAAGCAGTTTGACTATCATGCCCCATGGGGTGAGCATGATGTCCCATGGGGTAGGGTGGAATGGACTTTTGATTTTTTTAACTCAATGCAAATCATAATATTAAAATCACAGGCATATGACTGCACTAGCGGACGCAGGAGGGGCATTCCGGCCATTCCCCTCCCCTCCAAGCTCTGGAGGGGGCCAAACTATCTTTGTCCCCCCCCCACAAACGCCGGAGACATTTTTGAAAAAAGGTGTTTACACTAGGTCTGTAGAGCAAAAAATATTCGCTCCCACCCCCCAACCCCCCCAGGAGAGCGGTCATGTACTTGGAGAGGTAGTTTATCCTAGGTCTATCGAGCACCCAAATTGCACGTCCCACTCCCCCCCAGGAAGAGAGGCAGACATGGGTTTGGCCCACCTAAAATTCAGGTCTTCGTCCTCCCCTGTGTGGCTGCTTGCACAATTGCAGAAAAATGTCTGAAGTAATTGCACAACAAAAATGGCGCCGAAACATTTTCATTAAGCCATCGAAAACTCACACCATCTTTAAGGTGGCTGCCCCGGTTTCCCCTAAGTGAGAGGTTTATTAACCCTCGCCCCGGTGGGGGTTGTTTGAACACTCCCTCGGGTTTTCCCGGCGACACGAAAAAACGGCGGTGCGAAGCATCGCTGTACTTGGCACACCTTATTCTTGATCAATTCCGCAACTTACCCCAAAAATTTTAAGGTTGGGTCATGTCAGGTCAGGTCACCAATGCAGGTCAAGTGACCTCACCTCCAAAAATTTTTAATGTGTCATAAGTAATAAATGAGTGAATCTATCGGATTGAAACTTATACGACATAATGGGCCCACCGAGTGCTACAACATATATTTCGGGATTTTTCATATCGATGACCTAAGTTCAAGTACGGACCATGACCTATCCCTTGGAAACACATGGGAAAAGCAGAAATTGGGCTGTATTTGTGTAGATACAGCTGAGAATACCTTCATATTCTCCAAATCGTAGTATCCTGGGCCTCTTTCCAGGTTCATGTTGCCATTTTTGAACTGCGACCTCTGAGAGATCATCTGGGGCTACTTAAGTAGTTTTCATACTTTGGTCAATAACTTAGCATGGAATGATGATACAGCTTCTATTTTGATATCATTGAGTTCGGATTGCTATTGCGAGTCGATTGATATGCATCATCTATTGACTTTGCTAGGTTAAAAAGTGACCCTGACCTGACCTGAGGTCAGGTCTTTTTGTATTTTACCTAGTATGGTCATATTATACATCATTCAATTTACTGTGACGAGAGAAAGGGAAAGGTGCCTAAAAAATGATTCTAACTCAACTCTGGCAGACGCTAGAGCCAAAAAACTCTCCTCAAAATCCCACTTCCTTTGACCTGTCATGACCTCAATATTGACCTGAGTCAAAAAATGACTAATATGGTTTCGTCATGAATTTGTATGAGCTATCCACCAGTGTTTGCGTTTTTTCGCTATCCCGCATAGGGGCCGAGTTCTTGGGGCGTGTTCAAATACCCCCCACCAGGGCAAAGGTGGCTCAGAGGCCCACCGGGGCGAGGGTTAAGTGACGTCTTGACATGGAGGGGGAGGGCCCGTCAAAAAGTGACGGTACATGCCAAGAGAGGGGGGGTCGAAATCACATCGAAAAATAGGAGCCGAAATTTTTGTTTATACATTACGTCACCCCCCCCCCCGGGGTTGGCCAAACGTGACATGCCATAACGTGGGGAGGGGGAGTCGAAAACGAATCAAAAAAGCTTGACATAATTTATGAAAGCGCCTTTATCGGAAATTTACAGAAAGAATGTAAGAATCAGTGGTATTCATGTGACAAAACTCATATTGTTGTGTTGTTAAGTACATTCCTTCATTCGCCAAGGGGCCACCAATAAACCCCAGGAGCCTCAACTTTACATAGCATACGCTTCAATGCTGCTGGGGGCCTCCTCTGTCATTAGAGGGGCCTCTATGTACCATATATGTCACAGGACAGTGCCTCCTTGACTTGCTTAATGTTCTGATAATTTAAAGGAAAATGTTAGCAATTGCTGCTGACTTACGAGCATCATTTTCAAATAAGGGGGAACTCCTTTACCAGTTAACAACCGGTCAGGGGAAGAGGCCCCACACCTCATGGTGTTATTTAAGAAATGATCCACATATTGGTAGAAGAATAAGGTGGCCTTTCACGTTTCCGTTCCAGTTATTAACCCTCATCCGGGTGGGGGTCTTTGAACACCCCCTCGGGATTTTTTGGCGGCAACAAAAAAACAGCGAGGCAAAGCGCCGCCGTACTTTACAAACATTATCCTTGTTGATTCCACAAATTTCCCCAAAATTGTAAGGTTGGGTCATATCAGGTCAGGTCACCAGTGGAGTTCAAGTGACCTCAACTCCAAAAATAGTTAGTGTGGCATAAGTAAGAAAAAGGTGAATCTATCGAATTGAAACTTATACCACATAATGGGCTCACCAACTATTATCACACATATTTCGGGACTTTCCATATCGATGGCCTAAGGTCAGGTACGGATCATGACCTCTCCATTGGAAATAAATGGGTAAAATAGGAATTAGGCTGTATTTGTGAAGATACAGCTGAGGATACCTTCATATTCTTCAAATCAAAATATACTGGGCTCCTTTCTAGGTTAATGTTGAAATTGATTTACCTGTGGCCTCTAAGAGGTCATCTGGGCCACTTAAGCAGATTTTCAGACTTGGGTCAATAACTCTGCAGGAAATGACGATAAAGTTTTTACTTTGATACCATTACGTTTAGATCGTTATTGCGAGTCGGTTGATGTTCATATTGACTATGCTGGACTAGGTAGTGACCTTGACCTTACCTCAGGTCAGGTCATTTTTGTGTTCAGACCTAGTACAGTCATATTATACATCATTCGATTCGCCTTAGCGAGAGGAAACAAATGGTGCCAAACAATGATTCTAACTCAACTCTGTCAGACGCTAGAGCTTCGAAACTCTTCTCTAACATGACATCCATGACCTCAATATCGACCTGAGCCAAAAAAGTGACTGATGTAGTTTTTTCATGAATTAGTATGAGTTAGCCACCAGCGTTCGCGTTTTCTCGCCATCCCATATAGGAGCAGAGTTCGAGGGGGTGTTTGAACATCCCCCCCCACCATTGGAAGGTTCTCGGAGGCACGCCGGGGCGGGTGTTAAAAAGGGGGAAGGCCATCAACAAATGCCAAGAATAAAAAACAGATAAAATCATTAAAATATAAGAAATAACATAAAACCGATACTTTTCACTGCAACTCACTCAGATGTTTCTCACACAACACGCTCCTTAGATTAGCCTTGAAAAGTATTCCGCCTCTATGTACAGCTCATTCAGCAGAGCTGCCTTGCGGAAGGCAAGCCGACGCCGTCCCGCCTCCGTCTGAATCCTCGGCAGGGGCAGCCCCGCTGACCGCCGTGTTGCATGGTTGTATCTGGTGTTGCGTGGTGGACCCATGGTGCCTGCTATGTATGGTCCTTATCTTGAGAAAATCAATAAAAAATATGATGATGATGATGGTGAAGCACCAGTGTGAATGGTTTGGCGCAGTGATTTGATACCGTATGAGGTGTTTGACGTCCAGCCACTTCAGCCGCTTAACAACATCGGAAATGCGATTGCGTTTTCGACGGCCGCTGGTAGCCCTGACACAGAAGTTGATGATCTTGTAAATTTTCGGAACCTAAGCTTCGTTGCAAGAACCGTAAGTACACAGAAAATAAAAAAATGACAGAAAGAACCAACAATTTGGATTCAACAATCGGATTTCAAAAAGATTCAACAATTCGGATCATCAGCTGAGAGGATACAACATGGCGCACGTGGGTCTGTGCGATTAGAGGACCAGAACATTTGCTTTGGACCAATCATTGACGTGTTGTTCGGGCTGTGGCCCCGAACGTCTTCCTAGAATATCTTCAAAACATTTTGTGACAGGCGTTTAAAACATTCTGAGTTTTCCCCAAAATGAATTTTGCAGATTCCCTTAAAGTTTAGAGATTGCAATAGTGGTGGAGCTATGACCCAGTATTTAGGGGAATGTATCACCAAAGCGAGCATTATCGTGTACGATGTGTTCCCCGTAAAACGAGGCTGTCTGTAGCAGTATTGAGAGCAGTTAGAACGTTTGAATGTCATACATTGGATGTTCGATGATAGTTCATCGACATTTTCATGATGTGTTTTTTAACAGGGGCGGTTACAGCAGTAGGGGGTTTCTAATGTAATTGAATTGTACTGTTGCGAGTATACTGCCTACAGGACAGCCGGAAGTAATACAAATCAAATAACCATACCATGCTCCAACCAGACTTGTTGAGTCGCGACTCAGAGTCAGAGTCGACTCTAATTTGGCTCAAGTTTTCCTTGAGCCAGAGTTGACTCGATTCACTTCCAGATTTAGGTTGAGTCTGAGTCGACTCAACTACTCTACCAGTTAAGTCGAGTCAGAATCAGAGTCAGCCTCTAAGCTGGGTCATTCCACCGTAAATCGACCAAGGCATAAAACTGCACTATTTTTGATTTCCACCAAAATTCGTATATGGGAACTTGCAAGGGCGTAGAATCCACCCATGGCACCCAAAAAAATATTTGAAAATTGATTTGAGAGAAATAGCCTCCGGCAATTTTTGAAGGTCATTATATAGGCATTGATTAGAATGCGTATAGCTCAAAATTTTTTCAAGTGATTTCTAAAAATTTGCAGTTTTAGGATGTAAATTTACGGGAAAATTTTGACCATCTTTAATTTTGAAATTTAAACAAAAAACTTTTAGTGACCTCGTGACCTAGTTTTATAACGGTGACCTTGACCCCTAGTACAGTGAAGTTAAAAATATCTTGAAAGCGTTTTGACATATGGTAGTAGTCTTTCATATCAAATAATAAAAATAATGGCTTTCGGAATGCATATACTACTTTTAGCGTCATATATATATAACACTAGGTGTCAAATTGACTTGCAATTTTAATTGACTTGCAACTTTAAAATAAAAACATTGGAAGAATCAAAATTAAGCAGTCAAACTAGAATTGAATCACTTTACCACAAGCACAGGGATAGGGGTTGCCTTCCCTATTTTAAATTCACATTACTGTCCCTTTGGAAATGAGCTTATCTGGTGTAGATGTCATGTATGGTTGTTTGGATCATTGTAAATCTTTTGAAAATAAATATGTCCCGTCACATTGAATTACCGAACTATGATATCATTTCCAGAAGCATTTAACCCGCGCCCCACGGGGGTCCGGCGCCACCTTTGCCCCACCGGGGGCATCAATGCTCCCCTAACTCCAAAAATATGGAAGTTAGCGCAAAGCTGCAGAGTGCATTAGAAAGATCATGCGAATTCAGTAAGATTTTACTGACATGTTTAATACCCGCACTGGAGGGGGTCTGGCACTAACGCGCACTGGAGGGGGGCCTGGTAGGCCCCCTAAGATCTCCGGAAACTAAGAGGGTTAGAAAAACGCCACTTGGTAGGTGGGTGGGGGCTATGGTGATCTACATGATGACCAATTTTCATTGACCTAGGTCAATATCTTTAAGGTCAAACGAGGTCGTAAAGGTCAAATATTGGCCATGCTGGGATCGATTGGTAAATGCTGTGATTATGCAGAAAAATGGCGGAATAAGCTAAAGGCGGACAAGATTCATAGAGAAGAGGTTCAAAGAGGCTTCCCCACAACTTTTGGGTCAAGGTCATTCAAGGTCATTGACCTTTAAGGTCACCATATGATATACTACTTATTATTTACACTTTGACTAACACTGTAGCCACTGTTTGGCGGGAAATGAGGATTGACCTTTCCCAATGACCTTTGACCTTGACCTTGACCTTGAACTTTGAATTGGGGTACCCTACCGATGACGTCATAGCATAATATATGTCAGACGGGGTAACGTCATTTGGCCGGACGCGCAGTGGTCAGTGACCTTGAAAGTGCAGATATGACCTTGACCTGTGACCTTTAACCTTGACCTTGACTTTCTTGTGAAGTGACCTTGACATATGGTCCCGCTTATATGACGTTATGACGTCACCACTCGGTCTTCAATGCAAGCTAACTGGTCCGACCGCGCGTTTACGGCGATCTCAAAATGCAGGTCTGATTTTGAAAGCCTATAAGTCAAAAAATTTTCGGCCGATTTTCAAAAAGTCTTCACCAATCGACGCGCTATTAAATTCTGTTAAATGTGGCCAGGTTTCGTTTTTCCGCTACAAGCAGTTCTCCGGCCACCTTGGAAAAACAGGTGGGGGCCTCCGAGGCCCCCCTCCAGTGCGCGTGTTAAGCGCTCCAGTCTATGTTTTGACCTCCAGAGGTCAAGTTATGTCACGATAGGCTATTTCCCGTAAAACATGAAATCCTTAAGAAACCTGAGCATAGCTCTCACGCCATTAGAGCTATTGAGATCTGGAAAAAATCATTTTGTTGGAAATGCCAGGTTTTTTCCGCTATGTGGAACATAAAGACAAAGACTTTATTCAGAGTCATCCACAAATCCGCATGGCTATTACGACTCCACGTCAGTAAAGGGGTGGTAAAATGGAAGCACATACACACGCTATTAAAACAATAAAATCCAGCTAAAAATACAGTTATGCATAAAATACTCAACATTCTCAACAACACAAGTCACTCAGCGCGCCTCAATCCCGCTCTGTGATTATATGGTCCTGGAGTGCAGAACAGAAAACAGGTACTGGTAACCTCCTCATCTCCACAGGTAGCTCGTTGTAGTAGGAGGCACCCCGTGAGCAGAACCTGCGCTGCCCCATGCTGGTTCGTGAGCGGGGAACGCAAATATTATGGTTCTGCCTGGTATTGCGCTCCCGAACAGAGCCGACCTGTACGAATCCCCGGGCCAGCTCCTCTGGCTCCCCGAGACACACTGCCTTGTGTACAACTGCAAGTGTGTGGTACCTCTCCAGCTCACCCGCCGACAGCCAGCGGAGGTCACGTAACAGGCCTGAAACATGATCAAACTTTTTGCGGCCGAAAATCACTTTAGCAGCATAGTTAATGATTTTTTGGAGCCGAATGTTGTTGATTTGAGTACCATTGCCAAACACGGTGATACAGTAACGGACCCGAGAGATCACCAGCGAGCTGACTATCGGCGAGATGATTCCGGGAGGCAAGCAGTGTCTCAGATGTGATAGACCACTCAAAATTCCGTAGCACTGACGAGTGAGAAGAGAAATGGCCATAATGGCCTCCCGCCAGTGGTTTGACCTCTAGAGGGTACCTCGTGACTTAATATGACCTGAGTTCACGAAAGGTAAGAAAATGACTTTGTCGTATATCAAACGAAAACCAGTGACGAGACATACACGATAACCTTTAATTCAGTGCTCTCGCTTAATTAGGTCAAAATTTATCGTCAATATATCGTTTTCTGACCTGTGGTGACCTCTGATGATCTCAGATAGGCCAAAGGGCAATATCGCCCCTGAGATCTATGAAAGAGTGTCCAAGAACGCTTTTCTGAGCAATCTGAGTATTTATGATTATTTTGTGACTCTTAGTTCATAAGACACCTTTTCCCATGCTTTTTCATGGAAGAGGTTACCTGGTGACCTGACCTCAGGTCACCAATCGAAAAATCCCGAAAATACATTTTGTAGACTCCGGAGGTGTCATGAAGTATAGAAAGTTTAAAATCGATCGGCTTAGAAATGTAGCTATGGTTTTCCATAAATATGTACAAACCCTTCAATTGACGAAGGAACACTGTCTTCGAAACGTCTTCCATGTTCAGAAAAGTATAATATATAAAATAAGCTCTATTGTCCGTGTGATTCAATACCTGTCTAAAACTCAAACAAGAAGTCCAAGTTATGTTGCTCTATCTTTACTTGTTCAGATGTAATGACCGAAAACCCTTCATTGACATGTTATCCCTATAATGGCGTGTCTTGACCTCTAGTGACCCTAAATTTAACCTGACAAAAATGGCTCAAATATTTTCGATAGAGAAGTACATGGGCTACCCAACGCCACTTACCGTTTTCCGCTATCTAGTGTGATTCTCGAGATCTTAGGGGGACGGGTACCCGCCCTCCCCCTCGTCAAAGCAAAGGTGGCTCAGACCCCCGTCAATGCGCGTGTTAACACCACCGTCGTTTTGTTGTATTTGTGGCAGCATTTGCACCGGTGGCAGAATTACGCATATGTGTGATGTTCAGTAAACCCCATTGTGAACGCAGGAATACTATTGCCTGGTTCTTTTGTCTCAATTTGGTTGCTATTTGTCGGATTGTGTGTGCTTTAGTAATTTGCTTTATTGAAAAATTAAGAGCGACAGTTTTCAGTGCTAGACATTAGATTGGCGACAGGTCTGAGGTTTTTCCTCCCCTGGTTCGTAATATCATTAATGATCCTATCCAAAAGTATTATAAAAGCAATGAAAATAATACAAAATAATCACACTGTTCAGTGTCAGTACCCAAAGGCAGCGACAGCGGCGGATCTAGCCAGTCGGTTCAGGAAGAGCAAACCAAAGTCAAAAGCAAAAAAACATCACGCAGTGAAAGTGTGATGCTACACTAATTTACTTCATGGTTTAAAAAAAAAAACATATTAAATTTTTCTTTCCTACCAACAATTCTAACTAACTATTCTTTTTGTTAGTAACACCAAAAAAAAAAAGGAGGTCGACCGTTTTGAGGGGGGGCAAAACATAGTTTTGCCCAGAGCTTTTCCGTTTGGGGGAAATGCCTTTCCCCTGGATCCGCCACTGGGCAGCAAACATTTTGCACACGAACAAGTCTGTACTACAAATGCCTAAGAGTTTGTGGGATACATGCTTCCCGCAGTGTCAGCGTTGCCGCGCACGTCACCGGCTCTCCAGGGAGCATCGACCTGGTGGTGCCAGTCCTTCGTGATGGTGCAACTACTCGAGGGAGGACTAGCAGGCCGTAGCGAGAGGCGACGTGAGAGGCCTGAAAAACGAGAGGGTGGGCTGTATGTGCAGCTCCCGATAATCGTGCCTTCTCATCTACGGTTTCTGTCCCTCATCTTTATCTCTGTGTTCAACACGTTGCTGGATCTGCCGAGTCACCCCTTCACGTCAGCTGTCTGACGTGACCTCGGCACTGGAGGCTCTATTATAATAGCAGCTTTTCTAAGCTTGATCGGTGCCATCCCGTCAGCAGCCTATGGTGGTGGCTGGTGATGGTAATGTCCCAGATGCTGGTGAGTTTCCCTGCAGAGGTCCAGACGCACCAGTCCGCAGATAATTGCTAATGAATGAATTGCCCCAACCCGAGGGATAGGGTGCAGGCCTGTTGGCGTCTTTGAAACATCCTACATCATAGATACCATAATAATTACTTCTATTTATGCATGCATTCATGAGAATATCTGGACATTCAGTTATAAGCCCCGGACAAGATAAAGGGACATGGAAATAAACAGCTGTAACCGAATTCTGTAAGGCAGGCAACCAGCTCCGCCTCGGTCCGAGCTGGGTCAGCTGACCCCAAATGAAACAAACACGTCAGAAGAGCCCACTGGTGCTCCCGCACGCGAATCCGAATCCCCTACCAAGCTGGCCAGAGCGCCAACTGCACACCTGTCCACTCCGCCTGCTGCCTCAACCCTACAATGGTGGTTTCCCGACCGAAAGAGCAGCCTGAAAGCCCGGTTCGTCCAGTGACGTCACTTCACCCCGCGGCACTGCCACAGGGCACGGCCTCGGCGAGGCGGTGCGGCGGCGGCCCAGCGCGGCGTACCGCGCGGCAGAGGTGTACCGGGCGACCTGGAGAGCGGCGAATGGACTCTGCCACACCTGTGCTGCCTGGCGAGTGAGCAGAGAGTGATTGTTGGTGCTGGAGCTATCAGCAGTGTTTTAGTAGAGAGAACGGTAGTTTGTGGGTCTCTAGAGAAGTCTCGCTCTGTGCGGGGTCAGTGAAACAACGCCGGGAGGCCGCTGACAAAGGATGGCTGTGGATTCCAAGGTAAGTGATAACTCGACACATCATTTCACTGTTGATAGTTTGAAAGGGTATATAAGAAGAGTTTTTGGTATGAACGTCAATGAAAAATGCATGCTAAATTTAACACGCGCAGTGGAGAGGGTCTAGCGTCAACGCGCAGTGGAGCAGGGGGTCTTGAAGTGCCCCCCTGAGATCTCGGAAACCAAGAGGGTTAGAAAATCGCCCATTGGGGAGGGTGTGACGGCGATAGTGATCTACCTTACGGCGAAGTTTCATTGACCTAGGTCAACGTCTTCAAGGTCAAACGAGGTAGTAGATGTAGAAATATAACCTGATGAGGGATGGAAAAATCCACCAACTCGCCAACGAGGGATAGCGACAGACTTGAAACCATGAAGTGCGACAGAAAATATCTAAACAAAACCAGAACAGTTCTGACTGGCTAAATACCAAGAAGAAAAGCTCCCAGAGAAGTTTCAAAGAAAAACTCACCCTGACAGGGTAATCACCGTGATTAACTAGAATACATAGCGCAAATTAGCAGCCTCGTTTGAATTCGGGGATGAGGTAAAAAACATTGGATAAAAACGTATCTGAATTAAATTTTCCCCTACGCTTATTATGCTGCAAAGGACTGTCATTACCCTCCCCGTTCGTGCTGTCAAAATTTTAACTTCTACGACTAACCTGGATATAACACAGATAAGGCTCTGTGGCTGGAATGCATGTGAATGAATACCAATTACATATTTAGTAGTTCCATCCCTCCCCTGTCTGTTAATTTACCACAGTGCAGCGGTGGACGGCAGTGACAGTAAGAAATTGTCGCTTGCATGGGCAACGACAGCTATTAATATAGTAATACGACGACAGTATCTCATGGCAACTGGTTACTTCACTTCTCTGTCGGATGTGTTGGCCCATTCATTATTAATTATTATCAAACGTAGCTCTGCGTGTGCTCCCCCGGGTCGCAGGTGGCGCAGTCGGTGGAGCGCGGGAATAGATATATAAAGATTGCAGGTTCGATTCCTGAGCGGCAAAATTTTCCGTTTTACGTCAGTGCTGTTTTGCAGTGTGTCCTCTAACCGTGCAGTATCTGTGGCGGCGCTTACACAGGTGGCAGAATTACGCATAGATATGTTTGATCATCCATAAGCCTCATCGCGAATTCAGGAACGTTATTGCCTGGTTGTTTTGTATCAATATAGGTAATATTTTTCGCATTATGTGTGCTTTAGTAATTGCCTATATTTGAAAATAGAAGCGACAGCTTTCAGTGTTAGACATTAGGTTGGTGACAGGTTTGAGCTTCCCCCCTGAATCTGATTATATGACGTTATGACGTCACAAATCGATGTAGACGAATTGAAGCGACCGCGCGATTTGTGGCGATAAGATAGTGTCTGGTATTTTGTTTTCAGATTTTTCCCAGGCACGGGTAGAGCGGCAACCTGGGCACAGGATGTGCAAATGGGTAATAGTGGACAGAGGTCGAAAGATGTTTCCGAATGGCGTAACGGAACTTCTAACCACATACGCAGTACCACAAATATTGAGGCTCGATAAAAAATGTTGTGTTTTTGGAAGGCTGTTCCGAACTCTTAAAAACGTTTTGACCGATTGAGCGTCATTCTGATCGCTGAGACAGCCATGACCTAAATATACTTGCTAGCGTGCTTCATACGTCACCCCCACGAGTAGATTCCCTCGGCAGATAAGAGCGAGAGTTCCGTGCTCGGAAACTCTGAAAAAGGGTCAACGGAGCGAATAGGAAAATAGCATGGGCGTTGGCATAGGCTTCGCCACCGGCAAAAAAGTGAGGAGCCAGTCAATCTTGAACTCTCTCCTCATAAGAAAATTTTCCTTTAAACCCCCAAAAATAATCAGGTTTCGAATAAGTTACTTTCTGTACTTCCTGGTTGCAAAATATTCCTGTTTATTCCCAAATTGCCTGAAATCACCATTTGATAACTGAGTGGGCGGAGCATAAGTTAGCTTTTGAAAGCTGCTGAAGTTGATATGATCGATGATAATGAACCTGTTACCCCTTTTAATAGTGGCATGCGCTAAGAAAAACTACATTTATATGGTAACAGGATCAGAATAAACAAATGTTTTTTTCCTTTAAAAACGATATCGCACAAATGAATGTGGTCTTTGTATTAAATTTTGATTTGACATACAGCTAAAAATATGCGCAAATTTATTTTTCTCATCAGCATTATAAACGGGATTGCACATTGTTCAACATCTCTTAGTGGAATTATTGCATCCACGTCAGGTACAGGCCAGACATGTATTTAAATAACTCAAATGTATGTATCCTTCTGGAAACATCAGATAACGCGCGGTAGGGCGCTCCTTGAAAGAGACAGTCACTGCGTTAGAGCAGCTTTCAAGGGGTGGATTGAAAACGGTTGGCAACCCGGGTAAATCGTGAAAAAATTAACAGAAAATCAGTCGAAACCAGCTAAAATTGAGCAACTCTTGGCACCTTCGGAAATCGAGGGTAATTTTTAGGCAAGCTTGTGGAGTGTTTCCTGGTATGTGACTCGTGGAGCCGCACCTAGAAGCCTTGGCACACATTCCATGATGTGGAGTATTGTCATCTTATCCCTTTAGCGGGCAAGTATCCCGCACGGCACTGTCCTCGCGCGGTTATTCAAATGAGGATAGGCAGCGTATTGATAAGCCTAGAGCCTTCGGTGAAGTTCCAGCCAATAGCAGCACTTGTTGTCTTTGCAAATTAAGCAATCAACATTCAGTTCTGTAATTTTGGTGCGAACACAAGTCCTTTGCATCATCCATTGCTTGGCGAGGCTCTGAAGATGGAGGTTGTGGGCGGTTCCTCCCAACCAAAATCTGCCACAGCAGGGGCACCAAAAGAGGTAGGTGGCGGAAAAGTGTAGGAAATATGATTAAAATACTGGTGTTTGTAATGGTATATAACATGACCTTCAAATACAATATAAAACATACAATTTGAACGTTTGAAAAATGTAGCATCCCGCTCGGGCTGTTAGTCAGTTTCTCGCGGAGCGGTGCTTATCACGTGCGGGCTCTTTTGCCAGCTTGTCCCAGAATGGCGCTCATCCCGATCGGGCTCTTTTGCCAGCTATGCCCAAACCCACAGTCATCCCTTGCGGGCTCTCTGCGCCCGAATCTGATAATAATATTTTCTTTAAATGAGATTGGGCTTTTGAATGAGGAATGATTCAGAGGTTTTTTAGACAGTTTCTAGGAACTATTAATACCTTTCTCATGCATATATCACACACGCTGCTGCTTTATCTATTTGAAATGTTGCGTCTGCGTTTAGAAATGTCCTCGCGCAGCCTACCAAAGGATCCGGGGGTGAGGCTATACGGAGGAGTCCGCCCTGAGACTCGTCGTGAGAGAAGGATCACAACCACCGCAGTCCAAAATGCTTGCGGTTTGGAAACTCTGGAACGCTGTGGGAACACCGCAGCTAGTGTTCCACAAAACCAAGCAAAACCTAAACCTTGCTGAAATGTCGCCGCCATGTCCGAGGGTGTGGATTCATGTCTTTATAGGGGTGCCAAGGTATCCCCAATGCAATTGCAATTTTAAAGGAGTGCCACATTTTTATGATGGATTTAAATTGAGAGAACAGTTTTGTAAAGCGTGTGGAGAAATCAGCATTGGCGTATTTCATTTCACCAGAAGCTCTCTATATTAAGCATCTACATACTTTAAAGTTTGAAGTAAGGTCGTATAAGCATTAATTCAAACCAGGTGGGGATCTCTCTAAATCTGGAAGAGCAGGCCACGTGTGATAACTGTTAAACAAATGGGAACGCGTTTTCTACGTTATATGCCGCAAGCAGATAGCTCAGCTCGAATTTGTAATTACAGCGATGTTTAGTTTAACCTAAGGTAGTTAGGAAGGTGGTATTTTTGTTTTGAGCGATTGGAGGCGATAACAAAGTTGTTTGCTGATTTTTGGACCTAAATTTCTGTAACTAGTCCTTTTATAATTTTGAAAAGTGGTATTTTCCCTATAAGTTTATGAAATCCTTTTAACTTTAAATTACCCTTACCCAATGCAAGAAATCTGTGTGACGGCCGAAGCAAATGTTATATCACGCTATTTATTTTGATGTGATATTTATGAATATCGTTTCAGATGCGGGCATCCCCAATGATTTTCGAGTATCCATGGCCCTGGCCATGCCAGCCCCGAATGTTTATTTTTCTGAATGCTTTAAGGCGGCATATTAAACAATGGGAGAGTCATCAGGGACTGCAGCAGGCGCCAGATCAGTTCACAGGACACCTACCTACGCTTTGGTGGCCATTTCGCCACCTCTCTAGTGTTGCCGTTTGACGGCCGGTCTGTTCGGTGCTGTCACAAGCGACACTGTTGCTGAATAGGTCACGCGTGGCTGCGCCACGGCTTTTGTACCGGCGTGCCAGTCACGGCCGAAGACCCGACCTTCTCACAACAGAGTAGCACCGCCGGGCCTGCGCCAACCAGAGCGCTGGATCTCCCCGCACCCACCGGGCCTACGCAAACCAGGGCTTTGGATCTCCCGGGGGGGTGGGCGGATCTCCGGATCCGCTGGAGCCGCCGGGCACGGCGCTGGGTCTCCCCGGATCCGTCGGGTCTGCCGGGCCCGCCGCCACCACGGCGCTGGATCTTCCGGGCCCGTCGAGCTGGCGGTGATCGCGGGCACGGTGCTGAATCTCCCGGCATAGTGGACGCTTGACCACGTGAGACTGGATGGAACAGAGAGTTCAGGGTCATTCGGTGCAGAGGTGTTTGGCGCGCAGAATGTGCAAAAGGTCCTATTGTACCCCGGAACAAACCAATTCCGTAAACTCTTACCACCTAGCGTTTAACGGCGTTTGGGTTGAGGGCTGCATGCCCCACTGATAGATAAAAGAGAAACAAACGAAGAGAAACGAGGCGGCATTTAGGCTGGCCTTTTACAGTAAATTCTGACCATGCTATTTTTTAGGGTAGGGCGTCTCTTTGTTGTAAGCATAAACCATTAGTTTCCAGCTCCTCAAAAGGGACTGCATGTACATAAATTACATAACATATAGGTATCCTCCAGATATTTTACTCCTCTCCCCCATGTAACACCTCATAACGCTAGCGCGGCGAGGAGAGTGAAGGTAAGTTGTTCGATGTCGTGTTTTTTAGCAGAGCCTATCCCCATGCGCCAAACTGTTCACAGCAGGGTCGCCAAGGAGATCCAGTGGACTGGCAACCAGTGGTGTGTGTGTGTGTGTGTGTATTTGGTGTTTAAGGGCGCTTTCAGCGACTGGGCTATATCGCGCCCGTCATTGTGATGATTTCTCAATTCCCAGTAATACGTTTAGTCTAAGTCATGCGGGATGTAGATGCAGCTTCAAGCATGCAAGCATAATATACTATATAGTTCAAGTGGTGACAAGAAATCTGACAATATCGAATAGTTAACTAAGTTTCCCAGCTCCTCCCCGTCAAACATTTCTGACAAACACCAAGCTGTGCTTGCATTCCATTGTTGTGGTGGTCTCTCCGTTCGCTCAGGATATCCGAGACCTTTGGGCGGAGAGCGACGAACGAATGTCGTATTCCCGCCCATGTAGGCCTCCCGGACTCACGGCTCGGAACGCCTGCCGTCACTGACAGCAGAAGGACGCGGCACATCCTGCCAAACATTTTGCACTTCTCCAAAGCTTTCCAAGGAGCCAGCTTGCTTGATTTTAATAGGAAACTCTTTTTGCACCCTGGGCACCCAGACCTTCTTACCCTTTGAATATCGGAAGAGAAAACCTGGCTTCTGGTGTTTTTTCAAATCTTGTTGAGGGGGCACCCTTTCTGCGTCTGAATTCGGGTAACAGAGCCTCCGCTTTCCGACCCGCGACTCCACGCTCGTGGAACTTATGTTCGTTGTTTTTGCAGGCGTCGGAGTGGGCGGTGGTGGTGGAGGATACGGCGGTGGCATGGACATTGCGTCGCCGCTCGCAGGGGTTCGCAGCAGTGGTGTGGTTTGCTTTTTTAGAGAGCAGCGTTCCTTAGGAGACGCGGAGGCAGAGCGCTCCAAAACTCGCTTATGTAGTTTGGCCAGTTTTTCCCCTGGTTGAGAAGTAAACACTGCTTGTGGTACACGGGCCGGTGGCTCCCCCGGGCACCTCAATCCTACTCTCGGTTGTTTTGCTGGTTCTACCTATTATACGCGGGGTCAGGCCCAGACTCTTTTCTGACACCGTTAGCATGAGCATCATCCCCAGGCGTTGGTGATGCTACTGAACCTTTCTCATGCGAGCCCGTTTGAGTTCCTTTAGCGACGGTGTCCCTGATTTTGTAATTGGGCCACGAAACCGAAGCGTCTTCTTCGGAGCCAGTTTGGATGCCTTTGTCGGCCTTGACCCGGCTTCGTTCTCTAAACGGTGGTTTTTCCGCCGCTGGCACGGGACTCTGGCTGGAAATCGGGAGGACTCCGCCGACCAGTTCGAGGAAATCGCGCACAGAAGTGTGCTGAAACTCCCCCATGACCATATCCAGGCTAACTGCTGAATGGCGCTGTCGAGGCGAAGATATATTTTCAGACAGAGCTCGCCCTAGGTTCGGCCAAGAGATCTTTTCCGGACCATTTGTCAGACGGTATAATTCCTGCACCAGGACATGATTCCCTCCCAGTGTCTTTGGCTGCACCAGCTACACGCCCCTTCACCTTTTCACTCTCTGATAGAAATTTTGGACAGGTTTTGGACCACGCCTCGTGGTTTCCTTTGCAGCTGGCGCATTTGGGCTCCTCGGCTTTACATGCAGTTGAGCTGTGGCCAACAGTCGCACATTTGCCGCAGCGCTCCTTTCCCTTACATGACTTGGCGATGTGACCATAACATTGACATCGGTAGCATGTCAATGCTACGGAGTCTCACTCACTACTCCCTGATCTCCCATCCCATCCAGAATCTCCTCGTTGGTCATGCCTTGAAGGTCATGACAGGTGATCACGCCCTTACATGTGTTTTTAGTCGGGTGCAAGCAGACAGAGATGAGAACTCTGGTCTCTTGATCTTTTACCTTGAACGAAAAGTGTATCGCCTTCAAAAGCTCGGAACTCTCATCCTCTGTGCACATCAACACCTCTATTTTTGAATCCGAATAACGATTTGCATGTTTTACTGTTCCAAATTTCGAGAGGGCTTGCACAGCCTGGAACGGATTTACCTTGAATCCTTCCCCAATGTTAATCAGGACCCATCGAGGTTCCTTGGAGCATCTCCCGTCACCTTGCAAGAACGCCTGTTCACTGCGTCCAATCCCAACCCTCTCGGGGGAACGGGAAGGGAAAAGAATGTCCTGGTTCGTAGCAGAGGTCGTGGTCCCTGTGGTCTGTACCGCGGATTTAGGTGATTGTAATGATGCCATGGAAATGCGTATGTTCTCCACCATCCTAGTGTTCCCATACTGAAAGAACTCGATGGCTGTAGGGGGATCGACAACACCCTCACAGAGTCGGCAGAGCGAACTCACGAATCCGACTCTGATTAGGCAGCGCCTCCCCCATTCCCCTCTCAGCCCAGGGGACCGGCAGGATCATACTCCGAGGTTGCACCGCAGCGCTGTGCACTGCGCCACACCCCAGAGCCAGATTCCCCGGTCACAGCTAGACCGAGCGACAGTGCCCATGAGCACTGCCTAATTGCTAAGCCGCCCGCGGGAGCAGTCGGACGGCCTACCCCCGGTTGGATCAAGATATCAGGGTCAAAGGGGGCGTGTTGGAACCCTCAGGGCTATCCCGCCTAAGGGAAACCTCAACCCCTCAGGATCCCGTCAACCTCGTCGCCGGGGCTCGAGAAAGGCCTCGAGTGGGCGCTTTACACCCGTAAAATGCCGAAGAAGGCAAATAACTTTGGGACCCACAACTAAAGCATAGAAAGAGGACAGGAACTAAAAATAATCAACAAAATAAGAGAACAAAAACAGACAGGAGCTACGTACTGGGAGGTGCAGGACAGAGCTGACCCGATCCAATACGGTTACCGACCAGGTAACAAAGGGCCCGTAAGGCAGCCATCAGCATCACCGCAGACCTCATCACCAGAGCCACCGACGACAGACGCCGACTCTAACCGAGCGGAGTCGGAAGAGGCGGCGGCCGTCGGTGGGCTAGAAAAGATGTATCCGCGGCGATGCGACGAAGTGCCTCCCAAGGCTGACTGGGGCCCCGGGCGCGTCACACCCCGTTGCTCCAATCTTTACTTGCCAGACGAATCCTGCAAGTGAAGATCAGTCCCCTGAGGGCGGCAACCAATGGTGTTTTCCCAAGCTTGATAGATATGTTTGCCTAGTTGGCGTATAGCTGTTCTGTTTTTTCTGATATATATATATATATATATATATATATATATATATATATATATATATATATATATATATATATATATATAGTTTTCTTCCTGTGTAGCTAAGGCTTCCTTTCTGGTTAAGCCAGTGCGTAAAACGGACATTTTGTAGAAAAACATTAGTAAGCATTCTTTAACAACTACATTTAGCATAAATAAGATTAGTTGGGTGATTCCGAATAAGATCCTAACAACGGTTATGGACATCACTACCAATTCATCGAACTCCATTACTATATTATCGTGTTATCATGATCCAAGTATTCGTCCTGGGAAAAGGTATTGAATTACACTGGTCAACAGCCAAAATCGATCCGGCACATCAACACCTGTTTCTGCCTATTTAGATACCGCTGATTTCAAATTTAGTATCCGTTTTTTGCCATCGGACCTTGTTTCTTCTCCAGAGCGTACCTGTTGTATAGCCCCTACACTTTCCACACACTGTCATCAGCCTAGCCTTTTGCGGAAAAATATAGGTCAAGGTTGTCGAGAATCCTGATTATCTGCACCCAGACAATGCAGCTTATCAATATACATGTGAATTTATTGCAACGTAAGATTACCTCGCATTCAAGCGCATGAGCATTGTACATTGAACAAGGTTTGCGCTCGGTCACACAAGCTCGCTGGTATTGTAGACCGAGAGGTGACGTCGCAACATTACATGATGAGGATTTTATGTCAGAGTCACCTCCTTTGAAGGTTGAGTCTAAGTAAAAAGTCATAGGTCGAAGGTCATACCACCATTTCAAGGCCATTGACCCTAATGCCTTTTGTCGGATGATGCCGTCTAATATGACGTATATCATGATATGACGTCATACTCTAGGTCACTCAATCTTGAGCTCAAAGTCGCAGGTTCAAGACAAAGGTCATGGGTCAAGATCAAACCTTATTTTCCGCCCGACGGTTGCCATAGTGTTAGTTGCAGGACACGTTATAGGCAAAATGGAATATTTTGACGTCAAAGGTCAATGGCCCTGACCTAGGTTTGGTCGAGGTCAAGGTTTGACCTTGGCATAAAAGTTTCAGAGAACATTGCCTCAGGTCTTTCCTCTGTTACTTGGCCACTTCCTCTCCATATCCGGTTTCTCGTCGCATAATCACTGTATTTCCCAATGGCTACTCTGCACTTACAGAATGTGGCCTATATGGCCTCGTTTTACCTTGAATATATTGACCTAGGTCTATGAAAATCGGGTTTAAGGTAGAATACCCTAGCCTCCACAAACACCTAAACGTTCATTTTCCTAGACCTCTTGGGTTTTGCACTGTCAATGTCACTGATGCCAAGAAGACTTGCACAAAGACGACACACAGACATACTGGATCTCAAAATTCTGATCTGATTCGGCATTTCGTGCTGCCAGATTCGTGTTCAGCGCCACAAGTTACCTTAGAAAATGACTATTTCATATTGGATCCACGACAAAGGCTAAATTTTGTTGACCAGTGTTGTCGATATCGGACTCAGGATAAAATTTTCGAGTGCCCAACACTGAAAATGACAAAAAATGGTCATTTTTGTAGCTAGTTCTATGCTCTTGGTGAGTGTTAGTGGGTCTGAACGTGAAAATTGTTCTTGAGAATAGTATCCAGCCAATTTATTCATATTTGTTTGCAAAAGAATGTTTTTCTCATATATAAATATCCTAAAAGCAAACCAAAAACGATAAGGACTGCCAGAAATATTAAATATAGATTGTTCTTTGCACCCTCAGATAACTTTCAGAGCAGCCCAGGGAGCAGGCTAGCAGCAGACCGATAACAGCGGCTGGGATCTCTCCAGCCACAAAAAAGCTGTGGAGACTGGAATAGCGTGATGCACGGCCTTTGGAGGCGACGTCTATGACGGCGGCCGGATTTAAAGAAATGTCAAGGTCAACCACTAGGTCTAGAAGGCTAGGATCAGGCAGAGCGGGCGGTCTGGGGTGGATTGTGGTGAAGACTACATGTGCGCCGCAGATAAGGCGGCTGATGCCGTCCGCGGTCGACTGGTGTTCGTGTTTCTCACAAAGTTGACGTTCCCTGCGCAAGAAAATGCTGGACGTACGCGGGCGGAGTGCACGTTAGTAGTATAGTACAGTAACCAGCAGAAAATCTGGAATTTTACCAAATCGGTAGAGGGAGGGGTGTAACACCACAGGAGGCACCATCTTGTTACCTGTGTGTGCTGTTCGGTAATTTCATGTGCGCATTCCACAAGCAAATAGGAGTGTTTTTAGGGAGTGGCATTGACGATCAAGTATTGTGGATTTATGAGGCAACAACAGCTGAGGTAGTGTACAGGCGTCGCTAACTCTCGCCCTGATGGAGAGGTATGTTAGGGGTCATGGGGCCCTCATTCACCATCGCCAACCCCGACGTAAATATTGGTGTGAATGTCCCATGGCGATACAGGTCAAGTGTTGACGTCATAGCGTTCAAGTGGGATGGTGTGTCAAGGTGCAGGTACGTATCAAGGTATCCTTTCAGGTACCCTTGAAGTCGATGTCAAGGTATTAATCCATACAGGTCTAGTTCATACTTATATTAAAAAAAGTATTTGGCGCCGCTAGTTTTGATCAGCGATTGTATTCGATATTAAACATATAATTGTATAGTTTCGCAGGCAGGTTTACTCAATGCTGAGGCCCAAGCCATAGTTTAAGGTTCAAGACCACTGGTTAACCCCAATTATCACTTCCACTTTCAACAGCTGATATGGAGTTAGAAACTCAGCGCACGATACAAGAGTGCTAAATAGTAACGGCTTACATCGATAAGCTTTATAGGCCTTGATTCCAACATTTCGGAAAACTCTGCGGTGGATCTTTCCTCGGCGGTATTGGTTATTTTAGTGAATAGTTTGTTGCTTTCGGGGCATACGTCATTTTTTCACTAGTATAGCTCGGGTTTGACCGATTCGATCTTGTTTGACCTTGGAGATCAATATGTATTACCTCGGAGAAAGGTCGATGTCCATGAGTTTTGCCTATAATGTTGATCGTCATAGCCCCGGCACCCATGCTTGGTCTATTCCTACTGCATATATTTTTCCGGTGAAGCTCAAAGCAACAGCTGCATTCTTCTGTTTGGGTCCAGAAAACCCAAGTGAAAAGGAGCAGGGGCCTGCTGTAACCCACTCATCTAGCTACTAATATTTTGATATCTCCTTTGTTCGGGCCCTTGCTGTTGGGACACACGGGTAAGGAAGGGCTCTGCGCCACACAAGTTTTAGTAGCTTGCCTTATTGAGCCTGGCATTAGCAACAGATGCAAATCGAGAACTTGTGCTAGGTGTTTGATTCCCACGACTTACAATAAAAGCCTACAGGCATCCTGCAGAACTTGTTTGTAAAAATATGGGTTGTGTAGTTGTATTAGTCTAGGAAAACTAAATTTTGATTTAAAAACTGCATTCATTATACAGATAATTGATTTTTGGGTCTCGACACTAATCAAGCCTGATTTCAAACCTGGTGAAGCCCGGTGTCAGCCCGATATGGACCCATATCAGGTCTCCAGGCCCGGCCAGGGCCCTCAAACCTGGGCCGGGTTTTTGCCCCGGGCCCCCGGGCCCATAAAGTTCTACCTCTAGTGCTCTTCTGGCAAGACGTAAAACAACATGAAGGCAAACCACTCATCGTGCATGTATATATTCTATGGCTGAAATGACTTTTTCGTGCATCTTGATGGAATATATATCGGGTTGTTCACCACCAGTGAATACCAAATCAATTCCATATTCGTACCGAGCGGGTGGAGCGCCCGCGGGATATTTCCATACATTTGGATACAACTTCACATATGAGCGACATGGCTCGGCGTGGCCCAACGTGGCCCAACCGCCACGATAATGGAAAGCTAACATTTCCGAAAAGATCCAGATACTTTGACGAGGATTTCACTTTATTATAGCCTGATCAATTCAATTACTGGCTGAACATGTTGGATCTGGGTAGGATGTTAGCAAAGCTCATAGCGCGTGCAAAAGCAAGGCAAGTGTCACTCACTTTTCTTTTTGTTTTGGCTTATGTGAAAAGGCGCAACCTTGTTGTGCAGGGTGCTCCAGTACTGTGAGTTAAGATGTAAAGATCAGTTTAACCCAAGTCAAACCGCTGGCACGCAGGTTTACCGGAAAGAGGTGAGCAGATTTCACTCCTAAGCTGCTACTAAAAAGCATTTAATCCGATTATGACGTTTTCGGCGTACATTTAAGCTGATCTAAGACCAATATAGCATATATTACAGAGGGTTATACGCCATCTGTGCACGAGCACACCCATATTCCATATATCAGAAACTACTGACTAGATAAGGCTGAAATTTTGTTTGTGTATTTCTGCCAAAGAAATGAACGGACTGCATCTACCAACACCATAAGCGCGCCTGACGTGTGCACGCGCACGCATCGTCAATAAAACAAAGATGCAATTTTCGGGAAAATCAAGGATCACTGTAAAGTAAATCTCCGACGATGAAATATGTTAACGGTTTTATAAATCGTAGTCGTCAGTAGTTGTCTGCCCAGTGCAAAGCACGGAGCAACGCTCCCAACGTGTTTGGTCGCAATGAGTCAGTCACCAGAGTTTTCCAGAAAGCCTGACCGTGTCGCCAGAAATGAATTCGACTGGGAAGAGGGGCACATATATACAGAGGGTTACATTACGGCGACCATGCACATCATTGTATCATAAGTAACCTGGGGATAACCGATCTGTTTTTGACCTGCGTATACTTGACCAGAGGTGCAGAAACTGGGCAATAGTGGTGTAAAACTGGGCGATTCTACAATACAACTTATTGAAACATTCTATGGTTAGATTTGTATCCAGAGCGCTTTTGTTGGATGTATCGGGAGGTTTGAGAAAACAAAAGAGGTACATTTTTTAGACAGATCATATTCATTCATGACATATTTTATTCATTCATTTTACATGTTATTTCATATGTTTTCACAAGGCTGATGAAGCTCTAATAGAGATGCTTGATGTTAACCTTCTCCCCGGCGGGGGCTGTTTGAACACTCCCCCTCGGTTTTTTCCAGCGGCACGAAAAAGCGGCGGCCGAAGCGCTGCCGTACTTGGCACGGCTTATCCGTGATCAATTCCGCAACTTTCCCCAAAATTTTAAGGTTGGGTCATCTCAGGTCAGGTCACCATTACAGGTCAAGTGACCTCACCTCCAAAAATGTTTAAGGTAGCATAAGTAAGAAATGGCTGAATTTATCGGATTGAAACGTATACCACATAATGGGCCCACAGAGTGCTACAAACCATATTTCTGGAATTGTTTATATTGATGGCCTAAAGTCAAGTACGGATCATGACCTCTCATTAAAATATGAGAAAAACAGAAATTGGGCTGTATTTGTGTAGATACAGCTGAGAATACCTTCATATTCTCCAAATTGTAGTATCCTTGGCCCCTTTCCAGGTTCATGTTGCAATCTTTGACCTGTGACCTACGAGAGGTCATCTAGGGCTAATTAAGCAGTTTTCAGACATAGGTCAATAACTTTGCATGAAATGGTGATGCAGCTTTTATCTTGATATCATTGCGTTTGGATTCCTATTGCGAGTCGATTGACGTGCATGCTGACTATGTTAGGTCAAAAAGTGACTTTGACCTGACCTGGAGGCAGGTCAATTGGTCATTTACAACCCATCGGTTTCCGGACGAGAGGAAGCGAATGGTGGCCCAAAATGATTCTAACTCAACCCTGCCAGATGCTAACGCCCAAAAACTCTACTCAATATGCCATCTTTTTTGACCTTTCATGACCTCAATGTTGATCTGAACCAAAAAGTGACTGATATAGTTTCGACATGGAATTCGTATGAGATATCCACCAGCGTTAGCGTTTTTACGCTATCCCGCATAGGGGCTGAGTTCGAGGGGGTGTTCAAACACCCCCACCATGGGCAAAGGTGGATCGGAGGTCCACCGGGGCGCAGGTTAATAAATGAATAAATAGGTGGTATGATAATAAAGTAATCGGACATTTACTACGCAGTATTTAACATATTTCAACCAAAACCAGGTAAATTCACTAAATCAACAATCCTACTAAACTCAACAATCCTACTAAACTAAACAATCCTAATAAACTAAAACTACTAAACTCAACAATCCTACTAAACTCAACCCTCCCGCTGCGCCAGCACTGCGCTCCAGCCGGTTAGCTGTCCACCAGCACCGCTATATGGGCCGCGACTACAGTCGCTGAGCGGGGTCAGCCGTCTCCCTTCTACGCTGTAGGCTAGGTCGAACACACTTTCTCTTTGCTCTCTCCGTCTGCTGTGACGCTTGGTCACACGGCCGTGCGTTCTCTGCGGTGCCCGACCAAGCCGTGACGGTTTTACTGATACGACGAGTGGGAAGATTGGGTCGACTGTTTTCTGGTTGTACAATTTTATCGTTCTGGTAAACTAATGAATCGTGTTTAAACGGGTGAATTTTAAGATAAGCTCGAATTGATTTCTTTCTTATGTCCTAATAACATGTATAAATATTTTCCTATGTTTTCAATAATCATACAAAGCACCACTTCTGAACAGTTGGAGTTGTGTGACTCGGGTTCGTGGCATCAGCAGGGATAAGTAAAAACTTGTATTAGTTTTTCTCTTCCTCAATAACTAAGCGTATATCTGAAAGTTAATTCATTAGCTTGAAGCATTCTACAAGTAGTTCTGGTGTCGCGATGCCATTGTTTGTTTGCCTTTAGTTCCCATTCAAACACAGATGCAGTAAAGTTCTAATTGAAACAGCCGAAAAGATTTAAACTCTTCTAGCGTCCCGGCGTCATATGTAAGCAAAACGTGATTTGAATCTGTATTTTCCCGCCCAGCGAGTAGAGTAGCGGCCTGCCTGCTTGACCTTGGGGGCTCACAGCTCGCAACAGGCTCACCCTAGCGTAAAAATGATATGCAGTGCAGTGCAGCAGGGCATGACCACGACGGGCGTGCTAGCTGGGAGATGCAGTATCACGCTCTTTGTTGTATACATAGGTTATTGGTTCTTTTTCCCAACGCAGGCGAATATTTTCTTTGAGATATAGAAAGCTTATCCAGAAGGAAAACGGTTTTACAGAACAAATTATTGATGAGCAATGATCAGGAAAATCGAGCAACTTAATCGGAACTCGCATCAATGATATCTATCATGCGTATCCGGGGTTTGAATGGAACAGTCTTCACGTATATTGCTATTGCTCATGTTGAATTTATTTTTTGAGGCCAGGAAAGCTTTTAATGTGAAAATCACTGTAAGTTATTCAAAGAGCCTGGTGACGTAGGCCTGCCCGATGGACAGAGACGTGCCAGTTTGATACTCTGGTACAGACAACAGATGTGAGTAAGATGGGACTATACTTTAATTTTACCAACACAAACGGGCTAGGCAGAGTGGACTATTGTCACCTTACCTGTCCGATGTCCGCATGAAGCCTCCATTTTCAGGAGTTGAAAACCCCGCAAAATTGCCAACCAAGGGTTGCGACAGACCTTAAGTACCGAATCTATTAAGCACGACAGAAAATGGCTAAGAAATCTTAATTCAGGCAGCGGAAGAAAATAAGAGAGCTCCCAGAGAGCCATCCCTTCCCCGGTCAAACCATGAACAGGCGATTCGATCCCCCGCTCACACGGCCAGGGTTATTTTAAGCTTCTGATCAATATTTTGTTTCTTATACTTAAGAAATTTCCTCCTCCCCTCGCTCAACCACGTTGCACATACATATCCACATCTTAACACTTAAACCAACACAGCAGGCAGATGAACGCGTTTCGACAAAAATTGTCTTCTTCAGCATCTATGGTACCATAGATGGTACCATAGATGCTGAAGAAGACAATTTTTGTCGAAACGCGTTCATCTGCCTGCTGTGTTGGTTTAAGTGTTAATATCTGTCAACCACTGATATCCACATCTGTCCCCAACTTTACCGCTTTAGGCTGCTAACGACGTTCCAAACATAAAGGCTGAACTAATAAATAACGGTATAGAACTATTCCGAGAAATACTATAACGCTGCACTCCATGCATTTTGTCATGTGGCTCCGACACTATTCGGTAAACTAGCATGTACGTGACCGTCAATTATCTATTTAGCGGCCACTTGTGCGGTTAGACTACCGCAGCCCGGTGACAGCCCGCCGCGACAGCCTGGACCGACCGCGACCGACTCATGTTACAGGCGTGGTCCGCCAAAGCTTTTGACCAAATCCTGACAGTGGATGACATGGACCGTTGTTGATTGTCAAATACTTTCGAAAAAAGATTTCACACACGATGAGCTCTCGATCTGATCTGTAAAACTGTGCGATTGATCTACAGGTTTGACTGGGTTCCTTGGAAGTTATTTGGCTAGCAAATAGTGAACACAGCTTTATCAGACGCGATAGTACGCGATCAGTAAAGTTGTTGCTTCATTAAACGGTCGAGTTTTCAGCTAAATGTATACAATGAACCAACTTCTCGCAACCAGAAATTTATCTGGGCAGGTTCACCAAGAACCAAAGGCCTGCGCACACCACTGCACGTTGGCGAATATAGTCATTTAGAATGCATTCATTCCAGATACCAAAGCGAGGATTTCAGGCTCCGGCCTGCATATCTACCTCATGGTTGTCTATATTTTCTAACGTGTAGATTGTTTATTTCAGATGCAAATTTGCACTAAATTTTATGGTTGAAATGAGTGTTTTGCGACTTTTTCGTCTTCAGAGGCAATCTAAGGGAAGAACATTAACCATTATTAATGAGTCATGCACACGCTATCACTCGATAATTGAAACAACAATTGTATCATCTCTTAAAATGCATACAACAAGAATTTTGAGACGAATAACTTAGATTAAAACTATTTTATGCAACTGAGGGCATGGTGTATCAACGCTAGGGTGCATCAAAATTCAATGCAAAAATTCAAAATAAATATATCGAGCTGTCTGGGTCCGCGTTTTGTTTGACTGCACATACTTATTATTTTCGTTAAGTTTTGTTGGGATTCATGAATATTTAGAGGTGGAACCAAGCGTTAATATTTCAAAAATGCTTGTTCTGATGGCTTCTCTGCATATTGGGGGTGTTAAAAAACAGCAGGATATAACTATTAAAGAACACGGTACATTAAAGTCAAAATAGATAAAATGAGTATGACGTATCAAAAAGTGATCCGGAAATTTTTACCGATCATGCTAGCATACCAAACTAACTGGAGCTTTTCCTATAGGTTCCGCCCACTTGCTGCGCCTGATCCAATATCCGACGCGAGGTTGATACCAGGCTTGGTGCAGCAGCCTCAAACATTATTAGATATTCTTGAGCCTTTCTCTTACTTTCAGCTTGCGCTTGCAGCACCAAATTTTTGGCTGTTTAGCACGGTTGTGCTCCAATGTTTGCAATACGTTCTGAAGGTGGGCTTAATTCTCCATGATATCAGAAAATCTGTTTTGGCTTGACACCGTGTCCAGCGTAGTTATTGACAACATTCACAGCGAATACATTCTTTGCATTTGCCATGTATGCTTCACTGCTGGCCCAATCTTTTACATCAGGCGAGAGAAATACTGGACTGATGCACAGTTGATGGATGCCAAACCAGCAGCCTGGGTTTGCGAGGTCGGCTAAGCTGGTGCTGGATGAGAAGACTGGAAAGTTAGATTTTCCGTAGCCAATACTGTAGCGCAGCTGCGGGTCTCGCGTGCCAAGAACACCTGGCTTCTCCTTCAAGATGGCACCAGCCAGAGCCCTCTGCTCAACAACTGGTACCTTAATGCTAAACGAAACTATTGGTACCATCTCATCCGTGAGGTACCAGAGGTGCCTCTCCAGTGCCTTCATCGCTGCTGTTGCGATACTCTCATCGACAGCCAATGTGGTTAGCTGGTGGTATAGTTTGAGGTCATTCCATGCGGCATCTACGGCTATGTCGCAGGTCAGCCACCATGCGGGAGGGAGAGAGAGTCAGTGCTGTCACACTCGAGTTGCAGTATACTTCAGTTGTCCCGCAGACGTGCAAACAGGGCGCCGCCTGGTGAGCGGAACATCTCTACTTTGAGATCTGAGAACACGAACCCAATGAGCACTTCACCGATGTAGCGGCAGCACCCCAACCAGAGCAGAGGTCGCCTCAAGAAGAGTTGGATGGCAATGCATGCTGCAGTGGGGTGGCCAGTGTTGGATGCCGTTGTGTCAAATGTCATGTTAATAATCTGGTCGGTGCAGACCCAGAACGGGAGCAGCTTGCATGTCAGCTGGACGATGATTGTTCCCCATGTCTCACCGGTGGCTTTCGTGTAGGCTGGGGAGCCAAACTATTTAAATCACCCAGAATCTCCATCGGTTACAAGCAGACGCTCCTCCAACTGACACTTATTATGGAGCATAGGTGTCATCTTGGTATTCAAATATTACTTCTACTGAAAACTTAGATGACTAACAATTAAAGCATCAAGAAGAGAAGCGTGATGGCCAATACAATTCTAGTCGATGGTGCATGATACATTGTTGGACTAACTGGGCACAGAAAAATGATTTTTGGGGTTTAACCACGACCAACGACGTCTATGTTTTCGGCGTCGCCAACTCTCACCCTGTTGGGAAGAATTTGGGGTATCAGATCGACTTATTCAGAGGCTCCGCCGGGCCTTGAACCCAGCACCGGAGGCTTGGGAGACTTTGTGATGCTATCCACTAAGCCACCCATCCCCTAGCTGAGCACAGATATGATGTGTGATTTTTATGTCAACCCCAAAAAAGGCTACCGGACTATCATTATTCAATTACCAAATCACCGTCTGAGAAAACTTGACGGTGAAAATATCACCCGGCATAGATACTCCGGCGACCTGCTGGAGTTGCCCGCGTTCCCTGGTTCTCTAGTGACAGCCTCCAGTAGAGACTATTGGGGACTGTTTGCTTCATAGCATCATGTGTCACTCTGATCATGGAACTTTGTTGACAGGGTAACAAATGTAGGAACTTGTATTAAATTTTTGTCCTGCTATGCGGCCTGATACTGACTCTGTCATACGTTTAGGTGTCAAAAGTTTGCAATCCTGGGCTGATAAAAATGAGATTCCTGCTAATTTAGAAACAATTAATCTATCTGAAACCATAGATTAAACATTTTTCTTGGAATTTCATGAGCTAAAACCGGCACTCGAAGCATTCTTCGATGCACGAAACGGAAAGGCCGCGACAAAAAATTTGGCACCTTTTTAGCGTGGATTCGAATCCAGGTAAGGACAGTTTTTACCACAAATCTTTAGATACAAGGTTGCACCTCTAAACAAACATTTACGGAGTTCATATTTTATAAGTGACTTAAACTAGTGTGAAGGAACATTTTTGTCACCCAGACAGCACAATGTTTAGAAAATGTATATTTTGATGCACCCTAATCAACGCATTGCCATTTATCGGCTTCAATGTTTTTTTAATTGGTAGAAAACTAACAACGAAGACCACACCGGACCATCAATCGAGTTTCGGGTGAGTCGTCAGCGTGTATTTCTGCACTAAAATTCATGATACTGAAGCAAATCCGCTATCACATGCTAGCCGCTTGCCGATACCTGCTCTGCGGTGAACCTAGACCACAGCGGCGGCGATGTGTTGCGCCCCTGTCGGTCCGACACGTGCTTGTCTCGTGTCCGGAATATGTTATGCTCAGGGCTCTACATTGCAGCGTGCACCAGCCGGAACCCACCGTTTAAGCGTTTATGGGCCGTGACTCCGGCATGATTCAGCAGATGCTGGGTTGTCTTGGAGACATTGACTTTGCGATTATATTTGATCCTGGTTGAAGGCGTGTGCTGTGGAAGGCAGCCGTGTGCAACTGACGCCGACTTGGCGGATCCTTCATGGCGCTCCCGAGATTGAGTCCGACGGCTCCGTAGAGGACCTCTGTTAGACGTCGGGTTAAGGCCCGGCGTTTAGGCTGCCCCCGCGCTCCCTGGGTTCTGTAGTTGCGGGTTTGTTGGCGGTGAGTGCTAACGTTGACGTCGAGTGCTTGCTAGTGAGTGCTAACGTTTGGTTAGTGACTGATTATTACATCTGATTATTTATTGGCCCAGTGAAAAAGATGTGCCAACCGGCCGTCAAGACGATGTGCTGCATATCATCCATCCCCTCGCCCTGGTCTCTGCTTAGTCAAGCGCAATGTGCGAGTGGCTTCCACCATCCTTCCCCATTCGAACCTTTCTGGTATCGGCTGTTGGCGCATGCGCGTCGGTACATTACGACATACCCGCGTGGCCACAGGCCAGCTGGGCTGTTAGGTGCCATATGACGGTTAGCTGTGGCAGCTGTTACGATTAGTGCGCTGTGTTATTTCGATTGATCACTTAAACATGCATATGTAGGTAATAGTTTATGCGTTGTATCTGTAATATCGGAACCACTGATTGCCCGTTTTCAATCACAATCAATTGAGTCCAATCTAAACCCTTCTCTCCAAGTATCGCGAAAGAGGAAGGTGTTAAGTAGCCCCCACTGACTTATATATTCTCGTTTAAAGGGACCAGGACAAAATATACAACGGATCTCTTCATATGTCTTACGTCGTCGGTGCGCTCCAAAACTCCAAATACGATGATGATGATGAAGTGGCAACAAACAGTCTGAGCGAACAGCTCAGTGTCAAATAGTGATCTCTGACATACCTAAGTATATGCTGGCTAACCATATACTAATAAATGACCAGCACTGCCGACTTACTACCCGCAGCCGGCTAACAAACAACTTCGATATTTCGAAATAAATTACGGAATCGTGCGGGCCCTGAAACTGATACGAGAATGGTACAGGCTACCACTGTCCTTATCTCCAGCGGGGGTAATTAGATGAATCCAGAAGGTGGGATTCATCCCACTGGAAATAAATTTAGAATTATTATTAAAACAGTTCCGCGTCTCCCACCTCATCCCTGTCCTTGCAGGGGAGGTAGCTGAGCAGGCTGGATCTGCCAGTACCAGGGGCGGCTCAGTCATATATGGCTGAGCCATATATGGCGGCACAAGTGTACCGTATACGGTACTCTTGTGGCTAAGTTCGGCGGATCACTTGCGGCGCACTCATATATTGCAAATTCTGTGACAGGATCACAATTTTGAAACTGTGAACCATGCCCCGTTATGGATCATGGCCATACGTGATGAATGCGAGATCAACGGGTGAGCGACTTCTACCTTGCCTCGCCTAAAATCAAAAATCATCAGGTCTTCGAAAATTCTCCGCCATGTTCACGTCGCCGTGCCGTACTAATTTTTCAGTACGTATACAGCTTATTGACGATTCTTTTGGTTATATTTTTGTAAATAAAACTTGATTATTCGTTTTGGCTCCAATGCTGCAAGTTAATACCGAAAATCCTTCCGAATAATATCGGTTGCAGCCATCGTCTCAGTTAATGATCGCCACTGGTGTAATGAATGCAAGGTAACCGCCCGTGATATAATCGTTGGAACTTCAGCCAAATAATTAATTCATGAGAACTAAATTATGATTTGCTTTACAGTGAGCTGTCTGTTAGCTGATGCGGCCTAGGATTTTTCGTACTGAAGAGGACACAGTAATATTAAAATCTTCGTGTTTTATATTTTCCGTGCCTAACCATACGTATATGTGTTCACGATGACTCGCCTGGTGATTTTGCCTTGACGCAAGATCGCTTGACACGCAAGATCGTAATAGACACACGCAGAAATTATCACAACCGAGTTTCGAGGTCGAGCCTCGCGTTCGTGGCTGCTTGGTATTGGGACGATGTTGGGTTACTCCCGCTATACTCCTGCTGTGGATATGACCTTGCCTGAAAAGTATGCATGAAGCACATCGATGTTTTTAGTATGCTTGCGTTTCCTTACTCGGGAACATATTGTGTTAGTAGCTCGCATCCACACAAAACATAAAACAACGTACTCACACTTATGTACAAAGCGGAAGTTTCCGGTTGCCGGCACCCTTACTAGACAGCAGCACCGCCTTCTGCGGGATATAGGCTGTTCAAATCTCTCAAAGCCGCAGCGCTCGGCAGAAGTCAAGCCCCGCATGAGGCTTGCGAGCGAGAACCGGACCGATGGATCACTTTAAAGATTGATCAGATCCCTACAAGGCCCTGGATTCACAACCAGGAACACCGGCTGGCTCGAGGTTGATTTCAATGCTGCAGCGCACACTCCCCAGTGTACCGCCATCTCCTGGGTGGGTATCAATATCATTCGGAGCCAGTATGCAAAACGCGACAGGCAACTCGATGATGTGTTAAGGGTAGCTCAAATCCTGTTCGAATGGGGTTAGAAGTTTGGTTGATGGTGCAGACTTTTCTTTCCACTGAGAAGGACATTACCATTTCATACCCATGCTTACCTATTTTTCTAAACGAGCTTTACAGAAACAGCAAAATCGGCACAAAACCTGCCGTGGTGGCGAGACACCACTACTGCCAGATGCCGGAACTTAAGATCCTCCAAAGAGTTGGAGTGGACCCTCCAAAAATCGTCTAAATATGAAGGCAGTCTCCCAGATGTCCCTCGGAAGATCGAGTCTCGCAAATTATCGTCATAGCAGATCTATACGAAACAGACTATTGTGTAGCTCAAGCAGGCTCGTAAATAATCGAGGAGATCCGACATTTTAAACAAATTAGTTTTCTTGTTTGAGATGATTCAGCGTGCGCCACCATTAAAAACGGTCGTTAAATTAGATGAGCCAAACTCACCTGGCAGAAGCTTAAGAGTCCGGTCGGCTGCCGCTCGAAGTGGCGTTTTACATGTATGTATAGTCTTGAGATTCGGCTAGCATATTCCGTTAGATAGTACCAATAGACTTTGCATTTCGCTTTGCTTGGCTTTTAACATACATTCCTGTTTCTACCACCGAACCCTCGGAAAGCGAGGTCAAGTGTAAAGCGGCGTCGGCCAGATGATTAGTTTGAAACTACTTTTCCGAGCCCATATACAGTCCATGTCTGCAGCCCAGTGAAATCGCCACCAGGCCAGTGACTGGTGGTTTTGAAACGTATTTTCCAGCCGATTGTTGAAAGAGCCGGCGTGCAAGCTGTCAGTGCAGAACCGGTCTGGTGCTTTAAGTGGCCGTCGGAACGTTACACTATTCGAATGACCTCCTAATGAGACTCCGCTTCCTTGAACTGAGTGAAGTGAACGCCAGCTGACTGGAACCACTCACGTGGAGCAAACGTCATGTCTGCTCTCAGCGAGGTCAGACACCATGTCTGCACTCAGCGGCCGCCGCCATTAGACACCATGTCTGCACTCAGCGACCGCCGCCGAGGTCAGACACCATGTCTGCACTAAGCGACCGCCGTCATCAGACACCATGTCTGCACTCAACGACCGCCGCCGAGGTCAGACACCATGTCTGCACTCAGCGACCGCCGCCGAGGTCAGACACCATGTCTGCGCTCAGCGACCAGGTCAGACACCATGTCTGCGCTCAGCGACCGCCGCCGTCAGACACCATGTCTGCACTCAGCGACCGCCGTCGAGTCAGACACCACGTCTGCACTCAGCGACCGCCGCCGAGGTCAGACACTATGTCTGCACTCAGCGACCGCCGCCGAGGTCAGACACCATGTCTGCGCTCAGCGAGGTCAGACACCATGTCTGCACTCAGCGGCCGCCGAGGTCAGACAGCATGTCTGCACTCAGCGGCCGCCGCCGAGGTCAGACACCATGTCTGCACTCAGTGACCGCCGCCATCAGACACCATGTCTGCACTCAGCGACCGCCGTCGAGGTCAGACACCATGTCTGCACTCAGCGAGGTCAGACACCATGTCTGTACTCAGCGAGGTCAGACACCATGTCTGCACTCAGCGACGCCGCCGAGGTCAGACAGCATGTCTGCACTCAGCGGCCGCCGCTGAGGTCAGACACCATGTCTGCACTCAGCGGCCGCCGCCGAGGTCAGACACCATGTCTGCACTCAGCGAGGTCAACACCATGTCTGCACTCAGCGAGGTCAGACACCATGTCTGCACTCAGCGGCCGCCGTCGAGGTCAGACAGCATGTCTGCACTCAGCGACCGCCGCCATCAGGCACCATGTCTACACTCAGCGACCGCCGCCGAGGTCAGACACCATGTCTGCACTCAGCGAGGTCAGACACCATGTCTGTACTCAGCGACGGTCAGACACCATGTCTGCACTCAGCGGCCGCCGAGGTCAGACAGCATGTCTGCACTCAGCGACCGCGAGGTCAGACACCATGTCTGCACCCAGCGGCCGCCGAGGTCAGACAGCATGTCTGCACTCAGCGGCCCCCTGAGGTCAGACACCATGTCTGCACTCAGCGACCGCCGCCAGCCCAGTAGACTGTTTTGCCTGTTTCGGGTGAAGTTCGTTAGTTGCAATGGAACTGAAAACCTGAAGCTGTCTGTCAGGCTGTTTATGTGCTGTTCGTTTCAAGTGAGTGTCTGGTAGGCATCAGAAAAGAGGTGTTATTAAACACATGTTTTGTGGTTCTATGGGATTCGACTGAAACTTTGAGCATAATGCGCCACGCATATTTATCGATTCACCTCCCGAGAAACACCAGGGCGTTCTTACTGACCATGTAACTTCTGACCGCAGATGGCCGGCCGGAAACGCTCAGATATTGGTAAATCTACCAGTTTAGGGTGATTTTTATAAGATGCATGGCTGCCGAATAGTCCAATGATGCTCCTTGGTTAGCAGAGGCCAGTTCCAGGGGCTTGGCTAACATATTTGCATTGGTAACTACGAGCAAGTCCGTTTGTGCAGGTATCTTGTGTCTGTGCAGATGCTAGCACAAATTTGCTTATGCAGGTCCTTAGCATTCTTCAAGACTGGTAGGGACAGGCATGCAACTTTTCTTGCATTACCACATTGGGCCCAGTGGCGGGTCCAGGATTTCATTTCGAGGGAAGGGGGCTAGGGAGTATAGGCACCAAGAACGTTGGAACGGGGATCAGTGTGGGGAAGCTGCCCCCCAACTTGATGGCCATGGAGGCATTGCCTCCCCACCCTCCCCCCAGCTTTGGGGAGAATACATTTTTCAAAAAAAACACCCACCCACGCCAGCCGAATTCATGTATTTCAAAGTAAAACAGTTATGCATAAATTCACGTGCAGTTTCTTTGCCATGTTCTGCTGCGCCTGTTGGTGTCTTGGCGCACTTGCGATATTTTTCAACTGATCGCTGACTCCAGTAAGGCTGCATTTGCTGCGGTTTGCTTTGCTGATGTAACCCGCTGCCTATCGGATCTTAGGAGAGCCAATAAGAATGGTGGATGTAATTTGGTATCCCACTTTCATGTGTATGACTATTTTGGTCATTACGTTGTCGATCGAATGTATATCTGCTGCAGTTTTAAAAATAAAGGCAAACTCGTCTGGCTTTTATTTGACAATATTTTGTGCCCCATTTTTTTCTGGAACTAGTTTCATCTCGCTGATATTAAGGCATGGAGAGTATAAATAAGTATGATTTAGATATGAGGGTATGATGAGTCAGGTATGAATGAGGACAGCATCAATTAGTGGCTGTTTGTGGGTATTTGGTGTGGATATATTTCACGAACAGGCTATTCCACCCAGAAACATAAATGAGACATTTTGCGGAAGGCAAGGGATGTATAGTGAGCTGATAGATCCGGCACGTACCCTTATACACGACTCATCAGTGGGCGATGAAACTCAGGCGCTAGCAAGCTATTAAAATAGTTCAAACATAAATATAAAGCGGGTAGTTAATTTGCCAAGCTTATCCAAAATGAGGATAATATCAACTAACATGTGCTGAGCTATTGCACTGGTAGGCACGTTCTGTAAATATGTCGATAGACTTATTAACATGCAAAGACATTACAGAAATAGCGTTGAGATGGGGGCAAAAGCCGTAATGGGCGCTTAGGTCTTGGCACCGCTCTTATGAAAACTTCAAGAAATCCATAGATTTATTCATAAACACACAAGCACAAAAAAATCCACAAATTTATAACAAACGTTCGATAAAGAATAGTTCCGGACCAGCTGATTGCATGGCGCTTCTCCGATAGTGACAGCCATGGCAGAAGCTTATCGGGCGCGCCAACCAACTGGCAGTCGCCCGCGTTACCTGTAACCGGGCTAGTGGTACCGAGCTAGCCGTCGCCCCGTTACCACTTCAAAAGTATCAAAAGAATCGTCTTGGTTTACTCCGGTCAAAAGTTGAGCCCCCTGGTCTGGATGGCACCCCCTTCCCCCAAAGGTGCCCTCTCCCCCGCTTGACAATCTTGGATCCACCTATGGAAGCAGCCCGAGTACTATAAATTCACCTCCGACCCCCTCCCCTCCCCTCCATTACCACCTGTCTGGGGTCCATCCTTTTTCTGGTAAAAAATTCCGAGGCAGCGACCCTTCATATACGTAATATTACATTTATGGGCCCAATGGGTACAGAGGTGCTGAAACTCTCGTACCATAGGGATAAGCGCTGGAACGGGGGGGAGTGGCACCGGAGTACCGTCTCCTCCCTTGGACGGACAGGGGGAGGGGCACCACCACTGAGGTGTCCTTCTTAAAAGCGGCGCCTTGTCCGCGTTTTTAAATACAATTTTTATTTCGAAATATTGTTCATTAAACCTGACAGCAGACCCACTCTGTTCTTTTCCCAGATAGAACATGCTTTACACATATAATCATCGGTCCTATCGTGTAAACGCTCTTCCATGATCTAGACCTGGACGTAAACGCTAAAAATTGTGGGCGTTAATAATTCAGTCATTTGACCGGTCATGCAGTCGTAAGCAGATAACTTCGCCCCCGTTGTAAAGATATGAGAGGCACTAACTTTAGCGCGCGCAATGGAGGGGTCCAAAGTGCCCCCACCTACTTTTCAGAGGTGGCCAGAGAACCGTTCGCTGTCGGAAAACGCTACTCGGCCACATTCGTTATAACTGCCAGGATTCATACTTGAAAATTTATCAAATAGTTTTACACTTGGTCCCTCTTAAGGGTCAATTTATCTTGGATATAGTATTGCCACGTAATATTAAGTCATACGTATTATATACAACCTGTACAGTACGTGTTTTATCAATGACTTCAGTAAATGGGCGATTCACCCGTTGAAGATCTATATGCTTATATACAATAAACAATAAATTGTCAGGAGCAGATGATAATGGAAAATGTTCCCGGATTAGTGGCACTAAGTCGAATCTCACTAATTACACCATTTCAGTTATCTCAAGCCCCAATCTGCGTTCCTTTCCGTCCATGACAATTGCAATGATGCTTTGAAAGATCCTGACTAGGCTCCCACAGTATCGTATCTGATCCACAGGCGTGCTCCGGTAAAAAAGGATTTAATGCATTGGATCTTTAGGTATGCCTTGTCACGGCCATAGCCACCAGTCCCATTCACACATCACGTGCGACTGCGTGAGGTTAGAAGGTACTAGTAATCAGGGGCGTCGCCAGGGACTTCTTTCCATGGGGGCCAGTATCGAAGGGGGCCTCCTATCCCTGGTGCTGAGGGATCCCTAACTTTATGACACCCTCCATTTTGTTGGCCATTTAGTGTTTTTTTCAGCAACAGGCTACTATGTTGCCCATTTAGAGGCCTTCTTTATAAGCAGAGACGCCTCTACATAAGGCATTTGGTGGGCCTCCTTTATATGGAAGGGGGCCATCTCATGGATAGGCCGTTCAGGGGGCTTTCTTTTTAAGTAAAGAGGTCTCCTATGTGGACCGTTTAGGGGGCCTCTTTTTGTGGATAGGGTTATTCTTGGTAGGCTGTTATGGGACCTCCTTTATAGCTGAGGCATACACCAATGAGGAGACATCTTTTATGAGCAGAGAGACTGGGCTCTTTGAGACTCTTAAGTATAAAAAGAGCCTCCTAAGTCAAGTGCACTGCCTCCAAAAACATCATGGGAGCCATGGCCCCCGATGGTGACTTCGCCGCTGCTAGAAATGTTCTGAGTCGAAAAGAAGGGCGGAACGCACTTTTCGTCCTTAGCACAATTTATTCCGGATTGATTTCGCAGCTTTACTGAGCTTTTCAGCTAGGTCCAGGCAGCTGCAGGTACAGATAACTTTGCAGCTAGGTTTAGGTCATCTTCGGTCATGTCACTAGACTAGATCAAGTGACCTCACCTACGCCTAAAATATGTTCAACTAGTCTGCAGTCCGAGAAGATTTCAGTAGTTGACCTGAAATTTATATAAAAAGTAAGGTCGTCAAATAAAAAAAAAAACTTTCATTCCAATAAATGGAGAAATTTCGCGAATAATTTTAAAATCAGGTAGAATAAAATATCAAAACGTGCTTCTGAGTCTGGGTACCCAGTTTTCTCAGCAGAAATCTGAGGGTCCAGGTCCTATAAATAATGGACATATGACGCCTGTGAAGTAGTCTTAAGTCACTTAGTAGGGGCTCATGCTTCAGTCAATAATCTTGCGCGAAATATACAGAAAAACAAGGTTAACGTTACAGCATGGCCCTTGCTTCTGTTAGTCAATTGTTATGTAGCGTGAAAGTGATAGACCTCGGGGTGGGTGGAATTTACCATAGTGCGGCGAAATAATAATTCCTACATCAGTATCCCCTTGATCAGTTCAGTTCACATCAGTTCAGTATCCCCTGGATTACACAGGGGTCCTCCTATGCATGCCAGGGATCTGAAATACAAATAAAGAATGTATTGATGGCACTGGAGGTCCTCCGCTGACTTGAGGGGTCTGTACGTGTCACTTGCTTCGCCACCAATTTCCCAATCTCCTGAACAGGGCCTCCTTGACCTGTTCAGACACCCGTGACGTTGACATATGGAAACTTTAGCTCTTGCTGCTGACACTAAGAGCATTCTCTTTCATTTAGGGGGGCTCCTCTATCAGTTAGTTAGTGGCAGCTATCAGTGACGAGGGGCCTCATCCGCCAAAATAAGAGTCCTCACCTACCTCTCACTTTGTTAGACGGGGTATCCATGACCTTTTGAGGGGCCCAACCATGAAATATTGAACAGGTCAGTCTTTGTAGACAGACCTAAGAGCATCGTCTACCATTACGTGGGGGCCTCCTTTTATCAGTCAAGGACATTACTGTGAATGCCAGTGACCTGAAATATATATGTGATACGTATCGATGTCGCTTGGGACCTTCTCTGCTGTAGGCGAGTCCTCCTCATGCCACTGACTTCACTCTTTGACCTGTTTAAGGACCTAGAATTATTATACTGAAAATGTCACTTCCTGTGGCTGACCTAAGAGCACGCTCTACTGCGTATAGGATATGCTCTGTCAATCAGTGTCATTTAAAAATATCGAATCTCGTGTCATTTCCATCATCTGGTAGGACCATGGCAGGACTCTCCCTAACCCTTCACCGCCTAGTAGTCCGATCAAAAGCCCCATTTCTTTTTTTGCAAATGATTCCGAGCCGGTGCAAATAGGACGCGTATCACTTTCCAGGCATCTAGGTGATCAATTCGACAACTATCACAATAAATTGAAGTCGTTATAATTTTCAATCGTGTACAAATCGAAATTCCATGGCGGATCTGGGGCCAAAAATATATGGTTAAATTTGACAACTTATAACCATAAATTGGCATTAGGTCACGTCAACGACTTATGACGTCACTGCTGCCTGAGAGCATCGTCTCCACGTCCATGCAATCCATGCAATGCGATTATTTTCTTCTAAAATGAGGCTGACAAATCCGGAGTACACTGAGAGAAATTTTTATTCCTATGTGCTCTATCTAATCCGGAATCACGGTCTGCTCGAGCATAAAATGATGCCATGAAACCTTATTAAAGGAACATTTGAGCATGCTTGCTCTCATTAGATTCTCTTCCCAGCATAATTCCAGCACAGGAAGTGTTTTTGTAGACCTTGCCAGCTTAAAATGATTCTCGGCTTCTAAACATGGTGGGAAGAAGCTTAATATGATACCAATATGGTATTACAAGTGGGATCTTTTTACACCATAAAGCATCATTTTACCATAGGTGCTCGACCTATTCTAGCCACGAAATTCAAAGAGCTATTAATATCCTCATAAAAGTTTCATTTTATACTAGGAATCAATATATTCTGTCACCAGAAATAACCAGGAATATGGGAGCTTTAGCTGCAGAATCATTCGAAACCCCAGTGTATTTTGATCCCACGTCAAAGCGTATCCGGAGATTTCGTGCGCGTGCTCGACCCGCGATTGAGAAAACTTACTCGCCGTTTCGCGCCATCTTCAGTGTTCCTGCCATTGCACGCAGAGCTGGCCACAAAGCTTTGGCGTCGCGATCCGAGCGAAATTTGAGGGGAATAGCTGACCCTTTTCACTTTACGTTGGCACATGCTTCTACATCGATCCAACTCAGGTTTTGACCTGAGGGGCCTGAAGAAGCCACGCTGCATTTGGCATGGTTTACGGGAGAAGCCACATCGACAGACCTAGCGGTGATAACGGATCAAGAGGAGAAGCTTAAGCTGAGTCTGATGACCGACAGACTGCGCTGAGAGCTAGCGAGAGTGAAGAAGCATACTGGGGCTGCGAAAGTTCAGGCATTTATTTTACTGGTGGCCAAAACTAGGAGTCCATGTGTGTGATGACGGCAACATGCATTGAAGCCCCAAGTTTGGCCGCGCAGAACAGCCCTTGCTATGCAAAGTTGATGAAGCAGTGAGAAGCATCTGTTACTGTTGGATACAGTCACCCACGTGTTCTAAAGATCGTTTTAAGCTCACTTTGAGCACAGATTAGGGGCGCTTAAAAAATATTGAAAGGATTTTCACAGGAGCCTCTGAACGCACGTCCATCGCTGGACAGAGGTAAGTCTCATTCTGTACAATATCGTGCACAGAATGATATTTTTTCACCCATGACGGGATACTTTGAAGCAAACATGTCTACAATCATATCTATACATTCAAAGTAAACGAGGGCTGCTATCTCTGACGACAGCGGCATGTGCTTGAAATGTAAGCCTGGACCGCTCCTGGGCGATATGGGAGAGGACTGGTCATTAAAGGCATTTCATGTATGTTCGAAAAATGGTGAACGTGATTGTTGTTTAATGTTTGTGTCCTAATACAAAGTTATGATTATGTTATCTTTTCTTGAGGCTGAAGTAGACTACTGTAAACAAATTGGACTACCCTCATTATCATTAGACAAAGTTAATGTAATAGCAAGGCCACAACAGCACGATAAGTAACATCTTTACAGAAAGTTTCAATTTAAAAAAAAAACACGAAGACTAACGAGGAACATCTAGTGAACCCAATGAAACTCCAGGCACGACTCAAAGTATGCCACACAGACTACAATTATACCAGCATCAGTTTTGCTACTAGACTAATTTTATGCCAAATGCAGACTCAAAAGAGGCGGTTTCGTTTGAGGCTTGCATCGAATTCAGTTGTCGTGTTGAGTGGAGGGGCATATTTTTCTAAACCATGTCTCGTGGAGAGCTGGAATATAATGATTCCATGACGATTTTGCTGATGGAATACATTGATGCCGTGGAGTTTTTCTATACCGAGCGAAGAATCATTTGAAACCAGTCATCAGACATTTTATTCCCGAGCTTACGGTGATCATTCTATGAGCTTCAGAAAACACTAAGTGCTAGACTCAATCCAGTCCAAAAGATTACGTTGAGTCTGCGACGGGAATACAATGAGCCTGATTCTGCCTGATTCCAACCGAGTTTGACACCAGAATCCAGACTCGCTTTCAGCACCGACTCAGTTTGTCCAAAAGGACTCAATTTTTCTCTCAGTGTAGAACTTGGCTCCTGGAAGAGCTAGATGAAGTTTTGAAATACCATTGAAAACATTTTTGAAACAAAAAACATGTACGCTTACATCCATTTTTGAAGTCAGGTCAGCATCAAGGTCCCCAAAGGTCACGGTTTTCGAATTTATGTCTATAAATTTGGAACACAACGAGATGTAGGTAGTCTTATATTTTTTATCATAGTAATAAGGATGACCCAAAAATTCAATTGATATGCAAAATGGCCTTGAAAGGTCATAAGTCAAGGTCCAGGCCAAAATTTAACCTTACACAACAGACGTTACAAGGTTTGCCGCATATAATTTATATAAGGTACATGTCGCATATAATTTGAATCTTAGTTGAAGACGAGCACATTAGTATATTTTGTGTTCTTCAAGGCTTAATAGTTACCGAATTATAGTGGATTTTCTACATCTGTCTCAATCTGACCCATTTTCACCCACTGAGAGCTCATGGGTCTGCGAATGTGGTTAAAATACGTATCCAGAGTAGGAAATGGGAAGGTGTTTTCAGCACCGTTTCACTTTTTCCGTATCACTTCCACTTCCCGAGATCGTGGGGGGGGTTCCGATCGGACCTCCCAGGCAGTGGTATATACGGAAAGAGCCCAGGCGATGCCGAGTTAACCTGTTCAGTGACCGCTTTTATTGGTGGTAGGCTTCTCCATACCGGCCAAAAGGGTTCCAGTATCAAATCTAAAGTTTAAGTACCAGTTAGTAACGTATCTATACATACTCATCAGACCATCGTTGACTTGCAGCATCAAAGGGGCCTTCAGAGTCGAGTGAAAAGCCTCCTGAGATTCCATCCGCACTAGGTCTGGCCTCTCTCAAATGATCAACCAACTGGCACAGGCAAAAACAGCTTAAATCTGTGCGGGGGCCGTTCTTGCTGGGAAAACTGACGGGGCCTGGTAGTGCCGGAGACGGGCGCTGGATGGCGCGCCGCAGCTCAGCAGGCTGACTCGACCTCTCGGCACACCGCGAGCGAGGCTGGAGTTTGGCCTTGGGCGGGCGGTTCGTGCACCACGTGAGCGCCGCCGAGTCCCACTGTTGACTCAAACACTGCGGGAAACCCCATCTCTGATGTGGCTGTACGGGCTCCCGCTAATTTCAATGTTTGTGAAGAAGAGGTTCAACGGTAGTGAATAGTTCCGACAAAAATGTGTCATTTCATACGCTAAGTACGCTAAGCACTATGTTGGAAATGCTATCTTTTTGACATGCATGTGAGAAGGTAATTGGTGGTAATTTGTAACACTGAACGTATCACTGATCTCTTCTCTTGTATCGAGGAGCATAAAATGCTGCAGAAATGGTAGTTTCTTTGCCTAGGATAGCGATTTGTTTCAAGGATTTTCTTGGCCCCAGACTGAACCGATAACATAAGGTACGTCTCATTGCGCCTAATTCGCCTCTGATACCACTACGGTCATCGATTGTCGTCAGCCATGCATAGTTTTTTATGCGATTTTGTTTACAAAGAAAACATTGGATCTAGTTATCCATATTATACTACGGGTAGGATGCAGACAACAAAGAGAGTGTATTCACTGGGCTGCCGGCTTGATACCGCCGCTCCACTCTCATTGCGCATTGGCTCTCACGAGCACCACCACCTCTGCTGTGTCGCCCGGTTGGAATATCCACCTACCTCAGAATCCTGATTGTTGCAAGAGGCTCAAGTTTTAAAAATCGCACCACGTCGGACGTGGACAGGTCTGGCTTAGGTACAAGCTGGAATGAAAAAAATTAAAATCGATTGATCTTTGCTTAGCACACGCAGTGGAGTACCAGAATGTCCGCCCCCTCCTCCTATACCTGTTTGTTCAAGATGGTCGGAGAACTCTCATGGCAGAAAACGATAGTATGCTGTGTTTGAGAGGACTGATGAGCGCGTCGATTGGCGAAAATTGTCTAAATCGGTCAAAACTTGTTCGACCTATAAACTTTCAAAGTCATACCTATATTTTGAGGTCGTCGCAATCGCACGCTCGCACCAGTTCATCTGCATTCTGGGCCGAGTAGTGACGTCATAACGTCCCAAAACCGGAGTGCCTTTTAGCTCACATGAAAGTCAAGGCCAAGATAAAAGGACACAGGTCAAGGTTATAGCACCATTTTCAAAGCCATTGACCCCGGTGCTTCTGGTGAGATGACGTCGCCAATTAGGACTTGTATTATCTCGTGACGTCATATTTATGATTATGCAATGTCAAGTTCAAAGTCACAGGTCAAGGTCAAGCTCTTATGTCCCTTCTCACAGTGGCTATACAGCTAGTTATAGTTTACATGAGGGGGAATACATCAGATTGCGACGTCGTAGGTTAATGACTGAATGATATTAACCCCAAAACCTTGAGGATATTGAATGAGAACATCCCCCAATAACCTTAGTCTGCTTCCATTGTCTTCGTGACTTTTCCCCCTTAATCATGGAATCTCCCACTTGTTCTCAGCACGGCCCAGAATATACTTTTATGACCTCGGCTGATCTTGAAAACATTGATATCTTGATAGACATTGGCCAGCTTTAGGTCGAGTAAATTTGGCCGGAAATGTAGACTACACTAGCCTTCTTATTCTCCTAAGCGCACGTTTTTATATGCCTTTTGAGCTAGCCGATTGATAGAGCTACCGAGATATCGGCTCTGAGATATTGGTAAGGCGCTTTAGCACTTCACTGCGCATTAACATCAGATCACCGTTCACTGCCTGCGCAAACATCTTTTTCCACTGCCGGTGACGTTACATAGCTTTGAGGCGAAATATTGTTTGAAATGGGTTCTCTTGCAAATAATCAATGTTAAGTATTTATGCAGAAATGTTCGGAAAGTTTTGGGCGTTGCAGTCTCCAAACTACATATGCAATGTTTGGTTTTACTTAATTCGATGCTGACGCCGTGAACAGGTTTGATATTTCGAAAATATCAAATACATTTATTCGCGGGATGCTGACGTCAGCAAGCGGACGGCTTACAAAATAGAGACATTAGTCAGAGGTCACAGACTGTCCGCTTTCGGAATGAGCAGGTAGAACAGGGTGGGTTTGCTTGTGTTAACTCGCACAGCTTTGATATTTCACACTCGTTTGACAGATCACGGGCGCCATGAATGCACGGAGGGGGTGGGGGAGGGGGGGGCTTGCAAGATACCTTTGCTTAAAGGTACGTTCAAGAGGGATTCCTCCACGCCCGTTTGACGTCACACGGGCGTGGAGGAATTCTATCACCTTTGGGCCGTGTGTCAAACTGCTGCTAATGGCACTGCCCGTTTACGATTTTGTGAGAATACACAGTAATCAAATTTATCCCCAATGCAATAAATAAGCATTTTATCTTCGATTCTGGGCCTCTTTATGCACTAATCTGGAGAATTAATCGTTTAATTTTGCCATGTTATATGCTACGAGGTGTGACGTCACATCCGGTGATCTGCACTTGCTGTTAGAGGGGGTGGGGGTGGGGTGGGCGTCTCGGTGGCAGGTGAGCATTTTTCGGTCCCTCGGATGCATCATTTTACTATGGAGGTCGTTTCTGCCACGTCTGTCATGCAGGTATCCATGGGAAGTGTCATGCCAAAACTGGAACTTATAGGATTGATTGTAAGCTTTGCAAACCAGGCAAGTAATTTTATGTCGGTAAGGGCCAGAGGGCCGCTAGACTCAGATTTAACGAACACTTGGTAAGCCCTAAATAAGAGGGAGGAAACACCTTTCGGAAAACACAGATTACCCACGCATCCGAATGATGAGATGACAGCAGACAACCTGAGCATTAAAATTCTAAAATACGCCAATGATTTCCCGAACAGAAAAATCGCAGGATCATTCCTCATTCGGCGATACAGACCTACTCTCAACACTAAAACATCATCCTGGCCAATCCTGCAATAAGGTGCCCGATCAAATACGCGTGCACCCACACAAACGCATGCTCACGGGCATATGACACACACCAGACACAGTGCTCCTCTGTTCCTTCGGTAAGAGGGTGCTGGGACTGCCAGCACTTTTTGCTTCGACCAAATGTAAAAAATATATAAATAAATATAAATCTACACTCTTGACAGAATCACACAGTCATCTCCGACTAGACAACGCTGATTTAGTTTTCATGGACCCTTTTCAAAAGGACAATATCGATATGTAGAATAGATTAGGTACTGAAGTAGTGCTTCGATACGTGTATACCCTCTCGACTGCTGATGAGCCGATTGGTTCTTGTTAAAGCTATCGGCGGCTTTCACTTGGCCTCTCTGTATGGTGTCAATCCTGTCCCGCGCCACCTCCGACCCACATGCCTACAACCTTTCCCCAGCTTTGTACTGTACTGAGTCTATAGACATACTCACCTGATTTTCCACCCTGAGTCTTCTCTCAATCCTTGGTGCTAGATACCTGATTTTTTTCTACTAGATCCGCTTCTCTCGCTTGAATCGGCCGATGCTAACTCGTCTGCTTGCTGGGACCGCCTTTGCGCCATGACTGGTACTACGGACAAAAAGGAGCCGAACGCGGATGAAAGGAACAAAAGAACAGCCACGGCCTGCGGCTGGCTCCCGAGAGCCAACAGGGTCTGTACACAACCCACTCGGCAGTGGCTTTGTGCTGTCACTGAGGGAGACAAAATAATGTCAGGGAAAACACATCCGTGCGCATCTAGTTCAAATGGACTTGATTGTTTTGCACGGTATTGGGTGGTTTTAAGAAGAAACTCATTTTCAGATATTTTCAGGGCCGTGAAGAGCTTGGAATGCGAGGCTTTCTGGCGAGAAGAAACTATTTTAAGGGATGACATAGCGTGAATCGTGACTGCGAGCTTCTTGCTGAGCCATCTTCTTTAGAGAGTTTTGTGCTGTGTGTTGTGATGAGTTATGAAGGGTCATGACATTGCTAGAAAACAGCACTGCCCACTTTCACATTTTATATTTTAACCTCGCTGAGGTGCATGCATGAATGCTTAGATCCTGTCTATCTGTATGACAGTCGTAATAGCTATGACTTGTTTATTTTACTTTGTTCCATTCTGGACTTTGGATCGTCTTGTAGAAACTGATCGCTTTCAAGGACCATGATAATCGTAATTCTTGTGTTCTGTTTGAACTATACATTTTACAAAAATATTAGTTCTATATGTAAAAACCAGTATCGAGATAGGGAGTCCAGACCAATCATGCCTAACCTTCAACGAAGAATAATATATGGCATATTTCATTTCCTCAATGTCCAATCTCACGTCTATAGTACTCGGAGTGAACCCCTTGTTGGCCTGTCAGCACAGTGTACGGAGACTTAAGCTGCATTTTAACCCTCGCACTGGTGGGGTTGCTTCAATATTCCCTTGCTTTTTATATGGTGCCGGAAAACGGTGGCGCGATGCACCATGCCGTACGTGAGGCACCCTATCCTTAATCAATGGCGCAGCTTTTCTCAAAGTTTTACTGTTTGGGTAATCTCAGATTATGGCACCAGCTTAAGTCAAGTGACCTCACCTCCGGAAATGTTTCGGGCAGCACCAGTTAAAACAGGTTTAACTAATTTGTTGATATTCATACTATAAATTAGACACACAGGGGGTTCCACAAAGGGTACCACAAGCTGTGGTAATGTGATTTTTGTGATTATCACTGCAAACCTATTGATATTTATATTGACTACGTTAGGTCAAAAAGTGTCCTCAACACCCGCAATAGAGAGCGGTCTGGCACTAACGGGTACTGGTGGGGTCCCTTGAAATATCGGAAAATGAAGGCTTAGAAAAATCCGGCGAGTGGGTGTTTGGGGGCTATGGTAATTTACATCATAACCAATTTTCATTAATCTCGGTCAACATCTTAAAGGTCAAACGGGGTCATAAATGTAAAATATTGGCTGTGCTGGGGACCAAATGGGAAATACCGTGCAGAAGCGGGAAGAAGTCAGAAATATGCTTAAGGTGGACCAGGGTTGTAAAGAAAGGTCATAAAAATATTTTCTAAAATTGTGGCGTCAAGGTCATTGGACTATGGCGTCACAGTATGGTATACTGCCTATAATTTGTACTATATCTTGCACTCTGGCAACTGTTGAACGGGGAAATGAGGATTGACTTTTACCAAAGACCTTTGATCTTAACTTTTGACATTGACCTTTACCTTAACTAAGGTAAAGGCCAATGAGTTACCTAAACTAAGACATCATAGCATAAGATACGTCAGACTGGGTAGCGCTATTTGACCAGAAACGCTGAGTTCAACTACCTTGATAGTGCCGGTATGACCTTGACCTGGGACTTTTGACCTTGGCCTTTAGCTTAATGTGAGGTTATCTTGACATATAATCCCGCTTATATGGGGTAATGACGTCACCACTCAGCTTCCAATGCAGGCGAACTGGTCCGACCGCGCGATTGTGGCGATATCAAAATGCACGTCTGAATTGGAAAGCGTATAATAATAAACATCAGCGAAAATTCGAAATTATTTCACCAACTAACGCGTTGTCAAATATATCCATACATGTATATCGTACACTGGTACACATGGAATAAAACCAAACACATAAAAGTGGGATGAAACATGGTGATGGAATACAATCAGGCGAGTGATGAAAATAGCGGAAAACGGGCACCCACAACCGAACGCAGGGGAGGGGATCTCGCTCCGGCGCGGAGGCGGCCGGTAAGGGGGCAGTGGCAGGCACACGACAGTTCAGTTCGAGCGATGCAAGAAATTCGGTGCCTTCTGAGCAATCGCATGGTTCCCTGGGGACAATAAGGTATCGTCAGGAAGAGAGAAAAAAGAAAAAATAGAATGCCGGGCAATAATAAAAAATAAAAATAAAATAAAGTGTTTTAACCGGACATTCAGGAAAAGATTCCGGAAATTGCACTAGTACCCGAAAAACATGGTTCATCTCAGCTGCCAGCAAGCCTGACAACCACAGTAAACTGCACTCCGGCGGCGACACAAACCGACGTCACCCAGCGCCGCCAACAACGGGAATACAAGTACCACAGAGGCGCCGCGGCTGCTGCCGAGTGGACATGGCAAGGCCATCCATCAGAGAGAGATTAGGCCCATCACCGGGCGGTTTGCAACACGGTGCTCTCAAATATGGTCACTTATCGTTTTCCGGATATGAGCGGTTCTCCGGTCACCTTGGAATAATAGGTGGAAGGGGGCCTCCGACAACCTATCCAGTGCGCGTGTTAACTGACGTCAGATCATTTTTTTATTTTTGTCCTGGCATAGCCATGCCATATATTATTTGATTCGCCGTGATAAGAGGATATAATAACACAAAAATACTCTTATTCGACCCAGTCAGATGTTGGAACTAAAAATATATACTCGGCCACGTTCTTTACGCTCTCATGCCTTCCATATTGATCTGAGCCAAAAAGTGACCACCGTTCGCGATTTTCGCTATCCCACGTCCGGACCGAAATCAAGGGGCGTTGTAACACTCACCCCCCCCCCCACTGGGCCAAAGATGGGTTGGAAACCCACTGGTGTGGTTGGTAAAACGACACGGATGTCACTGATCAAATCAAACATGAATGAAATGAGTATGTTTATAGCTGCTGAAAATCATTGATAAAAATGGAGCTTAAAGGTCGTGACAGCGATGCTTTGTTTTTTATTCGAGACGTGACGTATGTATGTCTGGCGATTCCGTCTGCATGCCCAACGATATCGCCACAGCCAGGCTCAAGTTTAGGTACATCCCTACAACACGATAAAGCCCACGAGTAAAGAGCTCATCTTCAGGCTGTAGAATTACATTACGCAAATACAAAATTGAATGCACTCTTGTGTTTGATCTGACGTGCTTTGACGTGTTTCAGAGCCGCCCAGTGGTGGAGGCATCAGTGGAAAATCTCTATGAAGGCGATGAGAACCCTGAGAGGGGAAACTGGACCGGGAAGCTAGACTTTCTTCTCTCCTGCCTGGGATATGCAGTCGGTAAGAATGATACTTATCTGATCGTTGTTTTATTGCAATCAATCGGTAACATCCGTCCTACGCTTAAATTAACTTGTATCACTTATTAATTTTGTGGCATATACATTATTTACGCATGCAATTAGGTGTCTTGCTGTTTGAAAGGGCTACCTTTCCAAAACATTGATGTACAAGAAAAACTCTGAAATTTGCAGTCATTTGCGTATTTGACCTGCTTACATCATCGCCAGGCCTGGGTAACGTGTGGAGGTTTCCCTACCTCTGCTACAACAATGGAGGCGGCGCCTTCCTAGTGCCCTACTGCGTTATGTTGTTCGGCTTGGGCATTCCCATCTTCCTGCTGGAGCTCACCACAGGACAATTCAGCGCCATGGCGCCCATCACACTGTTCAAACACTACGCTCCAGGCTTCAGAGGTACTGTACAGCTCTCTGAGAGCAGAGGCTAGTTATGTATGTACGTGCTAAGACCGTGCATAAGCCTCGTGCCGAACATGATTTGCCGGTTTTAGATTAAGTGGAAATGATTGCTCAACTGACTTTATCGAGGAAAAATTTCTTAATGAGCAGCAAAAAAGTATTTTCAGGTGGATTGTTCAGCGCATGGACGATGCGTAGAGTTAGGGATGCTTTACTTCGTAAGCTTATGGTATCTGAGGGGCTGTCTATAAAAGATGCAGCTTACTGTGCGTGGTAATTAGCGTCATCTCTGTAACCGTGGCCGGGAATCAAACCAGGAAGGGTTTATTAGGCTGTTGACTTATTTTATTGACTAATTATCTTAAAAGGCTTATTTTATTTATTTTGTTACTAGCTATGATCCGTCATATATAAATTGTGTGTTCCTTCAAAAACACTTTCGTAGCAGTAGTGCATGGAGGCCAAGTCTAAACATTTCTGCTGCAGAGTAAACTTTTTAGGATTTTTGAGTCGAGAAAGCTGAATTGGCAACAAACCTAACTTTTTCACTCATTATTTCCCTATCAGTGGCGGATCCAGAGTATAGACTATAGAGGGCTTATAGTCACTTTCTCATAAGTTTCTGCCGTTGATCTTAATATTATATAAGTTTCTGGTAACTGAAGAGTTAGATTACAGCTTCAGTTCCAGACTTCCGAAGCATGATAATTTATTCATACTTCCATCTTTCGTTGTCATAGGTGGCTTCAGAGCGCGTGGCAAATGAGGGAATATAAGTATGGATCATTCTCCTATGTATTGATCGTCTATACTTATAAAATATGGAAACAAATTTATAGTGTCGATTTAGCCGCCCAAACTGCCATTTCATTATCGTTTTCTTGTCAGAATCCCGGGGGTAGTGCCCAACCATGTTGGCAATACCATGGGCGCCAAAGCGGGGGGACGGGGGACGCGTCCTTCCCTGTTGGCCGACCAGAGGGGGACGTCCCCCCAAATTTTTGGGTCAATGGTTATTAATGCTGTCAAGTACCGAATATACTAAAAATTCGCCTCCCCGGTCAGCACCAGCCCGGGTCCGTCCCCCCTGCGAAAATTCCGTGGCGGCGCCCCTGGGCAATACAACAGTTTTTCTGACAAATGCCATTTTCCTGAAAATAGTTTTCAACTTGTTTGCACTTATGACCCTTTGCCGCAATGACAACGATTTTTAAAAATCAATGCAAAAGATTACAAATTGTATAATGATTTAACTTATTTACTATAACTGAACAGTTTTGGTTATAAATCATCTCCACAATGACGAGATTAACGAGTCTTAAACATTTTTCAGCTTGTTTAAACCAAAATTGTACGCACTTCCCTAAACCTTAATTTGATAGTTAAGAAATTATAGGAGCGTTGCACAGCAGTAAGGTACGACTTGATTCAAGCATAAATTTCCCGCAATAAAAGACAAAATTACTGGATATAAATTTATCGCTGTGAACTAGCAGGTTTTTAGATTCTAATGACTTCATCACTGTCCATTCTCTAATGTCCTAAGGACTTCATCCACGTCCATTCCTTTCCGCTGAAAGCGGCAGGGAATGGACGTGTTTTCCGTGCTCTTAGAAAAGATAAAAATACTCCCGTTCTAGTTCAAAACCAGCAATGATATACGGGTGAAAGATACATTATTATGGCCACATTATGTGCTAATTTTCATTCACCTCGACCGTCCCTGCAGAGCTGCAAAAGTCGGGCTCTCGGGTCATAAAGTGCCCGACAGATTTTAGGGCACGGTATGGTCTTGCGACAGATCTTACAATCTGTGAGAAAAAAATCTTGAAAGGAAGCAGAAAATATTTTTTGTTCTAAAAAAACTTAATATTAGAATTGTCACCTCTTTCACTCAACAAGTTTTTCATGAATTTGCACCTCTCCCATATCAAGCCAGTGTGCGGCAAGAACCGATGGAAAATCGAGGGACTTATGAATCGAGGGACCTTTGAATAGAGGGCCTTATGCACAGAGGGTCTTATCGAGGGACTTATGAATCGAGGAACCTTTGAATAGAGGGCCTTATGTACAGAGGGCCTTTTAAACGTCACCCAGAAAATCCTCTGCTGGAAAAATTCCTTCACCGGCCTGTCGGGCCCGATTTGTATTCCATAGCACGCGACAGCTTGGCCCGACAGGCCACCGTAAAGGTAAAGGCGACAGGCAAAACAGTTTTTTCCTTCGTTTCCTTCGTTTGGAAGTACGCTCAACGCTGCCGCAAGGGCGCTGTTTGAACAAAGCCGGTGTAAAAGGTATCTTTGGTCTGAAAAGCAGCCCTGCGGTTTGGTGTGTTGCCTTGTGGATATGGCGGAGGCCAAGGCCCTAGAATCCCGTGGTGTGGTGGAGGCAATACGTTGCAAGGTTGTGTTTTTGATTATTTTTCTCTTGCATTACTTTGGTATACATCTTGAGTAAACTGGTTGAGCCTGGATTTCATCGTCCATAGTTGAAGGGCTGATAAATGGCTCCGATTAAGCTGAAGCCCCTTCCACCGTCCCGTGTCAAGCTTAAATGTGGATTTGAGGGATGTGGGTATTTTGGCGAGAAACGTTTTTTTAAGGAGCATCAGCGAATCAAGCATTCTGGGCTGCCCTGCAAGTTCAGGAACAGTGGTTTTGGCCAAGGAGGTCGTTTTGAAGCATGGATCAAACAGCGGGCAGATCAGAACAGTGTGGGGAGAAAACAAACAAGTAAGTGATGTGGTGTTCGTTGTAATTTCGGCAGCTTACATTTATTTCCACACAGTATGTTATGCTCACTGTTGATCAATAATTTTAAATGATATTAATAAGGGAAAAATGAATTTTACCGGCAGACTGGTCAAATTAGACTAAAACATTTAATTTTCCCTTCCGTCTTCTTTTAAATCCAATGCCTGTTTGTCCAGAATTAACCACAAAAGTTGCATACCTTCATCAGTGGATTTGTAGATGCCAAAGAACCAAAACTCTTCACCTTTCCACATTAATTTGAGTTTTAAGTCCCAAACTATTTCTCCTATTTCCTTTTATTCACTTACCTAAATATGCCTATGATCTATGTCAAGGGGACAAAGATATAACAAAAACACAGCCTAGTGCAACCTTTACTCATTCCTTTTACTCTTAACTTCCTTGGAAACATGATATTTATTTGACATTTACTATCTAACTGACTTAAGGTTATTTATTAGCCTCATGAACTTCAGATCCTAAACCACGTACCCTCATGGAAATGAGCACGGCAATGCATGAAAAACTTTGAGATAGCCAACACCTTCAAAATTTAGGATTTTTCATGTAAACATGCATTTAAAGTCATGGAAAGCTAATATTACATGTTTGTATTCAACTACAAGTAGCCATGATCCTTAAAAAACACTTTCGAATATAAAAAAGTACCCCTCCAATCTTGTTTGTCTGGCCATCAGAGCAAAATCCATAAATAAATTTTGGGGGTTCCTTCCAAATTACCCCCTCCCACCTCCAAAAACTGAAATCATGAAAATCTGCAGAAGCTGGCATAAGTAACCGCATGGTATGGGAACCAGGTCAGCTTTCTTCCATTGCAAACTATATTTTTAAGTATTCTGGGCTGGACTATGTAACATAATAACAAAATATCACTTATTCTCATTCTAGTGCAGCATTTTTTGTCAATGGCGACTGCAGAGGACTGAAAAAGGGGGCTGCTTTTCATGTTATTGTATATTTCCACCTGTGACCTAAATCATCTGAATTCAAGACTGAGTCTTATTCAAGACCCAGTCGAGCTGACTTTGACACACACTATTTGTATGCTGTACGTCCACAAATCTCAAATTACATCCAATAATAAATTTCCTTTACCAATGGTGACTCCAGAAAATGAGAATTGGTGGTTCGGTATTCAATTTGTTATAGGTTTCTGCCGATAACCTTAATTTCCTGAGCGTGTCTGATAATTGAAAACCCGAAGAACAGTCTCAGTTCTAGAGTTTTGAAAATTAATAGACTTGTGTCATTCCACTTAGATTTTCCATAGGCGGCTTCAGAGCACGAAAAATAAGGATATCACACATATAAGGATCAGAGCACAAAAATAAGGATAATGATATCCATTGGTGCCAAACTTGAAGTTTTTTATGCTAATTTTAGTATTTTCTATTAAGAATGTGGAAAAAGAAAAGGAACATTTTACCAATTGAATGGGTTTTAGACAATTTTAATAGTCCTATCCTAACCACCCGACAGATTTGGAGGTTTTTTCGAAAGTGCCCGATAGATTTGAGATTTTTGCAGCTCTGCGTCCCTGGCGCAAGCTGGAATAAGATACAAGTAAGAAGTAAATCGTCATTTTTGGCCTTCTATCCCTTGCTTCTATCGTCTATTCGTCGCCATCTTTCTCCTTGATTTTTCGTTGCGTTTCACGTGTTTTTGTGAGCTCTTTCAAGAAAAAAGCTTCTGGAGCAAAAACATTGAAATATTTCAAGATGGCTAATTTTTTAGAACGAGAAAAAAACAAGTTTTGTGAAGGAACACATCAGCACTGGGAATTAAAGAAAAGAAACAAAAACGTAACAAATGAATAGCAGTGAAGCATAGACATAAGCACTGTCACAGACAAGATGGAGCACAAACAACGAAATTTATCAGATCGAAGACAAAATGAATACGAAGCCGAAGAATCAAAACATTTTTGCGCCTGTGGCTGCAGCGACCCCTCCAGGTAGAATTCCATCCTCTTTATTCTCACCTTTCCTCATTCTTACCATCTCCTTCCATAGCTTATAATCACTTCATGCTCATCACAACACTTTTAAAGCCACCCAAAAGTGTGGAAGTGTGAGTGATACATGATATGATCACATTGTGTAGGCTTGGGATTGATCGGTTGGCAGATGTTCCTTGGTATCGCCCCAAACTCGTGGCATTTGGTTTTGAGGTATGGTCGCTTTGAGTGACTTCTTGATCTTGAAAAGCTCCTTGCCCGAGCATGGCCTGACCAAAAAGAAATTGGTGAGCTGGGCCAGCTGTGCTTAAAAAATACAAGCCTCTTGTCAATCAGTATTTTAAAACATTGACGGACCTCCAGCTCCACCAGCTAATAACGGAGGCAACGCACCCAGCTTTAATTCCAACTCTTAACGACCACATCATCATCAACGCTTTGGAACCTGCGAGCCAAGCCAAAGTCATCCCAGCCCGAATTAGCGACCACGACCTCATTTCTGTTAGGAAGTTTCGTTCCGGAAGAGATGATTAGCTCCAAGCAACGAACCATGCAAACTTCAACCACTTCAATCTCTACCTATTGATGGCAGCTTGATCTCTATTTGCTCTTTAGTCAGTGAGAGTATCACGGCTCATGGTTGCCAAGTTTCGTTGGAAAAATGATCAAGTTGGGTTTCCCAGCTGCAAGTTAAGGTTGCCAGCTCTCGGGTGGGAGGAGATTGAGCGCCCTCAGTTATATCGCAAGCTATATTCCAGGTCGTTTTTAACACGCGCATTGACGGGGGGCGGGTACCCGCCCCCGTCGGGTTTTTCGAAGATAACGTAAAGATGGCGGCGTGTAGCGCCACCGTACTTGGCATACCTTTTCCCTCATCATTTTTACAATTTTTCTTCAAAATTTTATGGAAAGTTTATCCCACGTCAGGTCACCAGTACAGGTCAAGTGACCTGACCTAAAAAAGTTTAAGATAACATAAGTCCGAACAGAGTAAACTTATCCGATTGAAACTCATATCACATAATGGCCCCACCGAGTTCTCTAAAATATGTTGCAGTATTATTGATATCGACGACCTAAGGTCAGGTACGAGCTATGACCTCTCCGTTGGAAATACATGGGAAAAATTGTTTTAACTGAATAACTAAGTAATGAATAGAGATAGAGCGTTTATTTTAACTGCATTAAATTCTCCTCGTCATTACGGTTCTAATGATATGCATTTTGCTCAATTTTATCTTGACCTGACCTCAGGTCTGGTCGAATCCTTGATTTGACCTAGCAAGGTCATATTATATATTATTCGATTCGGCTTGCTGCGAGGATTCATATAGTTCAAATCGTTTTGCTCTATCTTTTCTTGTTCAGGTGAAATGACCGAAAAACTTAATTTACATGTTATCCTATTACGGCATGTTTTGACCTCTAGTGACCTTAAACGTGATCTGACAAAAAAAGGTTCAATATTTTCGATGGAGAAGTGGATGGGCTATCCAACGCCGTTTACAGTTCTGCGCTACCTAGCACGGTTCTTGAGATCTTAGGGGGCGGGTACCCGCCCCGCCCCCCCGTCAAGGCGAATGTGGCTCAGACCCCGTCAATGCGCGTGTTAAGGTTGTCTTCAAGAACGATGAAAGCAAATGTATTTAAGGAGACTGGGAAAGAACTTCGGAATCGAAGATATGCAGAGGATGAGGCCACTTAGGGCGAAACACACACTACAATTGTTCGAAATGCACCACCATCCAATATCACAAAGGTGGCGGACTAGCCGCCCGGTATAGTTCGGACCAGCTGCCTCCCCCCCCGCCTGTTTCCACGTATCAACAAGTCGTCTGTAAATGAACAGCCTAATGTCTGTTACGGCCTTCAGCCGGTTTGCGACGCGCTCCGTTCTGTCGCGGCCCCGGTCGTCTGTGCAGCGTTCAGCACTGGCCAAGACCGGTCCAGACGGGGTCTCTGCACCGATCGGCAAGCTTACGGTGTCCGTCAACGATAACATCCGTGCCGGGTATGGTGCCTCAGTTCCTCGGATGTCAGCCACCGTGTCTTAACCTGTTCTCGGTGGGGGCATTTATCCCCATATGGTTTTCCATGCATAACACGTAATCAAAGAGGGGGAGCAATGCGGCTTACAGTATCTTATATCATATGGCATATATACTTACAGTACCGTAACACATGCCAAGCCCATCTTACCCTACCCATGAAGGCAATACGGGGTTTGACTGCATTCTACGGCAAAGAGTACCTATTGATCCAAGACGTAAGTACGTTGCCCAGTGTCTTTGAGAACAGGAACACATAAATGATGAGGCAAGTTTCAGGCAACTTTAGATCGCGGTCATATCAACCCTTGCCGTACCGGTGTGGAGGTCGATCAGCATCGCCATATTTTCAGAAATTCTGAAGAAAACGGCTAGGTTTAGTGAAATACCACCGAAGACATGTAAACCAAATTTACTTGCGCACATCGTGACCATATTTCAAGTTTTAATCTTGTTATGTGATGAAAAGATTGGGTTTTTTACGAAGTGTTTGTGCGAGATCTTGTCCATCCTCCTCGCTGCACTTGATCTGCGAAGGGCCCAACATCACACATGTGTTAGTGACCTCGGGTGACCTCAGGCGGCCTTTAGTGACCCCATCGGCCTCGTGAAAATATGCCCGATAGTGTAATGAGAAAATGACCTGTATTTGGCCCTGATGTGTTGAACTTAGTGTCATTTAGCACTAGCCTTTGTAATTATCTATATTTGACCTTTTCAAGGTCAAATATTCGAAATAGGTGGACGTTTTGAAAAGTCTGCTACCAAGTATTTATACCTTAGCTTTGCCACTCCAGAAAAATTGTACTTTACAGATATCTATGTATTTTTGGAATGGTATTTATCCATTGAACCGAAATTTATACTCGAATTCTTCTGTGCGTGCACTCACAATATTCCTAGAGGTAGGAAAGACTCATCTTTTTGCTTTTATCTTCCCCATTGTACATGCATACCTGCCAGAGCAATGAAGCGACTAGTGTTGTTCAATGTACCGTATGCACGTGTGAACAGCGTAAAGGACGTGCTGTTTGTCAGGCTCCCTAGGGTCATGAATGCGTTTTTAAACAGTTGGCCGAAGGCAGATCATATGTGTTTCATGACACCTACAGCTCATTTTGAGCGAACGTTATCGTATAGATCACCCCATTAGTCAAGTGTGCACCTGTCTATCTAATCCAGTGCCTCGGAGACAGTTTTAGTTTTCTCCTAATAGTCACGAGGCTTATCTTTACCTGTACTAGACTAAAATGTTTGTACTTTTCTTACTGAGTGCTTTACATTATTTTATGAGCTTCGAAAGTGCGCAGCCCACGTTTATAGTATTTTGATCTTAGATTGCCTTAGAGTTAGACTTAGAGTGGATTTAAAGCTAGACTTTACCTAAAAATTGGTCTTGTCCCGTGGGTGATCCAATGAATAAATGAAGTAAAATTTCTATGAACATGCATACCAACACGCAGAATGTTTTTTGCACTGCGTTAAGGTCTAAATATATAAAAGTTGATGCATTCCAGAAAAAATATTAAATCCGCACACGGTATGCCTTTTGCTTCTAAGATAATTGAAAACAAAGGAAGCAAAACATTATAAAATGGTGCTCCACTAAGCACCTTTTGATAAGCAATTTCTATCGCGAACAATATTTGAGTAAAAATTTATATCTGATGTGCCACCATTTTCATAAAAGTCGAAGCAAATGAGTTTGAAAATGTGTTGGTCCTGTACATCGCACCAAGTAATAGGAGTGATTTATGTGAAGCTTACCTTCAAACGACCCTCCAGTACATTTCCCACTGACAAGATGGACCCCATTGAAGGTGCTCTCTCCCCTTTTAGACAAAAACTTTCTGCCGCTCGTGCAGAAACATTGCAAATCATCCAGATCTTATTGATGAATATGATACTACACTCTGCACTCCTTGCTTATCTGATTCAGAAGTGGTTGGTTCTGCTCGGCAGGTCTGGGGGTGGCCATGTTTCTGGCATCGGTGGCGGTGGGCCTCTACTACAACATGATCATCGCCTGGACCGTGTACTACACCTACTCCAGCATGACGCTGGACCTGCCCTGGCAATACTGCCACCACGACTTCAACACCAAATGTGAGCCCAGGGGAGAAACGTGGCGGGTTAGCTGATGTGTGCCTCTGTTGCCGCCACATATTAGTTAACACGCGCACTGGAGGGGGCCTCGGAGGCCCCCACCTGTTTTTCCGAGGTGGTCGGAGAACCGCTCGTAGCCGAAACACGATACTTTGCCAAATTTAACAAAATTTAATAGCGCGTCGATTGGTGAAGATTTTTGAAAATCGGTCGAAAATTTTGTGACTTATAGGCTTTTAAAGTCAGACCTGCATTTTGAGATCGCCGTAATCGCGTGGTCGGACCAGTTAGCGTGCATTGGAGATCGAGTGGTGAAGTCACAACACCATATAACCGGGATTATATGTCAAGGTCACCTCACATGAAGGTCAAGGTCAATGTCAAAGGTCACAGGTCAAGGTCATATCGGCACTTTCAAGGTCACTGACCACAGTGCTTCCGGTCAAATGACGTTACCCGGTCTGACGTGCATTATGCTATGACGTCATCGATAAGGTACCCCAATACCAAGGTCAAGGTTAAAGGGCAAGGTCAAAGGTCATTTGCAAAGGTCAATCCTCATTTCCCGCCAAACAGTGGCTATAGTGTTAGCCAAAGTGTACATTATAAGTAGTATACTATATTGTGACCTTACAGGTCAATGACCTTGAATGACCTTGACCCCAAAATTGAAGGGAAGACTCTTTGAGACCTTCTCTATATGACCCTGGTCCACCTTTAGCTTATTCCCGCCAATTTCCCGCATAATCACGGCATTTACCGGTCGGTCCCCAGCATGGCCAAGTTTTGACCTTTATGACCTCGTTTGACCTTGAAGATATTGACCTAGGTCAATAAAAATTGGTCACGATGTAGATCACCATAACCCCCAACCACCTCTTAAATTTCGTTTTTCTATGCCTCTTAGTTTTCGAGATCTTAGGGGCCTACCAGGCCCCCCTCCAGTGCGCGTTAGTGGCAGACCCCCTCCAGTGCGGGTGTTAAGCTCGAGGTTCTCAACGAGTGTCGATGTCATCCCAAGAGCAGATCAGTTGTCTGCCCGCTCACTGAAACCCTTACGCTTATTCTGTTTTCCCCTTCTCGCCCTTACATGGGTGGAGGTTTGCGACTTCCCCCTTCGCGCGGGGTTTCTCTGTTGGGAATCTCTCTGTGACAAATTTGTAATCCAAGATTCAGCGAAGTAATGAAGGAAAGGAGGTCAAGGCAAGGTCCTGCAAGCCGTTATGACCCTATATTTCCAAATCTGACTTGACCTAGGCCTACATTTACCAAATATGCACACATTTGAACTTCTTATTCCTAGACTGGATTGACCTAAGCCCTACTGCATTACTGCAGTTCCGAAAAATATTTAGAAGTCGTCGAATTCATTCTTCTGGAAGGGACGGAGTTGAGTGAAGACAGTACTTTCTATGTTATTGTTTGGTAACGCAATGATGGGTGTCTAGAGGTGCCGTTACCTTTAGACTAATTGTTTTATACCATCTAATCAAATCCAACTGTTCAGTCTGTTTCAGCAACACAGACTATGCGAAGTGTGCTGAGGAGAACGGCAACGACACCTGGTGGATTTACAACTATGGACAGTGCATCACCAACACTACTCAGGCGCAGATCCTGGGCGTCAACGAAACTCTTCCAAAAGAACAGCGCGTCTCACGTAAGCAAACTCTAGCTTTCCGTGTGGGAGGCGAATGGGCTTATGGCATTTTGGTGACTTTGCTGTATGAGATAACCTTGACAAAGCAAAAGAGCTTCTAATTTAACTAGTTTTTAGTCTCCGTAATGGAATGTGCTAGCAAATCCGTTTGCTGGTAACCTGCTTGCTTCACCGAGTCCCGTTTCGGTTGCAATCTGCGAGCTTTGCCGAGACCTGCTTTGGTTGCAATCTGCCAGCTTTGCTGAGTCCCGCTTCGGTTGTAAACCCCTTCGTTTCGCTGAGCCCCTCCTCCTCCTCCTGCAAAAAGGTAAAACTCGCAATGAATCATTCAGCTGGTGAGTCAACTCGGAAAAGCTGGTTAATAAGTTTTCTCTGTTCGGGCTCAGGATGAAAGTTTCCCACATTTTTTATCTGAAGAAACCACCTTTGCATGCGAATACATTTCTTCGACCACAACCACAGGTGCCAACTTGTACAAGAAAAGTGATTCATAAATTTTCGGGATATTTTAGCATTCTTCAAAGTTTTCTGGTCTCAAATAACTGAATATATATGACACAACCTAACCTGTTATCTAATGTCGTAACCTAACCTGATCTCGATTAAAGGGGATGTGGCACCTTCACAACGTGATTTTAACTGAGATAGCCAAGTTGTAAAGCACGTCGGAAAACCCGGTACTCCATATTTCATTTTGTCTTGGAACTCGATATTTCCGTAGAAAAAGCTAAAACCTACCTGACACCAGCCCCCTCAGCCCCCGTCGCCGGCGGCCATTGTTGTGAGCTACTGGTGTGACGACATATGCTGACGTCACGATGAGCATCAGCCAATCGAAGCCCTTGAAGCGTTTCAAGTATGGTAGTGGTTGCCAGATCGTGACATCATCCACAGGCTGATATTTATTTCTTTTTCTAGAGGAGTATTTTTAAAAACCAAATATTGAGCTTATTGTACATTTTTCAGAGAAATCATGAGTGGTTTCATTATTTTTTACTAAAAAGTACGCCTAATTACACTAAATTCCAGGATTCGACCAAGGTGCCACATTCCCTTTAAGGAGGCTGGTCTGCGGCGCACCTACCCTGCCGGGCAAGCTTCACCTTCGTCGGCAGCGACCTCACCGCAGGCCATCTCAAGTGGTCTCTCTTCACGCGCAGATCAACACCACTCCACCACGCCCTTCCGTCCCCGACCCAAGTTAATATTACTAAATCTGCAATCAAGAGCATACGTGCTTGTTTTACTATGGTTGACGTCCAACCCTATGACAAATGTGATCTTTGTTCTGAGCCAGTGACTCCCTCCTCAGCGTCGGAGGAGTTTCTGGAGCGCCATGTTCTGAACCTCAGTGATGGCGTCGGCACAATGGGCAGCATACAGTTGGGCCTGTTGCTCTCCCTTTTCGTCGCCTGGATCGTAGTCGGAGCCGCACTCATCAAGGGTGTAAAGTCGTCTGGAAAGGTAGAATCATCTGTCGTTGCATGATATCTGTACATCAGCTTTCAGAACTTGGTCGTTATTTGTCTGCTGAATGTAAGACATTTACTTTACTGCTGGGCAGTGAAACAAAAACGGTTTCTCATTTATATATATGCAAACCTATGGGTGACAGAAAACGCGCTGAATCAGACGAATAGCTGCACTGGCATAACCTGAATTCTGTGCCATTTCCAGGTAGTGTACTTTACTGCACTCTTCCCTTACGTGGTCCTCATCATTCTGCTGGGCAAAGGGCTGACTCTGCCCGGTGCGTTTGAAGGCATCGTATTCTATATGGTGCCAGAATGGAGCCGTCTCAAGGAGATAAGCATATGGAAGGATGCAGCTGTTCAGATTTTCTACTCGCTCAGTATTGCAAGCGGAGGGTTGATTACACTGGCCTCATACAACAAGTTCAACAACAACGTCATCAGGTGGGTTTATTTAAAGGTCTGGATTCGTGAAGAAACATTTGCTTAAGCTTAGGCTCCATACTTCCGCTATAACGTGGGCTGCACGAAAAGGACAGGGATCGCGTGCATCAGATTCAGGTCGACGCGTCAGGAGTTTCACAAATTGAGTAATGCGTAGGAAAAGGCTGAATTACCTTAAAATTATTATCATATTATCTAATCAATAATTGTCCCAACGTTTTGGTTTCACAGTAAAAGCAAAAACATGGGCTAATTAATCGTAAATAATCTAACTATAATTTAAGGTCTTCACCTACGAATTGCTCAGCCAGTCACTCAACCTAAAGTCAATGAGCTTTACAGGGACATTCAGGCATTCAAGACATACAGGGACACCAAGTCTCGACTTTTTGTTCCTAACTTTTGAAGTCGACTTTGTTATCCTGCTCTTGACTTAATGATTGCAGAGAACCGAGAAACAAGGTTTCATTGAATAATTTCTTACGATGACAGTGATTTCAACGAAATCAAATAAGCTAGCGGTCCACATTCACTCCAGGAAATGTTTTTTTGCGGTCACATATCCGATGAGGTACATTCATCGATGTTTCCATTGTGTCACTCTTCTAACTGAGTACCTGTGGCGTTGTGGTGCACTGCTGTATCTTTATCGATATCCCTGCGTCTTCCTCTGTTTCAGAGACACGCTGATAGTGTGCTTCGGTAACTGCTTCACGTCGGTGTTCGCCGGCTTCGCCATATTCTCCGTGCTGGGATTTATGGCCCACGAGCTCGGCGTCGAAGTCGACGAGGTGGTCACCAGCGGCTCAGGTCAGCAGTCAAGTGGTCCTGATTCTCAGCCTGTCTTATTCTCCTTGTTCGATACCAGAAAACGCATTACCTGGAGACACTGTACATGCCGATTACTACAGGGACGTAGCCGACGGGGTAGAGGTAGCGGTCCTCGGAGACGCTTCAGGTCCACATCGGGCGCTCATGTACAGTACCGAAGGCGCAGTCGTGAACTTCTGCAGTGAACAATCATACGTCTGTAGAATTCCGAAACCGTGCGTTACAGGAACTTGAAATTTGGTTTCAGAAGATGGCTGGGGATGCCTTGCTTTCCTGCGCGCTCCATTGCCACCCCCCCATGCCACTGCGCACCCCAGACCCTCGTCAGACTAGTGAACCACAGCTCTATTGGAATCAAGGTCGTTTTTTCCACTAAGCCTTGAAACTTTCTCCCCACATAAAGCATTAAGAATATCATCTGAATAGTCTCCCCTTGCTGAGAACGCGAGAACGCTCAAAAGAAGCCCAGGAGGCTTCTTCTCCCTTAGCGAATTCATTAATCCATCACTGAATGACTGTACCCTTCATAGTGTCATACCGATGTCCTAATGACAAGCATATTTCGTGTCTGACTAAGACACTTATTTCTGTGCAAGTAGTCACACGTTTCTGCAGCAAGTTGGGCATGCTTTTGTGGTGAGAAAGATACACGGGCTCTCTTGCCACCGTTCTTCTTGATGGTAGTGACCCAGAATCGAAAGGAAAATATTTGCATCCGAATAGTTATGGGATCTTTCAGTAGCTATGCTGGCGTCTAGTCCCGTTTCTTTGTCCAACATAGTCAGGGGTAATCTTTAACTTCCTCTTTGTTTTATTTCGGAAATGAGTCCCGAATTAACTTGAATGAGGTTTGCAATTTTGCATACGTATAAGGTGGTTAATTTACCACCGTTTCTAAAAAGAAGTGATAACCACACTGTTCAGGTTAACTAGTTATGACGTCGCTTCTAAAGTTGTATGAATATATTTTCCTCTTTTAAAAGGCAGTTAGTGTGTAAAGCCGGCTCCTGGAAGAGCTAGATCGGTTTCTAAGCATACTTCGAACGTTTCGGAGATAAAAATTGACATGAGGCCAATGATTTAAACGTTTTACGCCGAATTGTATATATGCATATATATATATATATATATATATATATAGTGCAGTACGATGTGCAATAATGTAGCCAGACATTGAGGTCTGACTACATTATGACCGATAATTTGTGATATGACCTACCTGATTCTGATGAAGGGCTGTGTGCCTGAATATATAATCTAAGCGTATTTAACATCCTGGATCGAGGAGACAGGTAAGTATACACCTTGTCAACTTATAATCATGCTCCTCGCCTCAGCACTCCGAAACCTGTCCACGTTGATTACAGTTGGTGACAAAAAAACGGACGAGTACTCACGAAGAAGGCGAGTAACAGAAGCAAAGAAGAAGGCAGGGGGAGGAGTGGCAGTGTCAGTTGTGCGTTTATTGGAGTGAGCACCAGACCGATCGGCAAAAGCCGCCCTCATGCCGAGTTGTTTTGTATTTCTGGTCGATTTTTTTGTCTCCTGTGATGTCATAGATTAAAGAATATTGTTTAAACTCGGTGCAAGAGTAGAAAATGGTCGGGCCGTTTCAGCACCATCTCATTTGACCATATCACTATTGGTTGTGGATACTGTTGGGCGTCATAAATAATTTCCCAGTGGGCGTGACTGTTGAGGTGCCCACGTGGTGGTGGCTTAGGACTCTGAAAGTCATACCTATGTGTGTACAATGTTCACGTTTGTAAATATAATTTATTATGGTGGATGCTGCCGAAGTCTTGGATGACAGTGAAGATATTGGTGGAAGATATAACAGTTTAAAAGTAGTTAAAACATAATGTTTTCGGTTTGCTTTTTTGCTACAGCCATTGCCATTGACACTATTTTGTTTCAGGCTTGGCGTTTGTGGCCTACCCTGACCTGGTCACCCGACTGCCGTTGCCCACCCTCTGGGCCCTGCTCTTCTTCCTCATGCTCTTCACCCTCGGATTGGACTCCCAATTCGCCATCGTGGAGAACATCATCACCTGTATTTTGGATGAGGTTCCTTCGCTCCGACGGAAGAAGTCCCTGGTGGTCATCGGAGTGTGTCTCACGCTCTTTGTCTTGGGGATTCCTCTCACCACTCAGGTATGTTTCAAGTTTTTTTTCTCAATAATTAGAGCCGTGAATGTTTCGCCTATGAACTGCTTACGAATAAATCCCCAGAAAAAGTAACCAAAATAAACGAGCATTTCCACTTTTGTATTCTAAACGAATGTATTATGGAACAATATGTCAGTATAATGAGCAGAATTTCATCATTCTTCCGAGGTGCTTTTTAAGGGCATTAGAAGCTTATGCCTGAAACTTGATCCAACTGTTTTTGGAACGTGTTGAAGTTCGCTTGGTTCAGGGCGTCTCAAACAAAATAGTGCACCGTTTGGAAATTAAATCGTTGTGTATTCGTGCCCACCCTGCCCCATAGATGTTGATTACTATTTTCAGTATTGATTCACCGTTTTGCTCTTGTCGCACAGGGTGGCCGCTATTTCATAGATCTGCTCGACTCTTACGCCGCTGGATCGCCCTACCTATTCATTGGTTTCATCGAACTGATCGTCATGTACTGGGTATACGGAGTAAAAAATTTCTACCGTGACCTGGAATCGATCCAGGGCTTCAGTCCCGGCCTGCGTCTCAAGTCACACTTAACTGTCATCTACGGCACCATCTCCCCTGTGCTGGTTGGGGTAAGTACAGGCTGGCTTAACATGCGCAGTGGAAGGGGTCCTAGAGTGCCCCCCCGCCTATTTTACCAAAGTGGCAGGAGAACTGCTCCCTGCCGAAAAAATGATACTTGCCTGTGATTGAGCAAGTTTATGAGCGCATCGATTGAAGACATTATTTTGGAAATTGGTCGGTGTTTTCTTTTAACTTATTGACTTCAAATTCAGAGCCATGTTTTGGGACCGTCTCAATCGTGTTCACACTAGTTCGTCTGCACTGTAGACCGAGTGGTGATGTAATGACGTCATATAACCGGGATTATATGTCAATTTCGCCTCAAATAAAGGTCACAGTTCAGTTCATTGACCCTTAATTCTGGTCAGATGACATTACCTAGTATGACGTATGTTATGCTGTGACTTCATAGTAACGCTACTCAATGTCAAGGTCAAGGTGACAGGTATATTTCAAGGGTCCTTTTTCATGCATATACTGCCCAAAGGCTGCTTTTTCACATATATTTAGCAAAACACGTCAAAGCAGATACTTATCACTTCAAGTCGTAACAGATCACTACGTCCTTCATTCACTACACGCTCTGTCAGCACAGGATAATCAATGTCCCACCCACCCCTCCCCCCCTGCACGCTCAAGAATCATTCCTTTCCACATCGTATCAACAAAATCAGACAAGTCCAGTTTGTCAGTGTTCGGGTTTTCTAAAAAAACTTATAACACAAGTTGAACTTGTTCTCGAAGAAAGGGCGCCCATCAACGATTAAACTTGGCAATCTGCCCATTTTGTATTCCACTATATTCTTCCATTTTGAAATTTTTGAAAATGATATTTATAAACCATCGATTCCGATTTGACCACAACTGAAATACTGATTAGCACTTAAAACGATGAAGTTAACGACATCCAAGGTCGACAGAGAACCAAAAAAATACATTGCTGACGTTGAGAATGAAGTTGTGGGGGGCTGAAAGTTTTTTGTTAATTTTCAAAGTCGTTGCATCCCAAAAGTATTGAGAATCATCGCATTCCGAGAAAAGATGCTGCGTTGTTTCAACTTCGCCTCAGTTGTTACAGAACAGGTCTGGGACAATATTTCTTATGCACCAGTAACGTCTGGTTGGAAAGTATCAGCGTATTAGTCTAAACTGAAGAGTTTGAAGCTTTGTTTACCTGGTTATTTTGAAATGCATTTCAAAGATTTTACGCCAATATTTATCAAAATTGGTTCCTTCAGCTTGCCATTTTCTTGGGCATTAGGTGTTATGTCTTCCAGCTATCGAATGGAAAATAACTTTGCCTTCATGTGTTTGAAATTTATATCTTCCCCTCCTATATTGACCAAATACCCTACCTCACGTTGTTCTGGTTGCAACGGTGCAGTTCCCGTTATCACCCTTCTCCACTCACGTGGAATCACTTGATTCCAGGCATAATAGGTCAGGGGATCAACTCTTACCGCTGGATAGCCCAATGGCTGCTATAGTGCGTTATGTTTTACATTAATGAAAATATGTCATATCTTTACGTTACAGGCCAGTGATCTTGAATGATCTTTCCGTAAAATTTTCAGAGATCATTGTATGACACATAACGTCTATAACCTTTGTCTGATTTTCGTATATCTGTTTTGCATAATCACGGCATTCCCAAAAGGTCTCTAGCACGCCCCGGATTTGATTTTTACGACCTCGTTTGACTTTGAAGATGTTACCCTAGGTCAATGAAACTTGGCTATAATGCAGGTTAGGTGGGGTAATGTAGGTTACCATATCCCTCTTCCACACCTAATTGCGTGTTTATATAACCCTCTTTGATTTTTAGATCGCCGTGGGCACTTTAGGTCGCCTTTTACTGTGCGTTGACGTTAGACCTCTCTCCACTGAGTGTCTTGTGATTTATTCCTGATTTGCGAAGTACAGTACTATCTGCTGAAACGCAAATATTTTAGAGATTCCTGACTATTTATTTCAGTAAATATTGCTGATCGAAACTAATTAATAGGTTTTTAGCCCCTGTACTAATATCGGTTTCCCTCAACACCGGCATTAATCTTGCGGAAGTAGGACCTTACCATGAGAGATGCATCTCTGGTTTGATTTAACAACAGCGTTTTATCAAAATTGTTTGGCATTGCAAGTGCGCCGTGGACGAATGCTAATTATTTAAACTATGGGGTTGCAGTTGATTCTTCTCCTGAGCTGGATCGAAGCGGGGCCTTTGGAGTCTGGTGGATACACTTACCCATATTTGGCCAACGTCATCGGATGGATCATCGCCATTAGCATCATGGTCGTTGTTCCCATTGGTTTCTTCATAGATGTCACCTTCTTCCAGACCGGTGGCGTGATAAAGGTACGTATATTCATTCAGCAAATGGATGACTCGTGCGTGTGCGCGTGTGTGCGTGCATGTGTGTGTGTGTGTGCGTGTGCGTGTGTATGTGTATGTGTGTGCATGTGTATGTGTGTGTATGTGTATGTGTGTGGGTATGGGTGTGGGTGTGGGTGTGTGTGTGTGTGTGTGTGTGTGTGGGTGTGTGGGTGTGTGTGCGTGTGTGCGTGTGTGGGTGAGATAGTGTGCGTGTGTGGGTGAGATAGTGTGCGTGTGTGGGTGAGATAGTGTGCGTGTGTGGTTGAGATAGTGTGCGTGTGTGGGTGAGATAGTGTGCGTGTGTGGGTGAGATAGTGTGCGTGTGTGGGTGAGATAGTGTGCGTGTGTGGGTGAGATAGTGTGCGTGTGTGGGTGAGATAGTGTGTGTGTGTGGGTGAGATAGTGTGCGTGTGTGCGTGGAGAAAAAGTGGATCCAATTCTGCCCATGCTCCAGAGCTCCTTTATGTCTCTCGCCTGAAGGTGTCGGTAGCAAACTATATTTAGTTAACATGCACGACTAACTGATGCTGGCATTGGTCATGATTAATACTGACATTTTAGGTATTCGTCTCTCTAGGTACCTCACTACAGGGAAGGCTTTAATTGGAGTGGATGGCAAAAATCCGAGTAGTGTTGGATATGGCTATGGAATTTAACTGAACTTGAGAGTTCCCTTAGTCGTGACCAGTGGATATAAATCCGATATAGATGGATGGTGGTAGTTTGCAAAAGGATTTGCCTGGATTTGTCGCGCACCCATCGGATTTGGGCCGATATGGATGTGAGTTGTACCGCCATTGACGTGCTCTAGTTTTGATGGAGTGTCTCTTCCGGCGCCGGCAGCGTTTGAGAGGCTCTCTGAGAGCCACCGAAGAATGGTACAAACACAGCGAGAACATCGCGCAGCGCCAGAAGGCCGGCAACAGTCCGACCCTGGCCGGCTTCGACAACCTCGCCATAGACAACAATCAGTTTTACGAGTATAACAGTAGGTTGTAGGCCTCGTAGGATAATTCTTTTAACGGATAGTTTTCAACGTTTCAGAAGCAAACATATTATAGTTGCATTCGGTAGGCATCTAGTGCATAGAAGTGGTCGGATTGGGGTGAGTGTGTGTTTACTCCACTGAGTTTTAGCTGGTTGTAACACAGACAGTTGGCTTTCAGACGTGGGCTGGAAGGTGAGCGTGTAACAGATGAACCAATCTCTGACGCGAGCTATTTTCTTGCTTCCATCAGCTGTGCAATTCATGAGCAAATTGTGGCATCGTCATGCTAGCAGCCGCATGAGTTTTCATTGAGGAATCCGAATGTGCGTTTACAAAAAGACGACTATTATGTTTTTTTTCATAAACATAGAAACCATGCCATAACATAAGCGATTGAAGGATATATACGGTCCTATAGATAAGGTTTTACTTTCGCAGAATTTCTGTCAGTTTATCACTGTCGTATGTACCACCGTATATGTATTCTGCTATATTCAGCAGCACGAGCGTTTTATTAAGCATAATGTATAATAATCAATTCTCCAAGTTTTAATCAGATACGTTTGCACGTATGTGAACAAATCTGCAATTGGAATAGCTAGATATCAGCTTGGTGAGGCCATAGCCCTGGATGTTTACACAAACTCAAAACTGTTTGCGCAAGTCATCTAATCATCAGCATTGTTTTATACGTATGTGGCGGGGAAAACATTCAAGTGTTCTTATTCATGATGTGATTGTACACACTTACATTTGTCTGGTGTTTAACTTGAATAAATATGAATGCCTAATATACGCACAGATATAGGAAGAGCCTTCGAGGTGTTTTATATGTTCTCCTCCAAAAAATAACTACTTACTAAAGCGCCTTCGTCCTTCTGTCACACACTGGGATTTGAGTAATGGGGGAGGAGGACGGGAGGAGTAAGCTCCACCAGGCCCCCATCGGCCACTGTTGCCAGGGTCGACAAACACGCCATTTTGTCATTCTAAATGGTGACAGCCAAAAGCGGGCAAGGTGACATAGAGTAGCCGACATGCTTCTTCTAGACAAATACGGAAAAAATCTACGGAATCGGCACCTGTAGCTTGAGCTCACAATGTTTTTCAACAACCAGGTGGCTCCGGGATGTCCCTCGGTATCCTAGTAACGCAGAACGTGCCACATTTCACAGCATGGGCTGGTGACAGACTTATGGTTTGCGCTTTCCAATGGTGACACACTGAACAGTTTTTTTGCCCCTGGCTGTTGCGCTGCGCACGCTCACCACCTGAACAGCACTGCCTGCAGTATAATTTCGTGCTGTGGCACCCGCCCCACCGGTCCCTATGTTTTATGTGAGACGGATAGCTGTGACCAGTTGCAGTGTATTCTGTGTGTATTTCACCTCCGGTTACTTTGTGGAAAATTCGGCTTAACAACACAGCCGTGGGTGTCATTCAAGTTTTATCGTATCATAGGTAGATCAAGTTTACCGTTGTTCACAGTTTCAATCGAGTTTTTAAGGCCTCCTAATTATAGTTTTTTACTGACCATCACAACGCATGACTGATATAATTATATAACATTTGACTATCGAAACCCAGCGAGACGAGACTATCCGAACCCAGTGTGGTGAGAGTTTGTGGTACATAGGTTGTTTGCTCCCATTTCGTGACTGCTGTGGCGATTACGCATTGCCCTGATTTAAGACCAAACTCAACTGAACAAAGCAGTTAGTTGAGTCCATTTAGGGTGTTTGGAGGAAAACTGTTTGCGGCTCACCCTTTAAAGGATACAATTTCCCATCGGAAGGGCATTGACCGTCAAAGAGGCACTCCTCACGTGTTATACTGCAGACCCTAAGGCCTGAAGGTTCCCCTTCCCTAGCTACATCCTAGATCGCTTACTGTCACGGGGAGGTATTCTGCTTTCCATTTTCCCCAGTGTTCAATAATCATCCTAAATATCCGTACCCCTTTCGGCTATTTGGCTCCCCCTTCCAACTCCTGACGTCTTTTCTTACTGACTAAATCCCGACTGCGTTTACTTCCGAAGGGGCTTTAAACTTTCCTGACCTCTAAAATGTTGGGGCCGGAAAGACTCACCATGAAATTGCCTAAATGCTCCCCAATGTAGCATAGTTGCCCAATACCGAGGATCCGCGCTCCATGGCCAAATTCTAGATTTGTTATTGAGCGATACCGCAGAAGGACCCGTGCATAGAAAATTTGTCATGATATATTTAGCGCAACACTGAATTCCATTGCACAAAAGCAAATCGCAGCATACAAAAAATCACAGAGACAAGAAAACCGACGACCCTGCGCGAGAGACGGGTGGCCCGACTGCTAGCCAGGACAGCCCAACTGCACAGTGTACAAGGGGCGCGGGCCGAATCCAACCCGGCTGGTGACCCTTATACAGCGGCTGGGACCCCTCTGCTGAGGCGTCCCCCCATATGGCGACCCGCTGACGGCCCCAACAATCATCACTATCATCACCACCCTAAGCACAGTGGTGCGTATCCATGGTGACGCTCCTGCGAGCACGATACAGCGGCACTCGAACATCAAACGGTAACGCTGACATACTACTCATACTGATCAGTCACGCTTTCCAGTGATCGACCACACTCTTTGGGCTCTCGTGGGCGGAAACTCCGTGGAGGGGGGGCTGTTGTCGACACCGTTGTGGGACTCATCTCCACGTAGCCATAGTGGATAAGAGACAGGAAACAATGATGTAGGGAGCGACATCGTCATAACCTAACACATTCAGGTTTACGATAGTAGCGTTATGGTTGACTCTTTATAATCCACTGTTACAAGCTGAGCTCGTCAATGTATAAACTACCACCTCGTCTGATCCTGGTCCGTGCTCAGATGATCGGATAACCCACTACGAGACGTAGTGTCCCATCCATTCAATAGCCATTCACAGACAGTATATCATCGGATACAAGTCAGAATGGAGCCCGGATGGAGTGCTACCCACCGAACGAAAAACCCTGTACACCTTCATGTTCATCCAAGGACAACAGCCTATGAAGCCCCTCTCCTAAATCCCCCTCCCATACGGCCAGGACATACACATGCACAAACACATGCACACACACAAACACACGCACACATACACGCACGCCCTGGACGTTCCACTTAGTGCTGCCATAGCACTACGCCTCTGCCAGCTTTACAGTCATTCGTCACCAAAAGTCCCGGGCATGGCGGCACGGAAAATGTATAAGAACGTCTGTCTACATATCTCTGTAATACAATAAATAATTCGCATTGTATGCAAGTTCTTACTGAGAGCACAATACAGTACCTGGTCAACTTTGCTTTGAAGTGTCTTCAGAAAATCAGAAACACTACCTTTCCGCTCTGTTCCCGCTTTCTTCGAACATACAAACCCGAACACACAACATTGGCTGTCGCATCTGCCATCCACTTCGGCTGACCGCAGTTTTGGGCGAGTGGTGTCTCAGACACCTATACCTGGCTGACAAGCATCACGGCACCCCACAATGACTAGCGCCGCGCTGCCGCCGGCAGCGCTGCCTCGCCGCTCGGTTCCATCACGCGCACAAAAAGTAGTTCCCTTGATCTTCACTCACGCATACGTCCGGCAGTAGTGGCGGGGCAGATCGCTTATGGAGTCGAACTGGTCCGCAGCGGCAGAGGGATAACACCCCCCTCTGAAATTAGAGAGAGTGTCTTGAGTTAGGCCATATGGACAGGCTAATCTACCAGCCTGCGGCCCCTTCCGGAGGCTACAAGTTCAAGCTTATTTAGAGAAAGGCTTCGGAAAAACTACTAGCAATATTGGCCCACCCACACAAAGTTATCCTCCTCTGCTCACTACTTTCTCGCAGAATGATAATTGTTGGGGTTAACGACGCACCAACTGCCGATGCTATAGGGCCTCAACGCCTCTCACTCTGTTGAGAGGCATTCGGGGGTCAGATCAGCTTATTCAGAGGCTCCAATGGGAATGAACCGAGACCGATGAATTAAGAGACTACGATGCTATCCACCAAGCCATCCATCCCCACTCTTCAGATGCTGTAAGCCCAGGACGATAAGGACAACATGAAGAATAATAAGGCAACAAGTTTCCGACGAAAATACTGACACAAAGAAGCCCATGACAACTAAGCTATGTACAATATATATATATATATGTATATATATATATATATATATATATATATATATATATATATATATATAGTTTCGTTAAAAATGACAGAGAACTTAGCGTTCGTTCTTTTTGAGTTCAGAGACTCAAGCTTGCGAATTAATCGTCTATCGTCTTGGTCAAATTGATGCAGAACTGAACTAAAGGCCATTGCATGCGACGTTTCATTGTTACGAACAACATATTCGGGCATAAGTGATGCATATAGCACTAAAGTGATACATATATAGTGATAATAATAGCAAAATACAGTTCAAAACACTCATCGTCTCGGATCGAAAATGGTTAAGACTTCTTTGAATCAGTGGTTTAGAAATTTGAATTCAATCACACGAAATCAAACGGAGAGCGCTTATCATTAGAAGATCAATAATTATCAATGAAAACTATCCAATGCGGCATAATTATCGATAGATCAGAACATTAAATACTAGCCTAGCGTCCTTACCCATAAAAGTCCCGCCCCCAACACTATCACATTATAACCTAGGCCCAAGAGGGCACTGTCAAACACGGATAGCGCCGAGGCGATGTTCATTTGCCTATTGATTGTGGGATTGATGTCCCTGATGTATACTGCCTCCAGCACTTGGAGGCACAATACCAAAGCCAAACTATACTAACCAGAGACATGCTGGTCCAAAACACGGACATCCTAGCGAGATGCCATGATAAGAGAAGGCTCCAAGTGCTGGAGGCAGTATACATCAGGGACATCAATCCCACAATCAATAGGCAAATGAACATCGCCTCGGCGCTATCCGTGTTTGACAGTGCCCCTCTTGGGCCTAGGTTATAATGTGATAGTGTTGGGGGACTTTTATGGGTAACGACGCTAGGCTAGTATTTAATGTTCTGATCTATCGATAATTATGCCGCATTGGATAGTTTTCATTGATAATTATTGATCTTCTAATGATAAGCGCCCTCTGTTTGATATCGTGTGATTGAGTTCAAATTTCTAAACCACTGATTCAAAGAAGTCTTAACCATTTTCGGTCCGAGACGATGAGTGTTTTGAACTGTATTTTGCTATTATTATCACTATATATGTATCACTTTAGTGCTATATGTATCACTTATGCCTGAAGATGTTGTTCGTAACAATGAAACGTCGCATGCAATGGCCTTTAGTTCAGTTCTGCATCAATTTGACCAAGACGATAGACGATTAATTCGCAAGCTTGAGTCTCTGAACTCAAAAAGAACGAACGCTAAGTTCTCTGTCATTTTTAACGAAACATGTATCGATAAAAATCTGCTCCCAAACTATACTAACTTCAAGATATATATATATATATATATATATATATATATATATATATATATATATATATATATATTTGAAAAACCGGGGAAGCAGATCGTTTTCTAAACATATCGTGTTGAATTTTACAACAGCATTGAGGCCAATCACTTTTCTTCCATTTGTTTCTATAAGCCTGATCTTATTTTTCTGTTCTTTGTTGGTTTTTTTTCGAAAAGCACGTTCATAGTTATACAGTAAGTAAAGAAAATATGGAGCAGCATTCTTTTAGGATCGGTTTCGGTTTATTCGCAAACCATCTTCAGCAAAATTCCACATCTTTCATACAATCATTTAACTAACAATCAAATACCCAAGTCACCATGTTGTTTTAATTTCTAACAAATAAATTATCTAGGTCACCATCTTACTCTTTCTTCCACAGTTGAAACGGAAGGCACTTCCCAGTCAAAATTGTTGTCAAAAATAAATCACGATGTTGTCCTCATGGAAAGCCAACTGGCACACTCTACTCCAGAGAAAATCATAGATCTTATCTGCAATAAGTAAGGCGCGGACCTTCCAAAAGGCTGAGGTAAACTTTTGCCTTTGCTTGTGCGTTGAGTCTTGGGTTTTTCTCTCGTATATAAACTGTTTCTTGCATGGCTAGTCTTCTGGCATCTCTGGCTCTTGCTATGATTTTCGTGTTGTTTGAGTACGAGTGTGTGTCGTGTGAGGAGTGTGCTGCTGTGGTGTTTTTCAGTGTGCTTTAGTGGTGTGCCTAACTGTTTGTGGTATGTGAGACGCCTGCTGAGTGTTGTGGATGTTTTGCCAATGTAAGTGTTTCCGGGATGGAGCGCGCCGTCTTCCATATTGCATGTATATTGGTAAACTACATTGGTCTGTTGGAGGTCGGTCTTGTCACGAGGTGACTTGAGCATTTGATTGCTAGTTAAATGTGTGCATGAAAGATACGTGGGATTTTGCTGAAGATGGTTTGCGAATAAACCGAGACCGGTCCTAAAAGTATGCTGCTACATATTTTATTTACTAACTGTATAACTATGAACGTCTTTTTCGAAAAAAACCAACGAAGAACAGAAAAATAAGATCAGGCTTATAGAACAAATGGAAGAAAAGTGATTGGCCTCAACGCTGCTGTAAAATTCAACACAATATATATATATATATATATATATATATATATATATATATATATCGAACACATGACTTCACAAACGAGCAGTAGAAGCGAGCAGATTTGTTTTAGATTTAAAGAAAGGCTGTCAAGAGTGCAAATTGAGAAGAAGAAGAAAATGGTGTATTTATTAAAGTCAGAGCTTAACGAACTTTATGTGAGACTTAAATCTATTCCATGACCTTTGCTACGACTTCGGACAAAAATACCGAAAGTAACATTAAACTTATTCGAAACATTAAATCTAAATCTAAAAAAACTTTCTGCGGCTCAACAAGCAATAATAGTATTTAACGAACAATGCATTCAAGAGAATCTGCTCCCTAACTATACGAACATAAGACTTCACGAACGAGCAGTAGAAGGGGGCAGATTTGTTTCTAGATTTACAGAAAGGCTGTAAAGAGTGCAAATTGAGAAGAAGAAGAAACTGGTGTGTTTATTGAAGTCGGATCTTAACGAACTTTATGTAAAACTTAAAACTATGTTATGTCCTTTGCTAAAACTTTGCACAAACATACCGAAAATAACATTAAGCTTATTCGAAACATTGAATCTAAATTTAAAAAAAACTTTCTGCGGCTCGACAAACAATAGTATTTAACGAACAATGCATTAAAGAGAATCTGCTCCCTAACTAAACGAACATAATACTTCACGAACGAGCAGTAGAAGGGGCAGATTTGTTTCTAGATTTACAGAAAGGCTGTAAAGAGTGCAAATTGAGAAGAAGAAGAAACTGGTGTGTTTATTGAAGTCAGATCTTAACGAACTTTATGTAAAACTTAAACCTATGTTATGTCCTTTGCTAAAACTTTGCACAAACATACCGAAAATAACATTAAGCTTATTCGAAACATTGAATCTAAATCTAAAAAAACTTTCTGCGGCTCAACAAGCAATAGCATTTACCAAACAATGCAAAACACTGAGAATCCCTCACAGACCCTACCCAGTGGCCAACTCGCCGTTCCCTCCACACTAGACCGTGGTCACTGAGAATCCCTCACGCACCCTACCCAGTGGTCAACCCACCATCCCTCTAAACTAGACTGTGGTCGCTGCAAGTCCCCTCACAGACCCTACCCAGTGGTCAACTCGCCGTTCCCTCCACACTAGACTGTGGTCGCTGCAAGTCCCTCACAGACCCTGCCCAGTGGTCAACTCACCATCCCTCCACACTGGACTGTGGCCACTGAGAATCCCTCACAGACCCTACCCCGTGGTCAACTCACCATCCCTCCACACTGGACTGTGGCCACTGAGAATCCCTCACAGACCCTACCCCGTGGTCAACTCACCATTCCCTCCACACTAGACTGTGGCCACTGAGAATCCCTCACAGACCCTACCCAGTGGTCAACTCACCGTTCGCTCCACACTAGACCGTGGTCACTGAAAGCAGAGGCTCGGTGGGCTTCGGCGGTTTGGCATGCTTGAGGAACTCCTCCTGGCTGTGGGGTTTCCTCCGGAGGGAGGCGGCGCTGGCTCTTCGCTGCACGCCCGCGTCAGGGCCGGGCTGCATGCCCTACCGGTGCAGAACAGAAACTACTCACACTCCCGTCAAAGCACGCAGTCGAGATGGCGGCCAAACAATCGGACAGCGGCTTGTGACGTAAATCCAACACCCCATCAGAGTGCAGAGACTGGCGAGCACTGCAGCCAGCTGCTCATATCAGCGATTCGGGGCCAAAGGCGGAACAGAAAGTGCATTAAAAGTGGATACCTATGTGTCTCAGAATTTTTAGAAAGAAAAGCTGACACCGTTTAGCGCATTTCAATGTTAACTGTAACTAACTTCATTCCTGAACTAGTGATGGTGTCGATCTCTTTAAATATACAAGAGCACTACAAAGCAAATGACTTGCTCTTCTCTCCAGTATGGGCCTTAGACACATTCACCGCGGAAGCTTTCCTCACCTGCCGTTTGGCGGCGCTGGTTTCGTCCGGCATGCCCTCCTCCGGCACGGCCGCCATCTTGAGCCGCTGCTGCTGCTTCTGCTTCCTCTCCCGCGAGCGTTCCATCTGTCTCTTCTTTTTCGTCACGCGGCCAGTACCGTCCCAGCTGAGAAGGGTCGGGACAGGTCAGCGGACACATGGAACTACAACGGACAGGGCCATCCCAGCTGAGGAGGGCCGGATTAGTCAGCGGCAGTCAAACTACAACGGACAGGGCCGTCCCAGCTAGGGCCGGGGCAGATCAGCCACAGGTCAAAATACCACGGACAGGGCCGTCCCAGCAGAGGAAGGCCGGGACAGGTCAGCTGGCACGTCGAACTACAACGGACGGGGTCGTCCCAGCTAGGGCCGGGCAGATCACAGACAGGTCAAAATACCACGGACAGGGCCGTCCCAGCAGAGGAGGGCCGGGACAGGTCAGCTGGCACGTCGAACTACAACGGACGGGGTCGTCCCAGCTAGGGCCGGGGCAGGTCAGCAGACAGGTCAAAATACCACGGACAGGGCCGTCCCAGCAGAGGAAGGCCGGGACAGGTCAGCAGGTGCGTCAAGCTATACAGGGAAATAGTCAGGGGATAAAGGCTTGCAAAATCCTTGGAAATCTGAGCAGCACACTTACAAATTGGAATTCCTTAAATGTTTCCTTCAGAAAAAATGGGCGCACATCTGCAATCAAAGGTAGCAGAAGTGGGGCGAGGGGCACCGGCGTGGAAGGGTGGAATCAGTTATTGAGACGACCCAAAATTGACTTCGCCATCTGTAATGGGCCATCTAGTATACGCGCACACTGATCCTCTCCTCTCCCCTTACTCCTAGCAGCTTACTTCGTCAGTGCTTGAAACTGATACATGTTTCCTTATTTTTACCCAGACTTTATTTTATTTTCTATTTATCTACTTTATTAATTTTCTCCAGACATAATCAAAGGCAGCTAAAAGGCCCTTTTCACGGTGTTCTCACCTTGAGTTCCGACATGGCGTCGTCGTCAGTGGTGATCCCAGCTCTCTCTTCGTTGATTCTGGCCTCTCTCTCCCTCAACAGTTTGTTTCGCACGGGTCTACGCGCAATATAGCGAGTCCCGTCCGAGCGCACCTTCACCTTGTACTGGAACTGCCCCTCCTCACTCGCGCCCCTATTGGCAGGTAGTGTGGAGCTGTGGTTCCTCGGCCCGCCGCCAGGGGAGCTCACGTAGCGATACTGGCGCAGCGACGCCCCGAACGGTTGAGATTGAGACTGCTTCGGTGCGGAGAGGTGGGAGTTCACTGGTGAGCTGCGAGGGACTTGAGTACGCTTCATGATCTGCTGGTACAGCTGCTGCTGCTGCCGCTGCATCGTCTCCTGCAGGTTCTCCGCGTTCGTGTAGTGCGTCTGGTACGGCAGGAACGTCACGTAGTTGCGATTCTTCTCCACGGCGTTCACACTGTTGATGACGTTCTTGTTCTTGGTCGGCGTCTGCTGCAGCGGCGGCAGGCGCATGCACTTGCGGCAGTTCTTGCAGGAGACCTCGCTGTAGGTATCGGAGTCGAAGTTAACCTGTAGCGACAGATCGCGGGTGGTGCCCGCAGGCGTCGGTGCCGCCAGCGTCAGGGTCGACTGTCTCAGCTCTCGGCTGACCTCGTCCGCCACCACGCCCAGCTCCAGCGTCAGCGGCGTGCTGCGGCTGGAGTCGCCCGTGTTGTACGCGCTCGAGCTGTCTTTCTCCTCGCCCGCGTCCTTCCTGACGCGGCGAGCCGGCTTGGAGTCGGCACTGCTCTGACTGTCGTTGGTCGAGCTGGTGCACTGCCACGCCTCCACCGGCTCCGGCTCCGGCAATGGCTCCGGAACCGACGCCTTGATCCACTTCTCCACCTCGCATCGCGACCGGGTGGAGCCGGGGGGAGGAGGCAGTGGAGCAACCCCTCCCGGGCAGTAGGGCTGGCAGTAGAGTGGCTCGTCAGTCTCGCTACACTCAGGTATCGTCTCGTAGATGTGGTCCTCGACGCTGGGCCGGGCGGCTGACTTGCGCTGCGCCGCCAGGGACTCGCACTCCTGCTGGATTCCCACCATTTGCTTGTTGACCAGGTACAGCTCGCGGTCGATGGTGGAGCCTGGAGAGGGGGCTGCGTGTTTGCCGCGGGATGCGCTGCTGCTGCCGGTGCCGCTGCTGCTGCCGCTGCTACTGCTGCTGCTGCCTCCACTCTTCATGGTGTCACGCTTCTCCAGCCAGCCGGGAGGGTCCCCGGCCGGTGACGGGCAGTCATTTACCCTGGCGAAATCAGAATGGCAATCAATATTCCTAACGCAACTGAAAACCAGATTTTTTACATATCTGTCCATATACACTGTTAAACACACTATATACATATACGCCACATAAACACAGGAAACTTGAAATTTAAGAACAAAGTGGATATTTCCGAAAGATCTGCCTATTCCCGATATAAATATGTGGTTCAAAGCAAAGGAAACCTCATTATATCAAATTTTTTAAGAAATACAACTAAGCTTAGCGAGGTGGGGGTTGGGTGGAGATGCTGGAGGGAGGGCCATGTTCCAATTGATATTTAAGCAAAACAATTCAGGCATGTTGGAAGCAAATTCGATAATACTCAGTTTGTCGCGTACTATGGGTAGCGAAAAACTGTCAGGTTATATTTGGTTACAAGGGTCATTCTTTAAACAAGACGGAATCAAAGCACAACGTTGCATACGTTTTACATTTTAAATTTATTCCTCCGGAGTCAAACGAATACACCTCTGCCGTGAGCTGAGGCCGGGGGACGTACAACAACAACAACAACAACGAAAGATGGGACAGCAATGTTCTGGCCGGTGTTGATAACCCTATGAACAAAATTTAAAGAAAACCGGAGACATCAGGGTGCAAAATCGACCATCGATAACACGAAGTCTGGAATGTGGAATAGCCGATGTGACTCTTGTCGAGGTCGTCAACTGACTTGAGGTAGAATAATTCATGTACCATGACATATTCGAGGTCACAGCCAGCGCACTATAACTTATAGTGGCTTTCTATCCTTCTTTATTTACAAACGGTTAAGAGGGTCGAATGCACGGCGGATATATAAAATATTTTCAGTAAGGTGAGGGTTCTAATTATGTCCCTTTCCTTTCCTTCCAAGAAAGTCTATAATAAATTGGTTTCGGCCCATTCCATTCCACTTGTTTCAATAATAACTTGTAGAGGAATTCCCCTGTTCCGTGGCATTCCCAACAAGACCAGGGAAATCTTCTCCATTTCCATCCCGTCCCATAATTTTCACCCCACCTTCCTTTGCAGCAGGCCTATATTGCATACCTGTTGTCCAGGTTCTGTTGCAACGGAACAGGAGCACAGACGTCGCCTTCGTTCGTCTCCAGCGGGCAGTCATCGTTGCCGTGCTGCAAACACGCCAAACAGCACGCGTGAACAGATCCTGTCATCCGACAAAAACAAACAACACATAGCCGGCTCAGAAGTCGCTCCCGCTCCTGCCGTTCAGATGGTGAAAAACCGAGACAGATTGTGGTCCCGATCACAAGCATTAGGTAAACACGGGGCCACAAAACCAGGTGCCGTCGCCCAGCGATCAAACATCACCGACGGGCACACTGACGGGCCACAGCTGGCGCTATAAAAAGCGGGCTCCGACACCACCGCCTCCCAGCCACCACCGCTCCCGCCGATGGGGAGGGGCATCAGGAGCTGCCACTGAATCCGCTGGGGAAGCAATCTGACTGTCGCACAGTACATTGCTAAGAGAGGCAGCTCAGGCTGTCGCACTGTGGGTAGCCGCGGGAAGAAATTCCAATGGCGAGGTCATGATACGTCCCTGACCCTAGGTCATCGATATGGAAAATCCCGGCACATGTTTTGTAGCACTCAGTGGGCCAATTATGTGGTATAGGTTTCAATGCGATAGATTCACCATTTCTTACTTATGCCACCTAAAACATTTTTAGGTGAGGTCACTTGACCTGCACTAGTGACCTAGCCTGAGATGACCCAACCTTAAAATTTTGGGGAAATTTGCGGACCTGATCAAGGATAAGGTGTGCCAAATACGACGGCGCTTCGCACCGCCGTTTTTCGTACCACCGGAAAACCCGAGGGGGTGTTCAAACGCCCCCTACCGGGGCGAGGATTAAAGTTCAAAGCTTACTACCCTATTTCAAACCATGAAATAATCCCTTACCATCTGGCAGGGCATGTCGCGTGATAAATGCTAACAAATAGCATGGTCATGCAACCGCACATGTCGCAAGCCGCCGCAAGCTGCCAGATTCATGATTACCCGCGATGCTTGGGTCAACCCAGGGTAGTAAAACAAGAGGCAATGCCTTTGTTTTGAGCGACTGAAAGTTGAAACAAACATGTGGTTTCCTGATTTTGAAACCTATTTTGTCCATACATAGGTCCTTTTGGAAATTTCGACAAAGTGGTCTATTCAAAGAAAAACAAAAGTGGTAATGTCAAACAAAAGTCAGGAACCATTTCAATTGTTCGCAGAACCTTTAATGTAAGAGGCCGTTCGCTGGGTGCCGGGCTCTTCATTGGATTCTTATCTAACGACGTTCGGTCTAGCCTCGTCTTTCGAGCCCATCTCGCGCCGTGGTTTCCCGGAACGAATTGAGAGCATTAGCGTAAGCGATACGCAGGCACGTTCGCACATATCGCGTGTGCAACGGCCTATTTGGCGGGCTCGAGAGGCCGTGTAGCAAATCCGGGCCGTGTTTCCACTCAAATGCTGCGCACAGGGACCCAGCGGAGCGACTCAGCTGTCCTTAAAATGCAGCACGGTGACATCTCGGCCACATCGGGTGGGGCCGTTCATATGCAGATCGCCGCCGGCGTGTAGCTGCGTGCACCACGTGATCCACATGTGGACGCTGTCTTCTGAAACGGATTCAGATTCATGGTCTGACGCACGCCATATCCAGTGATGGGTTCACACGCACCAACGTAGAAAGTCGTCTCAAAGTGGATTGTGGCCAATGGCGCCAACCAATTTTTAAGATGTATTTTGGTACCAGAGTTTTGAAAGCTAACCATTTCTCTGCATATGGGATCTAACCTTTTCTCTATACATTGGCGGATCCAGGAGCAAGTTTTGGAGGTAGCCAAACCAACGTTTGGGGGGGGGAATCGATAAAAAATTGCAAAAACAGTTTTTAAGAAAAAAACGGCCAAAATTAGGCCTTTGGAAGGCAAAATATAATATTTTAGGCTTTGGTGGGGGCCACGACTCTGTTGCCTCCCCCTGCATCCGCCAGCGTCTCAATAAAGGACCAACCACCCAATTACACTGGTATCCGGCATAAACAGCGAAAGGATGGGCACCGGCGCACCGGAGCCTCCCTCTTCCCCCTGGACGGAGCAAGGGGAGGGGTCACTCTCTAAATAGGCCACCATAGCACTAAAGCTGTGCATTATTACTACTGCTGAGGAAAACGTCACTACCTTAAGTAATTGCTCACAAAACTAAAAACACTCATTACGGCCCCAGACCGCTAGTTTTATTCGGATATACGTTCTTAGCATGAAAATCGTAAGTTCTTGGAGTAGCTTCTTCGATCATCCAAGCTGTGCAGTGATGTGAATTATAATAATGAATCACCATTACTGAGGAAGTTGCCTCAATTATGTGTAAGCAATGCATTTTTAAGTACGGAACTGTACCAAATGTGAAAACATTATATTTATTAGCTTGCTAATACTATTCGTGGATACAGCAATAAAAGTGATGTAAAACAAGGTTAAAAGGATAATTAAAGATACATGTGTTTGGCCCGTGTAGCTTCACTATTTATTTTCTTTGGGGTAGCCGCAGGTGCTGACTATCACCCCTACCAGTATTCAGGGGCCTTTTGTTACCCCTTTCCACCTGAGGATACGCTGCCGCTTTCTCAATACTGAAAGGAGTTACGTATATTAATTGGATTAGGACTGATTATCAGTGATGTAAAGAATATACATTCTAGAGCACCTGGCTTCATGTTTAGTTTCTCCTAAACTCAGCGTTGGAGGATGAAGAGGCGGACCCTGAGCGGAGCGCAGTCCCTCCCCGGGGGCTCCCTGCTCTCTCCGTTGCGTGGTGTGTGGGTTAGACGCGTAGTGGAGCGGAACGTGAACACAACTACATTCTGGAAAGCGCAATTTTTCTAAAGCCGAATTTTGGGACGAACGACTTTGACCCAGGTAAATACACCCAGCATACGCCAGAAGACTTCGATCCGTTGTTATCTCTTGTGATCAGTCTATGCAACCATGGTGTCTTATATTCCTTGTTTGGTTTCTAGGATATTTGGTCACCATACCTATAATCGTTAACGTAGTTTTATCGCTTACAATCTTACATTTTTTCTTTCTTTTATTGGCCTTATTGGAAGCCTGTCCTTTTGTTGCTCCGTGATTTTCAACATCAGATGTCGTCTCTGTATTTCGACAGAAACCTCCATTCTCAAAGTTTCGTTGCTCATTGATTTCCGTCTCTTCGTTCAATTTCGTTCCAGTTTGACTCCCTCAACCCTCCTCTTGGTTTCCGGATAGTGTGGCTGAAGTCAGAATCCGCTCCCAAATTGTGTAGCAGCGGATCAGATCACAGTAAACCTTACACATACCTCTGGGACCCGAATAATACAATACCTATGAAAATGAATGCATCTGTACCACGTGGTGCGGGATACTCGCTTATCACTTTTTACCGTTAAGGATATGCCCCGATGAGACAATTCGACATGTTCTTTGAACAGAGTTCTCAGTCGTTTCATGGCCCTTACTCCAAACTTTTTCAGATAACAAAAAGTCTCAAATATTTAATTGAAACTCGTCCAAAACAAATTGTTGTTTGGCACCCTAAACTTTGTTTTTACATGTACAATTTTAGCGCACAAAAGTGTACTATAATGTCCAAAATAGCTCAAATAAAAGATGTATCCAAAATACTGTTACCCGAACGTCGCAGGGCTCATGGTGCGCGTCGCGTCTAACTTCATTCTTCTATAGACCGGTCTCCGCCTCATTTATGCATTGGTTGGCGAAATTAGCGATAAGGAAACTAATGCTCAGATCCTGGAGGCATCACCACCTTGCAGAAAGGAAATGGCCAAATGTAATGGTGCCGCTGGAATGGATCACTTTCTCTTTTCCTCTCGACTCTCTTCTCTCTCTATCCATCCCACTTTCCATTCTAAGCTTACGGTGAGTAAACAGGAGCAGGTTTTGCACCATGCCAGAGCTTGGACTACTTAGTTCTGGTCCGAAGAAAGCTTAGAGCCAGTTCAAAATCGGAACAGAGGTGGACAGGCCTCGGTGGCAGCCAAATTCTCGGCGCGCACGGGAGGTGCCAGTTTACACCCTGTCACCGTAAAGGGGCACTTGGTTCACACCTGAGTGGTCAGACAGGCTCCCAATTTACGATCGAAGCGACGCCCTTCTATTCCATGGTCACGAAGTGGCTTACCTAAGCTGACAGTTGTAGACCTCGGGCGTAAAGAGCACGCGGCCATTAATTAGCTGCGGAATGTCAGAGGGTCAGAGCTGGAGACTCAACCGTGCTGTTTTCTTTGATCATGCCAAAGAAAATAATGAGAAAAAAACTATCGTCACGCAGAATGATTTTCTCTTGAAAAAAATCAGCTGTCGTAAATGTTGCCTCAGAACTTCAGGAGGCACGGATTCATAGTTTACCGCTCATTTGATTGTGTTTAGCGTGAAAGCCAACAACGGAGAAAGCAGATAACGGGCATAGCCTAGAAAATGAGAACGGGTTTCCATAAAAGCGCTCGGCTAAGCTCTGGACTGAAATGGGAAAGGCACCAGTTTTCAGAGTAAAAGGGACAAAGACGTATCAAAGATATCAACCTCATCCTCCATGTATGTGTCTCCGGCAATGTCGAAAATATCATACATTTCCCGATCTCTGGATATCTCAACACAAGAAATACCAGACGAGAAGCGATAGGAAGAACTTTTTGACACAATCCAGCTGGCAGGGGCTGGCGCCGGTCTCAGCGGCCGACGCAGTGAGGCCAGTACCTGCAGAGCCGGTCTGCAGAGCAGCAGCTGGACTTCCGGCCGCGCCGACAGCAGCCTCTCAGCCTGCTCTTTGCTGGACACCTCCTCTCCGTTGATCTGCAACGGCAGAAGGAGGAGGTGTTACGCCATGAGCGAATGGGGAGCGGGCTGGCAACGCCCTGAAAACCGCCTCTGAACACGAACACGAACAGTGACGGACTTTGTCAGAGTGAATGGGAGCAACACTTTGCGAGAACTTAATAGACCAGATTACATTGGGCGCCTCCTATATTTGGAGGTCGTTAAACAATTATCACGGTTGATTCATGACGATAGACCCAGGAGCTAGCAGCTCTAACGAGCAATTCATGACCCTGTTTATAGCGAATTATCAATTGCATTAACCATTAAAGCACCCAGCGTTTCATTTATTACAGCAGTGACCCAGAGTATATATTGCTCATCTGTCAGGGTGTCAAGAGCAGCCCCTGTCGACCTTGACGGTGTCAGTGTCCAGCAGAGCAGGACATCTGTCTGACAGTGATGACTGTGTACACAGCGACAGGGGTGACAGCGACGCTGTCGCCGCAGCGTTTGTGCGTGCGCCTCCGATGACCGACGCGTCCCAGCCGACGGCAGGCAGCGCTGATTTCCAACAACAGTGGACGACACTCGCCGCGCGCTCCGCACACCACAAGTACCACACACACCGGCAGCGCACACAAACATGTATGCCGGGCCGGCCGCAGCGTAACTCCAGTCAGAGATTCTGACGTGGCATCGTAGAAATAAGGCTTGCCGATAATTTTACAAACTGCAGGGTTTTCTTGTTTGTGGCAGGGCGTACGTGTTTGTAACAGTATATGATTTGCGAGGGAATTGCCAACAAAGCAAATGCGTGCCACTGTCAAAGTTCAATTTTGGTGCCCATTTTGATATTGACGAAGCAAGGCAGGTACGCATATAACAAACAACAGGAAAAAGGCAGCTTTGATTGTCTTAAGTTGAAGTAATCTTAAATCAAGCTCTTGGGACAACGGATGGTCTGACCACACAAAAAGCGCTGGCAGTGCTGCTGCTGTGAGTCAAGAAACGCTGGCAGTGTTGTTGTGTAAGTCAAGAAACGCTGACCGTACTGCTGCTGTGAATCAAAAAGCGCTGGCAGTGCTGCTGATGTGAGACAAAAAGCGCTGGGAGAACTGTTGCTGTGAGTCGTTAGACGCCCATGGTCATCTTCTCCTAAAATAGCAGGAGATAAGCAGTGTGATGCACCACACTCCCACGCCCAGCGACTACACTATGTACCGGCGTTGACCCAGTCTGGCAGCGTGACCCCGGCACGCTGCGTCAGAAAAAAACGCCACGAGCTACCGCCGTGATTTGTGGCTCGTTTCACGGCGCTCATCATTGTCATTAATGACCCGGAGTCATGGTCAAAACACTTGGAGCCGGTGCTGAGCCAGCAATAATTATGACATGTGTGTTTTGGGATGGAGATGATTCAGCACACATTCATCACGTTGATTATGTTTCGTGAGATCCCAGAACGGCTCGAGACATGTCACATTCAGGGGCAGATGCAAAGGGGACTAAGGGGCCTATAGCCCCCTGCCACTTGGGCTATGCTTAAGCGCTATAAAAATTACCCCCATGGACGTTTAAACACGGGAAATACATGTATTCCGATCAGCAAGAGGCCTCCACCCTGGGAGACCTTAGTGACTGGAAAGAAATGACATCCCAGTGAGGGTTTGACAGTTTAATATATTTTAAAAAAACCCGACTGAGGTTAAACAATCAGAAGAAACACTCTCAGAAGAAACACTCTCAAACGGGCAGATGGCTTCCTGGCTGGGAAAGCTTACGCTAGCTAGGGATAGTGTTTTCAGATTGTTTTTGCTTAGGGCGTGACATCAAAATTATACGAAAAAAGTAAAACGTCATCAGCTTGCCAAGGCAACGGAAGTAGCAGGTAGCAATAAAAATGGATAGCAGCGCCTACCCCTGCAAATCCCGACCAACACCAATCACCACTCCCGGTGGCTGTAGGCAGACCTGAATAATTTGATCTCCGGGCTGAATGCGTCCGTCCCTGCCGGCGATGCCTCCCGGCTCCACGTTCTGAACGAGGACGTCAGTCTCTTCGGCAGCGTCGTCACCATCCGGGTAGTAGAGCGTCAGACCCAGCCGCTCCAACGTCGACGCTCGGTGCAATGTAACCTCCTGAAAACGCACGCGAATGGTAGTCAAATATGGCATTACGTGCCAAAGCATGTGGGGTTACAAGCAGATCAATACGCCATTTGAGTCGGTGGGTTGGTTTTGGGGTGCAAGCTCCAAAATGGCAGCTCTGGTGGTTACATGTCTTGGGTACGCTTTCAAACATATGAGCTTGGCGAGCTTTCCAATATTTTTCAAACAATACCGCAATGGTGCCAAGAAAGAGGACTGTGGAGTCAGCTGCAGACTACGGGACCAACTCTGGGTGATATTTGTATTTGGAAGGCACTCGCCATGTTCTTTTAACTAATATGCCTACGTTTGTTTTAACAATACTACTTACAATACCACCCTACATCATAGGCGGATCCAGGAAAGCAGGTGGGAGAAATGCCCTTAATGGTACCGGCGCCCCCATGAATGATCCCTGAAACATCGCATCCCACCCCGTCCCAGGATGCGAGTATCAGCACACTCGCGATAAATTTAGCTCCTACCTGATAGGTTTTGCCACCAAAAGGTGATATGTTTTGCCTCACCCAATCATTTGATTCCCTGATCGAAGATCCTGGATCCGCCTATGCCCAAGGTTAATACGCGCAGTGAAGAGGGGTCTGGGGTCAAACTGCAGTGGAGGGGATCCTAAAGTGTACTCCGTGAGATCTAAAAACCAAGATGGTTGGAAAAACGCCCATTTGTGAGTGTGTGGGAGCGAGGGCGGGAGGCGAGGCGTGGGGCAGGCACAGTCACCTCTCCTGACCTAGGTAATATTTTAACGTCAAACGAGTTTGTAAAGGTCAAATATGGACCATGCCGGAAACCTATAGGGAAATGTCATGATTATGCGCAAAAGACCGGGAATACACATAAAAGCGGACTAAGGTCATGGAGGAAACATCTCGCACACAGTTCCCTGTACGTTTGAGGCCATTATCATTTAAGGTCACCGACCTACGACGCATAGACGGATCCAGGATTGCCAATCTGGTGGGGGGTGGGGGCATCTTCCCGGGGCGCCACCATCCAGGCCAGGGGCGCCACTTTGAATGGCAAAACTTATCAGGCGGGCGCAAAATCCTATTGGTGGGCGCCGATTTTCGCATCCTACTGGGGGTGGTAAGCGACATTTCAGGGGGCACCATCGAACTCTCAGGGGGCGCTGTGACCACTTCAGAGGGCGCCAGGGTCGATGGGAGGGGGCACGTGCCTCCATTTGCCCCCACCCTGGATCCGCGTATGCTATGACGTAACAATATGACATTTCCAATTATTTACAATATAACTGGCACTATATCAACCTTTGGGTGGGAAATGAGTGTTTGACATGTAAAAAAATGACTTTGAGCTGTGATTTTGACCTTGAGATTGAGCAGCCTTAACTGCGTTAATGACCTTGAAAATGTTTTCATGAGCTTAAACTGTGACCATTGACTTTGACCTTCATGTGAGATGACCTTGACATATAATTCCGATTAGGGGCTGTTCACATATGACGTCAGCCGAATTTGAGGGTGCTCTGACCCCCATATCCCTTGTTAGAAATCGTTAGAGAATGCTTGACCCCCTCCAGCCTTCGTCAGAAATCGTCAGCAATGGCCAGACCCCTCTCGACAGCAGCGGTGGTCGACATGAGCAATCCCGCAGAGACGCCGCAGAACTGCAATGCTCGGACAGTTTCCATTGCCTTGGCTGGGGCGATACGGGCAGCTGGTAGCAGTGGACACTGGGTGTGACTTCTAGTTTTGCTGCAGGTGGAAGTCAGCGATATGGCTGCTGTAACTAAGACATAGTCCTCATCTGATCGAGGATGCAGAGCTATCTTTAGATGCAGGTATCTTTTGCTTATCTTATCTTTTGTTTGTTTTTATTTATTTGTTATTTATTTGTTATTTAATTTATTTGATTAATTTATTATTTATTGTTTTTATTATTTATTATTTTTATTATATTATTTATTTATTTTTATTTTATTATCTATTTATTATTTCATATTTTTGTTATCTATTATTTCCATTATTATTATTTATTTATTATCTATTTATTATTATTTTAATTAATTTATTATTTATTTAATTTATTTTATTTTTATTTATGTATTTGGAATTTTATTTTGCTTATTATTTACTGATTTGTTTTAGTTATTTGTCTGTTTCTAGTTATCATTTTGAGTTATCTTTAGATGTTTTTAATTATTGGGACTAAATCCTGTTAAAGGAATCAATTTCGAAACAAACTAAACGTAAACAAATAGCAGAACAACCTTCATCGTATTTTTTACCGTACTAGCGTACGTTGGATGCATTCACCGGGAGCATAAAAGTAAGTGGTTTAAAATGCATTGTATGATTGTTTCACCCCATTTATTTATTTCGGAAAAAAATTCAAAGACTAGTATGACCATGAACTAAAATTTATATTCCATGGTATTACAGAATTTGACGCATATCATCAGTATTTTCAAGTCTCAATTGAAGTGACCTCAAATCGTTACAATCGTCCACTCCCAAATAAAAAAACTATAAGAAAAAGAATAGCAGATAATAGCACAAACTCTGCATTGGAAATCATTCAAAAGCGCATGAAGAAACCACAAAGGCCCCCTCCTTTCCAAGCGTAGGGCTGCTTTTGTTTTTGGAAAACATGGCAACCAGCTGCAGCCGGATGTGATTTATCATTTTATAAACCTACTAAACAAGTGTAATTTCTAGAATATTCATAGTATATTTAACTAAAGCTGGTACCGACCATAATTCTAGTACATTCGGATACGAAAAATTGAAGTACCCGCTGTTTAACTACCTTGGGCCTGCGCAGTTCTTGCTCAATAAAAAAAATTCACGAAAGTCGATGATTTGTACCCCCCCAATCAGAAAAAGGCCCGACCCCCTTCGTCAGAAAACGTCAGAGGATCAGAGAGCTGAAGATATTTTAAATATTCCAGTTTTACGAATTTAGATGCCTGTTTTCAGCGCTGAACTCAGCCTTAAAATACAATTTTCTATATATTTTCGCCCGGATTCGACTCAGTGCTTTCGGACAACTCTGCAGCCTTCCCACGAACTAACAAGGAACACAACCAATCTGGAAAAGTAGGATGGGAGATCACTTCCTTCTTTTTCGAGAACAGAAAATTTCGAAGCTTCACGCCCGTATCAGTATAGTTTCGTTCCAGTTAGTACTATCTATTAACTTCTAACTTTCCAAAGGCACGCAAAACATCGAGAAACGGAACATACAAATGTATGCAAACTGTCCAACTGAAGTCCGTCCAATTAGCCACATCATGGACAAAGTTGCAGCCGTGATGGCTCCTTCGAGACGTTGCAGGGCAATGGAATCGTTTGCTTTCCATCTTTAATGTCAGAAGTGCTTGGCCCTCGGTCTGTCTGGAAGCCAACGCTCGGAAACCACCTCGTCCCAGGGGCAGCATACAGTCAGTTTGCACAGCTACTGCGCTGTTAACGTCACGTCCAAATGCTGCACTTGAGTTTTATCACGACTGCTCTCTAAGTTACCGCACCCAGAAGCCCGGTGCGATCCCATCAATTACCCGCCCGAGTTTATTCCACCATATTGTACGTCTCTTTATAATCTAAGCCACTCTCAGCCCTGGGCCTAGTCCGTTCCGCATCAGACGCCCTCAGCTCATCCGCCGCTGGACGACCGAGTCGGAATCGTCACCACCTCGGTAGACTGACAGCGTGGTCGGGAGTGACGTCAACGGCGCGTCGGTTCCGACGGGGCGCGCCCGTCGACGCCGATTTAGCTGGAAACGGCCGGCAGCGTCCGTCGGCCAATCAGGCGGACGTAACCGGATCACAGCCCGGGGACGTGAGCTGCCGCCTGATGTGTTATCCTCCCCCTGCTGTCCGAAGGGAGGCCGGTTCAATTGTGTCTTGCCGCCTCCCCGGGGCGCCCTCTCAGCCTGATGCCTCTTGGCAGGGCATCCGACAGAGGCACAGACTTTGGCCGAGCGCAGCCAGCCGCTGTCCCTCAGGGCTCGTGGCTTTGTGAAGTGCACCATCGGAAATCATTTTTACTTTGAAAAGGGAGTCCGATGAAAGGCAGATTTGTAAATAAATACATTCTATGTGATCTCGTTCGTTAAAGTACTATTTCTCATGAGCAGTAGGAAGCAAGCACATTCTGGCATTATCTCTGCAAATTGTTGTCAGTTACAAAAAAAAACACACAAAAGAGATATATGTAACCATGGGGAGTAGGCCCTAAAAACCGGCTTTGTGCCAACATTCTTCAGGAATACCTACTGGCCTGAATAATCCAAATAAATACGTCAAAATGAAATGCCACATTGCCCTCTGGTAACAATATGACTCACGTGTTTCAATCCTTGTCTGGGTAATTCGACAAAGTACCTGGCACCAAAAGCTCTCGGATTTTCGCAAGAGAGCCGGACCATCCCCCATGTGTTTCTGCAGTAACACGTGACTTGACTGGCTGCACACTTTCTGACGCATGATAACCTGCCTTGAACGAACACCATTCCATGGAATCTCAGGAGTTATTGGAACAGGCGAATCGCAAACACGACGTGAACACAGTCATTCTACAGATCTGTCAGGATAGCTGATCCAGCGCGGCGCCGATTTCGCCGTCATTTGGCTGCCGCGTCGCTATCGCCGCCACGATCTGGCAACTCAATCCCATCTGGCAGCCGGCACCGCCAGATAACGCCCCGAGGGCCGCCGGTATCGCTCTTACCATCTTTCAATAACATGAAAACAATGATGCAGTGCTCTGGGGGGTTGGCCCAATACCTCACCCACTGATTCTATGCAAATTAGGGTAGGTAGGCCAAAACAAATCAATTGGGCTCTCCCTGTTTGGAATATATGGAACGCAGTAATAGAATATTACTTCCTTACAAGGATTTCTTACCATTCTAGAGAAGAACATGCCCTATTTTTGCTTGCAAAAATGTTTCTCGGTACTTCTTCATAGAAAACTATGGATTGAAAACATAAAGGGTCTGTTTTGGGCTTGGATGACTCCCACGGTATGCATTACAATTGCTTTCCGTTTCTAAAGCTTTTCAATAGAATAGGCGCGCAAGTAAAACATTGCTCGTCATTCTGACAGTGAATCAAGACATCCAAGGTAAAAGTTTCAGATCATTTATTTGAAGAAGAAACAAACGTAAGCAAAAACATTCCCAGTGAGCAGGGTCGTCACTGCGTATTTATATTAGGGATGACGGGGGAGGATAATTCGGATGACTTTCGTTGCATATGAAACACAAACGGCAATGTAATTCACCAAGACATTTGTGTGGATTGACGCAGGTAACGGGAAGAAAAATGCAACAATATTAAATTGAGATGCACAGCTTTAGCCCTGATTCGCGATTAGGGTGGGACGCATCCCCTCACCATCTCCCCCTCCCCTCCGCTTTTTCAACGCCCATGTTAGTGAGGCCCGAAAATGGAAAAAAAGAAATGGTTACGTAAGAGCACATCTTGGAATTAATGCAAATTTCCATTCGTAATGAAACCACTATAATAGTCAGTAAGTCTCTAAAATGTTGTTTGCTCGACGAAATTAATTGACTTGCGAATATACCTTACCTAAATTCGGATCCATGTTCCCCCCGCCCCTTGTGAATATATTGTCTAAAACATCAGTGAATATGCCCAAATTAATTTTCCGAAAGCCCAAAAAGGTTCAAAGGTCTATCGTAAACGGTTGCGGAGATATCCCAGGAAAACATGAGTGGGGGGGCAGAATCCCCCTTTGACAATAATAGGGTGAAGTGGTGCTGCTGAAAATGTGTCCTCTTTCATTACATTTGGGACTTCTTAGACCTATTTCAATTCACAGGAGGAATTACACACTAACCAAAACAGGAAAGAATTGGTCCCCGTTTTATTATCATTGTACCTCGTTAAGCGCTGAGACTGCGCTCCACAGTAGCGTAAACATGCCAATTTTCACGATTAACAAATGCAGCAGGTGAGCACCAGAGAACCTTCGAAGCCCACCTCAAAGTCGACATCCGGCTCGCCGACGTCGTCGAAGCTCTCCTCGATGTCGTCCTCGTCGATGTTGTAGGGCGGCGCGGGCGGAAACTCGGGGGAACAGGGCCATCGCCACGGCTCCGTCTGTGTCGATACCGTCACCGCCTGGACAGAGCGCAGCACTTGTCACGGCATTGGCATGTCGGGTGCAAGGGAAGCAAAGTCAATACGGAGACAGTCTCGTTGCTACAGGCCAGCTAGAAAAATGTTCGCATACATAAATATATATATATAGGTAATAGTATTCAACGAACAATGCATACCGATATATATATATATATATATATATATATATATATATATATATAAAAAAAACCCGAAAAATACGTATATATTAATAGCATAGTAGTAGTGCTGCAAGATAATTCACAAGTACAGCTCGGGGGCACGGTAGTGGAGTGGTCAGCGTAGCTAGCTTCCACGCACCCGATCCGGGTTGAAGGCCCGGCGGATTCCCTGAATAAGGAGCAAGCAGGCTCCCGAGAAACCCTTCCAACAGGGAAAGAGTTGGCGACGCCATATGACCCCGGCAGTTGGTGCGTCGATAAGCGCCAAAAATAAGTATTATTATCATTAATATACAAGTACAGCTCGTCATTTTCTACAAAAATCGGACAGCATCCAGCTTAATCATGCGGAAGAACATGAGTCAGAAGAGAGGCACCATGCGGCGCAACGTAGTTCACCAATATCAAATAACCAGATGCGGGTTAGGAGACAGAATTGCAATGACTGATTCCAACCAGAACAAGTGAAAACTCTGGATTCTCAAAGCCCTCTGTGTAAATCAAGAACTTCTGTTGAGAAATAAACAGCTGAAGCCCGCAGTTGAAACAAAGCTGTTTGGTAGCGTTTTCTAACTTTCTTTTCTTGTTGGCTTGATCTTTTGCAATATTGTCCTCTCTCTGTGTATGCCTACATATGACCAACTATGAACCGTATATAAACATCATAAACGGCCTTTTCTGTCATCACATGAAATCAATTGCTCAAGAGGGAGCCTAAATTATGTTTTCTGGGTGATGTATGGGTATTCCATCCAGCATCCCCCGACACAGACATCAATAAATCGTACACAATGCTCAAAATTACATGAAAAGTCATCAGTTATCGCATCAGATCACATGCAGCTTAAATGTGTTCAACTTGACCTGGGTACGTCACTGCTGCTTGCATTTCAAGCCTGGGTGCAAAACAGCACGAGCATCTCCCACGAGCACCTCAAAGCGAGAACCGTAGCCGCCCCTCTCTCTTGCAACGCCACCGCCCTTGCCGCAAGGTCTGACCTGTCCGTCGCCGATGGGTTCTGGCCGGGTGTTGCGGTTTGCATCACTACGAAGCGCGCCGGCGGCGGTGGCCCTCCGGAGCACCTCCACCACGATCGGCTGCTGGGCCGCCTGGAAGGTCCGCAGAGCGTCCTCGTGGCTCGCCTTGGAGACGTCCTGGCCGTTCACCTGAAAACCGGGACAACACTGCTCAGGGCGCTGCTGATGCTGTGCATACACTCCTGCCTTTCGTCGGGTTCATTCGTTGAGTACTAAAAGAGCCTAACGGGTGGTTTGAGCAGAGAAGGTAGTACCGTTGAAATGTCGGTCCATGTTCTGGAGTGAAATACCATCGTCCATCGACGTTTTTATCAAGCTCCTCGCACGAATGCAAAATTAGATTAAGCATGTTTTCCAAGGGTTCCATCACCAATGATATCAGAGTCCAGTTCCATCAGCCTCACTAGTACTATGAGAACGCTTAGTGACACTCAAGTACTGTGTGACTGGACTATTGCAGTGCTATTGTAGCATGCCGAATTCCCCTGATCGCGCAAATGTTTTCGCAGCAGACGGGCACAAACGGGGAGGCAAATGGGCAGCCTCCGCGATGGGAGTTCAGGTTGGATGCCGAAGGCTCCCAAAGTCGGGAGCGTCAGCACGCTCCCGACTTTGAGAGCGACGTGCCAAAGGTGCATGGTATAGACACTTTGAGGTCAACTTCAGGGGGACTGCCGATGATAAAGAAAGGCCCACAGAAGTCAGGAATTTTGTAAGGAGTTCACTGCAGGGACATTTGCCCCGCAGTCGATAGAAATCCATTCCCCATCTCCCCGTGGAAGATTCGAATAAATGGTTCAAATGGCAAAACAGCGCAGGGCAGTGTAAAGGAAATGCCAAGCAAATGGTAGATCATCACCGGTAAAAATTATGTTTTAATGGTCTCCTGCAGTCGTAACCCATATCAAATCAATTATCGCTCGTGTCTTCCTGTTCCAAGGTGCGGAAGCCTTGAAGACCCGGGGAAAGTCCCGCGAAGTTCGTCCTCAACTAAGCACAAAGCTGGATACAGCAGTCAAATACAAATATTATTTCTTCTGAAAGGAAACGACTGGAAAGTCATGTCTGAGTGAGCGCCGTGGAATTGCAGACTCGGCTGATTTTTTTAACGTAGTCAAGGGTAGAAACTCGAGAGTCACGCCAGACCGTGATGTACCGGAGGGATGGCTTGCGTCAATTGTTATAACAAAACCATTTGGTGGCAGTCCGAGAAAATATTTATGTTCATACATGCTGGCTGACTGACGGCAACTCGGGAGCCGGTAGTTTTAGAATAAAGACAAATGCGCCCAAATGTATATCTGTATTCAAAGAGTGGAATGTTCCGCGGGAAGACCTTGTTTCCACAAAGAGTGAGTGACCTTAATTCCTTAATCTCAGGTCAATGCTAGATGCGGACTTTTCAGGCACATGTGAATATCATTCTTACCTTTTGACCCTGCACGCCACTATCATACCACAATCATTGTTGAAACATCTAGTGTTGAAATTTGATACGCATAAAAACATTTGAGAAGCGTGACCTTCGAGGGCCTCATTACCGTCCTGTTCTCAAAATAGTTATTGGCATAGCTATTTGACTTTCCGAGAGCTTTCGAATGATGTTCACAAACTTAAGGTACGCCATGGTTTTCTTCGCCACACCTTGGAAGAGCAAATCCACGTGACATGAGTTGAGAAATTCGTCATAACTATTTAATATGCCACGAACTGATTGCAGTTTGCGCCAAAAGTTGTTAAACTGATAACCTTACAAATATACAGTGATGCATCATCTTTCATTCAAATGAGTCTGGAATCATTTGCTTAAATTCGAGAGGGTGAGGTTTGATCGGACTGGCAGGCGGTGATAGCAGGCTTAAAATTTATAAGTTCAGACATGTATGCCCTACAGCCATAAAACTGGTCACTTCATGCTATAAAATAATTTTCATCCATTGCCTCAGAATACATTGCAGTGAGCGTGGTTTGTAAGATTACATTCTTCTGGCTACTGACGTCACAGATATGGATCTATATAAAAAATACCTCGTGCAATTGAACTATAAGCCAGGTATCTGTCATACTTATGCACCTGCATCGCAAGCCCGCATAGCGATAGGTAAGAACGGATTATTTAGCTGAGATCTACATCGACAGCATCCATCACACCTAGACCAGGGGATAACATAGAGGGGGAGAAGTTATTTCCTTGCGGACCATTTCATTAAAACATTTCTTATTTTTAAGGCGGTTACTGTGATACTATTCCCCGAAATGGTAGTCAAAATCCCCTCATACAACATATTCAGCAGCTCGAGAAATGGACCCGCTCCCTCTGATCTTTCCTTGAACAATGATCTAAGCATTGTTTAAGGCTAAGTTCAGAAGCACGGCACTTTAAGCCAATAAAAAGTCAGGCGCTGAGCAGGTGAGATAGTCGCCAGGTGCGCAGTGGGGGCTAATGGGCTGGCAGGTGGCAGCCCACACCTGGGGCGTCGTGTCGCCGCCCCGCCTACCCAGGTGTTACCGTTCTGCTCTGCGCATGCGCTAGTGTTGCTATACACAGGCACGGGAAAGTGCAATCCTCCAAAACTTTTAAGGACTGTTCCTGTGAAATGAGATTTTCTTTACTAATATTGAGTTACTGAAACCAATTTTCCTTATAACAGAAACATTTTCACCGCCGTGTCTTTGCCTGACCGATATTTTGATCTTCCACAGTATCGAATAAAAAAGTTATTGTACATTAATACGTCAGGAGCCGTGTTGAGTTGCCTGGCCGTATCCAACCATTTCGTTTGTTACCAGCCTCCGTTGAAAAGCAGCATCCAATCTCAAAGCTCACGTACGCCGCTTCTCGATTGAGTTAAATGACAGATTTTTATTTAATCTAAATTTTGGGCATTGAGATACCCCGATTTTCAAAGTTCCTCCCAATTTTGGGTTAGATCCCCCAATTTTAAAAGTTTCCTCGCACAAAGTAACCGATGCATATAGAATGGAAGCTTTATTATTATTAAGTCAACATAACTTTCACCTTCCCCTTTGTACGGCAGAGCTCGATTTCACTCGAACCCTCCTCTTGCCATCTCCGCAATCCCGGTATTGCATCCTATATGGGTGTATTGTATATGCAGAGCCAGGGAAGGGAACAATTATTTACAAGGTTTTAATTCGGACTTGCACTAACCCCATTAATCCCGGTTGGGTCCTAAACGTCCAAACAACGTTCTGCTACTATTTCTCATTACTGAAAGATTAGATAGTGCAGGAAAGCGTGAAAAGGCATGTACGTCACTGTAATCCTTAGAAATGTTTCCTATCAAAATAAATAACAAATGCAGCCACTGAACTTCCGTTGCGCAGGGAGCTTTTTCAGGGGCATAAAGGTGCAATCTAATTGAATGCCGACAAATAAAAAAACTTGGACACATATGGGCTACAAGCCCTGCTAACTTCAAACATTCACAAACTGTGACAATTCAAGTGAACTGTATTTTAACACGCGCATTGATGGGGATCTGAGCCACCTTCGCTTTGACGAGGGGGCGGTTACCCGCCCCTCCCTAAGATCTCAAGAACCACGGTAGGTAGCGAAAAACGGTAAACGGCGTTGGGTAGCCCATCCACTTCTCCATCGAAAATATTTGGACCATTTTTTGTCAGGTCACATTTAAGGTCACGAGAGGTCAAAACATGCCGTAATAGGGATAACATGTAAATTGAGTTTTTCGGCCATTACATCTGAACAAGTAAAGATAGAGCAAAACGACTTAAACTGTATGAATCCTCGCAGCAAGAATACGGGAACATATTTTAAAGAACTCGGTGGGCCCATTATGTGATATGAGTTTCAATCGGATAAATTCGCCCTGCTCCGACTTATGCAATCTTAAACTTGAGGCCAGGTCACTTGACCTGTACTGGTGACCTGACCTGAGATGACCTAACCTTAAAATTTTCCACAGAAGTTGTAAAAATGATGAAGGAAAAGGCATGCCAAGTACGGCGGCGCTACGCGCCGCCGTTTTTCTGCTGTCTCCGGAAAACCCGAGGGGGCGGGTGCCCGCCCCCCGTCAATGCGCGGGTTAAGTGCAGGTCTTGCCATCAACTGAGTCACGGCTGAGAGTCACGAGATACACTGGTCGTTTCGCCCCGGAGCGGACTGGGAAAACACACACGCCTGCTATTTTAAGGAGCGACTCGGCAGATTTCACTCTCCACAGCCACACGTCTGGCCTCAGGCGCTTATCTATGACATAATTGGCAATGTCGCTTCCACGCCAACACTGCAGGCTTACTTTCCGATGCAGTGACCGACAGGTGTTTCTATGTGTGAGCCGGGCGAAAGTAATGAACAGCCCATCAACCGAGCCACCAGTGCCTGCGGCGTCGTGGTAAAAATTGTCACATGGTATAGGTGGAAAACCAGCATGCAAATGTGTGCAGTATGTTATGGGAAAGATGCATATGCACGTCCATAAGTTATCCCCTTGTCCTTTTTCCATTCATTTTTCAATATAATGATTGCCTTATACAAAACCGATGATGTTTACCCATTAAACATGGGCCCGAAGAAAAAGGACATTAACCAGTTGCTAAGTCACACCGACGAAAAGCAATATTTTCTTAAATTTCTAACCTCTCCATTCTGAATCTCTCCATTTTTTTAATTCATATCCGCCTCGGGGTTCGTATCCGATCCCTCTCTGTCTTTTTCAGAATAATTCAAATGTCATTTAAACGAATGACGCGTTCTTTGCATACCAGTGGTGGTGCATTTTGTGAGAATTTTCAATTGGGTTCAAAGGGGGAAAGACGCCCTTTAGACGCAAGTGGCAGTTTTAACATTTGAAAAGACTCCTTTTCTTTAAAGAGTACTGTTATTTTACTTCCTGCCTCAGAAACCTAGTTAGGGGCACCTGGTGCGGCCCTCCGCAGCTCGGCAGCCTTCCAGGCTTAAGAGGGCACTTGTCCCCAGTGGGCCCGAATCAAAGGGGCTGGGGACCAATTGGAGGGACTGGGAACAAATAAAGAGATTGAATCGCCAGTTAGACGATTAATCTCACAAATATTTGCCAAAAACGGATATCAGATCAGGAAAGTTCACGACTCCCATTTAAGACGATTTTGTTATTAATAGGCGAGGTCGACCAAACAAGGGTATAACTCGGGTCTTAGATGAACTAGGTCAAGTCTATAAACAACACTCAAAAGCTCCTGAAAATAAAACAAAATTGTTATGATGCAAACATTTGAAGTCGGTACACCGGATGTCATCAAACTTTTGAATATGTTTGCGTCTTATATTTTGAACCGCAAGCTAGACATAAATAAATTTGATACCATAATGACTCTCGCCTCTCTCTCTCTCTCTCTCTCTCTCTCTCTCTCTCTCTCTCTCTCTCTCTCTCTCTCTCTCTCTCTCTCTCTCTCTCTCTCTCTCTCTCTCTCTCTCTCTCTCTCTCTCTCTCTCTCTCTCTCTCTCTCTCTCTCTCTCTCGTAATCGTATTGGCTGCTATGAAATTTTCTCATGGTTTCGGAGCACAATACAGACCAAAAGTCTAAGCTGGTTTGAAAGCGAAACCTAAGACGGCGGGCTCGACCTCAACTATGACATTCGCCAAAGCTGTGTAGTTGCTCAGCACCTAAAATAGAGTCCTCTGCATGTCAAACAGTCCACTGTTAGAAGCTTTTACTTTTCCGAGCTTCTCATGTTGTGTTGTTAGATTGCTTATTTCAAAATCGAAGTGGCGTGAATTCTTAAGCTAACCCCGACTGGCTGCCTGCATATAAGATATAATATTAATACGCATAATATGCATATAATATTAGGCGTGGCTTCCCCTCAGACTAAGGCGTGGCTTCTTCTCAGACTGAGGCGTGGTTTCCCCTCAGACTGAGGCGTGCTCCCCTCAGACTGAGGCGTGGCTTCCCTCAGACTGGGGCAGGCCGATCGCGCAGCGGCTGGCAGCTGTGGTACCGCTACAGAAGCCCCCCAACGCCGCCGACACATGTCAGCCCCGACCGGGCCACGCAAATACCGCAGTACACGCAAAAAAGCGGCGCGGGGCTGATGTGCAGCCAGGCAAGATGCCCGCGCCGCGGCAGAATGGAGCCGCGTTCCCTCATCTAATGAGCTGACGGCCGCCGTAGCGCCAACTCCTCCCAATTGATACATTTTTAGCCGGCGGCGGTCAGCTTTGAGCTCGTCTCCACTACCGGCGGTGGGCGGAGAGCGCGCGTCAGGCGCTGACGGAAGGGCGGTGCCGGGGACCGCGCGTGGCAGTCATGAACCTGAGCAGGGTAGTCCGAGCGAGACAGTAACGGCAGGCAGCGGCCGAAAGCGCCGCGAGTTAGCAACGCGGAAGTCAGCCCGCAGGTCGCAGTTGTGCCAACTCTAACAAATGCAACTGGGAATTCTGATGGGATCTAATGTGAAGATAGGCAGCGGTGAAGGCGGGAAATCGAATTAGATCGGGTTAAGTTTAGGACGGCGAAAACTCCGCCGCGTCAGAACACTGCGCTAGGCTGGCTCCGCGTCCACCTCCCGCCCAGCTGCGTGTGTGACGAGTGCGGGGTCGCCTCGCGAGCCGCCGTCAGCGCGCGGCGCGCCGGTGCGTACCGCGTCCGCCGTGTTTGTTTTCTCGCGCGGCGGTGTCCCGGTGCCGACCGCTGTTTTTCCAGAACAGGCGGCGCCTCTGATGTCGGTCGTGCATAACGACTAAAAACGCCGCCGAGAGTGACGACGTTACAGAGTGGTGACGCCATTGCGGGTGACGACGCCGGCAGCGTTCAACACCGATGACGGCTGATGGTTGCAGAGCGGCGCTGGGAGGGCGGGAGAGCTGAGGCGGAGAGTTCTCCGGTTTCTAGCGATCGGGTAGTGAAGGGATGCACCCTCCGCTCGTCAGCACGGCCACACAAGAGTACCGCATCAATACCGAGTTCAATGCATTTTTGACTGCCACTGGCGTGACGGATCGCATCAAATGTGCCCTCTCCCCTCAGATTAAAACATTTCCATCTGGACTCCTACGGCTGCTGGATGGGAACAACGAGTGCACATTTCTGCACAGCTCCCTCTCAGTGTGGACTGGCTACACAAACAAAAAACACCGTGCGTAATAGCCGGCAAATTGAAAACGTCTCTGGCAACAGAGCATGACAGCAAACGTTATCACAAACTACCCTTTTCTCGACAAAACCTGCAGCGCGGAAGTGGCGGCAGCGTCACGGTGATGTCACACCTGGTTAGCGGGCGTCACTGGCGGCGTGACACGCCCGGAGACAGCGCGTGACGGGTGTGGTGAGGGGCGTGTGACGGCGTCGCCCGGGCTCGACAGGGGCGCGCCAGCTGCCGGCACTACATGTCCAAACCAGGACAAGCCAGCCAAGCAAACGATTTGAAACCAGTGTTCATTGCTGATATTTCGGTACTACACAATGTGCACGCCACCGAATAATGAGCAGGAATCTATTTCAGCAACTTAAATCATATCACACATTATTTGTTTTAATAAACAAATCAAAAGCTTTGAACGTTTGTCGCCCCCATGACAGATATAATTGCAAGTTTTTACGGCGTGCTTTACAATATATGCATCTTTATTTCCAACTAGAAACCAAACATATATTACCATATCACTCCATCTCCTCATCACTTAACGGGAATGTGGCACGTTGGTCCCATTCCAGACTATAGTGGCTTTAAAGGCAATCCTTATTGAAAATATTGCTTCAGACCGTATTTCTGCTTAGAAGTAACTTACAAGCCTCTCAATTCGTTTTATGAAATTTTCTTCTGTTAGAAGAAAGAACCTTCAGATCGTGTGACGTCAAACGGCGTACGAATGGGCGATGCTTTCTGGCAGCTTGCAGATCTTTAATGTGCGCCACAAATGAATCCGATTACAAATGAAGTGTCGTCAGCTAAACGAGGCTCTTAGTTCCAACCACATTATGAAGGCGACACATTCCCTTCAAATAGTTCGGGCTCATATATATGGAGATAAAAATTATTAATTTCCAATTAGCTGAAGGTAGCAGTAATAAGCTGAAGGTAGAGGAGAGCAGTCATCTGCACCGACTGCACCCATGAAATAGCCACCTACCATCTACGGATCATTTCCGTAAAATCTGGAAGTGGTTCGAGAGAATGCATCTCATTTCACTCAAGAGACCTCGACTTCATTTTAACTTTCAATGTCTTCCGATCCCAGCAGCCATCCCGTTTACAATGAGCACATGAATCTGCAACGCAGGCCGTAGCAGACACTCGTCCTACCCGTTCGTCTCAGAGTTCCGGGATCTCTCATCCCCGGGCCATCCTCCTAACCCACAGCTCCTCAAAGCGCACTGAGTGGAGTGGTGGTGGTGTTCCCAACAACTCTTCACCACTGCAGTGGTGGCAGTGTACCCTTCACCACTGTACTGTTGGTAGTGTTCCCTCTACCACTGCAGTGGTGGCAGTGTACCCTTCACCACTGTACTGTTGTAGTGTTCCCTTCCCCGTTGCAGTGGTGGTGTCCCCTTCTCCGCTGCAGTGGTGGCAGTGTACCCTTCACCACTGTAGTGCTGCGGGGCGCGCCGCGTTCCCGGTCGGGCCGGTGGAGTGACCCTTCACCACTGTAGTGTTATAGTGTCCCCTTCACCGCAGCAGTGTGGAAGTCTTCCATCCTCCAGTGCAGTGGTGGTGCAGTTCCCTATAACGTTTCACCACTGCAGTGATCTTGGTCTTCCCTGTAACTCCCCGCTCCACTGCAGTGGTGGTAGCATTCCCAGCTGCGGACCGAAATATATTATTTCACACCTGCATCAGGCACTAACTCTCATCGTCCAACACCACGACCCACCACTGCAGAAAATAGGGATTCACCAGCAGCACCTGAACAGAGGCGACGCCCATCAGATGGAGACTGACAAAGGGGATCGGGGCAGTAGCTGAACATGGAAGAGCCAGCTGGAAGATATATCTGTGGAAGAGCTAGCTACCTATCGCACCACCCGACATTCGCCATCATTTCTACATCTTCCCTGTCCTAAATCCAGTCTTCGCGACAGAAGCGCTCGTCAGACCAAAACGATGCCAGCGCAGCGTGGTTCAGGTCAGTCGACCCGACAGAAGACGGCTCTGTTTCAGACATGTTGCGCCAAGTGACTCCACCGACCCCACAGGAGCCGTCTGGGTCGTTAGATCTGACAGATCACAGTTGACATGCGCCGACGTTTTTCCTCGCGGCCTTGTCCATCTAGTGGTGACAGGATAATGATGATAAGTGGATTCTGAGCCGGGGCGACGTGCTAGCTCCGTCGGCCGATTTCAAACACACCCGCCCCGGAGATAGCCGGCGGTTACAGCTGACGGGCTACTGACAGCGGCGCACGAACATGCGAAACACAGCTGAAGCATCGCGCAAGCTACCCAGCTCCGACAATTCAGAACGATAACTAAGAAAGATAACTATTTCACATGACAATTCCGGAGAAGTATTAAATCACAGCGGAAGCCAACACAAGGGCGAATGCAAAGCGAGAGAGAGGGGCGTCGATAAGACGCTGGCAAAACACTTTCCATTGTTTGTGGAGCCGACCCTGCCCGCATCTGCAATCTCATCGGAGCGCCACTGTTCAGCCATTCCCGCCTCAGCCGGGCGCCGACTGTGATTGACTGTCTCCTCGGCCATCACCGAATCCCAATGATGTGCAAATGCGGAGCCGGGTCGTAGCAGCGCGGCTGACGGCGGCGCGGCGGCTTTGACGCGCCGCCGCGCCACTCAGGCAGTCTGTGCGGCTGATGTGACGCGGCGGCGAGCACCGGCGCCGCTCATCCATACGCGGCGCACCGGCGCCGTTTCTCTGACCGGCCGGGACCGTTTCCAGGTCAGCTGTGTCGACGTCTCAGGACACTTCACGCCCCTGTGCCCCCGATGCTTTCCTTGTCCTTTCTGCGCTGATTGCCCCGCAGACAGGGAAATACAACAGCAGCGACCACTTAACAAGAAGCAATCATAAAAACATCAATATTTTACAAGAAAAAGACAGAAAAAAAACATTCTTGTCCAGAAGATACGAAACATTGAATTATACCACAACTACAAGAGGCGATCATAGCACTATCAACATCTTAAAATAATAAATACTGAACAGAAAAAACATTTCTGCCCAGATGATACGAAACATTGAATTATACCACAATCTATCAGAGCACGAGCCACCCAACCTGAAGGCAGCAAAAAGTTACCTTAAAGGAATGTGGCACCTTCACAACGTGATTTTAACTGAGATAGCCAAGTTGTAAAGCAGGTCGGAAAACCCGGTACTCCATATTTCATTTGACTTGGAACTCGATATTTCCGTAGAAAAAAGCTAAAACCTTCCTGACACCAGCCCCCTCAGCCCCGTAGCCGGCGGCCATTGTTGTGAACTACTGGTATGACGACATATGCTGACGTTACGATGAGCATCAGCCAATCGAAGCCCTTGAAGCGTTTCAAGTATGGTAGTGGTTGCCAGATCGTGACATCATCCACAGTCTGATATATATTTCTTTTTCTAGAGGAGCATTTTTAAAAACCAAATATTGAGTTTATTGTACATTTTTCAGAGAAATCATGAGTGGTTTCATTATTTTTTACTAAAAGTATGCCTAATTACACTAAATTCCAGGATTCGACCAAGGTGCCACATTCCCTTTAAAAAAGACAGACAACTCGGAAGCCTGAGGAGGGACAGGCACGTCCTTAAGGAGGCGGACTGACACAGGATACAACAGCGCCCAAAGCGGATGCCACCGCCACAAAACACTGACTGACACTAAAAAGTGTAACGTCCGTATCGTTTCATCAATCAACGTCCATTACGAACCACCGATGCAATTCAGCAGAGGCAGTTTCGCGGTGTGAAAAACGGCTGAAAAAGGCGCGGTGCCTAATGGCGCCAAATGGCCCTTCATGCGGCCTACCCTGAGGCGTAACAGATCAGAAATGCGGGTGGAGCCACGGTGCGGTACAGTGTTGATCCTGCTGTTTGTATTTCTAGGCTGAGAAAGCATCCATGCTCCATGCTTCTTTCTCCCATAATTATTGTCATCCCGGATTGCAAAGGGGGTCCTACTAATCTAGAATAATTTTCTAGCATTGCATGGTGTTTTGTATTTGTCGCTGATTATTGATGATTATAACCACTTAAATCATAGAGAGCCGTGGCGGATCAAGGGCAGAGGGGCTAGGGGCTCAAGCCCCCCCACCAATGTCCGAGGATAGGCGAGATGAAGTGTCATAATACATAGGCGAGGGACTGCTCCAGGTACTGGCCGGTGAAACTCGAGTCCCCATAACCCCCCCAATGAATTCCTGAATCCACCACTGATAGGGAGTGTGTGCTTTGAATTTTTGCTCTAGATACGAAAATTACCTCGCGCTTCATTCTACATCTTGGCCAGCACCATGCCCAGATTTACATTTTACTGAAGATGGTTTGTCCAGGTTTTGTTCAACGTCCGGTGGGAAGACTTCTCAGGATTCCGCCAGGAATAGACGGAGCATCGTTTGAAGCGTACCGTCAGAGAAATTCGCTGTCGCATTCAGAGAAGGTGCAAATCTGCTTTTCCCACCATTTCCACGTTGGTTTTGAAGACAGCCGTGACGGATTAAATTTTCAGCGCGCCGCTTCACGGTTCCGACATCATTTGCATAATCTCCCGCAGGGAGGGTGTTTTTGCACGTCTTTAACGGTGAATTTACACAGAATAAAACGTCGTTTAGTCTTAAAAACGCGTAAAAGAATAAACCCAGCATGTGTCTCGATAGTTTTTCCTTTTGTTTTTATGCTAGTGATAAGACAAGTTGAATACTTCTTGAAGACAAAATTGCAAAATATACCAGTCACATCTCAATACTACAACGATGACAAAGTGGTTTCGGTTGAAGCGCATAGTTTTAACGACAGGTATTCTTCGGATACGGGAAATACTGAGAAATGATGAAGCCTCAATACAATATGGATATATGAACTGGTTAAATTGTTTACGGTTAACTAATTAACAAGAGAAATTGTTTCACAAGAATTTCCTCATCTTGCCCGTTTCACGGTGATTGGCCAGCATTACCATCAAATATGATCGCAAGATATAAAGCAACGCATAGCGTGACTTTTCAAGGCTACATTAGTCAATATCGTATTTGGCAAGAATAAAATAGTGATTTCAATGTGTACGTTTTACCAATATAACTCCTTCGCGCCCAATTTAAGAGAGAGGCGCCGGTGGCAGTGATTTGACAGGAGCCACTTAGTAAATTTCAGGAATGCGCAGAGCCTAGTTCACCATATATAATCATCAAATGAATATAACATCCGTTCATGTCTCTTATCAGTTCCTAGTTTTCCCATACGAGCCCTCCATGCTTACTTAAAATAATTTGGCGTTTTTGAAAACAAAATGCCAACATTGAATATCTACAAACCGCCCGATTTACACAGATGGTAGCACACCAAAGGCATGCACTACCTCTTGATCTTTTACACGAATACAGATCACACATTAGTCATACCGTTGTCTTACAAGTAGTGGAGAAACAAATATAAAAATACACCTAAACGTTTGGCGTATAAGGCAGTCAATCAGCATCGAAAACCACGAGTCACTCTGCACAAGAGAACGCTAGTACCAGTACAGCACCGTCTGTACCCGAGGACGCTGGCACCAGTACAGCACCGTCTGTACAGGAGAAACGCTGGCACCAGTACAGCACCGTCTGTATAGGAGGACGCTGGCACCAGTACAGCACCGTCTGTACCGAGGACGCTGACGGTACAGCGGCGTCTGTACCGGAGGACGCTGGCACCAGTACCGCACCGTCTGTACCGGAGGACGCTGACAGTACAGCACCGTCTGTACCGGAGGACGCTGGCACCAGTACAGCACCGTCTGTACCGGAGGACGCTGGCACCAGTACAGCACCGTATCTACCGGAGGACGCTGGCACCAGTACAGCACCGTCTGTACCGGAGGACGCTGGCACCAGTACAGCACCGTCTATACCGGAGGACGCCGGCACCAGTACAGCACCGTCTGTACCGGAGGACGCCGGCACCAGTACAGCACCGTCTATACCGGAGGACGCTGGCACCAGTACAGCACCGTCTGTACCGGAGGACGCTGGCACCAGTACAGCACCGTCTGTACCGGAGGACGCCGGCACCAGTCCAGCACCGTATCTACCGGAGGACGCTGGCACCAGTACAGCACCGTCTGTACCGGAGGACGCTGGCACCAGTACAGCACCGTCTATACCGGAGGACGCCGGCACCAGTACAGCACCGTATCTACCGGAGGACGCTGGCACCAGTACAGCACCGTCTGTACCGGAGGACGCTGGCACCAGTACAGCACCGTCTGTACCGGAGGACGCCGGCACCAGTACAGCATCGTCTGTACCGGAGGACGCTGGCACCAGTACAGCACCGTCTATACCGGAGGACGCTGGCACCAGTACAGCACCGTATCTACCGGAGGACGCTGGCACCAGTACAGCACCGTCTGTACCGGAGGACGCCGGCACCAGTACAGCACCGTCTGTACCGGAGGACGCCGGCACCAGTACAGCACCGTCTGTACCGGAGGACGCCGGCACCAGTACAGCACCGTCTGTACCGGAGGACGCCGGCACCAGTACAGCACCGTCTGTACCGGAGGACGCCGGCACCAGTACAGCACCGTCTGTACCGGAGGACGCCGGCACCAGTACAGCACCGTCTGTACCGGAGGACGCCGGCACCAGTACAGCACCGTCTGTACCGGAGGACGCTGACACCACTACAGCACCGTCTGTACCGAAGGACGCTGACAGTACAGCACCGTATCTACCGGAGGACGCTGGCACCAGTGCAGCACCGTCTGTACCGGAGGACGCTGGCACCAGTGCAGCACAGTCTGTACCGGAGGACGCTGGCACCAGCACAGCACCGTCTGTACCGGAGGACGCTGGCACCAGTACAGCACCGTCTGTACCGGAGGACGCTGACACCACTACAGCACCGTCTGTACCGAAGGACGCTGACAGTACAGCACCGTATCTACCGGAGGACGCTGGCACCAGTGCAGCACCGTCTGTACCGGAGGACGCTGACACCACTACAGCACCGTCTGTACCGAAGGACGCTGACAGTACAGCACCGTCTGTACCGGAGGACGCTGGCACCAGTACAGCACCGTCTGTACCGGAGGACGCTGGCACCAGTACAGCACTGTCTGTACCGGAGGACGCTGGCACCAGTACAGCACCGTCTGTACCGAAGGACGCTGACAGTACAGCACCGTATCTACCGGAGGACGCTGGCACCAGTACAGCACCGTCTGTACCGGAGGACGCTGACACCACTACAGCACCGTCTGTACCGAAGGACGCTGACAGTACAGCACCGTCTGTACCGGAGGACGCTGGCACCAGTACAGCACAGTCTGTACCGGAGGACGCTGGCACCAGTACAGCACCGTCTGTACCGGAGGACGCTGACACCAGTACAGCACCGTCTGTACCGAAGGACGCTGACAGTACAGCACCGTATCTACCGGAGGACGCTGGCACCAGTGCAGCACAGTCTGTACCGGAGGACGCTGACACCACTACAGCACCGTCTGTACCGAAGGACGCTGATAGTACAGCACCGTCTGTACCGGAGGACGCTGGCACCAGCACAGCACCGTCTGTACCGGAGGACGCTGGCACCAGTACAGCACCGTATCTACCGGAGGACGCTGGCACCAGTACAGCACCGTCTGTACCGGAGGACGCTGGCACCAGTACAGCACCGTCTGTACCGGAGGACGCTGGCACCAGTACAGCACCGTCCGTACAGGAGGACGCTGGCACCAGTACAGCACCGTCTGTACCGGAGGACGCTGGCACCAGTACAGCACCGTCTATACCGGAGGACGCTGGCACCAGTACAGCACCGTCTGTACCGGAGGACGCTGGCACCAGTACAGCACCGTCTGTACCGGAGGACGCTGGCACCAGTACAGCACCGTCTGTACCGGAGGACGCCGGCACCAGTACAGCACCGTCTGTACAGGAGGACGCTGGCACCAGTACAGCACCGTCTGTACCGGAGGACGCTGGCACCAGTACAGCACCGTCTTAACCGGAGGACGCTGATAGTACCGCACCGTCTGTACCGGAGAAAGCTGGACCAGTGCCGCACCGTCTGTACCGGAGGACGCTGGCACCAGTACAGTGGCGTCTGTACCGGAGGACGCAGGCACCAGTACAGCACCGTCTGTACCGGAGGACGCTGACAGTACAGCACCGTCTGTACCGGAGGACGCCGGCACCAGTACAGCGGCGTCTGTACCGGAGGACGCCGGCAGTACAGCAGCAGCGGCTTCGTGACCACGGGTCACGCCACACGTGTAGCTACCGGGCACCGACATCGTGAGGCCAGCAGTGCCCTCAGTCACGCCCGCGCCACGACAGGCTGATCACTGATCAGCCGGCACGATTCCATCGCGTCATCGTTAGCTGGCCGGGGTGCAGCCATGCAGGGCATACCCGAGCAGCCCGGCGACCGCCACAGCGGACAACCATGCAATGGTGATATCGAAATTTATCCTTTTCGAATGCTAAATAATAGAAGCTCGAAAAATTGCAGATATACGGTTGCTATCTATTTCAAAGGCATTAGAGCACTTGTATCAGCACAAAAGTCACGAACAAAAAAAACATTTTCCCCATTTCTTTACATACTTGTTTTCCAAAATTATGAATAGCCGATTCAAATTCGCAAGACTGGTGCTCAATCTTGTTTGGATCAAGCAGCGATTACTTTGGAATTTCCCGGCCACTCTGCAGTCACGGGAATTTACTAATTCAAGGAGCAGGACACTACCTCCGCGCAGGGGAGCCTATAGGCTGGACACAGGAAACACGCAGGGGAGCCTAGCTGGGCTGGACACGATGTCTGCACAGGGGAGCCTATCTAGGCTGGACACAGGAAACGCGCAGGGGAGCCTAGCTGGGCTGGACACAGTGGCGGCGCAGGGGAGCCTATCTGGGCTGGAAACAGCGTATCCGCGCAGGGGAGCCTAGCTGGGCTGGACACAGGTATCCGCACAGGGGAGCCTATCTGGGCTGGAAACAGTATTCGCGCAGGGGAGCCTAGCTGGGCTGGACACAGCGGCGGCGCACGGGAGCCTGTTTGGGCTGGACACAGTCTCGGCGCAAAACACCACTCTCAGGGGTCGAAAAAGCTGTCAGCTTGCCAATTAGAAATGGCGACAGCTGAAGCTCCGCCAGATGACAGAAGTACGCTCACATTCTTTCCTCTTGAGAAATTTCGGGATAACGGCTCGAAATTGTCACTGCATATTTAAACTCACAAACACTGCTGTCAATAAGTGAGGTGGTCAGGGAGTGACTATGGGTGTCCTACCCAGGGCATCTTTGAAAAGTCATTGGGGGCATTGTGCGGCCATTAAGTGTCTCAAGCCAAGACCCCATTTAGGGGTTTAATAAAACTTAGACGCTTAGTGTTAAAAATGTTTCCAATTTTTAGTTGTTCCAAGTCTAGAGATTATAGATGCTGCTCAGGCTGCCAGGTTTTTCAGCGGAAAGTTGAAACCGAGTTAGAAAAAGGGCCAAAGAGGGCAAAATTTTATTTCCACTAAAATACCAAATAAACACCACAAAGCCACATTTAGGCTAAAACGACCCTTACGGTAGTAATAAACCACCAAAAGGCGACTGTCCACGAACGAGCTCTTAGCGCACAACTGACTGCGTGAAATGAGAGCATCATGCAATGTCACGGTACTGATGGGATGTGGGCTTCCATTCGGATAGAACAGGATGTTTGACTGGTTGTAGGCCAGCGTTCTTCTCCAGCGTTGTGATTAGTTGATGCGAGACCTTGCCGGGATTTCCCGTAACTACGCGGTTTGTTTCGTCTTCGCACGATGTAGTAGACAGCCACGGGGAAATTTTTGACAAAATTTTGTGGATTGCCAATTTGGAACCAGAAAAGAACAAAGTTATAATTATCGGGTGGTGGTCTGTCTTATTTTCGTTAGGCGAGTCTGCATTTGGTCAATTTTAAGTCATCTGTCTATTTCACTGGGGGCCAATTTCCGGGCACTGGGGGCATTTCGCCGACTGGGGGCAAATGGCCCCCAGTTAACATTAAAAAATGGCCTGGTCCTACCTATGCAGAATGCAGCCAAGCTGAACAGAAATAACATAGAAACCGGAGGTGACTCAATTAGGAGTTAGGTGACCCAAGTCAGGGGTGGCTAAATCGACAGGGATCTGCCCCTTCTCCCTCCACCCCCGAATTCGCTTACAGTGAGAAGACCATTTTAACTTGCGTTGGAATCAATTATCATGAAAACAGCGAAAAATCTGCCTCAAACACTCCGTCCCGTACGTCAAGAGGGCAACCATGCCCTCTCTGGACGTGATGGCATGGTACAAAGAGGGTGCTTGGTCACGCCACGCCCTACCGTCCACACTGACTCCCTTAAATACTAAATAACGCCAATTTCGCTAACTAGCAGCTGGTTTGGCAGGGTTGTCGTTGTCATGGTAACGGTTATCGGCCAGTGACCCCCGGCTGGTGACTACAGTGACATCCGCCTGCGCAGGGTAGAGATCAGTTAGACGGCGGCGGGAGCCGCTCAGTTCGATTTGGGATCACTTTGTAACGCCACCACACTGCCCTCTAGAATTTGACATGGCTGAATCTTCTCGCTTACACATAATCCGGCACATAGAAAGGCAAGATGGGCTTCAATGAAGCCATTTGAATTTTTGTACTACTGAAAATCTAACACAGGTTCTCACACCAATGCTATGCCAATAAGCCATCACTGGACACCTGGAGCTGGCACTGGAATGCCTTCAGCTGTAACCTCTGCCCATCCAGCTCAGTCATAGATGCGGATCATCTGGGTCACCCGCCTTCAGTCGTAAAAAAATTATAAAGAGCTGGAAAGCTATGAATACAATACATGGCCCAATGCGCCTCACCAAGCGGAAACGGACTGGGAAACCAGGCCAGTCGTTTCAGTGGCTGAATGGACAATAAAACGCCGAAAGCAAAGATAATGGTGAGTGTGTCCCATGGTGAGTGTAATCTAATCAGCGGGTATGTACCTGAGCGCTGCGTACTTCCTGTCGTACAGAAACGGAGAAACACACAGTCTGAGGCCGGCTCCAATCCACTGGCCGCCGGACACGGCGTATTTGAGCTATTGATTATTTGGTTCCATTGATGTGATCGTGTAGCATTATATGTGTTTATGGTGCATACAACAAAGCATAGGTACTTAATATTTAGGATGATTTCCCATGTTTCAAATTCAAGCGTTTTCATCAACTTAAGTAAGATTTCAAAAACATTAATTATCTTTTGCTTACTTCCGAAACGATTCTTTCTGTTGTCGCCCTGGAACAGATCATTCATGTTACGAAATTAAATTTCGAATATTGAAGAACTTGAGAGAAGGCAAGGGAACAAATCTGTCTCCATTAGCCCTCTCAATTATTCTGGTTTTCGCGGGGTTCCTCTTTCCATGATAAAGAGCTGGTACGTTCTCTCCCCCCCTTTGTGATAGACCCTTAATTGACGTAGAGTCACGCAGCAACAACCAGAAAGTTGAACCCCAACTGGAATGGAGCTATTCCGCTACAGCCAGAGTGCTGACCCCCAACTGACGTGGAGCTATCCAGCAACAACCAGAGTGCTGACCCCCAACTGACGTGGAGCTATCCAGCAACAACCAGAGTGCTGGCCTCCAATTGACATGGAGCTATGCAAACACAATCAGAGGACTGCTCATCACGAGAGCTCAGGATTGATACAAATTGCATGACCCTAGGACATGAAGTCACCCACTCATCCCAACGACCTGATTTTGGCTTCTCGCGGCAAATCTCGCCGTTCTGGCTGTTATGGGACAGGATATCTGGCAAATAGTCCCATTTAGGGCAATAATACAGCTATCAATTCAACAGAAATATACTCATTTTTATATACCATATACCTATGCGACTCATTCGGGTAACAAGTGGGTCGGGGCCAAAAGTCAAAGGTCACTGACGGTTAAAACTCATAGCTTTCCAAGAGGTCTAGCTTAAAAATCCAGGTTGTGTTGGTTTTTATTCTTTAAACAAAGGTCAACCACGGTCAAACAGACTGATAAAGGTCACAAGTCACAAGGTCGCAGTACGTAAGCAACTGAGACTATTGCATGCCTAACATTCAAACTATGTGCGGGGGAACGCAAGACAAAGCCTAAGAAGTCGAAAATCAGCCAGATATGTTTCCAGAAATAATGTCATAGCTCAGTGACAGAACATAAACCGGACTTCATTTTTAAAGGTGCAATTTCACTTGCTTTTGATCTGAAACAAATTCCCTAACAGATCATGACACAAAAAACGAGTCCATGATGGAAGCAAAACAACCCAAGCAACCAACTGCGCATCTGACTGCGTGCTTTTAGCTTTGGAACACAAACAACACAATACAAACACACTGAATTCCAGCCGAGTGCCACATGTTCATCCAGCCCAAGGCCCGCTCCACAAACTAGTCAGCCCTAGCACCTATAAATCGCACCACTAATGAATGGGACCCAGCCTTCGATCAGCAGACGATAATAAAACGGCCCAGTACAGGCGCAGTCAGCCCCCGGCTCCCGTCTCAGCCCCTGGACTCGCTAAAGGAACCTGGCCTCAAATAAAAACCCCCGCCGCGGCGCGTTCCATCGCGATCAGCTGTCCCTGTCGCCCATGGGAGCCGGTCGAGATCAAAGCATGCGCAATGGTGGCGGCTGCGCTGTCGGATTTATTGGTGCCCCCGCAGTAGTAGCACACTGTCAGGGAGCGGAGCTTGTCCTCCAGAGCATGGGTCCCACGCTCGCTGGAAGAGGTAGGCGTTGTTCTGCGCGGCCATGCATCGTGGCAGTGTCACGCGCGCCGGGCCATCGGCCCCTTATTACGCTGGCGGGGACTACTATAGTGATTAGCGGTAGCTTTGTAGTCTAATTCACGTGGCGCCCCCGCACGCGGGAGGGGTAATCACCCGGTGGACATGGGGAGCAGAATCGAAACTGGCCCCGCCCCGATCCAATTTGATGGGGGCGGGGACCAAGGGCCAGGGACCTGGAGGGTGAGGGATCACGGTGTTTCCTTAATCGCCAGGGTGAGTCACAGGTGATTCTCCCTATAAGTTCACAAGGGTCAAGAAGACACAGACACGCCACTATTTAGCACTTCGGGCGTTATATTGCTGCTCTCACATAGGATGCGTCAAATGGGATGAGGGTTCAATCAGGTAAATTGCACTGGGGTCTTCCAATTGAGCCGTATTGCGTTACATCCCGGCCTTCAGAACAAGCACTGATGACTTTCCTACCATTCAGACATTAACTGCCCAGTTAATGGGTACCGTATGGCAGCCCCGAGAGGTTTATTGCCCCACTGAGCAGGCCTGGCCCGGTGTCACGTCATTGGCGCGCCGTCTTATTGCGGTGCATGCCAAATGAATTGCTACATCGCACATGAAAACGAGTGAATTTATAGCTGCCGACCTGCAGTCCATTCACATGAGAGCCCAGGCCGACGCCGCAATAATAGGCTGAAATCATCGCAAGATGGGACGAATGCTCGGCCACTATGCAAGTCATAGAAATCATACTCAATGGGCAAGCTATTCAGCCATGAAAAATTCGAACATATTAACATAACAAAACATGCTGATCTGAGTGTTCAGGAGCTTGCAGAACATTGAACTAAGGTCGTAATATTTTACGGAAAATTTTCCAAAATTTCAACATACGCAAATACCATATCGGCAACGTGCGTCCCAAGGGAATCCTTACTGTTTATGGTACCGCCGAGTCACGCATACGCGGCTACCCCTCGCCCCAGTGGGTGGGGGATGTTTGAACACCCTCTTCCAGTTTTTTTCCGGCGGCACAAATAAAAATGACGACGCCAAGCGCCACCGTACTTGGCACATCCTATCCTTGATCAATTCTGAAACTTTTCCCGACAGGTCACAAGTGCAAGTCAAGTGACCTCACCTCCAAAAAAGTTGAAGATAGCATAATTAGAATAGGGCTAATCTATCAAATTACAACACATATCACATAATGGGCCCAACACTCACTAAAAAATAAATTCCGGGATTTTTCAAACAAATGACCTAGGGTCAGGTGCAGATCGTGACCTCTCCATTGGAATTGCATGGGGAAAATGTGAATGGAGCGCAACATGGCTGCATCTGTAAATACAGCTCAGAATACCTCCCTATTCTCCAAATCGTAGTATTCTATCCTGGGTCACTTTTCAGGTTCATGTTGCAAGTAGGGGCCTGTGACCTCTGAGAGGTCATCTGGGACTACTTAAGCAGCTTTTTAGACTTCGGTCAAGAACTTCGCGGGAAAGGATGATAACGCTTTTATTTTGATACCATTACGTTTCGGATTAATATTGTGAGTCCATTAATATGTAAATTGACTATGCCAGGTCAGATGATGACCTTGACCGACCTTAGGTCAGGTTATTTTTATGTTTTTACCTAACATAGCCATATCACGCATCATTTGATTTGTCATAACGAGAGGAAGCGAATAATGCCTAAAAATTGGTTCTTACTCAACTGTGTCAGACGTTAGAGCCCAGACACTCTTATTTAGCCTGTCACCTTATTTGACTTGTCATACCCGTAATATTGACCTGAGGCAAAAAGTGAATGATGTAGTTTCTTCATTAATTTCCATGATCAATCCACCAGCGTTCGTTTTTTTCGCTATCTCGCATGGGGGCCGAGACCGAAGGGGGTTGAACCCCTCTCCCCCACCAGGGCGAAGGTGACTCGAAGGCTTACCGGGGCGGGTGTTAAGGCGTGTATGTGCAACTCGAATCATTTCCGCAAGACAGATAAATTGTGGGCATCTTAGGTTTTTAAATGGGTTACTGGACGGCACAGCTGACCCGAGAACACGTCAGAAGCACACCTTAGCACCTCTTTGGAAAACAGCTGGTTCAAGCACAACCGGAGGCATAACTTTGCATCTGCTCCTGTACAGCTGTCACAAACCTCACTCAGAACTTACCTCTTGCCAGTTACACAAACCCCCAAGAACTCACCTCTCCAGTTGCACAAACCTCACTCCAAGAACTTGGCACCTGCTTGTGCGCAGTTGCCACAAACCTCACTCCAAGAACTTGACACCTGCTAGTGCACAGCTGGCACAAAACTCACTCCAAGAACTTGACGCTGGCTGTGCCCAGCTGGTACAAACCTCAGTCCAAGAATTTGGCACCTACTCGTACAGAGCTGGTACAAGCCTTCACTTCGGCACTATCACAACTCCAAGTGAAACAAGGCACGCAACGCGTATTTGCCAAGAAGGTACATACATACGTAGGCAGTGTACCGGTTTGCTGGCCTTATGGCTGCCGACCACTTTTAGTATTCGTAATACTTGCCATTTGTTCCAATTTTTAGGTGCGCCACTACTCATCGCTCGGCATGCGTCCATTTAGCAGGCTGGCAGAGAAGCCGACATTACTTGTCCGTGTGAAACGGTCGAGGCCTGGAGGGCGGGTCCGACGGGTCCTCACTGATCCGCCGCGATGCTGTCGGAAGGCGCCGGATCCCCGCGACAGCTGAATGGAGCTCGGGCGCCGCATCTGCCGCGATCTTTGATGGACTGCACCGCCATTGCCGCTCATCTATTGGACGGCGTTTGTGGCGCAGCGCTGCCGGCTGACAGCAGACTGGCTCAGTTCTGATCGGCGCATAATGGTGAATAGCCATCCACTCGGATTTCACCTGTTCAATACGAGACAGCGCTCAGTCAAAGCGCACATTGGAGATTAATTTAGCGACAATCGCCATGAAATATCAAGTTTCGGTTTTCTACATGGAATGTTTTGATGGGAAAGTGAGCGACCGAATGTCTCGGCATCCACGGTCTTTTCATCAAACACAATAGAGCGAAAACTTGGCAAACACGATGTGTTCTCTGGTGAAGAGAATCACGTTCAAAATCAATTTGCTGCGCGCATGTTCTCCGCTATTTATGCCGGCGGACGTCGTCATTCATCACGCGTGCGCTCTCATTACGGTAGAAAGCCCGGGCTCATCTCCCGCCATAAAGCGAGTGGAGAGGGACTTACAAATCAGCAGCTTACACGAACTACCATAACTGTCATAATAAAGGTCGTACGCAAACAAAGTGAAACAATGCACGAGCCCGCTACACCAGAACAATGGTGGCGCCCTGAGGAGGGAGGAGCACACAAGATCAGAGACCCAGAGGTCACGAGGTAACCCGATGCCACACAAACACGAGAGCCTCGTCGCTTCTAAGATTCACTGCACCTGCACCAACAGGTGATCACTGTTTTCAAATCAGTATACGTTTACCCGGATAAATATGTAAACATGGCTTATATATTGTGTGGAACGGTACGGTTATTTCGACATTCAAATCATAATACCAGATATAGTAATAGGGCAGGATTTGGGTATCGAAAGCGGTGGAGCTTGCTATAACGAACGCCATCATTAGCATCGTGGGCCGCATTCTGAGATAAAAACTAGAACGAAGCGTGGCTGTCACCGCCCGTGGCGAGTAATGCCCCGATACACATCGGCCGCTAATGAGCCGAATTAATTGACACCGTGTCATCAGTAAATGGTACCGCGATTGGATCACGGTCCAAGTTCATGGTATGTGATTGAAAATGGGAGATAGCATCTAGTGGTGGGCCATAATCTTACACCCCGAGTAACGAAAATGAAATTAATTACTTTTGTTGGTAATTCAATTCACTGAATCTAATTTGAAAGAAGGGGCATGTTTAGCAGAAGTGAGAACGCTCACGAATTCTGCATTTACAAAGGGCCGACATCAGCCTGTTGTCGGCCATTATCAGCCTATATGGTTTACCGGCCATAAAAAACATAATTCGCTCACTAAGCAAAATAGGAAATAGGAATGTCCCGGCGGTTAAACCTGCCGTGACATCAGATCCCCTGTGGATGCCCCCACTGGCGGGGGAGGGAGGAGGGGGGGTTGCAGCTGCCTATCCCGTTCACCGACGCTTCTGATGACGTACGGCCCATTTCTGGCCGCTGCCGCCTCTCCACCTGGCCTCGTTACAGGCGCACGTGCTCCCCTCGCCTCCCCACCCGGCCGAGCGCTTCCTCTGTCGAGCGGACTCGGTCCTGCAGCTCCCCCCGCCCCTCCCCTGCGTCACCCCTCGGCGGGTGGAAGAAAGCTGCGCCTTGGGAGCGTCACCCTGTAGAGGCGACAGCTGAATCCATCCAACGCAGACGACTCTATCTCGACGGTGTCGGCTAATTACACGTCTAATTAGGCCGCCAGGGAAGTTTACTAAGCCGACGCGCGTCCGCAGCGCTAATGTGTAAGGCACCCCGGTGATTCAGAACTGCAATATCGTCTGTTTGTCAGACTGGATGTTGTGCAGCATAAAGGGCGGCCTAGTTGGCACAGCAGACATTTGAACCCGATTTCAGACATTATCCTGATCAGGCTTACATGTACTGGAGAGATACCCAGTTACAGAGTAACACGACTGACACGCATATATTTCATTTTAAATGTAATGGAACCAAGCATGTGATATTTTCCTGATCTTTTATTGTTATGATCCCATTGGTGGATCAAGGCTTTCCAATCGGCTCGGGGCGGCCCATGGCCAGGGGACATTCGGACCAGAGAAGGGCCCCTTTTGGGTGGAAAAACCTGCCAGATGGGCGCCAATGATATAGTGGAGTCACCGATGCCCAAATAATGGGGGAGGGTGGAAACGATATTTTAGAGGGAACCGTCGACCTTTCAGGGTGTATCGTGACCATTTCAGGGGCACCGAGAGTTGATCGGGGGTAGGGCCAGTACCACCCTTTTCCGCCCCCTGGATCCGCCTATGTGTCATCCAGTTACACTGAACGTCCACAAACACCTTCGTCATCCACCAACACTTCCATCAAGATGACACAGCTCAGTCTCATATAGCAAAATTACTGAAATCAAACGGTATGAACTTGTGTACCTATTCATATGAATTGAACACCATGCCACTGATGTACCCTTGGTACCACCTGGCACTATTTCATCAATAACTCGATCGCCAAAGAATCAACACTCCTTTCAAGCTCCACACCACCATCTCTTGGGAGGGCTCAATTCCATCGCCAGTGCTCTGATCTCAGTAATCTCACGGCTCTGGCAGACGGGCCGGTGAATGTAGGCCAGTGCGGATGCATGTACGCTCTCGGCCAACAACATCGGCCGACGCAGCGGCAGACGAGCTTTCTAGCGGCGCGGCTGCCGCTGCTGTTGATTCAGAGCACGGACCAGACGTTTGAATAGACTAATTAGTCGGCGCTGGACTGCATTCAGGCGCGGCAGACGCCAACTGGAACCAGAGTGGCGCACAGCGTAACCAGGTAGCTGCCCAGTGCCCACCGAGAAGTTACACGGAACCAGCGGAACTCAGGAAAAGAAAACCCGCCTAGAATAGGTCGCCACATCACTGACGGTTTATTTGTAGTAAGATTTGGTGGGTCTGAAGCAGTTTTCTGACACGGAGGAGATTGTCTGAGCCGGTCAGCCCGGCTAAGGCCAAGCCCTGGTGGCTGACGCCGGCAGCAGGTCCAAAACCTCTAGGGTGGCGTAACCCACCTGGCAGGTGGTCGCGCTTCCACCGGAGGCTCGGTAGCCGGAGGGAGGCGGCGGTCGGACCACGGTCAAACGCGCGGGTCCCCGGAGACTGCAGCTGCACACTACAGGCTAGGAAGGTAACACCAGCGCGGTGGCCACCAGCTGTTGCACGCCAGGCGCGCCCCGCTGTAGAGGGGCGTTTTTAACATCGTTGAAAATTTTCTGACACTGTTATCATTTTACTCCTAGTTGCAAACATTACAATTAGTTTTAAAAAAGGGCGCCAATTCAAATCATTTCCCCATTTTGGCCTCCCTTAGAACACAGTGCGCTGGGCGGAGGGAGAGATTTCCACAGGGTTATGCGGCAGCGGTTGAGCTTCAGGTGGTGGTTCTGACGCTGACCCATAGCACTGGTAACGAGAAATTCGGACATCCCGCGCAAGGGGTCGCCCGCCAATGCCTGAAAAACAAACAGATGGGCGCCGGACCTCACGCTGGGCTCCTGAGGAGACAATCACACTCCCGGTCAAACACCGACACAACAAACAAGAACCCAGGGGGGAGGGGAGGGGGCGTCAGCAGCGCCCCCGAACACCTCCCGTGGCGGGTGTCCCGCAGCGCCCATCTAACGACGCGACGTTCCTGAACCGCCGCCGTGGAGGCGCCCCGTCAGCTCCAGACAACGCGACAGGAAATTCCACGGCTGATCCGTCGCGGAGAACTGGTGGGGAGATATCGCCGCGTCGTTCACGGCGGCGGTATCGGCCTCCGACGAACGGAGGCGCTCTCCGCCGATAGCCGCGCACCGTGTAAACAATACAGCACAGTCTATCAACAGTCGGTAAGTCTACAATCGATGCATCAATATTTGATCCGCAGCCGGGCTCTGGTCCATGCACGCACTCCGCCAAGTCCTACCAGGCGATGACAGCGGATCATCATTGAAGTCGGCTGTCGTATCGTCAGCAGCGTGCAGCATTCGTGTATTTATTTAGGTAGTGATCGAAAACATCGGTAGGAAAAACTCATGCACACAATCCCCAGGCGGATTCAGGGGGAATGGGATCATGTTGCCCCCCTCCAGCCTCGGCGCACCCTGGAAAGGTAGCGGTGCAGCTTGAAACGTCCTTTGGCGCCCCTTGACACGAAGAAATCCTGAAATCAATCAATATGTCACTCGGACATTTATCGGCGTTCGGTCTGGCACTCGTTCTGTGAATATGTGTAAACTGTAGCTAAGTAATTACGCAAAGTCTTCTTATGAAAATGACGGACAGATCACCTCAATTCCAATAGTAAGTCTGCACAGCCCACGAAGTCGTGCACAGAATTGTGGTTGAATTGATTAACTCTGATCAAACTGAATTTATTAGGTCTGATCAAACGGTCCTAAAATAAAGGCTAAAAAGAACATAGCCTTCGATATATCTTTGAATTTCCAGAAGTCTAAGGTAAGGTGGTGCTTCAGATTACCGGAAAACACAACACAGAATATTTGAGAAAATAGACATGATGTATCGGATGTATCTATATTAAATCACCAACACGTCTTAAAAGGCAATAAGAGGTAGTTAGTTGAATTAAAAACTCATGGAAACTTAAATGCAACATAAATACACACATCAGACCAGTACTGGCTCTGTGGCCGCAATCACGGCTATATGTTTCTTTAGTACCTCGAGCTGATCACAGAATATGTCACTGAAGGTTGACACGTCTAAAAAGCTGTTCAACACACGAGGTAATCGATTAAAAGCTCCCGAAGCAACAGCGTTCACTCTAGCCGGCGGTATACTAAACAAAGGTGAGCGTAAAATCCTGGTGGTTCTAACCGGCACATTTACGGTACAACTTTCTAAAAGATGTCATGGAGAAATGAGGCCTCTAAAACCTCTACATAAAAACAAGATATCATTTTGGTGGCTCTTGGCCTGGAGGGATTGCACATTGTAAAAGCTAAGGAGGTACTTGTAGTCCAGCACAGTAATGGCAGGCTCGGTATGGTTCGCTAGCCACATGAGGAATTTATGCTGAACCCTATTCATGTAAATAAGATGACATCTTGCTGCTCCGCCCCAATGACGGAGCCGTATTCAAGAATTGACCGAACATTTGCGTTGAACACGGATACGGCAACACGCTTGTCCAGTTTGTGTCTGGGGGAGCTGACTGAAAGGTTCGAACATGAAAGGCCTAATGCTCTATTGGCGTTTAGTACTATGAATTGATGTGCGCCTGAAAAGTGAGGTTTTGGTCCAGAATGACGCATAGATCTCGGATGATGCCGACATTTTCCAGAGTTTCGCCGTTAATTTTGTAAGATAAAGAGATGAAATCGCGGTTCAGAGTGATTTTGAATGATTCACATTTCGGTGCGTTTTCCAAGATACATCAATTTTTACCGGTTTAAAAGAATGCAGAGTACCAGACCCGCCCCAATCCACCGCGTGTACTGACCCTCCCAACCAAACGGGGAAGAGCTTGGTCCTGGACTCCACCAACGTGACAGATCACCCCTCAGATCACACCGCGTGACCAAAGCGGCCGCCGCTCCGCTGTTTGTTTCGGGCACACACGGCTAACGAGCCCTACAAAGCACGTGACCGCGCTGAGATGCCGTACATCTGTACCAGTGACGATGCGAAGCCTGTTCGAGCCTCGCATCGCTCACAATCTGATGGCCTATTAGCCGGCAGCCGTAGCGAGCTGGCGGCACGCTCGATTCCGATAGGCCGCAGGTTTCCCTCCGCGCCCAGTGTCTGTAACCGACGCTTCATTCGTGATACTAACGACGGAGATGGTACCGTTTCTTTCTAATTTTACGCCCGGTGGTCTCGATTGGCGTCAAATTATGACATTTCGATGGCAATGAACGTGATGATTGCGGTTAGAGAGCGGACGTTAGGCCGATCAAATCAAATACGTGCGCCTTCAGTCGTTTTGGTTTGACTTACAATGATAGAAGAGTTGGTTTATTCGGAAACGACGGCAATCACCTGTTGTTTAGGTATGATTAACGTGTTCCTACTGGTTAAAGGTAAACAACAGCATACCCTTGCTATGTTTTTTTAGAGCTTATCTTCGCTAAGCTACAATCCTCTTTGTTTGCCGAAGTATTTGGGCTATCGTCCTATGAGAACATCAGTCAAGGCCGTATCGTTTTCGACACTGCCAAATTCACAGCCAACCATCAGCTGGCCGGCGAGACGGCGACGTTTTCGCGCAGCCTGGGACAATCTGCCGCCGCATAGAAAGTGAGCCAGCCGCCCCGGGGGGCAGACTCTCGCGCATATTTGACCACATGCCTGAATTCACACGCCGCGCCTGGCTATGGTGGATACTTTCCAAATGGTTACCACATTCAATTAGTTGGCCGGCGGTGGATCTGGAGGCCTGTTGTGACGCGCCCGGCTGCCCCTCGGGCGATCTCTCCGGCAGCTCACCGCCGCAGGGTATTCAGCGGGCGTCGCTGGAAGCAGTTCATATGCGTAGCCGGCCGCGCCAGGGGCCGTTTCACCGCGGAATTCCGACAAATATCGGCCGGCTATGGAGATGAATCGGCCGGGTATTCTGAGTGAGAGGAGCGGGCCTCAGGCCGGAGAAGTGCTGCGGACGTCGTCTGGGGATTCGCCGTGGTGCGGGACAGCCTTAGGCAGAGCTGCTCACTCAGAGACGTCCGTCAGCTGAGCTCATATACAAAGCAGATGTCAGAGCCGAGGTCGCGCTCCTAAGTGATCTGTCTTGTCGAAGAAAGAGGGAGATGGATGCTGTCGATCTTACATTTTACGGTCTATGATTTAGACTCGTTACACAACAATTATAGATGCGTGTATGAACGGACGAATATTGAAGGATATGCAGAGCCTAAAGGTATATTTCACGCTGCTGAGGAAAGACTACCTCCATAATTCACTGAAGTGTAAAAACGTTCCATCTTATTTTTCAGGTTGGTTGCATTGAGCCAATTCAGCCCACTTGACAATTGAGACCAAAAATGTTTGCCCACGGCAAAGAGTTTCAAGACCCTTAGCCCCCCCAAATGAAGTCGTAGATCCACCACTGCCTGCTCTGTATAGTTTAAAGAACATTTCTTGGCCATCTCTTCTATGACGCCATTTCCGCAAGTAAATAATGCAGATTTCGGCTTTTTAAGCTTTGTGTTGCTTTCCCCTGTCCGTAGGGAAAGGCACTCTATGACCTCACTAAGCCTTCTATAACCTTTAGTAAGCTTTCGTGACCTTTGCTGAACCCATTATCCTATGTTAGCCATCTCTGACCTCTTTGGTTTTTTGTTTTGTTATTTTAACCCACATTTTAATATGTTTTAATACAACTACTCTTTGCAGGTTAAAGGCAATTACTTTACCAGCTTAAGTACTGCATTTGAATTCAGGCGCCCCAATATACTCCTTGAAGTAAGATCGAGGCATTTTGGACACTTTGCCTTTCAGTCTTGAATGACCCTAACTCCGCCTCAATTGTTGCCTGAATGGATCACATATATGTATAACATGGGAATCAAAGTACTGATGTCTTTTGATCGGATTGTGTTCTGAATGCATGCTATTGTGTTATACGTTATTATTTACCAGTCAATGCTTTGCGCACCAATAAGGGCGACAAAACTGGTCTTAAGAAATACAGTCTACGTTTCATAAAGGTTCGCATCAACCGCGGCTTGTGGTCGGAAGCAGCACACTGGCTTTCGTCACCAATATCTACTTTGACTAAGAACGGATCGCAAGAGGACAGCACCCATCTTGCCAGGACGAAGTTGCAGGTCAATCACTTCAGTAAGTTAGCCCGTGAGTCCACATTATATTTGATGCACATATTAGCTCCAAAAGCACAGTCTTTCCAGCGGTGATCAAGACCGAACGAAGATCACGACCTTGGCCACGTGACCTGAGGTAACTAATTGACCTCGAGGGATCACGAATGTAAATGGGTAGCCCTCTCATCCAGACGAACACGAGGCTGGGCGTTTGAGATTCTCTAGCGCCATTCAGTTCAGAGTTGTACGCTGCAGCGTATAATCTATTCATTGATTCCTTAATCATGGCAATACAAACTGAAAAAATGTTTCGTGCCAACACTATCAGACATAGTTTTTGACGTAGTCTTGAATAAACATGGAATAAATTGTTGTTTTCCAACTCTATTATTAGTATCATTTTTTTAGCGTACGCTCATTTGTAACATATTCAGTTCAATATAATTTGCATTGCATATGACGACGCTATCTCCATTTAAAAATGTAACTTTTAACCCCTCCAAACAGTTCCAAGCAAGATAAAAATTGTTCCCTTTGTTTTACCGGCACCGATTGAGTCTATACCTCAGGTAGCTCGATGGTCAACATTTCATCGAAACAGGAGATGTACAGTGGTTCCAGCACTAATCAATGTTGCTTTCAAGCCCGTTTGTATTTCTGCTTTACACACGCTTGGTGCGCTTGACAGACAAAACAAGCGCGCGTCCAGCACTGCGTGGGGTGGTGTTTCAAGGCAACCCTCGATTTGGTGTTCTAAAAAGATGGAAGTTGAGTACACAAGACAACAACTATTCGTGTTGTAGCTCAACCTTCCAGCTTGCCCCCCAAAAAGTCACCCCTGGCGACGCGCATCTAGCCAGTCAGCTGGGCAGACCAATACTGCCACTCGTGTAAACGCCGCTAGTACCAGCAGCTACGATCAATGCCTGTCATACTTGAAATACATTTATGTGGCCTGAAAAATAACGGCAATCTCTTCTCTCCCTCTTCAACCATTATCGACCGTTCAGCACCAAGCGATTTCACCCACTCCATTACGATCAATTACTATATGTCAAGATAATAAAGAAAGACAAGCAATTGCCAGGTTAGATTGTCAGTTCCTTTACTGTAAAACACTGTGTCTGACTGCTTGCCTTGAATTGTACAGAACAAAATCACATTTCAGGCACATTGCACATTTGCCCCTCTCATAAGCTCCGCCGCAACACGGCTGACCTGTTCAAAGGAACACGTCCAGCTGTTGAAATTAAGCTCCCACTTATTTCCGGGGATAACTGCAGCAAGAGCCGACCTTTATGTTGGAAAGCTTTTCACTACTGTCTGAATTCCTTGACAAAAGCAAGCCCTGTCGGTGAACCAGCTAGCCCCAGACCGTACGTAGCAGCCAAGTGCGGACAAAGTAACCGAGGTGAAAGCCAGGCGCCATAATTTCTTGGTGTTTCTGCACTGATTCACACTGAAGCCGTTCAGGGTGAGTTGCGCCGAGCTCCAGACCATTTGCCCGTCGCGGCGAGTGAAGCGGTGGTCTGTCGTGTCCTACCGAGTGAACGCATTAGCCGACACTGCCGGAGGTACCACAAAAACGGCACCGCCGCTGCTGCCGGTGGCACCTCGCTTTCAAACAAAGGCCGCTCATACCTCGCCAGCGCCAGCGACGCCGCCCGGCCGCTCTCCCCAGCACGCTGTGATGCGATTCATGGACCCCTGCTCAGAATCAGCTTCAGATCCGCTCACTGTAACTACACTCACACGACTGTGGCAAGCCGTCATAAAACAGCTCATGTCGGTTATGATAATTCAGAAGCACGTGCGCTTTATATCAAAGGAAGCGGCCCATTAGCATACCAGCTGCTGGACAGGCGCCGGTAAGTTTCTCAAAAGCCCTGAGCAGGACACGGCTGCGCACTGGCCATCTGTCATGCTCGTTACAGTGTGGCAGGCGACCCTCGCGCCGCACTGACAAAAAGACCCACACACAGGGCCAGCGCACCGCATCACAGCGCTGGAATTAATGAACCGGCTTACGAATGGAACAGCAGCGGCGGAAAATAATGTGCACATGCGGCCGGTCTCTGTTCTCAAACGCCGATTGTCTCCGGCGTCCTCTGTGACGTATGGTGTTTCACCGGTGCCGTGTACACCACAGTCTACTGCTGGAAGCTTTCTGAGAGCAGCCGCTGCTGCTATCTAGCAGCCGCTCCCGCAGGCTTGTTTAAGTCTCCAGACAATGAAGTAACGACCTGTTCGTGATGACGGCACACCTTCTCATCCCTCGAGCATCACCAACCGCTGACCGCCCGCTGGCTCCTCCAACAAGGCCGTCTCTCCCCGCAGCCCGCCGCTCTGGTGGGAACTGGGAACACGTACCTGCTGGTGCTACTTCCCGTGTCGGGGCCCGGGCGAAAGCACACCGGCCGTTTACGTAGCGATCCGAACGGCTGCCGAGTCACGAGGCGGCCCACTCAGCGCCGACGCTGGCCGGGCGTGCATGAAATCGTGATTTCACGCCGCGCCGGGAACGTCCGCGCCCACGTCGCGTGCACGTCTCACACTGCGCGGAGAAGGCGTTTTCAATTCATTAGCCGGAGGGACGGGGTGCCGGCGGCGTCGCTGCCTGCGTGAGCGGCAGAGCGGCGGCGGGCGCGAGTTCCCTTATCGCCACTACTGACCCCAGATGTCAACACAACAGACGTGGGCGCGACCGCAGTCCAGTGGTGTCTGTTCTGGCATCTGGCTGTTCTACTGCCGCTCAGGCGTTCACCCACAACAGAGAGCAGGAGCCGAGTAATTGCCCGCACTGAGTCATTCACCCACCACGCCGTAATTGGATAGCGCGGGAGTAACCGGTGGCCTGACCGATAAAAAGTGACGCGATCCGCTCGAGGAACATAATGGACCGGGCGCAAAACCGGCAGCAGAAGCGAGGCTCACATCTAAATACTCATCATGCTCTTCTGAATTCACAGCCAGAACAACACTTTCCGAAGCGTAGAAAGTAGAGCCGGAGCACGCAAAATAACAATCACGGGCATTATTACGTTGCATTACGGTAGCTATTTACAGTGTTTAGAGCCTTCAGGAGGCCATTTCCAAACGCCAAGGGACAGAGAGTGGGCTGGAAATGAGGCGCCGACACAAAGGTGCGCGTGTCACAACCAGCAGTTTTCAGCCCGTGTTTGGGAGCCCGAGACTGAAACACAGAACCGCCTGAGGCGTAATGCGGCAGCCCGCGGCAGCGATAGCGTACCGCAACTAAAGCTCACGCTGTTTACGAACCTTGACTGTTACGTCATTACCGTATCACATGGGAAACGACCGGAGAAAGCAGCGACTGATAGTGTTTGGATTAGCGCGAATCCACCAACTGGGACCCACAGAGCCTGCGCTGACACACTAAAACATACAAATTCACAAGGTGTGACAGAAATTTAAAAGGGGAAAAAACTCACAAGAAAACGGTTTCAGTGGTTCGGGTGCACGTTTACGGCAGACAAAGACATCGAGAATAAGTCGAGACTCCTAACACGACCCAGCCGCACGTCGCTCCCATGAAACAGGCGTTCCGTGACAGTGGTGGATGCCCCGGGCGTCTGGACAGCGGTGAAACCGCAGAGAAAACAGGGTCTGTGTCTGTCTGCGACCATTCCGAGTGTCCAGCCTTACACAAACAGAGGGCCGCTGTCGCCGACGATGACACCGCAGCTCCCGTCGCCGCGGTCGGAGCCGGGCCGCGGAGACGGGACAGATCGGCGGTCCCACTCCCAAACAGTCGCACCGGCCGCCCGCCCCTGAGGCGGCTGTCAAGGCAGGACACTGATACATCCAGCTGTGCACTAGTGACGTGATAGCTTTAACAATGGTCTTGTAAAAATACTATCAGAATTCATTCAGCATGGCTACGAGTTCATCCAACTTTGTATCACCTCGGCCGTTGGGTCGTCGTTAAATCCAAAACATTAATTGTCTACAGGTTCTCAAGAAGTCTGGTTTACAAGAGTTCCTGACATTCTAGGATTTCGTTCAGGTGGGCAACGGGTGATGCCTTAGGAGGAGGCCTAGAAATCATGAAAGGTACGTTCCCAATGCTGAATTGGGTTGTTTCCAGGGGATAGTATTTACAAAGTAGCTGTCCCAGAGGAGTCCCTGTCTGGAAAGGGCCTGGTAAATAATCGAAATGGTATCCGCGACTACCAGTGAAGGGGCAGCTGTTGGTGTTACAAACGGCCCGCGACAGTTAATGATTTCTTTTTCTTAGAGAGCGTGGGGGAAACAGGGTGCCTCTAACTAGGTCACCTAATATTACATTAGTTTTCTTTAATACATTAGTATTAATTAATTCATTAGCAATAATTAATTGATGATATCAATCAATCATATTCATTAATCAAGTAATCATTAATGTATTAGTCCCCTCACCTATTTTTATCAGGTAGCCGGAAAACTGTTCGTGGCCGATACATATTGCTTTCACAAATTTCAGAAAGTTGATGAGCGAAAAATCATTCCGTCGATGGATACAATCATAAATGTCAGCAATGTAGCCCAGTAACTTATTCGGTTCCACACAGTTCCCCGGCCACCTTGCAAGAATATATGAGGAACACTGTAGGACCCCGACCAACTGCGAGTGAGGGTTCAAATTTTCGTAAACCGTAATACAATGCTGTCTTTGTATAAAAAAATCAACTCATTCCAAAACAAATTACTACCAATGAAAACTAAATTCTGCCATTGGGAATTTGTGTGCGATCAAAGTGGACGCCTTTCCACTGAGCAGTAAGGTAAGTCCGGCTTCCTCTGACAGCCGAAGAGCGGCGTTGGGCTGATTCCCCGCAGTGGGGCAAGGCGAGAACAATCGGCACATGGTAGCCACCGCCTGCCCACTAGCCGATTGTTCAAAACTGAGCGGTATCGTCCCGGCCATTGTTCCAATACCGACATCCTCTCAATTAGCTTCGGCATATCGTTCCATGATTTTCCGGCGCTTGACCGTTTCCTCTCCGCTTTGAAGTGGCCGACTTGTTTAGAGATGCTAGCTAAAAGGAACGAGAGGAAGCGCTTCCTGAGCTGAGTGGTCAATCAGTCACAAAGTTCGCCACCGTGGGGAATGCATGAATTAGGCTTAGGCTCAAGTGCGTTCACTTGTTCAGTTTCTTAGGCCGAGATTGTTCCGCTTTTTTACATTTATCATATTGAGCCTACTGTGGTTACTGTGAGGACTTCTTTCCGTCTCCAACGTTGTCTTTAGCACTGGTAATCTACGGTTCAACGCTGAGATGTGGTTAATTGTATTTGCACAGAAAGATCATGGAGCCTGGTTTTCATTCAGAAGTTTAGACGAACAGCCTTTCGATGCAAAACTCTCTCTCCTGGCTGCTTTAACCTCAAGCCACGCTCTCCAAAAGCCATTAATTTGCTTTCTTGTGGTGTTCAACACATTAATGAAGCATATGCTAATACTTGTTCTGGTTCCCAAAATTTAAGACACAATATTCCAGGATTTGCAGCTCATGCAAGAGCTCTATCATGCAGGGTTTTAGTTGTACATCGTATTGTTAATGCTGTCTACGATTTTCTGTTTGAAATGAGCCTTGACACTCGATGCCGCGGTGGGTGCGGTGATCCGAAGCAAACCAAAGACTATTTGTTTATATAAGGGTTTGTACTAAGAGCAAAGTTCTGCACCACAAAAAGCCATCAGCAATGTCAGCTTACATCACACTTGCTGATCCGCAGAATGTATACGTTCATCTGGTAATAACACTAGTCGATTTGGCTTTTCTTATCAGCCAGATGTTCAAACGTTCACTTTTGATCCTGGCACAAAAACTGTAGATGCTTAAGACTTTGACTGGTTCTCACAGTCACCAGCACGCACACACAAAACATTGCGTCATGCAGTAGTATCATTATTGTAATGTGGACCGTGCCATAGAGTTTTGGAGGATCTAGCAGGACAATTTATGGTAGAAATAATATAAATTCAAAGTTGCCACCAAGAGCGCTGGGGAGTTCCAATTCCTTCATTACTCCCCCGAAGATGTTTTATTTCATTCAGGTTCGAAAATAATTTTCATATTTAAATGGAAGCACGAGTAAAAGATAACAACGAGCTATAATGCAAATATTTGTTGGTTCTAGTTGGGTACCAGTTTCCGTCAGCAAGAAATCCTGCTTTTGACCAGTGACGACCCTATTGGGATTTGCTAAAAAGGCCTGGATTTGCCGGAGTTAAACACTCCTCTAAACACGTCACCCTGTCTGCACGCACTGAAAAACCAGATGGCAAGTTACAGTCCCAGGGGTAGCAGCTGTTGAAGCCAAGAAGAAGTACCACCCTCCAGACCTCAGACGAGGAAAGCTTCAGCCGCTGCTTCTGCCATTGCAGCCGCACAACATAAGAATAGAAGGTTCTCCCGGGAAAGACAGCAGTGCTAAATAAATATGTGCGCTAATGTAATATCATCTGTGTATGATATGACAAGAAATTGAGTTAACCCGCCAAAAGATTTGAAAAACAGCAGCGACCTGTCAGCGTAAAAGTTGCACTGGATCATTCAACCCAACTGCGGATAAAGGGGTTGAATAGGTAAAAATGACCTTTGCGTTCTTCGCTAAAGACTTCAGCCCTTCAGTCTGAGTCAGGCAGTTCAACGTACCGAATTTTGAACTTGTGTGAACAGTGGGATCATGCGATTCATAGATACCAGTTACAGTTAGATGGCACACCGAACCAAGACCGACCTCGTTACCTGTTCTCAGGGCACAGAATGACCCACCAACCGGACACTGGCTTCCACAAGCTTAAACAAATACCCGGTGCGTGGCTTGGTGGGTCTCCATCCGACGCCCAGTCGGAAGACAGTGCAGGATGCTCCTCTGCGGCGCTGCAAAGTCCAGGCACGATATCAACTCCGCCGGTGTTGTGCAACCGATGCCTGGGAGCCCCATCAGGTGCATTTGTCAGCCGCAGGCTGGTTGGCACGTGCCAAAAGTGCCCGGCTGCTCTTCCACGCCGACACCGGGTTCGCGGTGACTTATCGTACCTCCGGGACCATATGTTTCCCTCCGCGGGTTTCCTGCACTCCAGTATTTTGTCTTCCTACAGAGCAGCCCTCGGCAGCGCCGCTAAACGAATAAGCTTGTCCCAATCGGCTTATGCACAGTACTGGAGGCGGATTAGAGAGGTAATTGCACAAGTGCATTCGGGTCACCGAGGAAGATAACCTGCAGCTCAGCACGGTAGCTCTTTGATCTTCAAAGGCGAGGACACTTAGTAGGTTAAGACGTCTCCACAGGCGTGATCTTCACGATAGGTTGAACCCTGCCCCAACCAGTGGGTTTATGTAAGTGCTTTCCTATTTGACGTCGCACTAATGTGAAATCCTAAAATCGACTCATGCCAACTGCATCAGTTAGGTTGACCAAAAACGTGTTTGTCCGTAAATTTGACAATGACATTCAGGAGCTGTAAAAACTAAAAATACGCAATTCTCTACATTCCATTTTGGGTCACTGACCGACTTCCTAACGTAATAGATGTTCGGTGAAAACACTTCTATAGAACAACTCTATATATAGCACATAGCTGTCTCACAAGTGTTGAACTCCTTGCCAACCTGAGCTACACAATGTATGCATATCTTCCGACCACTTCACCTAATGTTGAGACACAAAACAAAACACATCGAAAGACCCTGGAGGAAGCATTTTTATTAACTCGGACCAAGCCCGTTATCAGTCAAGACACTTTACTGATCGTAAAAATATGTGTGTGGAGTCATCGAGACGTGAAGTTTGCATACCTTAAGTTGCATCTTAGGTAAAGGTAACCCCAGCATGCTTGCAGCAAAGCAATCTTTTGCCGCGAGTACATGCTACCCCAGTAGCTCACTTGGTAGAGCGTTAAGCTCAAGCCCACTGCCCATAACTGTGTCCTGTATCTTCCAAAACCGTCCGCTTCTCAAGAAACTGTGCTGTGCCAGTGCGTGTGCAGGTTTGGGATCGGTTTTCGAGCAAACCGAAAGCTCTACACGCAAGTTTGCGGGTTTTGTCGAGACCTCACAACATCCTCCAAATAATGATTTGGGGAAGTTTCAAAGCAGGATAAACTAATTATGCGGAGCCGAAGTGCGTGTGAGCTTCGCAAAAATGGTATGTGAACATCCAAAGAGACGATAGTTCACGACCACCTTGGGGAAGGAGAGGGTGGGCTATTTCGTATCCCCCAACAATCTCAGAACCACCGGTAGTAAAAAAATTAAGCGACGTTGAATCCGTTTACCTTCCACTCCTCTCGCACCACGGTTTGAGCCAAATCCGTGGAGCCTGGACATCACAGGGGCCAAAATGAGTCAAATTTTAAGCACATGGTTTGCGGCATGACCTTTGTGCACACCAAGGTCAAAGAAGAACTTTGAAATATAATGTAGCATATCACCCAAACCCTTAGCCTATACCGATTGTTATAAAGTTGAAGTTATTGCTGTATCTTGATTCATTCAAAAGTTATAGACCTAAACACCTTCGAAAAGCGTATCTTTGGCGACCTCAGCTCGGAGACTAATTATCGTCTAAACCCAAAATGATTGGGATCTTGGCCATTCATCTTAGCAAGAGCTTCCGAGTTATGTCTAGAAAGTTGTCGTAGGAGAAAAGGCATAAACTGTTATATCCTAATTAGTTTTAGAAGAGCAAAATCGCCTTAGCTACATGTGCTTAGAAAGGACGTCATAATTTGCTGACCTACTCCTGTATCAATTTTTGGACAAAAGTTTTCAGGTCTACCAACTGATAGGCATTCAAGGCCATCGTCTCTCATTCGGATCGGCTGAGAATTATTCGCGACAAACCAAGTGAGGGCCAGCAACAGCATCCCCTAGGTGGTGGCAGATTAATGCACAAGCACGTCCAGGCTACCACGGAAAGCCGGCACTGCAAACGGCCCGTTTTCATTATTTGTCGGGGAAGGGAATCGATTCTTGCTGGTGTAACTAATGACGCTATCCCGGCACTGATGAGCAGTACCTGGTGGGTGCCGCCCTCGGGCCCGCACGCACCTTTGATGTGTGCCGGCCGCCCCTCACCCGAGCCGACAGCACGGGATGAGCTGTCGCGGCAGAGCCAGTCACGCCCCCATCACTAGGATCACACAAAACAACTACGTTGGGTGCCGTGAATAATGGTGTCTGTCTCTATTCGCGTCTCGTAGAGCAAATATTTAAGGATATGAGCAGAAGACTTCCTGAGGATTTTGAAGATTTTTGGACCAGACCCCAAATATACATTTGCCTCGGTTTCCATACATTCAGTTGGCGAGAAGTAGTGACTCAATTAGTTTGCAGAATAAAAAAACCGAATAACAGATAGGCATCAAAACGAAAAAATATACGCCTATAATCATAAATTAACCTTGTCTATTTCAGTACAACCGATTTCTTTAGTGGTGGACCAGGCGAGGGCGAGAGGGGATGGTGTACCCACTTTCCAGAGAGCAGGGACGGGTATGACCGCAGCTCCCTCTCGGCTTGTCTTTCTTGTTGAGCATGGAGCACGATTTTTGGTCTTTTAATGGATTCTGCTTGATACTTTGCATGGTGTGAGCAGAGTCTTTCAAATAAATCATTGCAAATTAGCTAATTAGTTTTTCTTAGTTATATCTTCACCTGAAACAACACTCCCCACAGTATGCGCTACAATCAATCACCATTCTCCCACACTCCAGTCGGTCAGATGGCGAACCGAAGCAGACATCCTTGTCGCTAACAGGGGCGGGTACTCACTACACCGATGCTCTGTCCACCGCCCCAACCTTCCACGTTTCCAGCACGTCCGCTCACCTGAAACAGAGAGAACTGGTCAGTGACGAGGCTCCAGCCACGCGGCTAACGACTCTGTCCTCTTCCAGACCGTTCCAACCATTCGCAGGCGTCACACTTCAAAAGTTACGACTCCTCGGCACAGGAGTTCCACGTAACAAGGTGTTTGTTTAGTTGGGGTGGCGAGGTAAATGGGAATGCGTATGCTTAACAACAAATCATAAATATGCTACACAACTTAGATGGGTTTAGCGGCGCATTATACCCTTAAGATGGACGGTGGACGGCATTTACTCTGTGGTACAGTATACATCTACCAGGATCTGGGGTACAGCGTACCTCTAAGCCAAGACATGCGGTACAGTGTACCTCTAAAGCCAAGGGACAGACATGAACGGAGCAGCCAATTAAGTGGTGCAAGGGGAGATGGAAAACATAATTTTATAAGTTTTGAGAGTGGCTTGTGTTATCCTTTTGTTATGTTTGGGCATAGTCAGATAAGCGGGTCACAGGGGGCACACATGTGAATCAAGGGGAGACGCGTTCATCCCCAAACGAGCCTCAGCGTCCCCTGAAACGTCATTAGCACTGCTCTGAACCAGATCGCGGTACATACTTAATCGAAAGTTTTAGAATTCATGCTGGCATAAATGGGGAGTTACAACTGTCGGCACGTTGTCAGCCTCAAAACCGGCAAAATAGATGGGAAAACAAACGTGAGACCACGATGCAGACGCCACCCAACTCTGTGATAAAACGGCAACACCACCGCCGGTGCGGAAATTGCAGAGGATTGCATGACCGACTAATTACTCGCATCACAGGGGCGTGATCTAAGGCGCTTCACAGTGATTTATACCCGTCGAAGACGATAAATGCAGGCTATTAGGGCTGGGAAATGGTTAACTGGCCAAGGCACCTCGTCAAAAAACCAGTGCCGTCCAGTCACATCCGCGTCTACAAATTGGCAGGAACCTGAGAACGTCACTATAATCACCCGTGCCAGTTCTGATTTATACCACTCGGCTTTCGCAGTTGCCCATATGAAGTCATCACGAGTGCTGCCGGCATCCGCAGTCTCTGGCCGTCGATGACTGGCAGCGCTTCTGGCTGTCGCCGGCTGGCAGTGATGCACGGCCGCTGCGCGCCTCCATCGTCGCGCGCATCGCTGCCGACGCGGCGGCGGGGGAGCAGATCCGGTAACGACCACCCCGGGCCACATTACCGGCCGCAGGAATGCAATGGAGGCGAGTTAATAGCCTGCTGCCCCGAGACCCGCAATTCCGCCCCACGATACTGGAAATGGTATGGCTCTTTTAGAGACTGTGGTTGATACTTTTCGCAAAAAAATATCAAGCTGAAGAGTTATAGCACATATTGGTACTTCAGCGATGCCAATTGAAACTATTATAGGTATCAGGCTAAAACTGTTAACATTTACCATCCCTCAAATATCTGCACTGGACGACCGAACACACCACCATTATTTCTCTTACAGAGATTCATTACAACAGAACTACAATTTTTGGTGCAGCAACCCCTTCTGAATAATTGAAACCGGTGCAAAATGTATCTGGCCGCCCTAATCCCTGCGCGACGTCTACGAAATCGACGCTCCTCACATACCACCGGCAACCATCGATCAAGCCGCAGTTCTGACGAAAGCGGCGCTGATAATTAATTCCCATTCAGAGCGGAGATTCCCTGCGCGCATCCGTCACCGGACTGAGGCCGCTATAGGGGCCTGGAGACAGGGGCAGCCGGACAACTACGAGCGGCGTCCCCGCGCCATGGACACGGGGGTGCTTTGAGCGATGGGCCAGACTGGCCCGGGACGGAAACATGCAACGCCCCGCTGCTTTTTATGGGGATGTGTCAGTGGGCTGCCCGTATGAGAGCGGACGCATGTGGGTTATTTAGTATTCAACCGAAAATGGAGGGAATTTTAACCAACAGTCTACTAGGGTAGACGGTGAACAAACAGCACCACGAAAATACATACACACATTTTTGTAGATGGTGTTACGCATGATTTGAAGGCATATACGCCTTGTATCATCCTGAACTTCAACTAAGACCAAAGAAAATGTGTGACCAGACGCATGACGGCTGTAAAGTTCAATACCCTGGAGACAACAAAAGATACACCAGGCAAGGAGCGTAAGAGGACAATAGTCGGCATATATGGAGCGCCGTTTTTGTCGCAGCTCTGACAACTGGCGGCGACAGGAGACGCTGCTTTCAGCCAGATGAGCTCTCACCAGACCCGCCCACGCACACCGCCGCATTTGTGGTCATTAGCCTTCCCAAGGGTCAACCTGGTCTCATTAGCATAGGGTGCATCCGTGATAAATGACACCGAGACAAGCGACAATCAAAGGACTCGCGCACGGTAACGGTAGAAGACGAACGACTGGGCCTGGTGACACTGACGTCTCCAGCTGACTGGAGTCACGTGACCGCGGTCACCTCGGCAGGTCGGGGGAAGCGGGGGAAGGCTCGCGCATGTAACTACGCTACGATTTTCTCACTTGAATAATCTACAGCGCAAGAATTCAGACAGTGATCCATTCCGAGGATGATTTTTTAGCAGCGCTATCGAAATTATACAATTTACCATTATGAGACCCTTAATTCCTGCATGACGTCTGACCCGAATGCGAATGAGCAGCTCCCCTCCCCTTCCCCACACACACACATCGTTAAACTCGCGTATCGCGTAACGTGAACGGGCAATGAATTCAGTTCTGGTGCAATAGTGCAATGGGTATAGATGCCACACGCATGCCGGCCAGTGGACGGCGACAGACGGCCTCTGGGCTGTCTTGCATATTGAGTATGGGTCGCGGACAGTGCATACACAAGCAGCAGTGGCGCCGCGTGCTGTATAGGCTTCCAACTGGGCGGCGCGTTCGTCGATAACCAGCTTTTGGGAGAACGGAAATTTTGAACAATATACACATATACAGGTGTCGCGTATCATATTTTAAAGAATCAAAACAGATATGGGGTTCACTTGCCTGCTGCAAACAAACCAAAAATTATCCGTAACTATATTTGGAATTATCGAGTAATCGTGCAGGGAAGAACAGGAAGGAAATGCCCAGTTTATTTTAAAGAAAGCGCGTCCGAAAAACAGAAAAGCCAGTCAATAACAGTTAATCAAGCATTCACACAATGTTTGCTTTATATTTGCGACATAATTGTTATCCCTAACCACCCCCTCCCCACCGCCACCAAACAAAAACACATCTCTTGGAACTGTTTATATCTTTCTCTTATTCATATACATGTTATTTATATCATTCTATTATACATATAATTCAATAAACTACTATCAATCAATGTACTAAAAGCCTGCTAAGAAAACATAGAGCATAAGGCTTTCACTACTGGAGTAATTTCCCTAATAACAAACAGAGGCGTGCCTGTCTTAAAGTGATTTGGGAGTGCTCGACTTTGAACTCTATCAGTAACCAGCATGCTAAAACTCATAATGTAACACAACTTTTATTTCCAGTTTCCCACGGGCCTTCTGAAAAGCATTACCTCAATCTCTTGCAAATGTCTCCTATCTGTCTCACGTATTAAAAATGAAAAACACATGATGTTTAATAATGTTTCGACGTTTAAATGGGGATCCCGGTCACCGCCAAAGATATATAATTTCCCAGCTTGAGGAAAGACAAGTTATATTGATCAGCTGAATGCCAAATAATTTCATCAATCGGTAGAGGGTGGTGCGTAATTAAGATGCTTCCACAAGACTCAAGACCAGAAGGCTCACATACGTTAGACCAGCAAAACTCACTCCATTGTTGCAACTGAATTTAGCCTTTGCGCTATGCGAGTCGACACCTGTTTTTTGTCCAGCTCTGGGTGCGTACATTTTACGTGTAGTCGACTGGTGTTTTAACTTTGCAATTGCATTTGCACACAATTTGGATACTTCTCTATAAGTTAGGGGCCCTTTGGTGTTTTTGGGTCATTCTTGCTTTTGACGGGTCCGCCATGTTAAGTAAGCTTTGCGATTGGTCAGTTTTACACACAATTTTAAGACTTTCCCTTCTCTAAAGGAAAATTATATCTATGCCATTACATCTATAAAATCTGGCACCAAACTACATGGTTTCTAGGTTGACTTTATTAAGCTTAGGCTTCAAAGTTGGCCAACTGCATTCTACTGTTCGATAACTAAAAGCAGGAACAGATATGCTGAGACATCACAATGCTGTGGTATGGACACCATAGAGATAAGGTGCAGGCAGGGCCCTAAAAGGGTGCAGGCACCATACTGATACGGTGTAGGCACCATACTGATACGGTGTAGGCACAATACTGATAAGGTGTAGCCACCATACTGATAAGGTGTAGCCACCATACTGATACGGTGTAGGCACAATACTGATAAAGGTGTAGCCACCATACTGATAAGGTGTAGGCAGCATAATGATAAGGCGTAGGCAGCATACTGATAAGATGTAGGCACAATACTGATAAGGTGTAGGCACCATACTGATAAGGTGTAGCCACCATACTGATACGGTGTAGGCACAATACTGATAAGGTGTAGGCACCATACTGATAAGGCGTAGGCAGCATAGTGATAAGGTGCAGACACCATAATGATAGGCATCACAATGATAGGTGCAAGAACCACAATTAGAAGATGGAGGCGCCAAAATGATAAGGCGCAGGCACCACAATGATAAGGTGCAGACACCCCAATGATAAGGTTCAGGCACCACAATGATAAGGTTCAGGCACCACAATGCCCAAGTGCAGGCGCCGCAATGATAAAGTAAAGGCACAACAACGCTTTCCATCACCATACTAACTGAATCGGAGCCATTATCTGGGAAAAACTACCCCATAACCGATGCATTCAACGACGCCAAGAAGATACTGCCTGAACCACCGCACGTAGCCTATAGGCGAGCGCCTACAATGCGAGACACGCTGCTCGGCGGCCGGCTACCAGCTTCCGACTGCGGCCGTCGCCGGAATTCGGGCGCTGCGGCGGGCAACGACCCGTCCTTCAATACAGGGGACATCCATACATACAAAGGCTCAATAACAGGGAAAACCTATGGAATAAAACCAAACACCATTTCTCGTGACTGTGCTTATTTAAGATCGTGCAAAAAGTGTGGAAAATAATGAAAGACTGACCCAACATTGCCCAGAGATTCGACTTCCGAAAACACATAGGTTGCAAACTACAAAATGTTGTCCGAAGTGTTCATCTCTCAACTCATTGTGTGTAATCAACTAGATAAGACTCCGAAATTTAACAGCACAAACTGAGTTTGAGCTATTTATTTTCTTACATGGTTTTTCAGCTCGTGGCCCAAATTCTGTCGGCGTTCGTTGCATTCATCTGCTGAAAAATCGCTGAAATAGCCAAATCATATATGTGAAATGTACAAACGAGGCACACTGAAGACTGTGATATGGACGCATACTTCTTAACATTCGAGACCTGAAAAAAACTTTGGAAATGTTCAGGCAGTTGTATGATCCATCACTTTGATGGCATTTCCTTCATACATTTTTGCTTTTTGCATTGATAACTACCAGCGTACTTTAGGAACCGCGGAAACAAGCTCATCCAGAATGGCAAAAGTTCCACGTGAGGCCATCAATTTCGTTTCTGCACCAGCAAATAGTGTAGTCCATCAGTTTAATGCGACAAATGCAGTAAACACAAAAATAGAAAAGCATCCGTACTTGTAATGTATGAGTAGATAATAAATTGAAAAGTCAAAATGATCCACTTACAGGGAAGATAATGTTTTTCGACGTCCAGGCCCCTGACTGGTATTCCGTTTGCCCCAGGGTCCCAGCCCACCTCTCGCCTTAATAATGCTGCATTGCTACGTAAATGCACGACAGGAATATTGGCCTACACATGATCCATCACGCAATCATAGGGATCCAGGGGCCAAGGAGAAACTTGCCCCCGTATCTACCCTCAAAACGTCCTGAAATGGTCAGGGTACCCCTGAAAGGTCGATAGCACCCCTTGAAAAGCCATTGCCTATCCACGCCCCCTCCCTCCAGGATACAAGTATCAGCGCCCTCGTGATAAGATTTGGCACCCAAAATTGGCGACCCCTGGTCAGGATGGCGCCCCCAAACATGTCCCCATCCCTGACCAGAGTCCTGGATCCATGTATGTACTCAGTACTAGCGCTAAAGGCAGAGCCCCGACTCAACATGTTGGACGTGCTGGCAAGGTGTTAACGGCCGACAGAAATGGTCCGACCAATCCGGCTGGCTCCGGGAATCCACTGTTCGGTGCTGAGAGACCTCAGCCCACACTGCCGGCTCCTGTTTCGTCTTCTGCTGTCAGTCCTCTGAGGAGAGCACTCAGCCACACTGAGCGCGCCATATCTGACCAGCTCTCATATCTCTACACTGTCCGAGACATTGATTCCTGCCCAGTCGTCCAAATGGGACGAGAAAGCTAGGTCACGACAGCCACCGAACCCAGATGCGGCTCAAAGATCGGTTAGCAGACCTACCAACAAAAGGTTTCTTTACCGCAGACAACAGTGCGATGCAGCTCTCCATCTACGCCAGGCAACTAAATATGCCTGACCTCGATGTCTTCTGCCACGAATGCACTACTAAATTTTACCTATGATCGATGCCGAGATGGACCAGTGACTAACTGTTACACTCGCTTATAGTTACACCTGCGGCTAATCAAATCAAAGCGACCGTGAACAGAGCAGGCTCCCACATACGAAAGTAGGCGGGCGACTGACACGAACTCTCCTGATCAGCATTCGCCTCACTCAAAGCTACACCAAGCCCTGATAAGTTATCAGACCTGACCAAATTCAGTTCAGGTCACAAGCCTGACCGACGGCAATCTGACCGGAGAAAGGGGTTTTGATCGAGACTGTCACGGAGATCTGACAGCCGGCAGATTTTGTCGGATACGCCAGACTCAGTCATTGACTTTGATGAGGCCCAGGAGAAACGCAGCGCCCGGGAGATGACCCTAAGATGATGTTTAGGCCTTACGTTTCATTAAATAAAACAGAACGTTGCCCGCCTCAAGAGAGTTCCCGGTCAACTTAATGGTGAGCTGCTCTTCCCCAACGTATGCTAAACAGCCCTTACAAAATAACGTATTTCGGTTTGTAGCCAGGGCAAGCGGATGCACGTGAGAAACCTGTGATCCCGAGTGACCAGTAAGCTATTTCTGTCCCTGACTGTTGATACGCAGTCATCAACCCACGCCCAGCCGGGGGTGTCTGAACTCCTCCGTTGGAGGTTTTTTGACTGTGCCAGAAAACGGCAGGGGGGAGTGCTGCCATATTTCTCCGGTTTTATTTAGGTCATTTCATGTCATGTCACTAAGGTAGATCCAGTGACCTCACCTCCAGAACCGTTTGAAGTGGCACCAGTGAGAAGAGGTTATTTCTGTTGATCTGAGATTTATATCACATGCTGGCCCCATCCAGGATCAAATTGTGGTAACGGGTTTTTTTACATTGATGGCCAAATGTCAGGTACGGGTCATGAGCTCTCAACTAGCAGTGCTTGGGGAGAACGGGAAATGACCGGAAGGTGGCTCTACTTCTTTAGAGGCCACTTCCCTCTGTATCTTAGGCCACTTCCCGGGGTCATGTTATAAGTTTCGACCTGTGGCCTCTGATATATTATATGGGGAATATGGAATGGGGCACCTTCATAATTATATTTGAATTGAGATTGTCATGGGATAGAGCATGCCGAGAAGTCACTTCATCATTTGTCCGACAACTTACCGTTCACGAAGAAAAAGTAAAGTAAAGTAAGTTCACCCCTCATTGACACCCTCCTCCCCGGGTGGTCATGTGGTACGAGGCGGCCTTGAGAAAGCGGCATCTTGCTCAAGCCCCGATGTGTTTTCGTGCTTGACAATTTTTCTTCGTAGACAATTTTTAGTGTTTGAACCTCTTTAAAACATATGTGCTAAACATTACTTTGGTACTGGCGACAAGATATGCGTGTGGCTTGCTTCATCCACTAGGTTCAGCCATCAAGTACATGTTCATATACCCAGAACAAAATCATAAATTGAGCCGTGTCCTTTTGAGTCCTGACAGCAACAGCCTATTTCAGTTAAGAGCTTTCCATTTGTACTCGCATTAATTTATAAATGAAACCTGTGCTAAAAACGTTATAACGCACAAACAAAAGAAACTCGTTATACAAAACAGTGCTCTGACACGGCATTTTGTCAGAGTAACCCAGCCTGCATTCTGGTTAGGGCCAGAGCAGAATTGCTGGCTGGGATTATGGTCCCAAATGAACAGGTTTATCGCGGCATGTAACATTACCATATCGCACGCCGATGTACGTCACGACGACATCGAGACTTGGAGGTGGATCGGAGGCCCACTGGACCGGAGGTGGATCGGAGGCCCACCGGGGCAGATGTGGATCTGAGGCCCCCCGGGGCGAGTTGGATTGGAGGCCCGACGAGGCACGGGTTAAAGAACCCAACGTCGAACAACATATCCGGCGAGACACTTCAGACGGGCGCCGCCTGAGTACCGCGACACTTATAACAACAAAAATGTCTGGCAAAAGCACCGCTCCCCGGTCTTTCCTGATACCGCGGCCTGGTTTCGTATACATGCAGCGGCCTAACACAGTCATACCGGCCTCCATACTTGCAGCGTGCCCGCCTTTGCGTGATGGGTGAACGGCGCCCAGGGGTGGGTCGCATCCGCTGTGACACTCTGCACACCATCAACGGATATCACTGCTGACAGCGGCCCACCGCCCGCCGCCCTGAAAACAGGCCTACCTCCTAATCCGCCGATCTTGGTGAGAAATAATACCACGCAAATCAAAACCGGAAACCACTGGACACAACAGCAAGGAGCAAAACAATGAAAGGTCAGCGCGCGGCGTGACTTTGCACGGCGGCGATATTTGCACCTCTGCTGGGCCGCCGGCGCCGCTGACACACACGCCGCCGTCGCATCGCATCGCGTCGTCCATCGGGAGCCGGGTGTCGCCGCGCGTGCGGCCACAAAAAGCGCGCGACTGCGGCGGCCGCCGGTCGGCCACGGCCCGGTTTTTGCGCGCGACAGGGAGGGTGCGAACGTGTGGGAGTGGGGTGGACCGCAGATGGCGGTAGAGGCGGGTCACGCCGCCAAAAGTCAGCTTTCCAGCCGGTTGGTAATGGGCAAGGCTGGAGATCTCTTCTCGACCCAGGGGTGGGTCCTGGTTGGGTTAGCATTGGCATGGTAATACATGCCCTATGCAAAACCTATGGAAGACCTTAGATCCAGGGGTCCTGACCCCCCATCATCCCTCCAGGATCTCCACCCCATCCGCCCAGATCTCCACTTATTACTTATGGGAAATTGACGAGTGTCTGTTTTGCTATGCCGCATGGACTTCGTGCTTTTGTTCATTTAAACATGAGTTGAGGAGTGGGACTTCTAACGTTGCTTCTGTGAGATGGCATGATCCGGCACAGCCGAAAAACGCCTAGTTTTAGGTGGAACGCGACACCTTGGTATCTTTTGGAGCTTTTTAACGTTACAAGCTATGAAGTATTTTCACCTCCCAAAATACGATCATGAGCTTCAGTTTTTAAGAGTTTTTAACAGTATTTAAGTATGTAAGCTGTAGTTTAGCATGTAAGCTCTCCCCACTTGAGACGCTTTGTGGTGCCTATTTAGTGCCTATTATGCATTTGTCACCTCTGACAGTTGTACCTATTTTCCCATCCTGACGACCAATCACCTTCCCCGTCATGCTCCAGTCATTATAGTTACGCTGGCAGTTAGAATACCGGGGATCCTTCCCCACCCTGCTTTGACAGCAATGACTTCCAAACCACACACACCCTTTAAGTCATTGGGATATCGAAACAACTAAAAACACCCAATTGTTTGCTGGCCTTTAGATATAAATAACTGAGGAAAATATAAACAGGCTACAAGATGCGTACAGTTTATTGATGTGTCAAAATGTATTTTTCTGGAAGTTTTGAAAATTCTATCCATTTGAGTCCCCGTGAATGTCATGCTTTCTGGGAAATTTGAAAAGACGGCTTTATAAATTGCCTAATTTTGTCAGAAATATGAAAAATGGAAGAAGACATACGTGTCCAAAAAAGTTCCTTGATAAGTGCACATGTGATGAAACAGGTCAAAGTTTTGCGAAGTCAGTTTCAACTTTTGTATGCACGTTACTGACACCTAGCAAGTTTTCATTCACAAAAAAATGATTTCAATTCAGTTTCGTACCAAAACTGTTCCATGCTTCAGACAGCAGCGAAATAATTGTTTTAATAATTTTCCTCCCTTGAACCATTTAAATTTTGGAGCCTTCTTGAAGTTCTTGAAGTTTTCTTAAAAAAACAATGTTTTTTTCAATTTTGTTTTTGTCATTTGCCTCCACTCGACCCTCAAAACCGCGAACCCAGATGCGGGGGGTTGAATTGACATTTAAATGAGGTGACGCCATAACGGTGTGGAAGATTTTTCCAACATGTGGTTATCATAGATAATATCACAAAAATCACCTCTCTCACAGGGCTGCAATTAATGATATTCATGTAAATACAATATCAATAGGATGATAAATCTTGATTTTTCTAAACTCACATTAGTTTTAAATTACATCCTTTTTCATACCGTAACGGGGAAAATAAGACCTGAAAAAGGCACAGAAGCAAAGGAAGCTTCTCCACTCCCAGCCTCCCCCCGCAAAATCGATGGACTTTCCCTTCATCGCTCCCGCTCCCCTCCCAGCCTCCCGCTCCCGCTCCCGCTCCCGCTCCCGCTCCCGCTCCCGCTCCCGCTCCCGCTCCCGCTCCCGCTCCCTCTCCCGCTCCCTCTCCCGCTCCCGCTCCCGCTCCCGCTCCTCTCCCTCTCCCTCTCTCTCTCTCTCTCTCTCTCTCTCTCTCTCTCTCTCTCTCTCTCTCTCTCTCTCTCTCTCTCTCTCTCTCTCTCTCTCTCTCTCTCTCTCTCTAACGGAAAAACTTCGTTTACATTCATTCAGGCATATGCTCCGAATACAGCACAATTCATTATTTACAAATTTATTAGCAAACTGCTGCTCACACGTGCCCATTTGTCCACACTAATGGCAATTGCTAAGTGGTTTTGATACATCCGTTCCAGGGTCGTTCGGCTCGCCAGCCACCCGCTTCAAAGAAACCTTTCGAAAGCGATTAGTGTAGCCTTCTAACCTTCCCATCCCACTTGGTTCAAAGGCTGTGAGACGCAGCAGGTGTCTGGGCGGCGGGGCACGCACTCCCGTAATGAGGGGTGGAGCGGCGCCAGCGCCGGCCGCACACGGCCCGTGTGGCCCCGTAACTCCGCCAGTCAATAGCAGGGACCACATTCCACATCCTCTCTCTCTCTCTCCCGAGCTATTCACAACCTACAGACATGCTGGAACGCAGCCGTCCGAGCTAACGCTAGGGCCGACACGTCTGGCCTTCTTTTTCTTTTCAGTGGGACATCTAAAAGGAAACGGACGCAGAACCTGCGAAATCTCACCCTCTGATTTCAGTCTTTCCGCCGCACTTTCAAGGCCATAAAAAGCCAAACAGCAGGACTCTTTTTCCCACGGCAATGTCTCCTGGTCCAAAAAAGTTTCCAAGATCCTCACTCCCTCAACTCTTTTGCTGGTTTTACCCCTTCCGGAGATTGACAAGAAGCTTCGGGACCTCCCTTACAGCAGTCGCGGGCCTCCCTTCCGGCAGTTGCGGGGCCTCGTTTCCTACAGTCATGGGGCCTCCCTTCCAGCAGTCACGGGGCCTCCCTTACAGCAGTCGCGGGCCTCCCTTCCGGCAGTCGCGGATTCTTCTAAGTAGACATCAGACGTGCCGTTATCCCCGCTGTCACCTATGTTCGGCTGCCTGACCCTCCCCGATCTTCACACAGCCCAGAGAGCCCAGTCGCACAGAAATTATTTTCAAGTTAGAGGAGGAGTTCGGGACAAGGGGTCATTTCTGCTGGAAAGGAAAGGGGAGACCGCCCCTCCCCTTAAATCAGAAATTTTAGCACTAACCCTTTGCCGTTGACTGTAAAGAAATGGGTTGAAAAGACCACTGTGGCCTCCCCCTCCCTTAAATTCGTACGTTCCGCCGTCGCTGCCTAAAACCTAAAGTTTCCATCTGAGAAAAACGACAGAACCACTGGAGAGCACAAAGTAAGCAGTCAGGCACCAGGGGCTCGTAATGTACACAAAATAGAATGCCTATCAGGTATACCGACTGCCGAACAAGTTGCAGCATGGGAGCTCCAATAGCCAATACAATGACTCAATGCATTCAGACTCAGCGAATAAGGGGGTATTTTAGACGCTTGGAGACGTGTACATACATACACGCACTCCACAACGAAAATAACGATGGGTCTCGGCTCGACAGCTGAAAATGTATCATTCGTAAACGGCTACATATCCACCCAGAAAACCCAATATGCAATTTTCTGCCGCACCGTGCGTATGCACCAAATATGAGCCACGGAATAGCAGCTTCAAGTTTTATGGTGCAGATTTAGAGGCTGAACAACGTGCCAATGTTTTGCCTGTTGAGCTGAGACCCGCCATTGCTTTCGCTGTGACCTGTACGACGAAATACCGGAAGACACTTTCGGCCGGTAGATCACGTGGAATTTGGAGGTACAGAATTCAACAGCCGATGATTTATCCGGCTAAGGGACAGGGGTGTCGCCATTCAATTTGTTCTGATGTCACGGGCCCAAGACTGGCGATGACCAGATGGAGAGGGGGTGGGGGCACAGGGAACATTTTGATAATATTGACTGTTTTTGAAAATGCTGACGACGATGCACTTCAACAACAATCATGCATATAGGTTCATACAGATAATAGGGATAAAACACAAAAAACCTAGGTCGAGTCTGAACGCTTTTGGAGACATCCTCCTGAATTGGGAGTTGGGGCAAGGGGATGTGTTCCCTCCCCTCCCATTTTCGATAGCAATGGAGGTAAACACACGTCGGCGGAGCATAATGCATAGGCCAGCGAATGCTTGGCGAGCACACGCACATCAAATGTTAAGAAAGGTAGCTGAGAACGCATTGTTCCTAAGCTATTGGAAAGAAATCGGTATAAAAATCATACAATTAGTTAGAGTCAATAATGATTATAGCACTGCAATGCTCAGATAGCTTATAAAAGACTGATGCATACCATTTTGTTAACTCGCTTTTTACTAAATATTCTAGCCATATTTGGCGTAGTCATGGCAACTGTTACAGATACGTACCCGTCCCCTGGCGGTGGACAACGTCAATGCCAGCATTATCCGACGTATACGACTAGGCGATAGGAGCGATAGAGCCTGCTGCAAAGGCTCAAAAGATTAGGAAAGTAAAACGAAATATTCTCAGATAACAAAAAGCGCAAAGCGCAGCTGCAGACACATAATATTGCGTCGCTACATCGCCACGTTAAGAAGCGTCCATGTGATCGAGTTGATGAGAGTTGTGTTCTCTTGCTGAGGCCACTGCAGCGAGGGCGATGACGGGACGGTGTCGGCGTGGGCGCCGGGTGTGTGACCTGCGGTGACGGTGACCAGCCTGGCATCCTTGACACGACGCTGAAACACGGCACCGACGCCAACTGCGACAGCCGCAGAGGCGCGACACGCACAAACAGCGGCCGACACCGGGGTGTAACGAGACACAGAGGTCTCGCCGAGTGCCGCCCCGCCGCACGCTGCGGCAGACGCGCCAAGCCCTGTCGCCGCAGACGCAGCCGCTCTGTTGGACCTTCCCCACAATGGGGTGAGGAGACACGACAGCCGTTTTGCATGCCTCTGGTGAGGCTACAGCGACCAGCGTGTCGCCAAACCACGTGCAGACAGAGGTCACCGCACTGCGAACGCCGCTCCGGTGCAGACGGAGCACAATTCGGAAGCTATCACAAGTGACGACGGTTTATCTTTCTGGTTTTCTTCAGCGGCCCGTTTCGGTGATAACGCAATGACCAAACTAGAAGGATTTTTCCTGTTTAATTCTGAGCTAATTAACGGCTGTTTGACTTCCAGTCGTCCGTTTCGACTGTGTGTACTTGCACACTGCAGATTTCTCCGCCTCGAATCATTTCTCGTGGAAATCATCACTCTAGCAATGAAATTCGACCAAAGCAGGCTCGAGGGAAACATGTCCCAACTCGATGAGATCACAACGGTTACTTTGCAGTTGCCCCGATTTACTCTTTTAGAAGGTCTGCAAGCTTGTAAAACCACCTGTGACAATATATCACCAGCTTTGGCAAAGGGCCGTCCATAAATTACGTAACGCAAAGGGGGGGACGGTGGGGGAAGCCAGTCCCAGACTTTTCAAACTTAACACACATACGACAAAAAGCAGTACATTAGGAAATGGGATAAAAAGCACAAAATACCTGTTAGGTACGTATTTTACGTAACGTAAGTTATGGAAGCCTCTAATGAGGAGCTCAGGGGGTCTCACTGAGACGGACATGGGACTTCTAATGGAAGTTAGGCAATCAGCATGGGTTTCCACGTCGATTCCACGAGATTCCCACGGCGAATAACCCACGCCCCACCCGGGGTCCGGCGCCACCTTCGCCCCACGGGGGCCATCGATGTCCCCGTCTAAGTCCGAAAATATGGGGGTTAACGCAAATCTGCAAAATGCATTGGAAAGCTCGCGTGAATTCAGTAAGAAATTACTGCACATGCTTAAGCGCTCAGGGCAATGGTTTGACCTCCAGAGGTCAAGCTAGGTCACGATACGCTATTTTCACTAAAATATGCAATGCTCAAGAAAACTGAGCATAACGCGTATGCCATTAGAGTTATTGAGGTCTGGTGCAGTACATTTGATAGAAAAATGCCAGCACTTTTTATACTTTGTGGAACGTAATGACCTCGCGCCAGTGGTTTGACCACCAGAGGTCACATCGTGACCTAATATGACCTGAGGTCACGAAAGGTCAGAAAGTGGCCTTGCCGTATATCAAATGAAAGTCAATGACGAGATATACACGATGATGTTTGATTCAGCGTTCTAGCTTAATTAGGTCAAAGGTTATCTTAAAAATAATTCTTTTGATCCCTCCTGACCTTGGATGATCTTGGAGAGGTCAAAAGACAAATATGGCCCCTGGGTTCCGTGAAAGGGTGTCCAAGAACGTTTTTCTGAGCAGGCTGAGCATTTGCAATCGTTTTTTGTGACTTTTAGATCATAAGACAGCTTTTCCCCTGCTTTTTCAATGGGAGAGGTCCCCTCGTGACCTGACCTCAGGTCACGCAATCGAAAAATCCCCGATATACACCTTTTAGATCCTGGAGGGGCCATGAAGTGTAGGAAGTTGCCAATCGATCGACTAAGAAATGTAGCTCTTTAGAGCTCAAAAGTTGAAGTGAGGTGACCCTGGTTGACCTCGCCTGGTGACCTGACCTCTGGGTGACCTGGGGTCAAAAAAATTAAGCGATGGTGGGAAAATGATGGAGTGAGAGATAGACCCCTCAATCGCGGTACTGCGTCTCGCCGTTTTTCTGCTATCCCGAAAAAAACCTTAGAAGGGGCCATCGATGGCCCCGGTGGGGCGAGGGTTAATATGGGATTCTTACGCTAGCGCGGGATTATTACGCTGAACTAGGCATTGGACTCCCCTCCGATCTCATCCCAAGGAGGAATGCCTAAAATTCCACGGGAATCTTAATCCGACTCCAGAGGAGTCCATGGGGGCTGTGGGGGACAGACATGGGACCCCAACACCGATTCCAAGGGCGTTCTTCTGGGAATAGCATGGATTCCCAATCGGATCCCATGGAAGTCCCAATTTGACTAGCACGGGATTTCTACGCTTCTCCTACGGGGTTTCAGTGGCAGTAGCATGGGATTTACTCGCCATAATATTGGATTCCCACTGGGACTTGGATACAATTCTTACGCCAGTGCTATGGACGTCCGTCCGATTGGGGAAGCTGTCATTGCCCCTTCGATATAATTTTGGGACTGACATTAAATTCCTACGCCGAATTCATTGGAGCCCTACAAGGGCAAGCACATGATTTCCATGCCGATTTATCAGAGTAGCGCTGGGACAAGCATGTGATTCCTACGCCGATTCCATTGTCGCACTGGCAGGCGATTACCACGCCAACCCAATTTGTGTCCCACCGGGACCAGCAAAGGATCCTTACTCCGATCTCATAGTAATCCCACTTGGACAGGCACACGATATCTACACTGATCCCCCCCTCCCATGAAGGGGATGACACTGGATCTCCACGATGGTTCCAGGGAAGTTCCGCTAGGACTAGCACGGGTTTCTGACGCCGATCCCACAAGGTGCGACTGGGACTAGAATGAAACTCTCGCGTCGATTAAATTAAATCATCATCGGGAAGACATGAATCCTATTCTGATCCATCCCAGGATGTCAACAGACCCCTGTGGCACTAGCAGGGTCAACAGGGGTACATCGACTGTATTGGTAACTTGATATTTTCACGGTCATAACATCCATTCACAGCGGAAAGTGTAACTTTTGTCAAGTCCAGGAAAAAATCTGAGAATACCAGTTCGGTGTCATCTATAAATATTTGTTTTGTATAAATTTCCTCCAAGTTGTTACAAGTTAGGTCTTTTGGAGTTGGAGCCCCATTATAGTCATCAAGGGACCTGTCACGGAGAACCCGACCTCGCTGTCCGAAGGAACAACTCCCGCAATGAAGGGCTAATTTAAACGCCAATAGTTAACGTTTCACAAAATACAGGGACGGTCGCCCCGTTTTGGCCTCCCTCTCACCATTCAGTTGCCAGCCGACCTAGGTCGGTTAAATATTGAGCAGCGGAGCATCTCAGGGGAATCGATCCCAAGCCAGAACGCGCACTGCCCTTGCATGTTTTTGAGCAGCGGACCGGAGTCCAACGCTATACCAACTGAGCTACCGGGCTTTAATGACCTAAAGTGACTAAAATTTAATTTATTTTCAAGTGCAGTGATAAATCCTTAGATAAGAAAACTCGGAACAATGATGTATATCATGTAACGTCAGTTTGAATCAAAAGAGTATAGCCATAGGCCTTTGGTTGAGAGAACACCATTTTCTTGCCGGATACCAGAATATCAACCAGCATTAAGGCAAGAAGACTAAGAAAAACTTGAACCAACCTGCGATCTTAGGGCCCTGATTAGGATAAATTCTCGATTATTTTTTCCGTATCTTTGTAGCCGTATTATGTTATTATGTTGAGCTAAAGAGGGATCTCTTTATACCGTCACCATGCCGAAGGTGCCTTATGCCCGCCACCCGGGCTAACGTTAAAGCACCGCACGCTCAAGCGGGCACGCACTTCTCTGCTATCAGCGAAGACGGATAAGGGCCGTCCGGCTCTCACGCTACGACTAGGTAACGCACGCCGACCACGATAACGAAACCGATCCGCCATCTGAGACGGTGGCGGTGTCACGCGCTGGGAAGCGGCGGCGGTGTCGCCACGGCCACCCGCCTTCTGTCGCCGCCGGTGATGCCACACATGATGCCACACGCTTCAGACGTCGTTATTATGTTGCGCAGACACTCATCGGTCTTCATGTCGTCAAACCGGGTGATTTGCATCACTCGGTGGCTCATCCGCTCTGTAGTCTGAGAAATAGCTGACTGCTCTAACAAAATGACTACAATCGTCGTCCAGAACCATTGGTAAATTCCTCTCAAGCTGACCCACTTGAATAAACAGCCCAATTCGCATACCGTCAGCATCGAAAAAAGATTTTGCTAAGGCTAGAGCTCGATGGCTTCTGGATCTGCCATTGAGAGTCTTGACAAGCAAGAGGAACAGCTTCGTTCCGGCGTTTACACTCACAGAAGGGACGGTTACGGTCCGGCATATCCGGCACATTCCATTCCCCTCCAAACTCGAGCGCTGGATCCGCCAGTGGACGCTATCCGAGCCCTGCATGATATTCGTCATGATGAATTATCGCGTAAAAAGTATGCAGGTGCCGCAAGAGATTCAGCCACTCTCGAAGAATTTAGAACGTGACATGCATTTTGCCCTTGCTTTAGATCTACCAATGAGATAAATCAAGCCGTCTCTGGCAAATCGGGCAAGGAAATCAGAGAGGAGCATAAATCTAGCCGAGAGACGGGATGAGTTGTGTGGTATTATTCTAGATCTTACGGTGGTCAGTTTAAGATGGCTATCCCAATAGGCTTCGAGTCAATTCTCAGCGTCATTGCCTCAGATGGTAAGTGGTCGTGTCACAATGCAGGACATAATTGAGGGCCTTTGGCGACATGAGAGGCTTCATGGCGGCCGTTGTACAGCCAGTCGACCACTTGCCAGCCAGTCAGAAGGTGAACTCAGCGGGAAATAAATCCGTGACTCAGCAATGTTATCCAAAGCCAATGATGGACAATCTTATATATTAATGTGTAGGACGGCTGCGCCGTTTGATAAGCTTGGAGCTAGGGCGGCCACCGCCCTGGGCGGTCACGTGACCTGACCTTGTGGCTAGGGGCGTGGCTTCGGCTGAGCTGGGGAGGGGGCTGCGGCACGGAGCCGCGACCATTCGCTTGTACCTGTCTGAGCTAGTTGTTTCTGCCGCCTGCTGATCCAAACGTAAGTGTCGCCGTTAGTGTCGTTGTTTAAGCGTTACAATCTTTTGAAACATGTTCTGGCCTTATGCTCAACTTATGCCTAACTGTTATCTGTTGCATAATTGTTACCAGTTGCTTGACTGTTACTGTCGCCTAACTGAGGTGCCTCTTGGTAAGGTCTAACCTTTCGGTTTTATTGTGATCACCAAGGGCGGGCGGCACCTTTGGACCCGGAGATACACTGCTGCTCTGCCATTGCCTGATTATGCCGGGAATACATATGCATCATAGATACGGCAATCTTCTTCGTGATCGGCACGCTTACAAATGGTGACAGCGAGAACTCCTCTTCTGTGGAGGCGATCCCCGCCCTCATTTCCATCGGTTGCTGGACCTGCCTCCGGCTGACCGGCTGGCGCGAGGACCGTTCCGGGCGCAGCGGTGGCGGCTGTCTGCGCGCAGCAGCGGCCTATTGGCGGGCTCACGGCAGTGAGCGGCCGGGGCGCGGTCACAGGACCATTCTGCGCGCAGTGTCTCAGTGCTGGCGGGCCCGCGTCTACAGCTGCAGTGTCCGTCTCGGCGCGGTAAAGGAGGGGCGTGAGCTGACGTCAGTGACGGTGCCCTGCCTGGCATGACTGCAGCGAGAACACCGAGCGTCTGCCCTTCAGTTTTCGGCTGTTTCTACTTTTCGGCGATGCCTGTATGCACGGGGACACCTGCTCAGCGGTTTTCCCGGTAGTAAGAGACATCTTCCCGTCTCTGTCGCGTTTGGCGCGACTCTCTTCGCGGTGACATCTTCTGCGACTCGGACACTGGCGCAGCTGATGAAGCCTGCATGAAGGACAGACACGGACATGGAGACTGCATTCGGTGGACATCACTGCTAGATCGTCACCTTCTAATATTTAGATAAGTTGTCTTGGACTGTGTGTTTGTTGTTTACCGCACTCAGTAGGTTGCTCACTTATTAATTTGACAGCTGTTTGAATGCGATGGCCTCGTCCCAAAATTCGGATGAAAAAATGGAGAAGCCTCTAGCAGATCAGCCATTGGCTGGTGCCTCGAGGGGTACATTTGGGGGGTTATCCATCACAGCAGCCCCCAAATTTTCTGGCGAGGGCTCCTTCTCCAGGTTCACATCCGACCTTGAAGGTTTCTTTACCTTCAACCCCCAATTCACTGATGAGTATCGCATCTGTTTCTTGCCTCTGTGCCTGACTGGTGTGGCTCGAGATGCCTTCGAGTCCCTGCCAGACAGCCAACGTGAAACGTACTCTCAGGCAGTGGCTGCCCTCGGTGAGATTTTTGCTGGTTCCAGTGCCGTGGATGCACATGCTCAGCTCCAGGAATTAAGGTTAGGCACTAACGATCCCTTGGAAGCGTTCCTGATTAGGTTTAGGAAATTAGTGAAGGAAGCATTCCCGGGTAGCAGCAGCGACATCGTCTTGTTCAACAGCTTCTTGGCAACATTGCCGGAGCACCACCGCGTGGACATAATAACTCAAGGTATAACCACATACCAAGCCGCAGCCGATCGTGTTAGAAATGTCATCAGAGGTGAAAGGCTGCGTGATCGCACAGTCCGACAGGTATCCGCAGCTGAGCTCCCTGTACTGGAACGAATCTTGTCCCGCCTGGACCAACTAGAGAGACGGGTGAGTCAGCAGGGTCGGGAGGGTGCAACCGGTCCGCTGCGGCACCCGGTCGGGGGCAGAGGCGGTGGTCGCCCTGCTCACGATGGGGGAACCCGACCGGTGCGTGCATGCTTCGCCTGCGGGGGTACGTCACATGTCATCCGAAATTGTCGGTATCGCAACGCCACGTGCTTCAAGTGTGAGCAAGAAGGGCATATCTCTTCAGTATGCCGCAACGGTAGACTGTCGGGAAACGGCAAAGGGGTCCCGGGCTAAACTAGCGGCAGCGGGATCCCAGTCAGAGGGAACGCCAGTGAGATGTGTTAACGCTCCTGATTCTACCAGGGCTTCTGGAATGGTACCAGATTCGGTGCCTTTGTCAGATGATTTCCGTTTCAAGGCCAAAATCGGGGGTTCTGAGTGCACTTGTCTTTTGGACACAGGCTCAACGATAAGTGTCATTAACCAATCAGTACTCGATGCAATGCCAAATATTAAGATTTCGCGTACATCAACTAAAGCTCGCACAGCAACCAGAGGTGAATTACCAATCACCGGTAGGGTGAACATGCCGTTTGAGGTTTGTGGAAAACAGCACGTAATTTCATTGTATGTTTCCGATTCGATTGATGTTCCAATCCTGTTGGGCATCGATTTTTTGAGAACTGTTCCGTGTGTCATTGATTTGCAACGTAAGCACCTTACCCTGACTCCGTCGGAGTACATTCGCAGTGTTTCTGCAGAGGTAACGTCAGTTGGACGCATAGTTGTTGGTCGGGATCAGGTGGTGGCCCCGGGGTCTGAGACCATTATCCAGGGATACGCTCATAATTGTGAGTATCAGGGGGCAGCTATTGCGGAACCTTCAGCGGAGTTGCAGGGCATTGAGGTCATCAGATCGATCGTTCATGTGACTAAGTCTTCTGTCCCAGTGCTGGTACGCAATATTACGACGGAAAACATAACAATCCCGAAGCACTCAAGTCTTGCAGACCTGGAAATAAGCTTTGTAGAGGAGCCTTTTCCATTAGACGTAGGAGCGCCCGAATCGGCAGCTGTCCCGGAGACTGATACCCGGGCACAACCAGAACCTGTTGATTTCGAGGGCACTGTTAATTTGACAGACTCCCCATTGACCGGAGAGGAGCGTAAAACTCTCTTTGATGTGCTCCGTAAGTATGAACGCATGTTTGATGGGCATATAGGCCACACTGATGTGATAACCCATCGTATCGATACAGGCGACCACCCACCGGTTCGACATAACCCGCGGCGAATTCCACCTAATCTACAGGAGGAGGTCCGACAACAGCTTGATGACCTTGTTCGACAGGGAATATTGGAGGAAGCAGATGGTACGTGGTCCTCTCCGATCTCCGTCGTGAAGAAAAAGTCTGGTGCCTGGCGTGTAGTGGCTGACTTGCGCAAAGTGAATTCTATCACTAAAATTCCAGCTTACCCCATACCTAGAATTGATGATGCTCTTAACGCTCTGTCTGGGTCTAAGTACTTCTGTGTGCTTGACATGAACTCGGCCTACTACCAAATTTCTATCGATCCAGCCGATAGGGATAAGGCATCAATTGCGACACCCTTCGGAAATCTGAGATTCCGGAGAATGTGTTTCGGTCTTGCTACAGCTCCGTATACTTGTGCCAAGTTATTGAATACGGTGTTGGGTGATTTAACCCCTCATATCTGCGTCTCATATTTTGACGATATAACTGTGCATTCTGACAGCAAGGAAGAACTCATGGAACGACTCGACGCCGTTCTATCGCGACTCGCAGCAGCAGGGTTGACCCTTAACCTGGAAAAGTGTCAGTTTTTCCAGGAGCAGGTTAATTTCCTAGGTCATGTGGTCTCTGAGGCTGGTATTGCTGCTGATCCCGAGAAGGTCAGTAAGGTTGTACATTGGCCAGAACCTCGCACGGCTAAGGAGCTATCTAGCTTCCTGGGCTTAGCTAGCTACTTCAGGAAATTCATCAAAGGATTCGCCCAGATAGCTGCTCCCTTGTTTCATCTCACTAACAAGGATGTCTCCTTTCAGTGGAACCAAGAGCATTCAGTTGCTTTTGATGCTCTCAAATCAGCCTTAAGTAGCGCTCCAGTTGTGTCGTTTCCCAGGTTCGGGCCGGAGGCTGGTGCGTTCACGTTGGACTGCGATGCCTCTAATGATGCGATTGGTTGTGTGCTCTTGCAGAGACAGGGCTCAGAAGACAAGGTCATCGCTTATGGAAGTCGTCGACTCTCGAAAAGCCAGAAAAATTACTCAGTTACAAAGAAAGAATTACTCGCTTGCGTAACCTTTGCTCAGTACTTCTCTCATTATCTTCTTGGAAAAAGTTCACGATCCGTTCTGACCACAGCTGCCTGCAGTGGCTGTTGAACTTTCGCAACCCAACAGGAATGTTGGCCCGATGGCTGGAAATCCTCGGCAATTTTAACTTCGACATTGTTTACAGACCAGGTGCAGCACACACTGCAGCTGATGGACTGAGCAGAAGGCCGCAGGAAACCATGGATGTCGGTTGTCAAACTGACCTCGTTCCACAGGACGCGCCAGGGCAACGGTGTTGCCGGGTAGAGGCCCAGGATTGGCCTCTAAGCTACATTCAGGCGGAGCAGGATGGTGACGACGCTATCGCTGAGGTCTCCCGCCTTGTAGCCGCCGGAAAGAAACCACGTCGCAATTCTGCCTCGGCTCTTGTTAAGCCATGGGTCAGACAGTGGAATCGTCTCCGTCTGTTGAGAGGTGTGCTGTTCAGGGTCTTCAAACGTAGACCCCATGACTCTGAAAGATTGCAGGTTGTCGTTCCGGCCAGTCTGGTACCGGGAGTACTGTCGTCAATGCACTCCGGGCCCTCTGGTGGGCATTTCAGTGGAGAAAAACTGCTGGCTCAGTTGCAGCTGCGGTACTACTGGCCCACTATGGCAGGTGATGTTGATCGGTTCTGTAAAGCGTGTGACCAGTGTCAAGGGCGGAACGATCCAGTTCCGCGTCCTCGTGCACCCATGGGCGAACTCAGGGCGACTGAACCCTGGGAAAATGTGTCAATTGACTTCTTAACAGACCTCCCCACCACAGATAGCGGCAACAAACACCTCCTAGTGTGTTGCGATCATTTCACCCGCTGGGTAGAAGTGTTCCCACTTCCCGATATGAAGGCTAATACTGTGGCACAAGTGTTGACCAAGGAACTGTTCTCCCGCTTTGGTTGTCCCAAAACCCTGCATTCAGATAGGGCTGCAAATTTCAAAGGTGAGCTTATCTCTGAAGTGTGTCGATTGATGGGTGTTAAGAAGACGTTCACAACCAGCTTCCATCCTCAGGGCAACAGCAAGTGCGAACGAGTAAACCGAACAATATTGAACATGCTGTCTCGTTATCTGTCTGATAATCACTCAGAATGGGATTTGCACCTCCCGTTGTTAATGCTGGGGTATCGGTCTCAGGTACACAAATCCCTGGGTTATAGCCCATTCTTCTTGATGTATGGGAGGGAAGTACGGCTGCCGGTAGAATCAGAGTTTGATGCTCCCAGAACTTTTCGGTCGCGCACAGTAGCTGAATACATTGACGAATTGTGTGGTGGCTTGCGAAAGGCTTACAAGGAAGCAATTCGTATGTCAGATCTGAGCAACTCTAGAAATAAGAAGCTGTATGATCGAAAGCTCAACTCTTATACGTACAAGCCAGGTGATTCAGTTTTACTGTACCGTAGCGTAGCGCGTCGTAATGAATATTACAAGTTCGTTCGACCATGGAAACCAGCAGTCATAGTGTCACAGGTAGGAGAGCTTAATTATAGAGTGCGGACAGAGGATGGAAAAATGTTATTGGTACATCATAACAGGCTGAAGCCACGCCAAACTCTTCCACAGCACCTTGATCAAAGTGACTCGGCGGTGAACGACGAGAGAGGTGAGGTAATAGGAGGTAACGAAGTAGCTAACTCTGGCGAGCCCAGTCTGGGTTCCGCTAATGAGGAAGCAGCTTCGAAGTCAGCAGAGAGTGAGTTAGAAGAAGGTAAGGTTACGAATGATGCCGATGAACGAGATGCCATGATACTGGCGGCTGCTGGACCGCTTCAGAGGTATCTACAGTTAGGCATGGGCCAACGGGCCTCGGCTCAACCTCGGGTTCCCCAGGTGTTCCCGGAGGAGCAGACACTGCAACGTCGGTATCCCGCCCGTGCTAGGGTGCCCCCGGACAGATTTTGCCCCTGTGATTATGATTAGCTTTGCACAATTTATTTTTACAGTTGCTAGCGATCATTGTTGATGGAATGTAGTACGTTTCACTCCAGTTCTGATGTAGTAAAGCTAATAATTCCATGTAGATTAAGGTGTAACTTCACGGTATCATTGTCGGCTTTCAGGCTGATAATAATGAGCTACGAGCAGACACGGCGCTGGAGATGACTCTTTTCAGTGGAATGGGCCGCCATTTGCCTGATTTGTGCTGGTCATGCATTGGTTGTATCATTGTTCTGATGTGTTGTTCGGTAGAAGTTTGCACATTTCTTTTGAATCCACCCTCACACATATTTCTGGTCCCCGCAGGGACCACCGGGAGCTGCTGTGATGGAGGGGGATTTCGGGTTGTCGGCCATTGGCAGCCCACTGCATTATTGGATGTAGGATCCGACCGCTGAACCGCCGGTCGGCTGGCATTCGACGAAGCGAGTGAGCTTCTCGTCTGCTTGAACGACGCGAATTATTCTGGGCGCTCTGGGTGTGCCCCCAGTGTCGTGCGGGGTATTCTGTGCGCGTCGTTCGGTGCGTTATGACGTGATGTAACTTGTATGAATTGTGTACCGTAATTCTAGTCTTTCAAAAGGGGAAGTGATGTAGGACGGCTGCGCCGTTTGATAAGCTTGGAGCTAGGGCGGCCACCGCCCTGGGCGGTCACGTGACCTGACCTTGTGGCTAGGGGCGTGGCTTCGGCTGAGCTGGGGGAGGGGGCTGCGGCACGGAGCCGCGACCATTCGCTTGTACCTGTCTGAGCTAGTTGTTTCTGCCGCCTGCTGATCCAAACGTAAGTGTCGCCGTTAGTGTCGTTGTTTAAGCGTTACAATCTTTTGAAACATGTTCTGGCCTTATGCTCAACTTATGCCTAACTGTTATCTGTTGCATAATTGTTACCAGTTGCTTGACTGTTACTGTCGCCTAACTGAGGTGCCTCTTGGTAAGGTCTAACCTTTCGGTTTTATTGTGATCACCAAGGGCGGGCGGCACCTTTGGACCCGGAGATACACTGCTGCTCTGCCATTGCCTGATTATGCCGGGAATACATATGCATCATAGATACGGCAATCTTCTTCGTGATCGGCACGCTTACAAATGTACCTCAAACAGGATTTCAATGACGGTTTCCTACATTTTCTGAAGTTCTCGGATAATGCCAGGCGTACGAGCAGGTCTTCTGCGTCAGAAAACTCCGTTCAGTACCCATGACTGTCAAACACTGCATAAAATCAGTCTCCACAGCGCCCGCCTCCGACAGAAAGTGGCCTGCACCCTCCTGGCTTCTGCCTACCATCCGCGAAGCCCCACTTGGTCCAGACATATCGCATCTCCCAGAGCAGCCTGCGGTCCGCACGAAACCTGTGCGAAACCTTAGGAGACGAGTTGGGGAGGCTGCTATACACCGTTAGGATAGTGTTACACACCCGGGGCAAGAGCGTCAGTTTGGCGTTGTTCTGGGCGCATCCTTTCACCCTCTGACTCATACCCGCTCCGGGGAGTGCAGAGCGCGTGCCATCAACAGGAGGTTACGCCACCGCCTGCAGTGTTTTGCACTGCGTCGAATCGACACCTCCGGAGGTCCGAGCATCGAAAGCCCCCCCCCGCCATTGTCTGTGCCTGCAATACTGCACAGCAGTGCACGGCGGGTATGAAGATAGGCCGGGATTGAACAGGTGGATCGGGTCAGAGTTCAATGGAAAAAGCACAAACAAAGGTCTTTGTTTTGTTTTTACCTGCGACCTCCTACATCTGATAATTGCGAATCATGATGGTGAGGCTCGACCAACTATGCAGCTCGCATAATGCACCACTGTGCTGCTGCGAACAAAAACGTCTCAAATGTCTTAAATATATAGCACACAGCTCCTGCCATCTCCAGGCCGCAGGTTCACTATTTCTTCGACGGGTTCCATGACACACATGCCCAACAACCCATTAACCGTTTTCCACCTGTTTCTCGCGACAAAGAGAACAAACCATGCACAATTCACGATAATCGCCGCTTCCCGGCGCAACGTGCCGCCTCAAACTGTCCCTCCGGCGTTGATGACATCCACGTCTCACCGCAAACGAGCCCGTCACCCACACCACGTGACTCCCCGAGGGCATCGCCCGGGACCCAGGCCTCTGGCGCGTGTGCAGCGCGTCCCCACGCACTGGCCAGGCTGGGGCCGCCAGCCGGGTTCCCAGCATCGGGTCGTTACCGACGCGATGGGTTCCCATGGTCGAGGCTGCAATGCCTGCGACAGTCAGGCGACACCTCGGCCGCAGTGGGCCACCGGGACGTCGGAGGGCAACATCGCGCCCACAGTGGGCCACCAGGAAGTCAGAGGGCGGCATCCCGCCCGATACCCGAAAATAAGCCGACGGTTCAGACGATGATGGAGCTGTAGAGATGTGTTGATACTGTGCGTGGCACGGCAGATTGGATCAAGCATGCTGCACTTTCTCATTCAGTACAAACTACAGCGCATAAGGGGGTCAGCAGCGGGCGTCCTATCACTTCGTCCATCAAACGAGTAGCACAGATGAGAGGTCCGCTCTGGCGAGGGCCGCGCGTTCCAGCAGTGGCTAGCTATAGCGGCCAGCGGCGGCGGCTGAGCGGAGCGTGCTTCTAACTGGCTGCCATCGCAGGAGATTCACCAGCCTGACACGACCAAACGTGCCGTTCCACCGTCAAATTGAATTAACTCCACAGCCGTGCGGGGCCCAACTGCCGACGAAAACCAATTAGCACCCATCGCAGCACGTCGCAGTCGGCACAGCGGCGCGCCATTCTGGTGTCGGCGCGTCCAGCGACGAGCATGAAAGGCCCGCCTGTCTGGCACGTCCCGCATGCCTGTCAGCCGAATAGGCTGACTATCCGTCAGGCGCCGGCTGTCTGCAGCCTATTTGCTGGTGGGTGAGTCACGTGACCTCCGTCAGTGTCACGGTGGCTAATCACGTGACCGTGGTCAGTGCTGAGCGAAAGGCAGTGCTAAATATGGATGTGCGAGATAGGCTTATCAGTGGACACGTGAAATGGCTTACGGCCGGGCCCGTGTCTGATCATACTACAGAGTAAAGGGTTGCATTCAGCGGAGGTAGAGAGGAATGATATGAAACAGAGCGAGGGAGAAAGAGAGAGGGGAGAGGAGCACGGACAGACACAGATGGTCAGATGACAGAGGGAAGAGTGGGAGAGAGACAGCGCGAGAAGGGGAAAAAGAAATAGAGAGAGAGAGGGGATAGAGGGAGGGAGGAATAGAGAGAGAGAGAGGGGGAGGGCAGGAAGGGATGCATGATAGCTGTGCATGTACAGAGCTGTGAATCACAGCACAATAGCCGTTACTCTCCGCGTGTGGCCAGTTGAGGGGCTGACGTGGTTGTTAACCACATGCAGTTGGCCAGCGCTGCGTGACCTTATACCGATGATAATTGCATGTGTCGAATTATTACCTCATGCAGACTTCAACAGTGCCAAATATAATGTGCCAGATACATAAGTGATCACGAAAAGACTCTGATATTGTCAACGCATTTCAGAGCGGAGAAGTGTATAAAAACTCAGGTCCAACATCATCTCGTCTTGTAATGAAAAGAAACGCACTTTGCTCACAGGCACCTACGCCCACACTATGTGGGTCTCAGCGCATAGGCGGATCCAGGATTGCCGATCGGGGGCACCTTCCCGGGGGCGCCATCCGGACCGGGGGGCGCCATCCGGACCAGGGGGCGCCACTTATGACCGGCAAAAGCTATCAGGTGGGCGCCAAATCCTATCGGTGGGCGCCGACTTTCGCATCCTGGGGGGTGGGAAGCGACATTTCAGGGGGCGCCATCGACCTTTCAGGGGGCGCCGAGGGTCGATCGGGGGGCACGTGCCCCCTTGCCCCTGGATCCGCCTATGTCTCAGCGCCAGTCTTCATTTGATTTCATTACGGTACCATTAATCTCAGAGGGACTCTGGCAGACAACAGCAAACTAGCAGCCGCAAAGCACCGCATAAAAACACCTCACGCGAGCACGCACCTTCTGTTTCCGCTCATTACGGCAAACGACACGATACTACTGCAAAGGCGGCGCGATACTACTGCTCGGCGATGGACAGCGGCAGAACATTCCGGAGTAGGTCTGCCTTCATTAACGCCAAGCGAAAACAATCTCTCGACACCGTTCCGAAACGACCGTTCTCCAATCCGCACAATTCGGCACGTGCTGCTCCAGTGCACCTCCGGCAAAATAAACCGATTTCGTTGAGCTTAACTTGAGTGTTTGACTTGATAAAAGGCCCCAGTCATCTCCAGAGTAGTTCCGTAAGAGCCGAGAGTGCTTAAATGATCCCAGGACGGCTTAAACTAGCACAAAGCTCAAAGTGAGCCCGCGCTGAATGACTTCCTGAGAATGAATCAGCAGGCGGATAGAAGGAGACCTACTGGATCTGTCGCCGGTCTTCGCACACTTGAAAGGGCGGACTCTAACTTCATAATGATGTTCTTACCGAAATAAATGTTGTGCGGGGCATGTTAAAAATAATCATTGTGGTTTACCAACACATTAATTGCTAAAGCCATACAGCGTCGACAGCTTTTTCACGCCGGAAAAGACTCCGGGCGTTAGTTCACACATACAAAAGCGTCGCCACCGGCAAAAAAGTGGGGGGGGCAGCCAAACTTCAAACTAACGCTGACAAAAAACTTTCCACGTTAGTACCAAATACTGCTCGAATTTGGGCTCCTCGTTGCCTTCTGCAGCGGCTGGTTATAAGAATGTCCGGTTTTCTTCCATTTTGACCGAGATCAGGAAGTTTTTGGCCAAAAAGTAGGGGGCCCGGCCCCTCCTCCCCCCGGTGGCGACGCCCCTGTACACATAGTTCAGCGAGCCCGCCGACGACCTGAGCCCGGTCCGGCACGCAGACGGTAGGCATGCAGAGTACAGACCACTTCACCAACATCACAACTGACAGCGCTGACACGTCGTGTGTTATGAATATCTAAAGTTGGTATATATTCCTTTAATTTGTTATACTATTATATCAGTGTTTGACTTGCCTTATTATCATAAGTCGATTAAAACGCTTCAAATAACAGGTCTCAATAAATTACAAATACCTAAAAACAATAGAATACAATAAACAATACCTCAATTAAAAATAAATACGCCTCAATAAAAACGTATTTGCTTCACCTATTAGAGCTGGGGCCTGAGCTTTTGTTGTTGTGGGGTTTTAGGGAGCGTGAGCGGAGTGATCACGGGCCGTATTTTCAGCTGTGTCGTTTGTTTTCTTGCAAATGCACGTGAGTGCGGCCACAGTTGCAAACTATCGACCATATGGACCATATCTGAACAATCTGAGTCACATCTGACCCTCCCCCACAGATGGAAATAAGTGTGACAGGCTCACACAAGCAGACCAAATGAAAGTAATCTATTAGGTACTGAACGATTTAATCAGCAACAAAAAAATGAGCTCTCTCGCAATGTTTGGATGAATCAAGGGAGGCAATAACCGTGGAAAGCTACAGGCGGCCATTTCATTCTTTAAAACATTTTTTGTTTCGCGATTGCATTCCCCCATTGACGTTTTGGCACAGTTCTCCTATGTCGCCCATAAAAAACACTATGTGATCACGGCACAGCCCTTTTGCTGGGCGAACAGAGAGCGGCCGACAGGCCCTGAATTTAGATACGACCCGGCGAGCACGCGCGTGTGGCATAGCGACCCCGGCTCCCAGGCTCTGCTCGCCACACAGCTGGCTTCATCATTTACCGCAGACACACAATACAAATTGGGCTGCGCTCTTGACTGATGATCACGCAGGGTCAAGTAAAAACAACAAAAGGTCACCGACATGAGCAAGGACCGCAACAGCTGAGCGTGCCTGTTGGCTTTAGCTCCGCCGCCCACAGGCGTAGCGAGTCGGCACACCCACCCACCACGCAGCCCGCTGCGTCACGGTAAGGTAACCGCCACAGGGCAGCCAGGCCAGCCACCGCCAAACCGCGGCCGAGCCGGCAAAAAACCACCGCTGAGGCGTGACCCTGCCCGCTGCCAGCCCGCCAACGGGAGCCGCACAGCTGGGTACTACAGACATTTCGGTAGAAAAAGGGCGCACGCGATGCAAACGCGTTGTTCCAGTTTTTTTCGAGAGGCGGAACGTATACGCATTTTGCCTATGGATCATATATGACCATTTTTGGGGACAATGTGCAAAAAGGCGGTGCAAATACTAGAATGGGAAATTGTTGTCATTCAAACACCAGTCATTTCAGGGAAATTTGTATTTCCACTACCATTCCAGTGCCGTTGCATTCACCAATTCAGCAGGCAGGATGGTACATACATACATTGCTCGAAGATTATATGTTACGCTAATTTGCGTCACAGCAATTTGTAGGTGTATTCAACAGAAGGAACTTTCTCCTAGTGATGCCGTGAACCCGAGGATATTGCTGCCGTTTTTCATCAGAAGCGTTTTTGCTTCCAATATCTCTGGACGGAGGCTTTATTGAGAACTCTCGGGTTTCCTTTTAGAGCGCCAAACACCCCTAATAGTTAATTAAGCTGCGGCGGCAGCGAAAAAGGTTGGTAACACGAGTCCCCAGCAGGGGGCCAATGGCAGCGCGGAAATGGGGCTTCTCTGTGGGGATCGACTTTCACCGCCAGATATGCCTGCGAGATAGTTTAAAAAATATCAGCCATTCCTTACAATTAGGCTTGTCAGATGGCTTGAAAAGCCGTGAGAGAAGCAAACGATATAGAGCCAGCCGTATGCCTTGAGTCGAATGAAGATACTAAGTGAATCCAACGGTGACAGAATACAGCTTTGTGATATTTCACTTGAGTGAGAGAGCACTGGATTAATGAAGACGCCACTGCTATCATGGCAGGCTAACGCCCGATGTACTGTAAGTCAAGATATCAACCGAGAATCGCCTGGTTGACAGGACAATTATGCTAGGCGTTGCAGTCGAATAACTTCGTTCAACAGCACTGACTTTATGGCCAGCCTGCAAGCAGCCTGCTTGCGACAGGCACAGCCTTTGGCCATGTTGGATGAACATCACCACCAAAGCAGGCTTTAACGCCTCTGCTCCGGCATCATTACTTCGGCTGGACATCACTTGCAAATGCGGTACCGGCGTCAGGTATTGACAATGATGTAGAAAGGAGAAAGGAACGAAATATTAGTCAATGCATAAGTTGGTGCGCCACGAAACGGCAAAGTATCACACAGTGGAAAATCTTCTCCACACATGAGAGCTCGTCTGACTCACCAAACAACTTAATCGACGTGTAATGGGGAAGAACATTCAGAAACAGCAGGGCCTATCCATAATTCTCTGAGTCCATAGACAAGCTAAAGCTGGTCTCTAAAGAGAGTTTCATTTTTGTTGAGAACACAAAGCCCATCCTACGTCCCACAGTTATGTGGAAGAATATTTCCAACCTCATATATAGTCTGGCGCGATCATTCACATCTAGCCCGGTTTACATGGGAAGTGACCACACTGGCCGGCCAAGTAGCCGGTCGACAGGCCCGTTGCCAGGGTTGACTTTTCGGGGGCAAACAGTAATGCTGAACTACAGCACGAATAGCTGTTGATTTCTCCAGTGCCCAACCTCCATCTTTCTAGACCACCAAATCGATTGTTGTGTGTAAACCCCGTTCAAGACGGTGATGAACGCGCACTTGATTCTTCTTCATCGCTGCCAAGCTCGCGTCCAGCAACAAGACAACTGGCATATGAACGCAACACTTGATCCGGTGCTCGAAAAGGTGGGAGTCGAGTTCAGTAGAGAGCAACACATTTTCGTGGCGTATCCCAATCTTCAAGCTTGCTCCAAATTCAGCCCCGGCACCGTGTTTGTCGGCCGGCTGAGTGACTGGTCGTTGCCATTGCTGTCCCAATGCAGATAAAACACGTGAAACCGGGCTATACTGTCTTCTCCGATACTGCTGTAGCCAGGGCGCCGCCACAGAATTTTCGCTGGGGGGGACGGACCCGGGCTGGTGCTGACCGGGGAGGCGAATTTTGGCATATTCGGTACCTGACAGCATTAATGACGATTGACCCAAAAATTTTGGTGGGGGACGTCCCCCTGGTTGGCCAACAGGGGGACGCGTCCCCCCCCGTCCCCCCGCCTTCGGCGCCCATGGCTGTAGCACCAACTAGGAAACACTATTCAAATGTACCGCACATTGGCTTAAACCCCAAACTACCCGACCAAATACATTTCTGATCCATTATCAACATTCAGTTTAATATAATACATTGTAACAATAACCACCAATTATTATTCCTGAGCAGATAAAAACATATGATAGGCATCTTTACCACGCTGTTGTGATTAGAACGGCGTGGTGGCCAGGGTTGACGCTACCCCCTCCCACAACCGTGGCTAGTTTGCGCCTGCGAAGTTAGCACCAGAAATTAAAGGAACATAAAGATGACAAAACATTGAATTCCAACAACCACGTTCCGATTTCAGCAGTGTTTTCACCGAATATAGAAAAAGGGCAAGTCATCGATAAAGCAGCCACCTGACTACTTGATTGGATTAGCCTCCCACAAAGCGTCAACTTGCGAGAAGCAACGCCCTGGAAACCATTAAAGTATGTCAACCGACCAGCAGCCAGTCCGGGGGTCATATCACGCGACTGGAAGCAACAGGCAGGGCGATAACGAGCAATGTCAGAGTCCTGTCAAAACCATCACCCGATCACCGATCGGGTCAGATATCGCCAACTGTGCGCGGGGCCGGTCGCCACGATTATACGCTGACTGGCCACTCAGTTACGCATCCTTTACGCAATTGGCCAGTTGATATGCGCCGTGCACAGCTGCACAGCGCGCGACAGCTGTCCGCCCCCGCCCTGCGGCGGTGAAATCACTGATCACCATTAAATCTGGAATCTCAGCTTTAGCATTTTCGTACTTCTCGCCCACTCTCCTCCACCTCTCTCTCTCTCTCTCTCTCTAAAATTAAATGTCGCATTAAATAAGATAAATACGCATTAGTAGCGATTGCAGTGAACTCTTCATAAACAAATTGAGAAAAAACATTTAGATGAAACCGAAGAGAAACCTTTCGAGCAGCACTTTCAGTCATTTCATTTGATGTCACAGTAAATCCCAGTGTGACTTAATTATACTTTGCCCTGTAAGGGGTGGGGGAGGGGGTGCAGAAGGCCTACATTGACGGACCACATCGCAGTTCAGCGATAAATAATACCATATTAGATATAACAACAGGATTGAAAGATTATGCAACCTTATAGAGGTCTGGGGATTATATATATATATATATATATATATATATATATATATATATATATGTTTATATGTATCGGATGACTCCTGTTAAGTCCAGGACCTGGACTTCATTAAAATTTTACCAGAGCAGAGCCGACACACAGTTCAAGGGTGTACCAGAACAGATCCGACACACAGTTCAAGGGTGTACCAGAGCAGAGCCGACACACATTTCAAGGTTGTACCAGAGAGCAGAGCCGACACACAGTTCAAGGGTGTACCAGAGCAGAGCCGACACACATTTCAAGGGTGTACCGGAGCAGAGCCGATACAGTTCATAAATTTATACGATGCGCCAGTATTTTACCATTCCAAACATTTGTACGTTACCCAAGAAGCTCGTCCACCCCAGGTAGAACATTGTTTATAAAACTGATATTGTTTGCCTGACTGCTATGAATAGTGTTTGGTGTTCTTCAAAATACCTACAGCTCGAGATGAGTGACCAACACCACTGAGCCGGCTTAGCCTTCTCATCCTGCCTCCTATCGATTCGGGAGGAGGCGGGATGATCAACTTAAAGCTAGCAGTGAATGCGAAACCTGATAACTGGCGAACTTCTGTTCTCTACCATACAAATAATTGCTATATCAAAACGGGTCAGCCCCGATTATTTAACAATTATCCAAAACTACCAAAATGAATCATTCCAATTTGGAACCGCGCCTCAGATATGTCGAGTGAAAGTAACGGACGCAACAAACGGCATGTGCGCGCTGGCAGATTTTATCATTTTAAACGCAGAACACGAAAATCCTTAAGTTCGGAATTAGGCTAAACCGGAACGTCTCATCGCTTTCAAATCCGGCACAGGTAAAACGTCCGTTCGTTACTTATTGCCGGTGGAAAATATCACCTTCTTTCCATTTCCAATCGCTTTCCTTTAATTCAGACAAGGGTAGATGATTCCTGGGAATGGCTTCAGGATATATTCAAGCATTCTGTCGAACACAAACTTAGGCACTTATTCACCGATGAGAGAAAACATGAAAAATAAACCACAGCATGACTGAATAATTAATAATTACTCAATCATGCTGTGTTTGATTCTTCATGTTTACTCACTGAAGCCGACTGCGTGTTCCACATACAAGTTCGCCGAGCTCACCTTGAGGATAATGAAATCCATCTCTTCTTTTTCCGTGGTTTAGTCTTCTACCAAAGCCACATGAGCTCGAGGAGTTACTTTTCACTTCCGACAGTGCTCGAATCAGTCTAAATCAAACACAATGCATCCAGTCTACCAGAAATTCACTAATTACTGGAACATAATTCGAAAACAAGCATTTTCCCTCAACACTGCAAAACACCAATAGTAAATATCCGAAACTATTCCCAGTCATAAAAAAACACTCTCCGGTCCCCCGCCTTCGACACTTCACGGCGCGCACGCCCGCCGCCGCCGACACGCCGGCAATGAGACGACGCGCGAGACCGACGAGAGCCACTGACGGACTAGTTCCAACACTGGCCGCTAGGGTGGAAACAGCGGAGCGAAGGAAATTATGTGTGACAAAACACGTTTACCTTCTCAGAAATCGCACTTGGTTAAGCAAACAATTAATGGGTCTCGTAAAAGCATTTAATTTTGTTGATATTGACCACCGGATCTAAGAAAAGTAAACGTCTTACAAACAAAATGTCGATAAGTGAGGCTAAGTGCCTACCTAAGGCTAAGGCAGCCGAGTATTAAGTTTTGGGAAAGCTGAACAGATACAATTTTTCCCTTGCCATGATGTTGAGTCAATTGTATTCCCCTTAAGGCCACAGATGTGTGTATCCAATCTCATTCAAGTTATATTAAATAGTTTTGAGCAAAGATAAAACTTCGATCGTACCTACATGCTTTTCCTAAATTTAGGTTATTGACACGGAGTTGTGTCCCAGAAAGGAAAAAATGTTTCTGCAGTAATTCATATTTTAGCAAGAGGAAATAACTAATTATTTCATGGTGCTCGGCACGCACCAACAAGGACGGGTCAGGACGGCACGCACCGACAAGGTCACAAGGACGGGTCAGGACGGCACGCACCGACAAGGACGGGTTAGGACGACACGCACCGACAAGGTCACAAGGACGGGTCAGGACGGCACGCGCCGACAAGGACGGGTCAGGACGACACGCACCGACAAGGTCACAAGGATGGGTCAGGACGGCACGCACCGACAAGATCACAAGGACGGGTCAGGACGACACGCACCGACAAGGACGGGTCAGGACGGCACGCACCGCCAAAGGACATGCTCCTTCCGCCGAGAGGTCTAAATGTGATGCCGCTATGGTTTATACAAGAGACCTCACTACTGTCCTTATCTCAAAAGTTATTTCCCAAAGTAAGCTACACTCCGTGAAAGAGTTCGTAAATGCGTGGGGTAGTTAAACAAGCGTGTTATGGTTTCGATTTTGCGTTTCATTCTACCAGGGGCGCAGCCAGAGCCTTGGTGTGGGGGGCACACCAACTTTGAGGGGCAGCCCGGGAAAAAGGGCACTTCTTAACGTAGCCTAAAAAACTTGCTATATCTTTGTTTATATCATTTTTTGGGCATCTTTGGTTCAATGAAAATGCAAATAAATCATTGACGGAGAAGGAAAACGCCATTAAAACCGAAAAAAGGAAACAAATATCATCAAAATGTCATAGAAGTATCCAAAACACGACTGTTTTGGATATATTTAAGGGCAAATCAGCCAACTCATGCAAGTACTTAACATCAGGGAAATCAGCGGAGCATGTGATATCTGTTACAATGTGCAGGCTAAGGCATATTGGAGTCGAAAATTCCTTTGTTATGCCCACTGGTTTTGTCGTGACGAGTGAGCCCTGGCTGAACGCGGATTAAGTTCCTTGCCTCCCACAATCGCCGTGGGACGAGGAGTGGCATAGTGTCTTTGGAAGAACACATTTTTACTGCCGGAAAAATTTGGGAGGTACCTTTTGAACGCGTTTATTAAGTTCCATATTCTCAAGGATCGGTCCCAGTTAAGAGTATATAAAAAGGTGAACAGGCCGGTGGTTTGGATGGGGATGGTGTGACAGAGCTGAAATTGTGAAAACTAGCTGTTCATTTAAATTAATAAGTAGAATCCTGGTTTAGGGGACTGTGCTCTGAGCTCAGGGGCACATGCCATTTTATCATTTTGTAAGGGTTACATTTCCACGAGCTCGGAAGTGGGTTATTTTTTTGGCTTTGGGACTACCGTGAAAGGGGAGAGACTTATCATCACCCATTATCCCATTCCCTCAATATTTCCACCAGAATTCAGCGACGCCGCAAAGTTGAACAGCGGCAGAGGAGGTTAGTTTCGGCCGCTGTAAGATTGATCCTGGAAAAAGGCCGGTCTCCGCATGGGAATACCACCCGGAGACGCCCTGCGAAAATCCGTAGGGTGGGACCACACATAAACGTGTTCCAAACAATGGCTCTACGGCCGAGGACGGCAGAGGGTACGGCGAGGGGCGAACGGCGCCGTCGCAATAATTTCCGGCGAGACAGTACAAGGACAACGCGACGTCGATGGGATGTTCTAGCCGTCAAGACCATCGGTCAACCTATGCTGGAGGCAACGCCGGGGCGGCGCGACCAGGCCGGACGGCTGAAAACCCATTTGGAAGGAAATACTTAATGGCGGGGATGGGGAGAGGCAGAGAATGGATCCGCCCCAGGCATGGGTGGGTACCAGCCGACACCTTGCCTTCCACCCCCCCCACCTTTTCTTTTGTCACTCCACCGGATGCGAGGGGGACAGCTGAAAAGAAGAGAAAAGCACACCGGTGGGAATGAAAAGAAACGCTGAGGTGTGGACCCGCCCCAGGCGCGGGTGGAGCCAAGTGAAGCCTGCGGCGGTGCTCCGCGTCCCGGCCTCCGGCGCCCCTTTCGCAGCGAAACGAAAAAGGGAAGGGGAGGGGAGATGGGAGAACCGAGGGGCAGTCCATGTTTGAGAGGGGCACGTGATAAGGCGTGGACCCGCCCCAGGCGTGCCCGTTGGCGGCTGAGACAAATTTTATAAAAAGGCTGACCAGAAGAGAAGAAGGGTAGTGTCGGCGCCCGGGAAGGAGAGAGAAGAGAGGAGACTAGTGACGACACCCCAGGAGGAGCAAGAGAGAGACAACTCCACCGCAGAGAGACAACGCCACTGCAATTTCGCCGCCAGCAGAGACAGCTATCCGACGGCCTACAGTCACTGACGACTCGGAAGGAACTGGGTACGTTTGTCGAACGTAGAGCTGCATGCTGTCTCGCCTGCGGCGCGAGAGATCGGCCGGGCCTCCAATGTTTCCACCGCATCGACTCTATGTCCACACTTAATGCTCCGCGTAGCGTCAGAGGCGTTAAGGGAAACAATTTTCGTTTGCGGCAACTAGATTTTTTATTTCTCTGGATTGTTATCATGACCCTGACGATTGACGTACTATGGATTCGGTAGCACAAGCGTGAATATACAATCAATCACGTGCGTCGTCTCTTCTATTCCACGCGGCGGAAACCGCCGATTTTTTTTTTTGACTCGCGCATCTCGAGCCGCGTGCGGGCGGCCCGCCAGTTTGAAGGCTCTACTGACCTATTGCCGTTCCGCCATGAAATACCCACTGGGTCAAACTCGCACAAGCTCGGAAGGGATAACGATTTTTCATGCCTGAATTAGCCAGGGAGAGAATGGATAACCCTTCCGGTAGTCGGGACTTACAATTTCTTCCCAGAATCCACCAGTATAATAAGCAATTTATATAACCAGGGGTGCCTAGTTATCACAAGCCGTTTTAGAGATTCCTCATTCCTCGTTAACTCCGTTTTACAAGGGGAATTTCCATTGTATTCTTATTCCCCATCTATTCAAGACCAGCTCTGGGGCCCCCAAGTGTGGATCAGAGGCCTCCACAGCAGCTTCCCCCATCCCCCCCAGTTGTGCCTCCAGGGACTAGACTAGCTCAGTGACCCCGCCCCCGAGATGATGGGAGTTGGCCTTGTGTTCTTATTATCTGTGTATTCAAGACCACCTCAGGGGCCCCTGATGTAGATCAGGGCCACAGAGCTGATCATGCTTCACCCAGGGACTAGACTAGCTCATTGGTCCCAGAGATGAGGCCATCAGACTAGCTCAATGGGCCACAGATAGGCTCATAGGGCCTTAAGCCAGTTCAAGAAGCCCCCGAACAGTTTAAGGCGCCAGATCACCTCAGGGGGCCTCAAGCCAACTTAAGGGGCTCTCACAAGCTCAGCACCCAGACCAGCTCAGGGTACCCTCAGAACCTAGATCCGCTCTTGGGCCCCAGATCAGCTCTTGGGGCCCCAGATCAGTTCAGGGGCCTCAAGTCAGGTCAGGGGGCAAGATCAAGTCAGGGCCACTAAATCAGCTCAGGAATCCCTCACCAGCTCGGGGCCCAATCAGTTCAAAAGTCCCAGAGCTGCTCAGGGGACACCAGATCGGCCCATAGGGCACCAGATCAGCCTCGGGGACAAACAATCAGATCAGTGGTCACCGACCAGCTCGGGGTCCAGATCAGTTCGGGAATACCAGATCAAGTCAGGAGGCACTTAATCAGCTCAGGAGCCCCATACCATCTCAGGGGCCCTCACCAGCCCATGTGGGCCCAGCTCAGCTCAGGGCCTGGGAGCTGCTCAGGAAATCACGTAATCAACCCACCGGAGTCAGCTTAAAGGGCACCATATTAGCCATGGGGCACCAGACTAGCTCAGAGGGAATAAGATGGGCTCAGGAGACACACTGATGGCTCAGCAGGCACCAGATCGACTCAGGGGGCATTAGTTAAGTTCAGGAGGCAGTATATCTGCTCAGGGTGCACCAGATCGATCAGCGTAGGGGGCAAGTTCAAGTCAAAGCCACTAAATCAGCTCAGGGATTCCTTACCAGCTCGGGCCCCAATCAGTTCAAAAGCCCCAGAGCTGCTCAGGGGACACCAGATGCCCATAGGGCACCAGATCAGCTTCGGGGACAAACGATCAGATCAGTGGTCCCCGACCAGCTCGGGAATACCAGATCAAGTCAGGAGGCACTTAATCAGCTTAGGAGCCCCATACCATCCCAGCGGCCCTCATCAGCCTCTGTGGGCCCAGCTCAGCTCAGGGCTTTAGAGCTGCTCATGAAAACACGTAAGGAGGCCCAGTTCAGCTTAAAGGGCACCAGATTAGCTCAGGGGCACCAGACTAGCTCAGAGGGCATCAGATGAGCTCAGGAGGCACCAGATCGACTCATGTGCAGTAGTGCAGCTCAGGTGGCACCAGATTGATTCGCTCGGGGGCCAGATCAGCTCCCAGCCCCCAGACTATGGCAGGAGCCTAAATCAGCTCAGGGAGCAACATAACAGCTCAGGGACACAAGGTGGGCTCAGGACCCACCAAACCAGCTCAGGGGCACCAGGCCATCTAAAGAGACATCAATAATCAGCTGAGGGGGCGCCTAATCAGCTGAAGAGGAGAAATAATCAACTTGGGGAGGCATGAGATCAGATCGGGGAACCGAATCAGCTCAAGGGGCACTAAATCGGCTATTAGGGCACCAAGCAAGCTCGAAGGCATTAGACTAACTCAGAGGGCATTATATAGGTTCAGGAGGCACAATTATTTGCTCAGTGGGGCACTCGATTGACTCAGGGGCACCAGATCAGCTTAGAGGGCAAGTAATCATCTCAAGGGGCCAAGACCAGCTGAGAGGCCACGAGATGAGCTCAAGGAGCACCAGATTAGCTTCACCCGTACGATTATTGGCGACGATGAGGCATTAGGTGGACACATACTAGGTGCCCATACTCTTCCCGGGTGCTTGGAAAGGCGACAGAATGCCCTAGCTGACCGAAAAAGGTATTAAGTTGTCCAACAATAGTTTCAATCGGTACATGCGGTCCAGTTACATCTAGGTTCAACGGCGTAGGGCACTAAATTTCGAGCGGCACGGCCCAAATTGGGTACAACACCTGGCTATCAAAAGGGCACCCCAGCAGTGATGGGAGGCACGTGCCCCATGTGCCCCCCTGGACAGTAGATCAACTCCGGGAGGCATTAAATAAGCCCAGGGGGCCCGGATCAGCTCAAGGGGCACTAAAACAGCTAAAAGGACACCAGGCAAGCTCGGAGGCATCAAACTAACTCAGAGAGTATTATATAGGTTCAGAAGGCACACTTATTTTCTCAGGGGGGGCACCAGATTGACTACGAGGGCACCAGATCAGCTCAGAGGGCACATGATCAGCTTCAGAGGGCACCAGATGAGCTCCGCCCGTACGATTATTGGCGACGATGAGGCATTATCTGGAAACGGATTACGTGCCTATACTCTTCCTGGATGTTTGGAAAGGCGACAGAATGCCCTAGCTGACCAAAAGGCACTTAATTGTCAAACAATAGTTGAAATCGCTAAATGCAGTCTAGTTCCATCTAGGTTCAACGACGTAGGGCACTAAATTTCGAGCGGCACGGCCCAAAGAGGGTACACTACCTGGCAATCAAAAGGGTACCCGGCACCGATGGGAGGCACGTGCCCCTGTGCCCCCTGGACAGTAGATAAGCTCCGGGAGGCATTAAATAAGTTCAGGGGCCCGGATCAGCTCAAGGGGCACTAAAACAGTTAATAGGGCACCAGGCAAGCTCGGAGGCATCAAACTAACTCAGAGAGCATTATATAGGTTCAGAAGGCACAATTATTTTCTCAGGGGGGCACCAGATTGACTACGAGGGCATCAGATCAGCTCAGAGGGCACATGATCAGCTCAGGGGCCAGGACCAGCGCTCAGGGGGCACCAGATGAGCTTAAGGGGCACCAGATTAGCTCCGCCCGTACGATTATTGGCGACGATGAGGCATTATCTGGAAACGGATTACGTGCCTATACTCTCCCCGGGTGCTTGGAAAGGCGACAGAATGCCCTAGCTGACCAAAAAGGCACTTAATTGTCAAACAGTAGCTTAAATCGCTAAATGCAGTCTAGTTCTATCTAGGTTCAACGGCGTAGGGCACTAAATTTCGAACGGCACGGCCCAAAGAGGGTACACCACCTGGCAATCAAAAGGGCACCCCGGCACCGATGGGGGGGCACGTGCCCTGTGCCCCCCTGGCTGCGCCCCTGCATTCTACAAAGCACTATCCTGTAATTATGCGTTATTTGCCCATGACAGCAGCGGGTCATGTACAGCGGTGCAGGACGCCAACGCTTGTAGGACTGATGATAGCACGTGCTGCCCCCGGCGGCGGCGTCGCCGCCACTCTAATTGTTTCCGGCGCCGCAGCCCTCATCGGAAGCGGGGCCAGCTGCTCAGGTGGCCGCGCTCCTTTTAAACTGTCCATCACGGCCAGAGGCGGCCGAGCACGCACGCCCAGACTACATTGGCAGCGAGTAGGTAGTAGGCCCATCAATTCCATGACGTCACGTTGAAGTCCAACGTTCAAATCCTTGAGCGATGACAATGAACTCGAACAATACCCCTCCCCATCCAGAGGCCCTGGACCCGGCCCTGTGGCGGCCGGACGCGGTGCTTTATCAGTCGCGTCTGGTCAGTGGCGCAGCAGCCTCGTCCTGGCCGCCCTGCCATGTTGTCTGCCCCGTATTCGGCCCCGTTCCCAGCTGCCGCCCATTTTTTTCAAAGCAAAAACATATGCAACTGGAACATTAATTCAAGAACATGTTGCAAGTGGCGCCCTAAACTGATATCACCATGTTGTCAGACGATAAATTGCAATGATAATTAGCATGCTGCCGACGTGACACACTGTAATGCGACGAAATAGTGCATTGGTGACCCAAACCTACTCATACATGGTTCAACATTAAAAGCACAAATATCCAAATAAATGCAAAAAAATCTTGTTCAGTGGTTAAACGCCCAGAAAACCCAGGCTGCAAATCAGCGGATCAATTTGGCTGAAGCGAGTCGTGACACTCATAAACTGACCGGGATGGCTGTAAAGTCCGGCGTCAAAGGGGCGTGATTTATGCCGATGGCGTGCGATTCAGCAGTCAGGGGATTCGAGCATGGTGTGGCCGCCTGAATCGCACAAATAACGTCTGCCGTCGCCAGAAGACAACCACGGACACAACGCCGGCAAAAACCGTGACCGCATCCTGCGAAAGCTGGGTGGTCAACGCCAGAAAATCCCGGTGTACGGCCCGGGCCCAGCCCCGGCCTCATAAATTATTGTGGACTGGTAGAAGCAGCCGGTGACAGATCTCCGTTAGGCTCACAAAAAGTACGCCATCTTATCTGCTGTAACAGTTCACGCAAATCAATCACTTTTGTCTCCGTCCTTTACATGGGACGATCGTTCAAATCCATTGCCGCAAGAAGTGCCAGTCAAGAATGAAACACGACATACCCAGTCTGCAGAGCTGACTGTCCTTGTACCTCCGGCGTGCAATAGTGTCTTTTCAAATCCCCTGGCGCCGCGCTCCCTCCCCATCCCCGCGCCGGAACTCCGGCGGCGGCGCTCCTTTGATGTCGCCGCAGAGTGCGTGGTCAATGTCTGCGAGAATGGAACCTGTCACCCCCGTTCCGAGGACTGGTTCTCACCAACACTTGAGCGCTGCAACTGGCGAGCCGACGACTTTAGGAAAACGACGAGCTCGGATACAGCGTGTGGTGCATTAACACGCGCAGTGGAGAGGGAGCGGAGCTGGCGTCAACGTGCAGTGGAGGGGGCCTAAAGTGCCCCCCACTGATATGTCGGAAACCAAGAGGGTTAGAAACATCCGTTGAAGGGTGTGTGGGGGTGGATGTGATGTACATATGTTATGGCAACGTTTCATTGACCTAGGTCAATACCTTCAAGGTTAAACAAGGTCGTAAAGGTCAAATCTGGACCCCCCTGCTGGAAATCTATTGAGAAATGCCGTGATTATGCGAAAAAAGTTGAGAATATACGAAAAGCAGACTAAGGTCAAAGAGGAAAGGTCCCAAACAATGCACTCTGAAATTTTGAGGTCACGGTCATTCAAGGTCAACGACCTATGACATAACAATGTTACATATTGTTACGCCAAAGCATTCATACGCATACACATACATACATACACCTACATATGTATCTATGTAAATACTCCCTGTAATTGGGCAAGTGATCCTGTTGGGAGTGGCCCTAATAAAATGAAGAATAAAATATTCTCAATAATGTACAATACAACTGGCACTATAGCAGTCTTTGGACGGGAAATGTGGATTTGACTTTGAAAAAAGACATTTGACCTTGACCTTCAAATGGGTTGACCATGACACATAACTTGATTATATGGCGTCCTTTCACCACCACTCGGTATACAGTGCAGGCGAACTGGTGCGACCGCGCGATTGCGACGGTCTCAAAATGTAGGTCTAACATTGACCGATTTCCGAAATTTCTTCACCAATCAACGCGCTCATAAATTCTGTGAAATGGGTCAAAGAACATTTTCCGGCAGTGAACGCCGGTCAGCACGGGAAAATACGTGAGGGGCACTTTAGGACCCCTCTACTGCGCATGTTAATGACGGTAAGACGCTCCCAACATGTGGATTTTATGTGTAGATATGTATGTACACACCTGAAGGTCATGTATGCCTGTCTGCTTTTGAGGGTGTGCGTGATTGTGAAATGACAGTTTTATCGTATCCGCTTTGGAAATTCAACTCTGTATATCGCCTGTTATATGCATGATATTTCAGCTCTACAGCACTTCGATAGTGACATGTAAAAACGGGCCTTTGCGTCGGTGCATCTTTACACCGAAATATATGAAACAACAGAGGATGTATGATATGTGAAAAAACTGCATTGATTCGCCACTGAAAGAGCAGTCATCACAACTACGCCAAATTGGCGTCATAAGGCGCTGATTGCTTCCTGCTCGCGGACCCACGTCCGTTCCAGTTCTCACCAGCATTCAATACATCCACGTCGGCACCGACGCCGGTAGCCCCACAGTGCGTGGCGCTATCGCTCCATCACGGGTCGCCCGGTGTCACCTGGCGTCACGGCGGGTCAGCCGGAGGTCACGTGACGCGCGGCGCCGTGTCGCCGCCGGCACACTCGCGGAGGGTGATCACGACCAAGAAACGGGTCCGCCTGCTCACCAAGCGGGCCGATCCGGTGGCCTGGCGCCGCCCGACAAATAGTTTCCATGTTGGTTTTTCCGCTTGACCTGCAGGTGGTGATTGCGGTCATGTTGGCCTAGTAACGCGGAAGATGGTAGTGGTAGATGTTGCCACTCGCTGGATCCAATTACAGCGCACAATGCCCTGTCCCGTTCAATATGACTGAAAAAGCCATTGCAGCGGCGGGCGTATCATGTTGTTGTGTATGCATCGTCTGAACAGCTGACAGTTAGCTCTCTCACCGGTGCCCTGACCTGTCACTGAGGTCAGGAAAGTTTCTCAGCGAGGTGGGGTGGCACTGGGTCATTGCTCTCTGTTGTGATTGAGGAAATAGGACATTTAAGTAGACGATGAATAGCGAACTTATGCCCATCTCATGTGAAATAAATCAAGATAAAACCACTTAAGAAAGATAACCAAAACATCATTTTTCTTAATAGGATCTGACCCTCTATTTCAGGATTTTTATGTTTAATTTATTATAGTCTGCTAAAAACGATTGAAGACCAGATTTATACCAGGTTAGCCCACTGCTACCTTTATTACTAATTTAATCGATGTCTTTCTTTATAGCCTTGTCAGCAGAAAAAGTGCAATGAAAATATGGAAAGGCAGAAATACTCAACACTCAGTTTTGACGCAAACATAAATGTTGGTTGGTAACAACTTCGATAATATCGATGATAAACATAATGGTCAAGCATGGCCTGGCCTTCACTAGCACCATATATAATCTCTCCAAACCTTATATTAGACTATTATCGACTTCTCTTAGCTGCAATGCGTAAATTATGCTTACCAAACCATAAAAGGACAAGCAATATTCCTGAAAGGAGACTATAAACTTTTCTTTGCAGCCAGAAAATATAGGTTTTGCCTACTGCTTTGAAAACTGGGATTAGTATTTACAACAACAAAAAACATGAAAAAGAGAAAGACCCTGGAAATGCCTTGCCTTGCCACATGCCTTCATCAGCACAGCACATGAAAAGAAGTTAGGCTCTGCATTGTACATCGAGTGCTGACATCGCAGCCTCATGATTTGAATTACATATTAATATCACCTAACATGACGGTCAGTGTCAACTTCCTCTTGCCAAAGAAGCATACTCTACAAGTTGTAAGGTATAAGGAATAATATAACATACAATGTAATATAAATCGGAGCTTCACTCTAATGCAACGTCGATAAGTGAACCAAAAAGTGTACGGCCCTCGGTGGTGACGCAGACCGCGATATTGAGGTACTCGGAGCGACACTCAGAGGAGAGGAGAACCAAGCACGACATGTAGAGAGGGAATAAACGGTCTACTTGTACCAAAACAGTCGTCGAACCATTACACTGTCGTCGAACCATTACACAGTCGTCGAACCATTACACTGTCGTCGAACCATTACACTTTCGTCGAACCATTAACTGTCGTCGAACCGTTAACTGTCCTGAACCATTACACTGTCGTCGAACCATTACACTGTCGTCGAACCGTTACACCTTAAGTGAAGGACAAGTTCAAACGTCACATGTCAAGGGTCCAAAAAATGTTGGTAAAAAACAAAAACTGAGAAATCACAGCAGGCTAGCAGAGAATAAGTGTCTGATACTTATTTCAACCGGTGGCCCACATAAACGCGAAAGAAGCTGGTTAAATATCGATGGGCTATTTCGGATTTGTCTCAATATCGAATCAACTTTCTTTATAACTTTCAAATAATATGTACTCCTTATTATTATTTAGACTAGCTGGTGACTCAGGGCTGACTCGATCTACAGCAGAGTCATTTCTGCCTCCCTGACTCGATTGAGTGAGAGTCAAAAATATGTGACTCCGTTTGCGTATTTATAACAGCTCGCTGTACCTCATAATCCCGGTTTTGTGCAATCCGGTTACGTGGATTATTTTATACAGACAAATTTGAATTTCAGTGAGGACTGAGACAGAATCGGAGTCCGACTCTGACACAAATGTGAATCTGACATATTTTTGGCTCTAAAATATTGTTCACGGCAGGAGTGAAGGAACGGTTAGAAAAGTGAGGGCAGGGTTGTAATTTTCCAAAAACATTAATGGTGGGCAGGTATTCTACAGCATTTGCCAAACATGTTTGCTTTTTAGGCGACATCCCAAAGCAGCATGCATGCCCTAAAAAAATCCAGTCTGAATATTGTATTTATCCACGATTGAAGTACCTACATCTGTTTTTTTGTTGGGGAGGGGGCGGGGGGAAGTTAAATGTTACCTTTGGAATGGCGTAGTGGATGAAAAGTGAAACAAAAGCCAGGGCTGAATCACTTCGTGGAAAACTGACCGAGGACGTTCCAAACAACCTGAATAAGTATTGTGCTGTAAGCATAAATAAATCTCACAACTTCACTGTACCGGTACATGCCCTTTATTTTTGCCCTAACGCCATTCATTTTCCCGTAACACACAATGGCGGAAAAAATCAGGCGGCAGTGATGAATCAGGGGTGGCACGAATCAGGAAGGAAGTGATAAGCCGAAGGCTGCAGTGATGAGCCAGGGGCGGCAGCTATGCACTAAGGGCGGCATTCATTAGCCGAGGTGGTAGCAATGAGCTCAGGCGGCATGAAACAGGGCGGCAGTCATAAGCCAGGGGTACCACCGGTGAGCCCCTTGGCGGCAGTGATGAGCCGGGTGCTGTTCCAATCAGGGCGGCAGGGAGTAGGTGACGAATCAGGGTGGCAGTGATGAGCTAGGGCAGAACTAAGGAGCCAGGGGTGGTATAAATCAAGGTGGTAGTGATAAGACGGGTGCGGTGGTGCTGAGCCAGAGCGACAGTAATGGGCCATGGGTGGTCCGAATCAAGGTGGCAGTGATAAACTGGGAGTGGCAGTGATGAGCCGCAGGCGACACTGACCAGCTGTTGACCACTGACCAGTACAAGCTAGTTTGGCAGTGATAAATCGGGGCGGCAGTGATCAAGTCGGGGGTGGAACGTGTATTGGGGGTACTCAAAACAGGACTGGGGTGCTTGGGCACCCCTAAAGAGATAGAAAATTACACCCCTGAGTGACGGGACAGTCTTAGAGGTGGCCCACCTCAAGGGGCAGCGCAAGGGTCATACCTATAAACAGGTTTAAAACCATTCACTTGATGTCAATCAGGGGCGTAGCCAAGGGGGCGGACGGCAGGGACAGCCGCCCCCCTCCCTGAGGGGCCCGAAGGGCCCCCTGAGGACACGACTCTGTAACAAGCAGGGCTCTTTTCACCCATCAGGGCCCTTTTGGCGCTGTCGCAGGGCCTTTTCGGGGCGTCGCCCCCCTCCCTGAGCGAAATCCTGGCTACGCCCCTGATGTCAATAATGCACGCATGCACACCGGCCTACACTGGGTATGTCCATTTGCGTCCTACGATCTTTCCCTCATTTACTTCCATTCAATAGCTCCGTTTTTGCACCTCGCAGTCGAAGACGGTCGACCACCTTACACCTGCCGATGACCGAGGCTGCTGCTCGGCGTTTGGTGCGGGACCCGTGTCCGAATTCGTAATCTGCGTTGGGAGCGATCTGGGCTGGAGTTGGATTCTGTTTTGGGGTCCATCTGAAAGCATTCAATTAATATTTAGGTACCTTCACGTTTTCACGAAGCGCTCTCGTTCAGGGGCTTGCAGAGTGCGTACCACGGAACTGGAACTTTCCCAAACAAGCTATTGGTACCGTTTGGGTTTCTTGTATCATATAACCGTTTCTGATATTTTTATATCCGTTCCGGGGGCCCACTACAGAAAATTAAACGGGGGCAGTGGCCCCCTGCTCCCCCTGCTCCTACGCCGATGATGCACAGAATGTAGCTCAACAAAACTGCGGCCTCACGTGAACAAATTATATCAGATAAATATGCAGCCTGAGTCATCCCTTTTCACCCACTCAGCTAATTTAGGGATTCAGAGTTTACTCTTGAGGTCCATTCACACCTGGCAAAATCTGAGATCGAATCGGCCAACACTTTTGTGGACAATCTCCTCGAGTACTTTTGTAGCGTCGGCAAGCAGAAATCTTGGAAGACTCTGCCAGGCGTAAATAGGACCTTATTCGGATCTAGGCATCCTTGAGTCAACATTGGGTTTGGATCGGAATCATCTGCTAAGTCTGCACGTCATTGGATTCGACAACTGTTTGAGTTCTAATCCATAATGGGCATCCTCGCTACTTTAAGGAACTCCATTTTGTGTCATCAACTTATGCAGCGTACAATTCTAGAAATCACAATATACTTTACTTTTCTATACCAGATACAAGTCATTCACAATATGCCGTACAAGCAAACGCCAATGGGCCCTAGTTTTTATCTTAAGTTACTTATTTTGCTTTTGAGCAGGTCTTCCGGTTCGGACTGGAGTCCTAGCGGGCTGTTACCGTACCTTAGTTTCTTAAATCTACCGCATGCCGTTGAGGGAGCCACTAACGAAACATTCGGTTGGGACCAAGAAGTGAGTTATTCTGGACTGGAACATTTGGAACCAGATAAAGCCTCATAGTTTTAGTATTCGCGCCTGGGTGCGTATATAGACAGAACATTACTGGTTATCTTCGGTTATATATGTTTTTCATAAGCTAAGTTTAAATGTGGAAAATTTTAATGTCGATGTTGCAGAGTTGTGCGTTTCAGAATTGTGTTGCGTCCGCTCAACTCAACTCACGTGCTAAGAGCAGTTGACTCAACTCCGACTCAAGTTACCGTCAAGAGTTCAGTGAGTCGACTCAACTCCGACACAAGTTTCAAAATAAATAAATGAATAACATATACATAACTAATAATAATAATAATAAATAAAACAGTAAAAATGCAAGTCGTATATAAAGAAATACAGGAAACTGAACATTGATGGCTAAAAAATTAGTAAATTTGCATTCAAAGATTGGTTCACAATTAGCCAGCAACTATCGAATACTTTGTTTTTAATTCTTCCAGACTGGCACTGCCAGATAAACCTGCCATACCATGCTCCAATGATTTCTAAAGGGAGCCTTGCATGTTTAACTAGGTACATAGGTATAATTAAAAGGCACCTAAAAGGCCCAAGGTTACGCCAAGAGCAGGAAAATAATTGTACCGTTATACTACTGGAAAAGATACAAGCTAAAACAACTCATGATATAAACGCATTTGCAGGAATGTATAGGTATTGCTTTTGGTTTCTAGGTAATGCTAGGTAATTTTGATAAATGAAACATTTCTATCCCATGAGCTTAATCAAGATTTAAGCATTAATTACTGGAGTAGTTGCAATTTCAAATGTCCATACCTACAGTAAAACCTACGAAATAGTATACCACATGTGACAAAGGATAATACAAAGTGTTGCATTTTAATATATTGATATTTATAAAACCAATCCAATTTTTAGCCTGAAAACCTCCAATACAGTGCAATATAGCAATATAAGGATACGGAGGCCAAGCAAAGATCTCTGATCAGGAAGAACCAGTAGCAGTACATTTTTGCTCTGATTCGTGCAGTAATGACTCCTTTTATTTTCATCACATCAAAGGTTAGAACCTACTACGCTGATAGCAATATCTGCTTTTAGTTGGAAAAATTCCGAAAGCAGCTGCAGACGACGCATTAAAGACAAAAAAGCAATATCACGTGTGACAGGAACAAATATCCATTTATTTATTAATTATCACGTGGCTTTGTGCGCTTCTTTTTAGCCTGGAGCTACAAAAGCTGGAGCCCCTACAGGGCAAGACCTTGCTGCTGGGTTGTACATTTTCATCAAAGACAGCAATGACGCACACTTTTTATGTGTCTATTCTTGGACGACGATAAGGACGCGTGGTGGTGCGAGGGTTGAAGGAAGTGAAGAAGTCATATTAAATGTTAATGATGAGTAGTTTTTGAGAGATGTAAAACAAATGTTGCGGTCGGTTTCACTACTTTAAATGTTTAAGGCAATGCCAGAGATAGGAATCTGTTTCATTTTTCGAGTACATGTATTATTTGTGTCTAAGGACTTGTTCAGACCGGATGGGTCTTTAAAATAAGCAATTGAAACGTATAATTCGCTTGAAAAATTGAAACAAATTGAAACTTTGATTGAAACCATTGAAACACTGGAGGAAATCGTATTCAAGGGAGGTATGAGTTTTGAAAAAGGTAGGCGATTTCAAGCACTTTTATTTAGCATTATACGAGCCTGTTGAGTCAACTCTTTTGCCGACTCAGTTAACTCGCTGTCGTCACAATTCGACTCAACTGAACTCATTAGCGTGGTGTGAACCAGACCCCGTTCAAGTTATTTGGCAGCATTACGGCATCATGGCTGGAGAGGCACTACAGTTACTATGCAGGGCATTGGAGAAATCGCACTTTTTCGAAGCTCTAAATAACCTGTTTTAGAACTGTATCAACAAAACTTATATGGTTGAACAGAAAGCTAAAAGGTTTTTATTTGTGAAACCATCAGACGTTTTGCAAAAAATCCAGTGAAGAATATTATTTTTACAAATTTTCCAGAGCGTGTCAAAATAAGAACATGTTCAGCACTAACAGCTGTTTGCAGTAAGACTAATCTTGATTTTGATTGGCTGTTGATTTCTGACCTTTGATTGGCTGTTGGTGGTACGTGCAGCAGAAGACAATAAACACCGGTGATCTCTTGAGCGAAGGTAAATTTATTTCTCTCGGCTATTAGGTAGGCCTTAGTTGATCAAATAAATGCATGCCCTTTCAACAAATTCTTTGAAGTGTTATAATTCTTTCATTAGATTTACGTAAAATACGCTGCTCGCCGTTGAGATCAAGGTTACTGTCAAATGGGTGAAACAAGTTGATTTCGATTTATACTAGATTGCTGCCAAATACGCCCAAACTTGGTATGTTTCAGCTGATCCTTCCAAAAACTTAGTAGAATCTCCTATAACTTAGTAGAAAATGGCGGTGACGTCATCATGGGAGGACTATATTTAGTAGGAAACTTGGTTGTACCCGTAGTTAAAGTACCCTGGTGTGAACCGACTCAACTCAACTCAACTCGTCGGTCTAACTTTTTCTTTTAAATCAACTCAACTCGAACGAGTCAAAATCGAATCGAGTCGAACGAGTCAAAATTTGAGGTAAACTCCGACTCTGACTCACGAGATGCACAACTCTACAATGTTGTGCCTGTTCGACATTAAACATAACATTGAGAGACATTGAGGGCCAACATTTTAATTTTCCTTTTTCTTTTTCAAACATGTCCTCCAAAGGCAAAATATATTTGGACAATGTCATCCCACAGACTATGGTGAAGCAAAAGTATATCGATTCCTTCATACATCATTTGAGCAAAAATACGAATAATATTTTTATGTTAATGCAAAACATAGAAATGTGTTTCCATCAATAAATCAGCAGCTAAAAAAAGAATACATCTACCGTCATAGCAAACAAGCAGCGACTGCCTTCCGACCCTTCAGGGATCCCTTTCTGGCCGAGACTCAGTTCCGTGCATCGTTCGGTCTCGTAAATGAAACCACTTCGCCATACCTGAACAGCCACTTAAGTTTTATTGCCTCTCCTAGTCCGGGTATTGATCTTTTCAGCTTGTTGTACGAGCAGAAATTGAAGCCGAATGCCGAGCCGCTCCACATATTTCCAGTCTGGATAGAAGCTGCATGTGTGGAGTCTGCGCCAGTCTCGACATTTTTCATATGATATTCGTAAATAGTTTTGGTCAGTCTGCTTTTACGGTCGTCTAGTCGGCTGTTCACGCACAAGTAGTCTGTAATATTTTATGCATTCATACAGTATGGGGCTGGCATCCGCTGCTTGGATGCCTGTATGCGGGACGAATATATTGTTTGATGTGCGAACATTATGTAATTTGTTTCGCATTCGGGGTGTTTATCCTTGCAAGCGGCCACGATTGCGGCGGTAGCGTTTTCCCTGCGGGTTATCACAGACACACCACGTTCTCTCTCCACAACTTGAGCAGAACGCTGCGCGGTATCCACGTCATGCTTCAATATACCCCAGAGACTTCAAAACCCATTTAATATTCCCAAATGGTTCAGAACATGAGAACTTCACCGCAGAGAACCGATTTCCACTTGCCGGATTCGCAGGAGAGGTGGTTGTCAGGAACGACATGTGACGACACCTTCGACCCCAGTCGGCAGGATGGGTTTGGCCCACTCAGTGTCCGATACAATGCGGGACTAGGGGCTCATCGCCCCCTCCCTCGAAAAGTCAGAGTGTCTATAGTAACTGCATAGCCGGATGTCGTTCCGAGGCGACGGCGAGGGATGCTCAAACCCCCACCCGAAATGAAGTATTGGATCCGCCACTGGGCCCACTATCTGACCAGGGATCAAATCATAACTGTCATCCTCATCTTTTCTGAGAATTCCTAACCTCAAATGGTATCAACTCCCCGATCGCCGCCCCCTCCTGTTCTAAACACCACGCCTATCCGTGGCATTCCAAACTAGTTTTCGTGGAATCCCAAACGTCACTCCTTTCCAAAGTCAACGTTGCCTGGTGGGGGTACGCGGGTTCCTGCTATAGCTTTGATTGTGAGTATCCCGGCCATTCGTGGCCCACGGCTTGGCTGGTAAATGCAGCCCGATTCATTTCCTTCAATTTTTCGGAACTTCTCTATAATTCGTACATTACCAAAAATGCAATCCCTTGCGTAACACAATTTTGTCACTAATGATGTTTTCTGAAACTAGGTTAAGGTACTATCCTTACTAGCCTATTGCTCTTTCTCGAAGGAAGCTGGGGGCTTTAGACGCTACCAACAATCAACAAACTTGGAACTCGTCTCTAGTATCTCAACCGAAGGTTTTATTTTTCTAATCCTGTGAAGCTGGGCTTTATTGAGAAAAACAGAAGTTAACTATTTTCTACCACAAGGCACGTTGCTCATTTCTTCCAGATACAACTGCAGGCACCCCGGTCGCGGGCCGACCAGGAGACACTCTCCGCACTTTACTGCCTTGCACCCAGCAAGGCAATATGGAGAGGCCGATACCCAGTTGAATTAACGACGTTGGCGGCGGGCAGCGATGGCGGCGGGGAGATAGCACTGGCGCGCGGGGAGCAGCCAGAAAGAACAGGCCCCGTCATCTATCACACCCGCCGGTAAAGAGAGCAGAGCTCCACTCCAGAGGTCTGCATGGCGTGGGGAACGGCAAGGGAGCCAACGGAACGAGACGAAATGCTCCACGTTTCAATCGGGGACGGAGCAGAACGGGATGATTTCTTCTAAGAAATACCAGAGCAAAATTGAACTGGACGGGACTATATTTTGATCATACTTTCCGGAAGATAAGGTAAAGGTGCGAAACGAAAGTGGCCTTTGAAATTGCGTTCCACACTGATATGTGCCAGGCTCCCTGTCTGCTGGAGGGCAGCTGTTTTCCAGCGCTGGAGCAGGTTATAACGTTGGTGATTCACCCATTGGCGGATCCAGGACAACGTTTTTGGAGTGGGGGCTAGGGGTCTCAGTCTCTCCCGACATGGCCTTGGAACAGTCTTCTGATTTGCATTAACCATAGACACTCTGACATCTCGGGGGGCTTGAGCCCCTTAGCCACCCTCGCTTGTATGAGCCATCACCAGTCGAGCATTCAGGCCGTCTCAGATGTTCTGGGATTGTTCTGGTTCTGGATATGTTCTGGAATTGGTCAAATCAGCACTGAATTTTTAATCCGTCACACTCATTTGGTGATATACGCCATCAGAAGCTATACTATTCCGAAAGGTTCACCCGGATTAACCCGCGCCCCACCGGGGGTCCGGCGCCACCTTCGCCCCACCGGGGGCCATCGATGGCCCCCCTCTAACTCCGAAAATATGGGCGTTAGCGCAAATCTGCAAAGTGCAATAGAAAGCTCGCGTGAATTCAGTAAGAAATTACTTCGCATGTTTTAGTGCTCAGGTCAATGGTTTGACCTCCAGAGGTCAAGTTAGGTCAAGATCGGCTATTTTCACTCAAATATGCAATGATTAAGCAAACTGGGCATAACTCTTATGTCATTAGAGCTATTGAGGCCTGGTAAAGTAAATTTGATAGCAAATTGCCAGTACTTTTTCCGCTATGTGGAACGTAAAGACCTCCCTGCCAGTGGTTTGACCGCCAGAGGTCACCTCGTGACCTAATATGACCTGAGGTCACGAAAGGTCAAAAGTGACCTTGCCGTATATCAAATGAAAGCCAGTGACAAGACAAACACGATAGTGTTTGTTTCACCGCTCTAGCTCAATTAGGTCAAAAGTTATTGTCAAAATACTGTTTTTGACCTCTGGTGACCTTGGATGACCTTGGAAAAGTCAAAAGGCAAATATGACCCCTGGGATCCGTGAAAGGGTGTCCAAAAACGTTGTTCTGAGCAGTCTGAGTATTTGCAATCATTTTTGTGGCTTTTATATCATGAAATAGCTTTTCCCCATGCTTTTCCAATGGGAGAGGTCGCCTCGTGACCTGACCTCAGGGCACGAAATCGAAAAATCCCGGATATACCCCTTGTAGACCCTGGAGGGGTCATGAAGTGTAGGAAGTTTCAAATCGATCGAGTTTGAAATGTAGCTCTTACAGAGCTCTAAAGGTGAAGTGAGGTGACCTTGGTTGACCTCGTCTGGTGACCTGACCTTGGGTGACCCGGGGTAAAAAATTTCAGGGATGATGGGAAAATGTTGCAGTGAGAGGTAGAGCCCTCAACCGCGGTGCTGCGCCTCGTCGTTTTTCGGCTATCCCGGAAAAACCTTAGGGGGCCATCGATGGCCCCCTCGGTGGGGCGAGGGTTAATGTTTTGAAAATAGCATTCATTTTCAAATTAGACGGTGTTTTTTGTAGGCATACGGCTACCGCTTATAATTCCCTCCGGTACCAAATACGCTGCTCTGCCAATCGTTTTGCTTTTTAAACACCAATTACGTACCGTTCGTGAAGATGTTGGCTTTCACTTATTCATTTTTACATGTTTGCATGTATGTACGCTGAGTATCTACATTAAAAGGTATTGCCTTATTTACATAGTAAGGCATTGCCCTTTTAGTTTACTCAACACAGTGCAGGAAAAATCCTGTGTTTTGGATGAAGGTACCAATGAGAGTGAACTGAACTGACCCTTGTGACCAAGAGCTTCGCCATCAGCCAAAATGTGGAATGGGACGGGCATTGTTCACTGTCCCTTACCGATTAACGCTCTGTCATAGAAATAATCGAACGATCCCCCCCCCCTCCAAATCGTTTGCTGTGTCCCAGAGGTGACTTTATCACGATTACAAAGTTTCATTCTTGTCTGATTGTTATAAGTATGTATTTCAGGCTGATCTTATTGGATGACACTGGGTGTATAAGGTTTAATTTCTGGCGGCTGGCGCCTCCGAATAAGTTGATCTGATCCCCAAAAACCCTTTAAACAGGGTGAGAGTTGGCGACGCCGTATGAACCTGGCAGTTGGTGCGTCGTTAAGCCCCAACAATTATTATTCTGATGGTGGCTGCCGAGCGGACGGCGGGAATGGACGGGTCGACCACAAAGGCAAAGCCGTGCGGTGTGCTGCCGAGCAGAAGCTATATCTTATACAGGTTTTATTTCTCGGGAAAATCAATGGCTGGAAATGGAAATCTTTGTTCCAGACCAGTCTTCTTCAGTATCTTATCCAAGCTTCAGACCAGTCTCGCAAAAATGTTTAACATTGGATCCGAGGAAAAATAAAACATAAACACGTCGGTATAGTATACGAACAGCGGGTGATTATTGGTGATGTTGGCATAGCACAGAGCATCTGCGCTGATATGATGAAGTAACAAGTTATTCAAAGACCTCAACTCAACAGGGTCTTTCCGTGTGATATTTATTTCACCGCTGTGTTTCGTTGGTTTGCCCCGTCTATTTCGGGGAAGACTTGCGCTTCCCGGTCGGTTTGATGGCCACGACTTGCCGGCTCAGCGTTCTTGATTGGTGACTCGTGTAAGTACTTGCGATGTTCCCATCCTCTCATGTACGTTTCTGGATGTCCAGGAGTATTATCCATGATTTCCGTGTCGTTTGCAGTCTCTTCTTTATAAAGTTTGTCCGCTGTAAGAGGTGACGCGACACCATCATCAGCGATATTATCGTCATCCCTATTATCATCCCTGTTTATTATCGAGGAGATCTAGGTCTTCTACAATCAATGTAGCTTTGCTTCGGATTACAGACATGGCCCAACAGCACAGGACTCGTCACAGTCACGTGAGCACTGAGGGGGTGCGTATTCCCTTCTGATCAGCCGCCGCACCGCAGGGCGCAGTCTGCCACGACTTCCGCTACTTGGCTTTAAAGAGCTTTCTAGGCTTTGCCCTGGGTTCAAGAGGACGTAGCTTGTATGTTAGTCATGTAATGAGCTCAGTTGATCTACATACTGTGAGCTTTGGCAACCTCTGGTGTCCTCTGTCAGCCGGTTTGACTGGGTGACCGTTGGTGCCCTCTATGGGATGCATTGCCCAGACGTTGTGAGCCTTTGTGGACAAATCTCGATATTGGCAAAGACAAACTCTAATGGTGTTTTTAGTGTTAGATTAGAATCCTGCGTCCAAAACCAGCCTGTTAAATTCAAAACTAGGCTTCTTTGGCAACTTTTAATTTTGGTCTTCAGAGACTTTTGACCTCTGACCCCGTATCACGCGTTTTCTAGATGGGTCACATACGTCTATAGTATATGAATCCAACGCAAATGTCTCCGTATCACTTTGAGGATTATGTAATTGCACTATAAGTTTTTTATTATTATTCAAACGTTTATTCGTAAAATGCGTAGAATAACACGGCAGCGTAAGTCTGCTCCTGCACGATCTTGTCCAGGAATTTGGCGTTGACTTCCTCGATCTGGTCTGGAAGCCCCGTGGTGTCTAAATTGGTGAGAAATTCCAGTATAGCATCCTAGCCCATCAAGTCACCGCACTGAGTGACAGTTGCCCCGTCTTGCCCACCCTGGACCATGTAGGGAGGCCATCCACTGGGCTTTTCTTTCGCTCCGCATCTGTCGCTCCAGCCACATAGCCATCTGTCGGCGCCCTGCGGCGTCCCCTCGCAGAGGAGGAGATGAGGCCTACCCCCGGCCAGGAGGCACATAGCCTGAGCCTTGACAATGCTGGTGGATATCAGGCGCCGGTACTGTCCAACGGTAGTGCCGAGCAGACTCCCATTTTCCAGGCGGCCAGAGGAGCGAGTGAGGTGTTGCACTCTGGCCTCGGCACAGCTCTGGATGAAGGCGTGTAGGTTGGTGCTTCCCTCGCCCCAGTTGCCTGCAACGTAGCACTGCAGGTTTCCAAAACTCTGCAGTCGTTGCACAAGCCTCCCTGTCTCCCCCGGCTGGGTACCATTGAATTGCACTATAAGTGATTGTTGACCAGAGATCTTGGGCAATAGCAGTAAGAGCGGCGAGAACGCCCGTGAGAGACAAAACTCAGGAGTTTGACCTGAGTTGGAAGGCGACCCTAATGGCCTAACGTCATACAAGTTAGCATCAATCACTAAAGCTTGTGACAAGCAACACTCTATTTTTTCCGTCAAGTTCGTCGTCAAGTAGGCGTCAATCGCAAGGGACGGGGGCAGTGGCGGATCCAGGACTTCATTTGGGGGAGGGTATGGCTATGGTTGGGGCTCGAGCCTCCCCGACCATAGCCTCGGATCAGCCTCCGCCTATGCATTAGCTATAGGCACTCAAACATTTCAGGAGGGGGGCTCAAGCCCTCTCGCTTCCCCTTTTATCCGCCACTGGGCGGGGATCCTACCTCTCCCCTTCTTGGAAATGCACGAAGGTGGCGTAACCAGTGTAAAGGAATACACGAGCTGTGCGATATGGGCGCCTCACAAAGAGCTTTCAGGAGACCGCCCTGCCAGAGACGCCCTATTTCTGTAGTTTTTAACCGTTCCTCTCCCGTTCGCTACCAGCAGCAGACTTCCGTTTGAGTGTTTGGCAACAAAGTATCAATACAGCGTCGCTTCTTTAGCCATATTTGTTCCACTACTTCTGGGTAAGATTTTTTGAGGTATGTACCCACCTCCTAAACAAATCGCACAAAACTCGTCGGGAGGGCGCAACGCCCTTAACGTACAAAAGGCGCCCCACAGGTGGTACAAGCCACCTCCTTGGTCCTTCACCACCCCCGTCCCCTCCTCCCCATATCGAAATTCTAGACTCGTCGCGGGCCCCGCCCACCAGGGTCTCGGATCAAACACCCAACTTGGAACCTAAATCAACTACAGACGAGAATTCCAGACACTTTGTGCATATCAAAAATGAATTAAAGACTAACTTCAACGTATGCCCGAGCTGTCGCGAATACTGAATAACTGAAAGCAAGCAAACTTCCCAGCTCAAAAAAATATATCATACAATATAATATCATTCAAATGATAAATGAAAAAGATCAAGCAAACAATAACATCGACAACGCAATTCCCTGTCAGCACACAAAAAAATCATGCGACAGATTTTGAGAAGCTGACGAGGCAATGCCAGGCGTGTCCAAATCAGACGACTCCAACACGTTGAGAGCCGGCTGCTGCTGTGTCTGTTGCGTGGTTTGGACAGGGCTGGCCTCTCGGCCCACCAGACGTGCCGTTCCCAGGGCCAGGCGGCGCGCTGCCGACGTCGGCGTCGACCCGTCGCCACCGACAGCGGCTCTGTTTTTCTCGCTAACGCCGACAGCGCCGCCAGAATGGTAATGGACTCGGAAGCGGTCTGATGGCGGAGCTAGTGGCTTCTGCGATCCCGGAAAATCCGGCCCGGCAGCTAGGCAATAAGCCCCGTTGTCACTGTTTTTCGCTGGTATTTTCCGCCAGGCTTATGCATAATGAGCTTGTGTGTTTACGATGGTTAAAGTAGTCTGGTTATTCGAAGGGTGAATGGTTCACGTTCCGAACGTTATATCAATAACGGAGGATTAGTTGAAACATCAAATTAGTAAATGCAAAAGCCATGTGTGACTCATGAGGTGCAGGGTGTATACTGTATATTTACAAAAGCCTGTAGCGCTGTGCCCCAAGGCCTTAGGGCTGTCTCTCCACTGACAGTCTGTCCTCTCAGTGTTCCTGCAAAGTCCAATATCATACACAGCCTAAAGTTCACAATCGGCAGTCAGCCCTCCTATTACTCCTGCGAAGTCCAATGTCATACACAGCTTACAAGTCACAATCGGCAGTCCCCTAGCATTCCCGTGAAGTCCAATATCATGCACAGCTTACAGGTCAAAATGGGCATCCAGTCCCCTCATAATTAATAATTGGGGCTTATCGACGCACCAACTGCCAGGGTCATATAGGTCGCCAACTCTTCCCTGTTGGAAGGGTTTCGGGCCAGCTTGCTCCTTGTTCAGGAAGCCGCCGGGCCTGAACCCGGGTCGCCGCGTGGCAGAAGCTACCGACCACCCACACCGCGCCCCCATCCAGTCCCCTCAGTATTCCCGTGAAGTCCAATACCATACACAGCCTAAAGTTCACAATCGGCAGTCCCCCCTTTCTAGCATTCCCGCGAAGTCCAAAGTCATACACAGCTTACAGGTCAACATCGGCGGTCAGTCCCCTAGCATTCCAGCGAAGTCCAATAGCACCGATCCATACACAGCCTTCAGTTCACAACCAGCAGTCAGTCCCCCTAGTATTCCCGCGAAAACCAATACTTAGCTTACAAGTCACAATCAGCAGTCAGCCCTGCTGTTACTCCGGCGAAGTCCAATACCACCGATCCATACCCAGCATACAAGTCACAATCGGACCCCCTTCGGTGCCGGCGCGCGCGTGCGCTCCCCTCGCGCACCCCACGCAGAGTGATTGGTTTGCTATTGACCTCACGGTGGACGGGCGTGGACAGACCACGGCGGAGTGGTGATGGTGTGATTGCCTGCCTCGAATTTGATCCTATCACGACAAGAAAAGGGAGGGATGAGAAGGGGTGTCGAACAATTACCTGTTGGCCACAGATTACACGTGTGCAGGAGAGAAAACAAGATTAAACATGTCCCCAACCGAATGCCGAATAATAATAATCAATTGTGGTGGAAAACGATAGGCTACACCTACCCAAGAGCCAATAGCAATGGTTTTAAATCAGAAACAAATTAAATCAGTTCCTAAAACTGTTGCTGTTACGTTGCCTGCATTTCGTTAACTTGCAATAACATAAAGCAAAATATACCAGGAAACTGAAAAGGTCTCAAATGCACCAAAGTGTGAATACTGCATTATTCTCCTTCTTTCCCAACCATGACTCACAGTAATAGCAAATCCCACCGCACTCTCAGAGCCAGTGACACCATGCTGGTCAACACGGATTACGCTTTTTAGCATATCTCCTTGGTCATTATAGGTACAGGAAAGCAGCTTTCAGTACCTGTCTGGAAATAATTGTTCTGTACTTAAACAGCAACTACGAAATCTATCAGAATCCACGTTACGTTCAACTGAGGTCATAAAGTTAGAGCATTTATAAAAAACTTTGGTTTCTATCTTTGTCTTCACGTTTCAGAAACAGATTGCCATTTAAAAAAAGTTTTTGGTATAGGCATACTGCCTGAGTTCAGGTGAATACTCACGTTCATGTGCAACTTTGCTATGCCAGCATCAGTGATATGTGTAAAATGTGTCGTTAATTTGTATTATTTTAAAGCGCATTTCATTTCGATTATACCGTGTATGATGTCAATGGACTGACCTGAAGCGTAGAATGAACCATGCCATCGAAATTATCAATTAAAAATATACGTGGATATGTTTTGCTTGGAAACTATTTGCAGGCTACACGCAAATAGACCGATACCAAAAAATTTGTTTCGAATAAAATCTAACAGTTAAAATGCATTCTTTTTGTTTTCGCCTTATAGTCAAGGGATTGGGTCAGAATGAATTTCACGCTATACGGACGTATCAAAAGTGCTGATAAAATTTTTGATAGTGTTGGCACACAAAAAAAACTAAATAACTGACGACATAAAAACAAATCATACATGGCGTCGTCCTTACCCAAATTTGAGCCCCGTTCGTGGATTTACGCGTTGTGCTGATATTTGAACCATCAATAAGTTAGAAGACCTAATAATATGACGTCAACATTCTTGACCTTCTATCCAGACTTGTTGATGTTTCAAATTTTCTGGAGTCGAATCGACTCCGAATCACAGTTTCACGGCAAAAGAACTAAAAACTACGACATAAAAACAAATCATACATGGCGTCGTCCTTACCCAAATGTAGCCCCGTTCGTGGATTTACGCGTTGTGCGATATTTGACCCATCAATAAGTTAGAAGACCTAATAATATGACGTCAACATTCTTGACCTTCTATCCAGACTTGTTGATGTTACAAATTTGCTGGAGTCGACTCGACTCCGACTCACAGTTTCACGGCTGCCTGTGGTTCTGACTCGACTCAGTGTTGAAGATGGTCAGTCGACTCGACTCAGCCCAAACTCAGAAGTAAGTCGGCTCGACCCCGACTCAAATAAGCATTGAGCATTGATTGTTCATCATTTTTCCACTGTTTTTTTTAGTAGCAGGATGCCAATACAACTAAGTCGCGGAATAAGGCCTTCTCTCACTGCCCGTGGGGTAAAGAGATCTACACTTAGTTCGGACGCTAGATCACCATAGAACCTAATTATTCAAACAGCTATATTATACGAGCCGAAAGTTCCACAAAAAGTGATGCAGAAAAATATCACACATTTTAAGGCTACTTTAAAGTTCACTTTTTGACACAGAGCGTCCCTTCGGAGGTAGGAGCCCCCACTAAGCTCACATGCTGGAGCTCTGGTTGCGCTCCTAACCTGGAGTAGGTGGAAATATTTCAGAAATTTTAAGAGGCACATCTGCACCGGTTTTGGGTTTTAATCTTGGTGGGGGTAATCATTTTTAGTTTCCACCAAGGGAAGTAGCATATTTCGGATTTTATCTGAGAGACGCTTCTATTTGAGGAAAGACTGTGCAAAAAGTCGAACATGACTTGCGGCCGACAGCGAAGATGCAGCCAAATATCCGAGATAAGGCTTGCGGCCGGGCGCGCAGAAGTGGTGGGTAATGAAGGAAAACACATATTGCAGTGAAGAAATTTTCATTGTTTGGATGGTGCCAGAAAGCAGGGCGACTCCGCTCTCACAACGTTCGCAACACAACTTGAGCACTTCTGCAGAACAGTCCCAGCAGTCCACAGATAGTTTCTTGTCCAAATCCAGCGCCCCCGTGATGCGACAAGTGCTGTCAGAGCCGCATGACGAACTCCATGGAGCGAAGAGAATCGATATTTCTCAAGAGTGGTAGAGGGGAAGGAGGTGGCCTGTATTGTGTTAGTCTAGCGTAATTATGTATGTGAAAGAGCATCCCTTTCTAACATCTTCTGTGCGTTTTAACTTCGTCCGAGCCTAGACATGCACATGTAAATACCACCAGGAGGGCACCCAATGTGATCCAACCTCAGGTTTACGACATCGAATCCATTATTTCTGGAAATACTGTGACGTGAGCAATTATAAATACATTGGCAAACTGTTACGTCAAAGTAATCATACACCTCTATCGACACAGGTACTTGATCCATTTAAAATGAATTTCGTGAAAAACAAGAGATGGATCGTTTGATGCATTTTTTCTTTGACACGCTGTCTTAAATGCTTTTTTATCCACAAGGATACCGAATTACGTCTGTTTGCCAAAAAAGTGCTTAACCGGAAAACAATTTGCTCAGTTTTGCTTTGCAAAACAGATATACAAATGGTTTGGTAATGTTTAGAACTTAAAAAAGGAATCAACTTCCTATAACAAATGGATAATCTGTCCGTTTAAGAATTATGCCGCCTAGCCTTCCGTAAGCAAACTAGGCATTATAGGCATCAGTTGACAATATAAGAGCAATATGCATAGAAATAAAGATATAAGAGAGATATCAGTGATTTCAAGGAACAAAAATATATTTCCCAGCAGGCAAATAAGTTTTTTGAGCGACAACGCTTATCTTGAGGCAGACCCCATACCTATCAGCTAATGGGTGGCTTATAGTATCTTGTTTGTTTCCTTTCCTCGTAGCCAAGAAACGAGACGATTAGTCTGTAAAATAGCCTTCCTTTCCTTGCACGGACATGGCTGACAAGCGAGCACGTGACAAATCTCACCTGAATCTCGTATATAAAGGTGTTGGAGGAGACTAGGCTTCCCGGCTGCGAGCAGCAGAGGAGGCGACCGAAGAATAGGCTCATGTCTGAACCACGGCCTGAACTCAGAGCAGAGGGCCGGGAGTCGAGCGTCCCAACAGTGTTTCTGAGTAGGCGCGCCTCCTCGAGACCGTGTCACCTCACGTTGCTTACTTTGCTAGTTATGCACTGGGTACGGACGCACCAGCCGCGAGTCGCCACACAAGTTTTGATATTGTCTTCATTTCCGACAGGACACTGTCTCACAATTCGTGGCGGGAAAGCGGGCTTATTCCAGTCGTCTCACTACTTCCGAGTGACCACCGCGGATCTGTCTGCCCGTTGTCAGTTAAGGCCCATCAATATTGAGCATGACCAACTGACGCCACTTTGTTTCCGGAGAGCGGGGCTGCGTTTGGCCGCTGTCGCCGACGCACGTGCGGCGACTCGCCGTCGACGGCAGCGATGAGCCCGACAGGAGCGCGAGCATCGATTTACACCGCGGCGCCGACCTGCCGGCCGCCCTCTGGCCAGCCAAGCAGCTTAGACTGATCGTTATTACGCGAAGCGGCAGCCGCTGCGGTGAGCTCTCTATGATTCATTAGGACATGTAACTGGTGCAGCAGCGTTGGTCCAGTGCAGCGCCGCCCTCACCTGGGCCGGTACGTCGCTGACTCACCTGATGCGTTTGGCGCCGCCGCACCCCTCCGACAGCCGCCTGAGCGACGCGACGTCGCGGTCATCGGGGGTTTATGGCGCGACCTGCGGCAGCGGTCGGCGTGGAGCAGTCCAAAGCGCTGCAGCCTGCTGGAATGTTAATTTGTGCCGCCCGAGACACCGCAACGGATGACCGACAGTTGAGGTCTATTTCGGAGACCACGTAATAAAGCTGACCTGGTATGGCTCCCGACAGGGTGGGAGTTTGTCTCCAAAGCACGTGCGGCGTTTGTTAAAAATGAACGTATTAGTCTGGTGTATGTCGGCGAATGGCCAATAAACTCTTTACGGGCTCAGGTAAATGTGACCGTTAGCTAAATTTCGTAGCTCCCTGGGTTTCCGTGTGAAGGTGAATATTAAAGTGGGTCGTATTGCTTGACGTTGGATGTAAATCTTCACCGCTCTCAATTCCCCGAAAAATCGCCTCCAAGAAGTTTCTATTAATGTCACTATTCTGACACTATCAAAGTGTGATATTCTTGGAAAGTTATTTATTTATTTAAAAAAAAGATTTTTACAGGTTTCTCTCGGCAGGAACTGTTGTTTGGTGACATAAATTTACAAACCAGTAAAGCACCTGTGGAGAGTGAAAACTGGGCGGGTACCTCATATCGAACGATCTAAGTTAAAAACAGCAATCAATATTTCAAGCGGCAGACCCGTAAGAAAGTCATACTTGTATATTCTATGCATGGCATATATTATGTTAACGCTGTTTCGCAGGTCTAACAAGTTATGTTTGCAATTAAACCCAGACTTAGCTCATAGTTTGGAAAATAGTTTGTCCATAAGAAAAATAATTTAGTACATCAGTAGCATACGCTTTGGATTTAGCATCGCATGTGATCAGGAGCAGTGTACACAAAAGCTTGCCAATTGCAACGAAAACTATCTTAGACATCTAATTATGCTCATTTGTATACAATATTTAACATGTCGCAGTCATAGCTTAGCTGCTTCAATATTCGTTCCACGGTGTTATGAAATCACAAAGCGGCGTTGGAGAGCACGCAGCCGAAGGCGCCGGTCAGTACAGACCGCCGCGTTTTGCTGAGGCCAGTTCCTCATCCTGAGGTAGTTGCGCTGCCCTGGCGCAGGCGACGTCATCCATAAGTAGAACCCGAGAGCTGCAACGGTTTTCTGATGCCAGATTCCATCATTGACTGTCGTCGCGGTGACATAGATATTTTTCATAAATCCAATGATTTGATTGGTGTATACGATGGGCGTTGGCTGCATTGTTGAATCGGTGAGCGTAGAGATGCAGGCGGTTGTCGGCTGCTGTCATGACTTCGTGGAGGCTTTGAGGAGCACAGGCCCAGATGCCCCCTTGGGCCGAATCCAGGAGGTAAGAGGAGGCATCCCGCCGATCGTTCCTTGGTACCCTCCCCCTGGAAGATCGATGGCGCTCCTCGGAGACATCACTTCTCCTCACCCCTCCCTTCCCTACCCAGTATGGAAGTATCGTTGCCATCACGAAAGGATTTGACACCAACCTGATGTGTTTTGCTGCCCAGAAGTGGTGACCCCTCATAATATATTCTGGATCCGCCTATGCCCCTTGAATAACTGCCAGTAGTCCCGACCCATTTCGTGTTTATAAAAGTAATCGCGACAAAGCTTTGAACCATTTCACCAGTAGGGTATTTCTAGCCAGTATTATATTTTAATGGGAAGCAGAGAGAAGTGCTACAATGTGCTTCAGCAGCATGTAGCACTTTTACTTCAAACCGTCATTTTTCCACTTTTAGCTTCCCATTTCCTAAATTTGGGTTGCTAAGTGACGATGGTACCGGCCCCTCCTCTGTAACGTTTCAAAACGCTGTGGTTGACTCCCCGTACCCCCTTGCGTAGCGTTATTCTTAACCGTCTGCCGCTTGGGCGGTCCGATCTGAGACCCCCTCCACCTCTCTTCTTTGCGAATGATTCTGATCCGATTTAAATGAGATGCTCGTTACTTTGCATGCCTCTAGGTGACCAATTCGATAACTCATCACAGAAATTGACATCAGGTTCAGGTCAGGCTCATGAGTCATGGTGTTATTTCTAAACCCATGTGAAGTGATCCTGTCCTAAAATGAGGCTGAAAAACCAGGGTGTAACTCGGCTTCTAAAAGAGCTAGATCAAGTTTCAAAACATCATTCCTTAAGAGCTCTGGAAAATAAAAGATTCACGCTGCTAAACTCCATTTTGAGGTCAGGTCAACATCAAGGTCACCAAAGGTCACCAAAGTCACGGTTTTCAATTTTTTTGTATATAACTTTTGAATGAAACAGGATACATCTTAATTTTGGCATCATAGTAACGTGCATGGCCCAGGAATTCAAATGGTATGCAGCTTCACATTCAAATGTCGTTCTTTGACCACGTCTGACCATACTGTGACCTTACAATGTCATGCCGCTTAGGTGTCATTTGAATCCTTGGGTCAAGACGGACACATTAATGCATTTTATTTATTCATATTCCGTATTGCCAACGGGATGACTCCAATAAAAGGCAAAGTACAAGATATAAAATATTCAACATTGTGTACACCATAAATGTATAGGCCCTACAAAACTTGAATAAAATGTCCAAAGACGGACAAACTTTAAAAAATACAAATAGGAAAACCATAAAAGCTATACAAAGCCCAAGAGCAATAAAACCATAAAAAAACATCCAAAAACACAAGATTCAATCACTGCCTCATACACAACTACAAATAGGCGACATAAGCTTTTCTTGATTTACTGATTTTGTTTTTGTTCTAGGTCTTATGGTTCCCGAAAGGAATTTCCTCAATGAGTCCAAATTTGACCCATTTTGGGCCACTGTGACGTCATGGGTTATGGGATGTGGTTCAAAGAGGGCCACACAGTACAAGACATGGAGCTCTTGAAACGTTTAACCGTCTTCCTTATCGAAAAGAACGGACACTGAGTAGCAAAAAGGTACTAGACGCCCAGCTACATGAGCCGATTAGTCCGTCACCGCAGTCGGTAGCTGGTAGGTAATCAGTAAGCGCTAAAGTATCTGAGATAAACTATTCGAACGCCTAGGCAGACTTGTTGATTGCTCAATATTTCTTGAGTCAACTCAACTCTGACTCACAGCTGGGGCATTCCAGGACAAAACGACCAAAAATATTTCAATTTGACACCACCATGTCTAGAAAAAATCTGAAACTTTGTCTCCGGGGGTAGTTTTGGGCCAGAAACACGTCTGTGAGAATCTTAGCCCCCTCCGACCAACGGTGACCGAGTTATAGCCCGAGGCATTTTCGGGAGGTCACGTTGTAGACTCATCTTTGATGCTTCATAACTCAACAACGCATCACCTGATTAACAAGTTTTGTATATCATTGAACTCGTCTTGAATTATAGTTTATTTTGAAAAAAGAAAATGTTAAAATTTGAAAATTTTTTACTTTTAATTTGTTTGACCTTTTCCTTTTGACCTAGCTTGACCTTTTCCCAGTTGAAATTGCCCTTTTAGACACCTCATAAATGTTTCCTCATAAAATATCTTTCGATAGCAAAAATAAAAAAATGCGTTCTTGCTATAAGTTCCGAATATTTAGCACCTAAGGCAGGTATGTACACGGTTTTTGACCATTGCGGTAGTACAGCCTTATGTTTAACGCCGCAAATATAGCGATTGCTTTTGTAATCGGTCGCTGGAAATCATACTCCATTGTCTTTACGAAATTTTAATCGTAGAAGTATCCGAATTTATGACAATTAACACGCGCCCACCCGAGGGGTGGGCAACCGGCCTCCTCAGGTCTTTACGGGTAGTAAAAAAATACCTTCGCGCAGCGCCACCGTACTCCATCTACCTCTAACACAACATTTTGCAACTTCTGGAAAAATAATTTAGGTCAACTGGGAGGTGGTAGGTACCGTAAATGCTGAAGGCCAGCAGGCAACTCAGTGGTGAGGGGGTGACCTGAGGTAGACGGTCGTCGTTATGCCTTGTGGGACTTTCAACTTTGTTTCCTTGATTAACACTTTATCGTGGGAGTTGCTCGTTTGGGTGGTGGGGTCAGGGTCTCCGTAAAAAGTCCCTTGATGACTCTAGTGAGACACCTACTCCTAAAACCGCCTCCTTGCCGCCCCGGTAGCTCAGTTGGTAGAGCGTTGGGCTCCGGCCCGCGGCTCAGAAGCATGCAGTGGCATTGCATGTCCAGGCTTGGGATCGGTTCCGCTGAGACGCTCCGGCGCTCAATAGCTTACCCGACGTACAGGTCGGCTGGCAACTGACTGGTGAGAGGGTGACCTGAGCGGGGCGGCCGTCCCTGTGCTGTGTGGGACGTTAAACGTTGGCTTCTAAAATCAACCCTTCATTGTGGCAGTTGCTCGTTCGGGTGGTGGGGTCGGGGTCTCCGTGACAAGTCCATTGATGACTTTAGTGAGACCCCGACTCCAACAATCGAACTGAGAACAACTTGTACAAAATGTATAAAAAAACTGAACTGGCAACAACTTGGGCAATATTTATAAACAGAAAAACTGCAGCCATTAAAAGTGATAAAAAGGTATTCCTTGTTTCGAGGGAGACGAGGGCAAATGAACTTATTAATAATAAACCTTTCAGCCTTAAACGAAAATTTACAAATATGTCGCGACCTTATCAATAATTGAAACAAGTATAACTTATCCTATGAGCACCACTAACTCACACAATTACATCGTTCCCGGAGATGGAAAATAGTATCGATGCAAGCTGATCCAGTGCAGCACAGCATATGTTTGAGAGGATTCATGCAATGTAAACAAACGTGTCTGAAAGGCTTTCATTCCCAAAAAGTAATTTGAATCTGCTCATATATTCGACAAAATGTCCCGAAATTGTAACGCATTCGACTTGGTCGCTTGAACAGGTTGCCTCATGATATTTTTACAAGGTGATCATTTCATAGCTGACACGGATCCGAGAATCCCAGATAAATAATGACACAGTGCACTGGGAGTGATGCCGCTAAATAGCCAGTTTTAATCATTACCAAATATGTTACATACAATCGTTTGGTCGTGTCGCCTTTGAGGTTGCTCAAGGTCACAGTATTGCTTACGGGAACTAAGTGGAAACCTAAATTTTGTGGCATAATAGGTGACAGAGAAGAGCCGTAGAAAGAAAAGTTCAGCACCATTGGAACACTCTTGTTGAGCCTAAACGGATTATGTATCTTATAATATTGCCTAGTCAAATGTCAAAATTAACCTGCTTTGACCTAGAGCCAGGCTTAGGTCTATATGGTAAAAAGAATATTAATCAAACTGCAGAGGCAAGTCAGATACGACAATGTAAAAATACAACCTCCATCGCAATTCTCGACAATTCTCAATTCTCGCAAGTTATCAAAATTTACCAATCGCCCCATGCATTTCTAATGGAAAGATCATGACCTTTGCCCTGCTCCCGGTTATCGATATAGAAATCCTGCTACGAAAAATTATCTTGCTAGGCGATCTTACTATGTAATGCGATTCTAACCACGATAGGCTAAATTTGATATGATTTATGCACCTCCCAAAGTTTGAGGTTAGGTCTCTTGACCTGGGTTGGCGGTCTGACCTGGTATGACCCAGACCTAAAATTTTGCCAGAAGCTGCAAAAATTTCGAGTTAGAGGTACATGAAGCACGGTGGCGCTGCGCGAAGGTGTTTTTTTACTACCTGTGGAAACCTGAGGAGGCAGGTTGCCCACCCCCTCGGGTGGGCGCGTGTTAATTGTCATAAATTCGGATACTTGTACGATTAAAATTTCGTAAAGACAATAGAGTATGATTTCCAGCGACCGATTACAAAAGCAATCGCTATATTTGCGGCGTTAAACATAAGGCTGTACTACCGCAATGGTCAAAAACCGTGTACATACCTACCTTAGGTGCTAAATATTCGGAACTTATAGCAAGAACGCATTTTTTTTATTTTTGCTATCGAAAGATATTTTATGAAGAAACATTTTTGAGGTGTCTAAAAGGGCAATTTCAACTGGGAAAAGGTCAAGCTAGGTCAAAAAGGAAAAGGTCAAACAAATTAAAAGTAAAAAATTTTCAAATTTTAACATTTTCTTTTTTCAAAATAAACTATAATTCAAGACGAGTTCAATGATATACAAAACTTGTTAATCAGGTGATGCGTTGTTGAGTTATGAAGCATCAAAGATGAGTCTACAACGTGACCTCCCGAAAGTGCCTCGGGCTATAACTCGGTCACCGTTGGTCGGAGGGGGCTGAGATTCTCGCAGGCGTGTTTCTGGCCCAAAACTACCCCGGAGACAAAGTTTCAGATTTTTTCTAGACATGGTGGTGTCAAGCCTTGGTCGATCTGTCCTGGAATGCCCCAGCTAATAAGCCGACTCTGATTCTGACTCGACTCACTGTGTTGATAATGGTGAATCGACCCAACTCAGCCCAAATTCAGAAGTGAGTGGACTAGACTCCGACTCAAATAAACATTGAGTCTGAGCCAGGGCATTTTTTAAGGAAAAGTCAGTGGGGGGGGGCATTTCTCGTGCTGGCCATTATAGTGTCTTCAAGAGGTCAAGACCCGGTTTTGAGGGGGTTTAATAAAACTTAGACGCGTTAGTGTTACAAATTTTCATAATTTTTTTCGTTATTCCAAATCTAAGAGATTATAGATGCTACCCAGGGCTGCCAGGTTTTTTTCAGCGGAAAAGGTCAAACCGAGTTAGAAAAAAGGCCAAAGAGGGGCAAAATCTTATTTTCACTAAAATAGCCAAATAAACACCACAAAAGCCACATTTGATGCTAAAACGGCCCCTAGCGATTGTCATAAAACCACAGAAAAAGCGACTTGTATCACTGTTTAAAACTCATTGTTGACAGTTTGATATTGACTTGACGCAATACTTTTAGCACACTACCCATCTAATAGGAAGCCAGGGATGCCCTTCCAACCCCGCGTGGCCATCGAATGATTTTATCCACATAACCATAACATTTTTGGGACCATCGATCACCCTCCCCCGCCCCACTTTTGGACCAAAAATTTCCTGGTCTCAGTCATAATGAGAGTAAACCGGAAATATCTATAAACAGCCGCTGCGGAAGGCAACGAGGAGCCCAAATTCGAAAAGTTGTTGGTACTAACGTGGAAAGCTTGTTGTCAGCATCAGGTTGAAGTTTGGCTGGCCCCCTCACTTTTTTCCGGTGGTGACGCTTATGTATGCTACCACCACAATAATAAATAAAAAGGCTAAGCACTTCATACCGCCACACCAGCAACCAGTCTTACGCACTTTGACTACACCGTGTCCCGTCTAATCCACGAACGAGCTCTTAGCGCTGACAACTGACTGTGTGTGAAATGAGAGCATCATATAATGTCACGGTACTGGCTGGGATGTGAGCTTCCGGTAGGGATAGAACAGGATGTTTGATTGGTTGTAGGTCACTGTTGTGATAAGTTGATGCTGAGGCTGCTTTGCCGGGATGTCCTGTAACGACGCGCTTTGTTTCGTCTTCGCACGATGGAGTAGACAGCCACGGGTGGAAATTTTTTAACACAATTTTTGTGGATTGCCAATTTGGGACCAGAAATAGAACAAAGTTATAATTATCGGGTGCTGTTCAGTCTTATTTTCGTTAGGAGAGTCTGCATTTGGTCAATTTTAAGTCATCTGTCTATTTCACTGGGGGCCAATTTCCGGACACTGGGGGGCATTTCGGCCGACTGGGGGGGGCAAATGGCCCCCAGTTAACATGTTAAAAAATGGCCTGGTCTGAGCCGACTCCGACTCAGAATGTTAGCAAAGTATGCAAACCCAAAGTACACTTTTCCTGCAATGATGAGCAAATTGCAATGCATTTATTCATGACATTAACTATTTACTAACTGCAAATTTCCTTCAATAATCTGAAAATTGCAATGTGTTAACTTATGACATAAAGTATTTGCCTCTTAGGAATTAAGGATGCTAAATGCTGACAGGTGAGTAAGATCAAGGGCCTAAACGTTTTTTTAGTGCATGTCCTTCATTAGCAGACATAACTAAAGCAATAAATTTGTGTCGCGCGCTACGATGGTTTGGTGACGCGTGGCGCGCAGCAGTGAGTGATAAATAAATAATAATCGTCCTAATTATTTTGAGGAGGGATGGTCTGTGCAAGCCTTACGTATATTGTTCTGTCAGTTTAACAGTTTGACATTATTTAGGCAGCGCCACGGATAGGACTGAGTTTTATTTCCCGTGTGCAGGCAGTATTAATACCGATCAGGGTGCTCAAATAATAACAGATAGTGCATTGAAATAAGAAGTTGAAGCTTTTTGTTTTGCTCTTTTTTGACACATTTAAGAGCTTTTATGCACTAGTTTTTTGGTAACCTGTTTCTGTGGCTTATATAACCATACTATTTTTCTATATTGTTTTCAGTTAAACGAAGGAAGAAAATAAAAACCAATATGTGGTTTCTTAAGAGTGAATCATAGCATGAGAATGAGCATATGACTCTATGTTGTGCACCCTCAAAGTTGACAACGGCTAATTTTGGACCAATCCTGGATTTTTCTGGTTTATTCTATATACTTTTGCTTATGTTACATGGAAAACAACTAACAATTCAGTGTGCTTTCGAAACTGAATATCTTACACAGCTCATGTTTGTCAACAGCTGGTCCTGGCATTGGTCTAATGTGGATATGATAATAAAAAACTACCTATCAAACAGCAAATAATCAAAAGCATTACTAAATCCTTCACAACAATAAGTTTCGAAAACTGCTAAAATGTCAGTCATGTGATCACACAGATAAGACACTAGAGTGTTGAGTCGACTCAACTGACTCACTGATTGTAGGCTGGCTCTGATTCTGACTCGACTCAACCCAAATCCGGAAGTGCGTCAACACAACTCTGAATCAAGCAAAACTTGAGTCGACTCAGAGTCGACTCTGACTCTGAGTCGCGACTTCACAAGCCTGCTCCTAAGAGCAGCGTCTCTCTAAAGGCCGTGAAAGGGCGTCGTGTTTCGGACCGTCTGTCCTATGACGTATTGCCTGCCACCTGGTGGATTACAGCCAAATAAGAGATGCAGCTTTCCACCACCAGTCCAGGGCCACAGAGGAGCTTACCACTTCACCAGGCTATGGCCAGAGGCGTCATCACGAAAGAAGGGCAGACACTGGTACATAAGCGGATTCAGGATTGCCAATCGAGGGGCACCCTCCGGAAGGGGGGCGCTATCTGGACTGGAGGAACGCTATTTTTACCGGCAAAACCCATCAGGTGGGCGCAAAATTATATCGGTGGGCGCCGATTTTCGCATTTCGGGAGGGGGCGCCGAGGGTCGATCAGGGGGTACCTGCCCCCCTTTCCCCTTTGGTCCGCCTATAAACTATTGAAGAAAAACGGTAATTGCATTCTCTCACCCCCCCACCCTACTTTCTGGCCCCAAATATGTTCTATTAAGACATTTTCCCCTGAAATATTTAAGAACACTGAGCCTAGGCACCAGGTACCGCAATTTTCCCTCACGATGTCTTCATGAGGCTGTAGTGTTATTAAATACGGCAACAGGTTTTCAATGCCATATTTGGCTGACCAGGCATAGGAACAGTAAAGACATGTCACCATGGCTGGGTTTGTCCTCCGTTCCCCTAAACTTGGCGACCCCTTCCTCCGCTAAAAGAAACTTGCGACGCACTTGTTTATGGCTTTTAACATCAAGGCATTATTCCCTTTGATGCTGAAAATGCTGAATTGGGGTACTTACCATCACAGCAGATCTTGATTTACTGACATGTTTCAATAATGAATATGTTTGCAGCCCACGCAAGACCGATGATCAGTCATGCGTAAGGGGTTGAAAAGCTGTTATTTTACCATTCTAAATGGTGACAGCTTAAGTTCGGCAAAGTGAAAATATAAACCTGCACTTTTTCCTCTAGACAAATACGGAAACAAATCGCTGAAACTGCTGTTTCTAATTTCAATTCGCAATGTTTATCACCAACGAAGATAGTCCAGGATTGTCCATGAACACGTACTAAAGCAAAACACTACTAACTACTACTGATAAAAACGTAAAACCAACACAAGGGGGAGGAGCGAATCAATCTCCCCTGACTGGAATAGGAGTAGCCAGGAGTCTGACAGGAATAAAGGTAAATGTCATGGCGGGGAAGTCATTCAGCAGGTAAGCACATAAAAACATATAAAGCAGTGCGAAACAGACACCATGCCCTACCACGCTCGGGGGCCAATTGAAAAATAGTTTTAAGTCAGCATCCGTTTGGCATGAGCTCGCGCAGACCCATGAAGTCGAAGTTGCAGAACGCAAGTCCCAACTCTGAAACACGGTCCTGCTAGGTCACATAGCTATATTGACCTTAGGTCGAAGTCAATGAAATGTGGTTCATCGTCATGTTACACATCATGTGAATTCTTAGACCATGGTCGGCGCGCAGTCGTGGAGTGGTCAGGCCAGCTGGCTATTTCGCAGCCGACCTGGATTCAAGACCCGGCGGCTACCCTGAACAAGCATCAAGTTAGTTCCCGAGAAACCCTTCCCAAAGGGAAGAAGTTGGCGACGCCACATGACCCTAGCAGTTGGTGCATGGATAATCCCAAAGATTATTATTATAAGAACGTGGTCATCACTATGACATAAATTTATTACTGTGCATTGTATTGTTACGATGTTGAACACACAAGCCAATTCGAAAGGCGTGACTTTTGGTCACGCTCTAGTGATCTCGTTATTAACCTGACCTTAGCATGGTTGACCCCTTCGCAATGTTTTCTTTCCAAGTACTTTGAAATGATGTCTAGCTCTAGAAATACTCCCTGGTATTGTAATGTCATAAAAACATATATCTTACACGGGCTAAAAAATGATTTCATGCGTCCAGAATTTGAACTGAAATCAATTTTTTACTTCAAGTTGCTTGCAAACCAACGTGTCTCTAATTTAATTCAACTCAGAACTATTCGGGGAAACAGCAAGGGGAGGGGTGCGGTGGGATGGTGTGGGGTCGAATCGGACCCCAGGCGATGAACGGTTAATCTGACGGGGAGCCACCGAAATTGAATACTAACTGAAATAATGTTTTCTGTTCACAGGAAGTTGCACTCCGCATAACTAAAAAGGCGACCTGATGTGTTTCGAAAACTGATATATTTAGAATGTCGAGCGGAAAGAAAATTGCTCGGAGCTGCGAGCACCTTTCAAGCTTCCACAGATAAAACTGATTAGATAAAACTGTCAAAATTGTCTGGCCTCGAGATGTTTAACTCCATAGAAATCAAAGTTCCCCTAATGTATTTTCCAGCGTTAAGTTGAGTTACTCTTGCAATAAAAAGAGAATCTCCGAAACTAAGGCATCTTCCAAACTTCCAAGGGCTATAAAACTAAATGAAATCAAACTGTTCCAAATCTGTCCACGAGACGCTGCAGACAATAGAAGTGAAGAGAAGCCCTGGCATGTTTTGGAGTGTTACATAGATAAACATTTTGCGAAGTTAGCAATGGACTATTTTGGACCCATGGCAGTGAAGATTTTTCGTCGTCACGAGATAAGATACGTAGATAAGATAAGATAAATAGACATGAGATAACATAAGACACGAGATAAGATACATTGATAAGATAAGATAAGTAGACACGAATTAAGATAAGTAGTGTGCACCTCCAAATCGCTCAATCATCAGACACAAACTCCCCCATAAAGTAACTGATACCCATTATTTCGAGAAGAGGGCGTTCAAAAGCGATCTACTTGGAGAGCTGAACCAACAGGAAGACAGTGGAAGGAAGTCGAAGCGATGCATGGACGAGTGGAATCAATGTCAAGGATAAAACTCACCCGAACAGCAACGCCCCGAGTTGCATTTCATTCCATCGCGCTGGCCTCAGTTCCGAAGCGCGTGGGAGCGTCCAGTGCGATTAACTAAACGAGCACTACGCGCTGTCACCGACAGTCAGTCACTCCTGGACGAGACCCTTTTAATGTGATGGCTGGGGTGGGAGCTATACTGAACGGAAGACCTCTACCCAGGGGCCAAAAAAGTGCAGTGTATTGAAAATGTCAAACCCTAAATGTGTCACCAGCCCAGGCTGCACAATGTGGCACGTTGTGCGTTAGTAGGATAGCAATGGATACTCCTGGACGATCCTGGTTGTTGCAAAACATTGCGAGTTCAAAGTGCAGGTGCCAATTTCAGCGATTTGCTCCCTTATTGGTCTGGAGGAAACATGTCGGCGAATTTTTGTCCCCTTGCCTATGTTGGGATGTCACCATTTAGAATGTCAAATGATAGGTTTTTCGACCCCTACACCCAACCCACGTCAGCTCCGATCGTTCAGACACGGAGGCGCTGAGGCTGAACCAACTCCTCATGAGAAGTTCAGCTTCGAACATGTCCCCGGGCAGTTCTGCGGCGCAGAGGCGAGCGCACGCTAGTGCTGGCGTCACGGACATATCATCGGTGACAGTTTCTGGCGCCGGTTTTCAAACAGTGCCTTCCCACCTGAAGGGGATGCGGTGGCGTGGACAAAGAGCATTCGGCTTCCACGCCACTGAACCGGGTTTCGAATCCCCGGGCGGGGATTCTGCATAAGTCTTTCTGAGCCCCATAGTACCCTCTCAGCAGGGTAAGAGTTGGCGACACGGTATGACCTCTGCAGTCGGTGTGTCGTAAAGCCCCAAAGTTGTTGTTGTTCCCCACCTGAACGTGCCGAAAAGGCTGGTGAAGGACAAGGTAAACAAAAAGGTACCCAGAGGATTCTGGTTAGTCGGCCCAACAGGGGCGTAGCCAGGATTTCGCTCAGGGAGGGGCGGCGCCCGGAAAAGGGCCCCTGCGACAGCGCCAAAAGGGCCCTGATGAGTATAAAGCGCCCTGCTTGTTACAGAATGGAGTGCTGAAGAGGGCTTAAGAGGACCCTGTCTGGTATAAAATTTCAAATTTGGTCACAGAGCATAGTGCGGGCGAGCCGCGCGTCGCGCGGCTCGTGTCCTCAGGGGGGCCCTTCGGGCCCTCAGGGGGGCGGCTGTCCCTGCCGCCCCCCTTGGCTACGCCCCTACGGCCCAATAACCACTCAGTTCAGATGGTAAAGTGAGGTCAGCTGACGTGAAGAGAGTTCCCGGAATCTATACTCGGCCGACCGCACGCCTGAGAGTGCTGAAGAGCCGTCAATGGGATGTCAATATCGGTGTTGACCGATGAGCGGTCGGACAGCGATCAAACACTCCGGTGACCACCCAAAAAGAAACCTTCTCTGCATGGTTTGTGTTGAGCCAGGAGACCAAAGTGTGTGCAATTTTCCATTCTGATGTAGTCGTCAGTCAGATGGTAAGATTTAGCTAATTTCACTAACAAATCGGCCCAGCTGTTACGACTGCCAACTCTTTTTTACGTCAACTCTCATGGGAAGGGGGCATGGCGTTTCTCTCTCCACTGCTCCCTCCCACCGGCAGGGAGCCCTCCCTATTTTCTCAAGGACTGTGGCCGTTCAGATGTGTTCCTGCCGCTGATAGATGTTCTGACAGTGTGCGGGTCACCCTGGGTGGTCGGTGTCCGCGGTAGAGGAAGTGAAAAAGACAGCAGTCTGCGAGATGGCCCAGTGCTTTGTGTTACACGGAGCGGCTAAAATGGTAGAACAATCTATAACATGCGTTTCGTCAAAGAGATGACATTCAAATTTGGTACGCTGAATGACGCTGACCTGAGGAGTATTGAGATTATGCTTTAAGTTTGAATCAGGTCAGGTCACGGACCAATGTCAAACTGGATGCTGATGTTCGTGGATGTGCTTCCAGTTTCTCATGTATTAATATTAAAGCTGTAGCGCTAAGATATGATCTTACTATACCATATTCTTAGTATATTCATGTTCTGCAAATGCATATTTTCCAGATGAATTAAAACCAGGTCAGCTGGTTCATATCTTAGTCCTGATCGTATCACACGGGAAATACAAACTTTAAAGGATGCCATTCTGCTTTTAACCTACTCTTAGACAGTGGCAGCGCTGCCATAGAGGCACATTAGGCACTGCCTGCCCACTTTTAAATGTCGAAGTAGGTATGTATTTTATGTGGAATAAATCTAATTTGACTCGATGTTTCACTTACAGAGGATGTTCCTTTTTCGGATCACTGATTCAAAGAGCCGATGATTTGCATCTCTGACAATCCACGTTCGCAGCTCCTACCGTCAGCAAATGTGAGATTAGGCACTTCGCGATTTCGCTGAATCTGCCTAACTCCGCGGCAAACCTAACGTGTGCTTTTTGATTGACATCTCTAATGCCTCACTCATTTGGACGCGAGTACTGGCTCGTTAAATCAGCAAACCAGGCATGCCTTAGAACCTCGCACGTGCGATGCCGCGTCTTAGGACCTTGGTTACAGCGGATTCGTTCATGGGCATTCTTATATTCGCGGATTTCTAGCCTTTTCTAGTTCGGGACAGTTGTTTGACAATTATTAGCAAGATATTTAATTTGTGAAGCCCATATGAAGAGCGTGAGTCATGGCACAGAAATCTTGAGGATGAAATTCAAAAAATCCGTTTCCAAATTCATCGTACGAGAAATTAGGCATCATAAAAAATGAAGAGCCGAAGCTGTCCTTGAAATGGGAAGCTCTTGTGGGTTCCTTGTCCTTTCCGGCTTACTTACCTACCTACCTATCCTTTTTGAATTTTGTCTTGAACCTTCATATACAGTTGCATAACCGTTTCTGCAATCCAGCGACACATGGTTTTTTATATTGTTTTAATATTAAACATTAAAACATAAATATTCTTTTCTCTCATCGACTTGAGCTTGCCCCCTTCTCCAGCCGACCTGCTGGATCCGTCCCTGTCTAAAATTAGGTAAAAAGCCTGGGCGACGTCCTTACCTCTAAGTCAATCGTGCCTAGGCTATAACAATGTTCAAGCGCCGCCACTACTCTTAGATGTAAACCGGTTAAAAATATATTCCTTGTTCTTACAATGAGTTTAACGAAGGTGGCCTCTAATAAAGTCAACAGATTTAAAGGTTTTCTTGCAAGGTATTAATTTAGAAATTGAAGCTATTAAAAGGAATTTGAATAGCTTTGGCTTCTCTCATCCATCGTTCCCCTCGCTCCTATTTTTATAAATGTCTGTACATGTTATTAAGCGTTCGGAATTGTTGGGTCCAAGATTATCTTGCCATAAAGCGATTTGTCTCGGAGACTGCGACTCCACCATGTTAGCGGGAAGTTCCCACCATGACCGTTGAATTTAGAAACTAACGTTAACGCCCCACAAAGCACATGGACGGCCATCCCGTTCAGGTCACCCTGGTTGGTGTTTTAGGGCCTTTCAGCAACTGGGCTATACGCGAGATACCCTCTCACCAGTCAGTTGCCAACCGACTTAGATGGGATAAATACTGAACACCGGAGCGTCTCTGGGGCATCGATGCCAAGCTTTCAACAGAACACTGCCAATACACGGTTTGCCGAGCAGCGTGACGGAGCGCAACATTCTGGCAACTGAGCTACTGTGATGACATTTCTATCAATATGCGGTGATTTTGTGAACATCCGACAACCAAGTAGAAGTTAATAAAGACGTATGGGTGGCGCAGTATTATAGGCTGGCGTGCGCGCTCGAATCGGTTCGTGACGTTCTGTATGTGCACTGTGTAGGGTATCGCGAGTTGGACCTACCCGGAGACAGGATTTGGCGCCCCTCTTCCGCTAAAGCCTAGCTAAAGCCCTTCCCCTCCGGCGTCATATGACCTCAGCAGTTTCCACATCGTTAACCACCAAAAATCAATCAGAGCCTGATAAAGTGTAAATAATGGTGTATCTTACACGTCCCTTTCCAAAATGTTTAAAGTTTTTGCATTTTCTTGCATTGCACTAAAGTTTAGCAACAGGTCGAGACACAAGTTTTTTAATAGAACCAGTACATTTCAATACCTTAGACGGGACGAGTCCACCCTCCCGGCTAAAATCGCTCGAAACTTCTTAACATCTGTACACAAAAAGAACACCTCCGACTTACCCACTGTTAAACTAATGTCGATAGAGAGAAGCGGTGTTATTGCTGTTATTATAGGGCACGGCAATATGTCATACATAAACATACCCGAGGACAAACCATCCAAAACCAAGCTCCACTCAGAACTGATCCCTACTGAGAACACTCAGAGCCATCCACTTCCGTGGAGAACACGTTGTCGGATCCATTTCGGCGCAGATTGTAGCGACAGACCTGGGATAAGTTTCGGATTTATCGGGAGCGACGACATCCGAGGCGGAGCTAGGCCCTCCATCGATCGCAGAGGAAAGTCTCAACCGATCGTCGATCCTGATACGAAGAAAATACGGACCGCTGCCCTGGAAAGACCGGCGCCAAAAACATTTCCTCGAGGTAGGGCTGGCGGGTGTCGAAAACAAGAACAAAAAGGCAAGCCCACGTACTTGTTCACCTCAAACCATTCAACAAATGCTGGATCCGGGGGAAAAACAAAATTATGACCAGGAAACAGTTTTCTGCAGTTCATTGAAGGTTTATTTTTTCTGCGAACACCGATGACGGCTGTTCGACTTCATGTCGTCACTGGAAAGGAACATATATGCTTTTGGAAATGGGAGGAGCAAAAAATGGTGCTGTAAGACGGAGGATGAGTGCAGTGGAGCAGGATAGAGCACAACAGCAAGTCAACACAGTATCGTCCTCGTTCAAACCAGCATGTCTGTTCAGCAGGTGGTTCAGTACCACTCAGAAGACTGTGTTCATTGCATAGCCTTTCGGAAAAAGCAGCTACCTGACATGAGAAAAAGCAGTTACCTGACCGCAGCTACCTGACATGTTGGCATGACCTTCAAACACATTGTAAAATTCCGGCAGTAATTGAAAAGAGCCAATGTGACATTCCAGAGCAGGTGATTTACCGAAACCATGGTGTATGACGATCACACTCAAGAACTATACTCATAGCGTAAATCAAGGCAAAAGTCAGCAGCCGCAGACGACAGCAGCTTAACATGGTAAGTGATCACCCAGCCAAAGAAGCTCCCTTTGAAGAAGAAGCTGTCCGGTGGGATGAGATGCCGCCTGTCGAAAAAACTGATCCATCACCTATCGTGTGTTATGGTATCATTTTAAGGCCACTGTTCACGCATCTTCTAACGCCCAATGCCCCTTCTAAGCTTTTTTCACAAAGTTACCAACTTTGCCGCCGCGGTGGTAAAGTTGCTTGGTAACGGTGCACCGTTCCGCTTGGTGAGAATGAGCCGAACAGGAATATCAAAATGCAGTCAAAGCAGTTTGTCTCACTCCACAGGTGAACTACGCCATGGAACAAAAACGGATAACAGGGTCACGCCAGATCTGGGCAGTGGTCCCTGCAGCACAATTCCAGCCGCTTCATTTTTCGGCCATCATGGGCGCCGAAAGCGGGGGAGTGGGGGACGCGTCCCGCCCGGTTGACCAACCAGGGGGGCGTCCCCCCAAAATTTTGGTCCATCGTCATTAATGTTGCCAGGTACCGAATATACTCAAAATTTGCATCCCCCGGTCAGCACCAGCCCGGGTTCGTCCCCCTTGTAAAAATTCCGTAGCGGCGCCCCTGCCTGCCATGCTAAAGCAAGCGGGAGTGATTACCACAATGTGCCCCACACATTATGGCTAATGACAATAGCTTGCATTGAATCACTCACTGGGTAACGAAGCTTAAGCCATGGCTGTGAGAGCAGCATAGGTAAACGGGCTCAATTCCAGTTTCCATTTCCAGAAGTCGACTCTCAGAAGACGCGGCGATTGCGTTCATCGATCTCGACACTATCCCTACCGGCAACCCATCCGGGCCGACATCTGAGACGTCGTTCTCGACGTCTCGACTATTCGCAGTGGGCGCCTAACGACCTGCAGTTACAAACGACGTCGGGCTCGCCACATTAGCTGCCGGACACGGGTGATTAACGGAGCCCGCTGACGACGCGCAGCGCTCAGCTCGAGGTGCCAGAATCGCATCCCAGGGCCTGCGCATCTTTATTTCAGGGGCTGGTGCCGAGTCACGCGAATATGTATCGGGGATAAGATCCAGTAGTCTTCTAGGAATGCGACAAAAATACGTCTCGCAAATTTGTGCACAGCCAGGATTAGAGCAATGGGGAGTGTGCACTCATCAAACCCCGGTTGGCGTTTTTGATGACTCGTCATTCTAGGGGGCATTCACAAAGTGATATATATGTTTCTTACGCCTGTAATGCACGTGCTGCAGCCGTCCTTCTCTGAAAACCTATACCAGAAACACCAAACACTGAGGAAAAAGGTTAACTGCAGTGCCAGCCGAGCAAAGACGCAGGCTTGCGCCTGACATAACTAATTGTAATGTTTAGATCCTATCCAAGTCAGATTGCGGACGAATGACATTATACGACATTAAATCAACAAGCTTAATGAGCCCGCACACAAACCATTAAAGTTTACGCGAGAAAGCCGTGGTGACAGGCAGCAGCGCGTACCAAAAAGGGGCGGAGGCAGTGGTAGATAGCCGCCCAACGGTATCAAAATGTCAAACATTTCACGAAACGTGCATTAAAACGGACTGCAGATGGTAGCCATGGGCACTAGGGTGTTTCATTGTTCCAAAATGCAATATTTCGACGCATATCGATGTTCCCCTCAAACCTCATCTGCTTACAAGCTTCTGTGCGAAATTTCCATGAATTTCGATGATATTTAGAGGTCGCGCACTTTTGCAGCTTTTTTATCAAATGTATTCAAATGTACACATAAGCGTAGGAACGTCCAGAATATTGGGGAGACCAAGGAGCATTTCGAAGTCATTTCTTTCCAGTCAACGCCATAGGGTTAATGGTCAAGAACCAAGAATATTGGGGGCATGGCCCCCTGCCCCCCCCTGTTCCTACGCCTATGAATGTACACATTTCTACACTGATACTGGCGCTGGTTTTCTTTTGCTTGGTTTTCTATTTCACAACTGAAATATTCTTCAAATTAAGTAAAGCGTTTATGACTGCACAATGACTAGCCTGAGCATAAAACCCGACCGGTTTCGGGAGCATCCCGCCCCCGTTTTCAAGGGAGATGTAGATAACACTATGACATGAACCTAACTAAGCGAAAAACACGAAGACTGGATACACTTTGAAATAACAATCTTAGCCATGAACATGACGAATAATTTTAGAATTATTAGCTCTATACACGTGTTATTTTTCAATTCAATCTCTTGTTTGGCTGGCATTTTAAGAGGTCCAAAAACCCAGAGAAGATGGTAACTTTGCCGATATTTCTATTCATTTTTGGTTCCGTTTTGGTTTGGGTGTAAATTGCCTCTTTTATGTCCCGCTGTTTTTGTCTTGAGTCGAAAGTTAAAGTCGTTGTGGCGTCCCATTTGATATACTGATCCTTCTTGAATTAATGTTCCGCTGTGGCCTCCGCTGCTCTCTCGTCAATTGACCCTCGGATTAGTTTTTGTCGAGATTTTCGGTGTTCGTCTTGTCGGACTTCCATCATCCTTTTGCTTTCTCCAATGTATGCTTTTTGACAGTCATTACATTCCATCGTGTATACTGGGCCTGGTTTTTTCCGGTTGTCTATCCTGTCCTTTGGTTTGACTAGTAATTGTTTGATCGTTTGATGTGGCTTAAAAATGTTCTTACGTTGAATTTAGAACATATGCGTCGAATCTGTTGCGATACTCCTTCTACATATGGGAAGGATCATTATATCAAATGGGACGCCACAACGACTTTAACTTTCGACTCAAAACAAAAACAGCGGGAAAGGAAGATCGCCCTCATCAAGAGGTTCAACGGATTCGTCAAGGACGAGAAGCAGAAGCAGTACCTGCTCCGGGTGGTGGAACTCCATCGGAGGGCTCTCTACCCAAGCGCACTAAGAAAGAATGCGCCTCTTTCAAGTGTAATGGTTTTTGGTGATAAAAGTGCGCGACCTCTAAATGTCCTTTTATTTTGCTTTTAAGGGTGTCAATCGATTCAGTTTTACGTATAGAGCTGGGGGAAAGTCGATATTACTTCGTTGCAAACAAACAAAATTTTACTATAGTGGGCTGAAACAGCCTAATGGGCACGATATATTGTTTTTATTTGTTCTATAGGCATTCCTTGTATTGTCAGCTTCAGATTCCATTTTGAATTAGATTTGCTAGTTTCCGATATATATCTTAAAACAGCAGTCCTCAAAAATACTTAACACTGTCATTCAAACACTGCGATTCGTAATAACTAAACGCTTCCCTCCTCCACATGCCGCATTAGCGCCCCCTGAATCCCCCTCCCCCAGGAGATTCTGGATTCACCAGTGCATGTTGCTCCACATCAGAGACACTGACCTCTGATGTAGAACGGACGGACGGGCTGTCCACGGCGCTCGGTGGTGGCGCTGCTGTCGACGTCTGGAACAGGAACCAAGGTTAAACCAGTGAAAATAAACACATAATGACAGCATTTTTGAGCGAATGTGAAGGTTTCCTCACTCTGACTCCCCAGCACGAAGCATGTCCCAAGCAACCCAGTAACCGTTTGACATACATACTGTTCGCCGCAAGCACCGCTGTCGACAAAAAGGTGAGGGATCAGTCGAAACCCAACCTTCTGTCACGAGACTCTCCCCTCTAGAACCAAAAACTAGACGAATTTTGACCGAAACAGGCGGTCCGCTATTTAAATACGTTACTTCATACTCACTGCTCAGCTCATTTGCGGACTCTAGTACTTGTAGTGGAGTAGCAGCAGCGGCTTCTGTAACCAAAAGTAGCGGAGTGCCGGGCAGTGGGCTCAAGAGAATTCAAAGTTGTTACAGCTACTCAGGGTCTGCTAAGGGCACCACCACCAAAAACCATTAGGAGATGGATATTGGGTGAAAACCAAAATAGACCCTATAAAAATGTTTTGTGTGACTTTGTTTCCACATCTAATCAAAAGAAGTAATAGCGAAGTTGTAGGTAGCAAGGGTGTGGGAACGTGGGGGCAGTGGGAGCAGCTGTCCCCCCCCCCCGCCAACTCCAAACTTTACGGACATGGGGACATTGCCCTATCCCCCAATTTTTGGAAGGAAAGTTTTGGAAAAGCATTCCACGCAGGCCGACTTTATTTGTTTCAAAGCAAAATGCTTCAGTATAAATTCACGAACAGTTTCCGTGGCACGCGCGGCTGCCTCCGTTGATGCATTGGCGCCCCTGTGATATTCTCCTATCGCTCACTGGCCAGAAAAGCTGCGTTCGATGCGGGCTGCGTTCCTGATCCAACCCACAGATCTGCTGATCATAGCAGGGCTACTAAAACAGTTTGGTGCACGGTAAGCTTGGTGGCCCACTTTCATGAGTATTGAGACTTAGGCATTGCGTTGTCAATTCAATTTATTCCGTTTGCAGTTTTTAGAATGAAGGCAGATTTTGACTGATTTGCTGACATTTAACTATCTACTGAGTTCTGTCTGTCTTCTGGAACCAGTTTTCTATGTCGTGTGTAGGTATAGAGATTAGCGGGCTGTTTGCGGGTATTTGGTACAGGTATGTTCAACGAATAGATCATTCTAGCAGAGATAAAAGTGAGGACACATTTGTAGCAGATCTTTGGTACCTATTAACGACCCCTATAACCCCTATAACCTATAGCCAACAGGGTCCCTTGTAACCCACAGGACTCTATAGAGCCAACAGGATACTAATAAGTTCTCGGAAGGCCTGCTGGAGATAGGGTGCCATAAGCCGCAGCATGTTGTGAGAATGACCTAGGACCCTAAAAAGATGATACAGATGACAGTAAAAGCGCTAAAAGACTGGCAGCCTAAAACGCCAAAGTCCAGAAACTAAAACGTCTAAACCCTAAAAAGCCCAAAAGGCTACGTCAGGGTAAATATAAGAAAAAAGCGTGGGATGAGGTTTTTTCTTCTTTTTCTTATCTTTCTTAACATTCAACAGGATACTGTTTGACTAGTTGGACCCTCATTTTAACAGGCGTATTCACGGGGGTCTGAGTCACCTTCCCATTTGCGGGGAAAGGGGACGGGTACCCATCCCCCTAAGATCTCGACAACCACGCCAGATAGCAAAAAACTGTAAACGGCGCTCGATGGCCTACTGAAATATATATATATATATATATATATATATATATATATATATATATATATATATATATATATATATATATATATATATATATATAGTATTTGATAAGTTTTTTTCACGTCGAATTTAAGGTCACTAGAGGTCAAGGCATCCTACCATAGAGATAAAATGCAGACGAATGTTTTCAGTCATTTCATCTGAGCTAGTAAAGATAGAGCAAAACAAACTAGACTATCGGAATTATCGCAACAAGTCAAATCCAACGATATATATATATAATATGGTCTTGCTAGGTCAACTCAGGTCAAATATAGGGTTTGACTTGATAGGACATTTCAAGGTCAAATTAGGTTCAAATGCAAATTATTAAAACTGCAAGGATCAGACAAACCAAATGATGTTAAAATAAACGCTCTACAACCATCCATATCCAAGTTATCTAATACCAGTCATTTTCTCGTGTATTTCCAATGGAGACGTCATGGCTTGCACCTGGCCTTAGGTCATCGATATAAAAATACCGAAATGTATTTTGTAGCCCTCGGTGAGTCCATTATGTGATATGGGTTTCAATCGGATAGGTTTACCCAGTTGTGACTTATGCTAGCTTTAACTTTTTTAGGTAGGTCACTTGACTTGCACTGGCGACCTGACATGAGATGACTCAACCTTAAACTTTTGCTAAAAGTTTCAAAATGTTTAGAGAAAACCTTAACCAAGTGCGGCAGCGCTATGCGTCGCCGTTTTTATTATATCTCCAAAAAACTCGGGGGGAGGGCGGGTACCCGCTCCCGTCAATGTGCATGTTAAGCGATAAGACCACCGTAGTTACCAGGGCCGTTGTAGCCAGCAGGGCTTACTGTGACTACCAAAATAAGTATTTGCAAACAAATAAATCTTTAAAACCAGTTGAACGCACAATTGGCGGTAGACCCCATTATCAATTGGAGGGCCCTTTCTAGTCAGCTGGACACTTCATAAGCAGATTCGGAGCGTCCTGGTGAACCACTGCATCCAGCGAAGTTCCTGTAACTAGTAACTAGAGGGCCCTCAGATACCAGCAGAAAATGTTGTGACCATTAGGCTCGGTAGAGCCAGCGGGACCCTCTCTGACTAACTGGGCCTTCAATGGTCCACTGAGCTCTCTGTCCCTCAGTAAATAACATTTTAAAGCGTTTTATTCGTTTAGAAACTTAGTTCCTTTGAAGGTAAAACAGGATCCTAGAAAAATTTTTAGTTGACCTATATCCTCAGATCCTGGATGCATGTTATAGCAACAACAGTGATTGATTATACGGGCACAGGCTTCCCCAGAGTGTTCAAAACGATTAGAGAAATTCTTAGCCTGGTGTGAGCCGACATCTCAATTTCAGAATTTGAGGTCTCGCTTCAACCCATGACCAAGAATTCATATGATCAACTTTCATCATGAAGATACTTAGAAAACGTCTGGGCCCGAATATAAATCAGTTTTTTTTGCTATATAGTGCATGTAAGATTCGAGGATATAGGCCAATTGCCAACTTGTCTTGTATTGTCAACTTGTCTACGCACAGTCATGCTCCTCGGTGCAACACTCTGAGATCTCTATACATTTGAAAGAAGTTTCTCCGGAAGAGAAAGACAAACTGGAGGCTTTTTTTCCGAGGACGATTGGTGTTTGAAATAATGTAATAGGTGTACAAATATCTTGTCATGACGCAGTTGACAATTTATGACTTTTTACATGCATTTTAAGGGGTGCGGTGGTTTAAAGTGACTTTGTCAATTAGTTCATGTGAAAATGTATTCCCTGAACTAATTTAATACTGACAGTCCCGACCTCCACTGCTTAACGCTTTTTTTTGCTTGCCGACATTTTGTGAGCCTCAAATGGGCCCTTTGGCCCTATCACCCGGGTCCCTTCCCGTGCGGCCCATCCCCACCCCCTCTAAGCGAAATCCTAGCTACACCCCTGTTACTTTCTGTTATCTAAGTTATTATGATATTGCATATTTTTACGCCGTTCCCAGAATTTACTGCTTATTACTGTCACATGACTTATGCCAAGCTTTGAATTATGTTGTGACTGGATAAACCAGCGCACTTGATCCGATTCGACTCTGCCAACGAATTTCTGTGCTACAGATATAAATCTCCGATCCGAAAAACACTTGCTGAGGTACCTAAGTCCACACCAACGATATCCGAACATCCGACTCTATAGCATGTATTTTCAAGTATGTAAATATTTCTTTTTACCATCAGTTCATGGAGGCTGCTATTGAACTTTTTTGGGAAGATCTTATCTTAATGGCTTATCTGCTGGTTGTTCATTTTTCGCAAGAAAAGATGACATGGTTTCAAAAAAACCCTCTCGTTCCGGTCCTTTCCACACAAAAAAGTGGTTACTGCCATCCCGTCCCATCCGTCTTTGGATTCCCGCTTTCCGGCCCGTTCTACGCAGACCTCTAGAGCAGGTACAACACCCCGGGTCAACCCACCCGCCTCACCCCTCGCCCCCTCCCGGAACCACCCCAGCGCGTCTCTGAAACACCGGGTTTTCACTTCGACCCCAGGATGAAAGTATTGGCGCCACCGGATGAGATTTGGTGCCCCTCTGATAGGTAACACTATAAGAATCCGTGCCCCCTGCAGGCCCAAATGGCATCCCGTCCGAAGCCAGATGACGCCTTCTTGACCAAAGCACCCCCTGTGCTCAGAAATATTAAATGCGCCTCTGCCTCTGCCTCTGCCTCTGCCTCTCTCTCTCTCTCTCTCTTCCACTCCGTAAAATAGCGACCACTTCTTTCGAAAACGCCCCTCGCACTTCCACCACTCAGTCCTCTGATGCCTCTGCTTTTTCTTCTGAACAACGGTCTTCCCTCTTCTAATAACCGTAACAGCTGGCGCGCCAAAAAGTGAAATCTGCCACCGTAGCTCTAAACTTTGCGAGCCACGGGTGGCGGTGGTCCCGCTGATATCCGGAGCGGCGGGAAATCCTGCAGTGCGGCACAGTATCTACACTCGGGCGCCTGACACGTTTTACTGGGGGCAAGCCGGTGTGCAGATCTCATACAAGGACCACAGTCCTGTCGGAAATACCAATATTTTGCCGCTGTCAGTACGCATTCATACAAAATCACCTCAGAACGGTTACGAACCTTCACAAACAACTTCTCGTCTTGAAAACCCTATTCACAATCGGATAGCCGATCGTGAGAACGCTGTTAGCCGCAACTCAGAAATCTCAGCGTTCTTGATATCAACCTGGATACAATACAAAAGACATCCACAATCTCTCATACGATCATCGTACTACATATCGCATGTCTCAAGAATGTCCAGCGAGGAAGTTGCACCAGCTTTCATGATCCTTCAGAAAAAAACATATTATACAGAAAGACACAGATCTGTTCTAAAAGGTTTGTTCCAAGCACTCTCAGAGCTGATTTTTCACTGCTGAGGTCATTGTGATGTATCACAATGACCTCAGAAGTGAAAACACAACAAAGCACGAAAACTTCACCGCCGAGCGACGGACTGCAAGGCCAGTCAAAAACTTTTCATCACAGCAAACTTTTCGAATAGAGGCAGCTTTAGGATGTATTATATTCTTTGGCGAGGTAGCTCCAAAGCTCTCTCACCTGGCACCATCACTGGAAACTAGTGTACCTTTGTTCCGTCGCTGGAAACTTCTGTACCTTTGTTCCATCCCTGGAAACTTCTGTACCTTTGTTTCATCACTGGAAACTGTTCCAACTCTGTTCCGTCATGCCCTTTTTGATGAATGAGTGTCATTTCCATTTTGAGCAGAGCTGAAGAATCGGTAGGCATTGCCACTCGCTGCTGACATTTCATACATCAACGGATGTCGCTGTGTCTGATTTGGCTTTGTCTGCTTCATCTGACCGAGCCGTCATCGCTCAGCCGGGTGCCGTCTGGCTGCCAGCTGGTGCCTTTGCGACCGATTGGTCCCAATCCCTCCTCGTGATTAACAGGTTTTCAGCATGCGTGTGTTGCGGCGCGCTTCAAAATCGCATCAGCGTCGGCGTCGGATTAAATCCGAATCGGCGCTGCCATCATCAAACGTAAATTATGCAGGCGTGATCAAAGCCGATCTGTTATGCGGGTGTCAAATTTCTGAAGCGCCCGAGGATATTCGCGGAGGATCAGAGGCAGTGATTTCGTAGTGCCGACTTCTATTCACACTCTACCACTGTGTAAGCTCGAAATATGGTGTGGAAAATAGTTGAGCGTCGTGGCTTTATGTAACTGCAGTCATATAATGCAAGGTAGTTTCCCCACAGGAGCAGTGCAGCAACCTGGAACTCTCCCAGTAGAGGCCCGTCAGTGGTAGGTACTAACACACCAGTTTCAAACGCCTGACGCAATCATCTCTACTGCCATTCTACACATAATGATCTACCACTAAAGGAATGGACGTCTGAAACATCGTTTCTCCTTATCATCACAGAACGACCACATTTATATTGACTTATCTTTTTGCTTCACCCCTTTTCTATCCTACCCTCTTGCTGTGTCTGGAATGCGATTACACGCCCGCATCATATTAACCACTGCTTCTAATTAATTATCAATAGAGCATGTAGTAAACGGTGAGGCATGTAATGTGAGCTATCTCGGCGCGGAGTGCAGCTTCCGCCCTCGCTGGCCAAACCAAATTTGAGCGATGAGCTGTCCCGATCGAAGATGCAGATGGTCTCACGCTCCATACGACTTCGCCCTTCCAAGGCAGCTTACTCGCTATTCACGCCCGCACTCGAGGGGGTTTGCGGTCAAGACGCACTGCACTGGAGGCGGTCCCTAAGTGCCCTCCTGAGATATCAAACAGAAGGGTTAGGAAAACACTCGTTTTAGAGTCTTGTGGCGACTACATATAGTAATCTATATTATGAACAACTTGCATTGAACTAGGTCAACATCTGCGAGGTTAAAAGAGGTAAAAATACCTGAATAAAGGTCCTACGACCCTTGGACTTCCAGTGTAAGTCCAAGGGGTCCTTCCAGTGTAAGTTCCAGTGGTCTGCGGTGCTTATCTGCTGCTGTGCTTGTGGGGAGCGTTTTTGTTACTGCGAAGGTGCTTTAGATATATTATGCTTAACCCTATTCGAAGGTGGGGGAGCGCGGATTATCCCCACCACTCATGGTTTTTTCCGGGGTGTCTCCAAAACAGTTTTAGATAGGTATTTGAAACAGTCTGACTTTTCCTAAAATTTAATTGGCAAGATTCGCGGAAAGTTTTGAAACACTACATTTTCCCAGGGGCGGAGCTTTAGCCCGGTATCTTGGGCGGATCTATTCCCAACCTGAATATTATCGTGTACGGTGCGTGCTTCGCACAACAAAGCCGCCCGTATTAATCTTAAGATCAGGTAGAAATATTCAATGATATGAATCAGATTACAGGTGAAAGTTCATGTTTTTTTACACAAGCGGTTCCAGCAACTCAAAAGAGGACATTTCCAATGTAATTGGATTGTACTCTTGCGGAGTGAAGAGACTACTTACAGGACAGACGGGAGGAAAAAAGTAACCATACTATACTTCTAGCCCTATATCATATGATAATGAGATGCAATAGGTGTGCTCAGGTCTTGTAATTACGAGGATTTTACGCATGTACAAGCGTATTTTAGTGTAGGTACGTAACTTGTAATAACGATGATTTTACGTATGTGCAAGCGTATTTTAGTATAGGTTCAATGAATGGCACAAGCATCCCGAACTAAATGGGAAAAATATATTTTTATGCAGATTAAAGCGAAATGATCATTCAGAATTCGCAAAATGCGCCGAAACTCCCACCTCTACCCTATAGATAGCAGTCGGTCCTACTGGTTCAGAAGCTCTTCCCTGTTAACGAGAGTTCTGATAGTCAGAGTAAGTATTGCAGGATAAACAGGTCCCTGCTAGCCACAATAGCCTTCTCACCTAAAGATGATTAGGCTGATCAGACACAGGGTAATAGAGGACGGGTACACCAAAGTTTAGTATGTGCGCCATGAGTCTATTTTGATGATTTGTGATTAGATTACCACAAAAGCAATTTTTTGTTTTCAATTTCTTATTTTTAAGAAACAAATGAGCAACAACCTAAGAAATACTTTTTAAAATTTAAATACAAATATTTGAGTATTGTCCTCTAGTCTAATTTTAGGAGGAAATAGTAGATTCTTCCAAATTTAGTTTGGATATGGGCTCTGCTTGATAGCGGCGAACACTGCGCATTTGGTTTGATTTATTTATTACTGGACGAGACACTACACTCGGCGCGGGAGATGCATGCTTTCACACAGTTGGTCTTTTATTCGCCTCTTACGGCACTTACATGTCCTGAAGGTGGACTATTTACTTTTGTTTTGGGTGTTTTTTTTGTCTTGTGTGGGATCTAAGCAACGTCTAAGTCATTGAAATGGTGGTGATAGCGATAGCTTGTCAAATATTCAAATGGAAGCCATGTATAATCATCGGACGGAGGATACCCCAGTTTGTGCATTTTGATCCTGCATCACAAGGGAATTTATTGAATCTGTATGAGGAAAGGGTCAAAGCAAGATACCTATGTGAGGTGGACATCAGGATGTGATCACACTCCAGGGTAGGTAATGAGGGATTCTGGGAGCTCAATATTATGGTGGCCTTAATTTTCCTGCCTTATGTTCTTATCAACTGTTGTTTCTCAAGATCCAAGTATGACCAAGTGTCAATTCCCATTGCCAATCAGCCAGTGTGCAAAGTATGGCATTTTCGATGAGATCTTGTCCATGTGAGTGCCCTTGGAGACAGGAGCGAGTGGTGCAAATTTTATCAACCTGGTGCGAATTTGCAAGACGGGTGCGAGGAAGGTGACACTGAAAACCAGTAAAATAATGGCTGAATAGTTATAAAGACACAGGAGGGGCCTTATAAAAAAGTCCTTAACTAATTAAATAATAAGAGAGGTAGCATTGCATCATGTAGGTAGGAATGTGTGCGTTTTTCTCCCTGGTATATGGCAGATTCGTGTGAATTTTTTTAGGCTGGTGGTGCGATAATTTTGGATGGCTGGTGCTACTGGTCTGGCCTGCTGCCATACTTTGCAGACTGGCCAATCAAGATTGTGCGTTGTATCAAGATGCAGGATACATTTAAAATACTGATAAAGCTTTGGGCAATTGAAACAGCTTGAATCCGCTTCACGTCTATCTGTATCTAGCCAGGTTTGAGAGCACATGACAGAATGATTGTAAATATTTTCCTTATTTGGGAGAGGTAAAGGTGAGTAGTCTGCAGAGGGTGAAGCTTCCTTGGTCATTAAGCAATATCAAATGGAAGAAAATTGTATTAAACTTAAAATAAAACTGTTAAACAACATTCATTAAACAAAACTATTATTCTTCAAATAAAATTGTATAGATGGGTTAAGGGAAAGTGAAGGGAGTGAAAGGAGATGTGAATGTTTTGCTAGAGATATAGACAAAATTGTAATAAAAAACCCTTCTATCTGTTATAGTTCCACCTATATCCAAGCTGAAGTGTCACAGAAACTGTGATCTCTGTATCCTGATTCTCAGCTCTATCCAGATTGTCTCATTGCACATGGAAACTGGGTCTATGTTTTGCCATGGCCAGAAACAAGCAGTGCATAATTTGACAATAATGCAGAACACATTTAAAAGAATCAGGTATCCATTATACACATTGATGACACAACCATGAGTCTATTTTGATGATTTGTGATTAGATTACCACAAAAGCAATTTTTTGTTTTCAATTTCTGTGTGATTGGGGCAGGGGGTGTGTGACCCATTTATTCATACACATATATTGACAGTAAGAACATCATCATCCATTAAGTATGCTTTATCATTGAAGCCTTACACATACATTACTGCAGTGGCACATACATCAGGATATGGTGCCCTACTACATCAAGCACCAGCTGATTCAAATATTTTCAAAACACTCACTTGGTGCAGCCCAATATGGAAGATAATCAGAACTCATGTGCTGGGCATGTAACAGTGTTTTTTTTATAGATTTGTTTGCAACCAAGGGAATAGAAGAAACACTTTCAACTGGTTGATGAGGTCACCATCCCCCAACTGTTGCAAAAAAATTGACTTTCTGAAAAGCATAAGTGGTTATGAAGGAGGCGTTTGCAATTGAGCTTTTAGTGCCTTCCCAGCTATGATTTTTTTGTTTTGTTGAGTTGATGGGTGTAGATAAAGTCCTAATAAGTCACAAATAATACCAAGTCAGCTATATACTCAGGTGGAGCAAAGCAAGGTGGTGATGAAAAGGCTTTACATACAAAAACACATGGTTTGAATATAGAGATAAACTCATTTGATAAATATTTATTAAGTACACCTATTTGGAAGTTAAGAAAATATGTCAACACTGCAAGCTGGTCTTAATTCAATGTCTCGAATTTCACTATGAAAAATTAACATATTGTTGCCTTCAATCATTTCTGAATATGTGTGGATTATCAGATGAAGAATAGAAAAATAATAAATTACATTATATAAAAAAAGGTACACAGTGTATTAGGGACGCTGGGGGAGAAATTCATGTGAGGGTTTGTGGTTAGTTAGTGTTTCCACTTCTTCACTTAGTTGAGCGATGTATGGGGCGTATGCATACTGGAGGAGGAGGTTTGCGGCCTTTATCTGACCCGGAAGACTCATTGTATGTCTACGTGAGGAAGGGGACGGGGGGTAAACAATGGATTGGAGATGCCGAGCAGTGCATTTGTGGGAACAGTTGTGACTTGTGATCCCATCCATCTTCTTATGGTAGGATATAGGGTGTCCGATTGGGGTGGTGGGGGCATCCGGATCAGCGGGCGCCAATTTTGGTCGGCAAAGCCTATCAAGTTGGCGCCAAATTCTACCGCAGGGCGCTGATACTCGCATCCCAGGGAACGACCTTTTAGGGAGAGTCATCGGAAATTTCAAAGGGGCGTCGATCATCAATTGAATGGGGACATGTGCTTCTCCCCCTGGATCCACCTATTCCTTACGAGATTGGCATTTTCTATTTTCTGCCGCTCCCAGTTTAGGCAACGGGTATGACCCCTGCTTCTGTCAGACTCCTAGAAGCCCGTTTTAATGTCAGGGCTAGGGGCGGAAAATGTCGCCCCTTCGTGAGATATATAGTATAATGCAAAAAGTCATCAGAGATGGAAGAAAGAAAGCAAAATAGTGGGGCAATATTCATATTGGCAATGTCGGGGAACCATGCATGGGCACCAATATATGTTTCTCAACTTTTGATACTTTTTATCTTGCTTGACCCGTTTCCGCCTGTGCAAAACCCGGGTGAGCGTAATAGTCTTGTCTCTCTAATCCGTCTGTGAGTGAATTGTTGTCTTTTCGGTCTTGCAACCGAATGCATACCGAAGATGCTTGTAGCATTCATTGGACTGTGAAAAACTGCACCTGCGTGACACCCCTTAATTACAATACCGAAGCACGCTTATGCCATTGCACGGTTATAAAATATAGGGCTGAGAGCAGCGGCGGATCCAGGGCTTCATTTCAGAGGGGGATAGGGTCTTTGCCTCAGATCAGGTTCCGCTGATGTATTTACTATATGCACTCGGAAATTTCGGGGGGGGCTTGAGCCACCCTAGCTCCCTTATATCCGCAACTGGCTGGGAACATGGTATAGTTTCCTTTATTCCTTGAGGCTGCCCTGTAAGCAATCTTGTACTCTGGAAAGTACAATTTTAATATACTAAAAATCCCGATTTTTTGTTGCTGTAACTGCCTCTGTTAAACAAGCTGAAAATGTAAATGAGCTATTACCTGGTATCCTATTCATAATATTGTATCATTATGACATATCTCAATGTTGTAACGGACGGCTTTGTTGTGCGAAGAACGAACCGTATACAATAATACGGAAAAGAACCTCCACAAATATTGGGTCATAGCTCCGCCGCTTGGCAAGATTTAGTCTCAAAACTTCCATGGAATCTGCCCCAGTTTTACAAGCCAGAAAGTTTCAAATGCTTATCGCAAACTGTTCAGGAGATATCCTGGAAAAAAACGTAATGGGTGGGCAGAATGTCTCCTTGACAGGAATAGGGGTAAATTCAGTGTCGGATCTAGGAATTCATTCGGGGGGCTCACCTCGAGCCTCACCCGCCAGTATCTCGGTTAGTCGCTCGTCTATCTATTAACTTTAGAGGCTCGTAAATTTTGAGGGGCTTAAGTCCCTCCCCCTGGATCCGCCACTGGGTAAAGCGGCAGCTTTATCTTTGTTGTCTAACTATAGTTGTAAGAATCTGCACGAGTTCTGAACGATTAAATTGATTCGCAAAACTTAACGTTAGCGGTTAAAAACGTGGCCGCGACTAGGTCTCGAACACACACTCTTCTGATCTCTAGACCATTGCTCTATCCACTGCGCTACGCCGACGCTGGCGTACGGGGTGTGCGCCAAGAAATCTGTGGCGCACATTTGCAGAGTTATCGAAAATTGATGTTTCGAGGTAGTTCTGTGCGTCTGACGTAAAAACGCCAAATAGAACATGGAAAGAGCAGAGAACAGGCTTTCTAACAGCTTTATTAGATCTTTTCCAACGGCCATAGGCTGATGACAGCAGCTGTCGGAAAATGACCAATTTAACACGTAAGCTTTATGGAGCAGTCGCATTTGTGCGCCATGGCAGTAGATTGCTACCAACTAACTTTGGAGGGCCCTGGATCAGACAGGGTCCTGCCCAGGGGCGTAGCCAGGATTTCGCTCAGGGGAGCGGCCAAAAAAGGGCCCCTGAAATTACGTCAAAAGGGCCCCAAAATATTTCGGCCAGCAAAAAAACGTTCAGCGCGGTTTTGGCGTAAATTGATCTAAAGGTCACTTTAAACCAGAGTGCCCCTAGGATATCGCCATGACAAGTCATTCGTGTGCCTACCAAACTGCTTTAGAGCAGAAAAAGGCCGTAAGTATGTATTCCTCTCAGGGAGAAACTTCTCTCAAAGATAGATCGATTTCGGGGTGTTGCACTGAGGAACATAATTATGCGTAGAAAAGTTGGTCACTAACCTATCTCCTCAAATCCAGATTCATAATAAAGCAAAAGCACAAACAATTTTCTGAAATTTGGTGAAATCTGAAATTCCAGGTCTCAGCTCACATCATGATCAAGAGCTTCTCCAATCAATACAACTCATGAAGATTCTGAGTTCACTGTCTTTACAGGATTCGAGGAGACACGCCAATTAACAACTTAAGTTCGATGCCTGGCGGCTGCCATACATAGTGATTATGCAGCTTAATCATTTTACCTACAGCGGCAGCACATCGCTCAAAGCCCTCGCTCACGGCACTTTTCTCCTTGGCGGCCTGGACCTCAGTTCAAAGGCCTTCGGGGATCCGCAGATATCTGACAGCCTTGTGTTTGACCTGCATGGAGCGGTGGTACACCATGGCAGCTCCCAGATCAGCCACTACACTGAATTCTGCTGCAACCAGTCGGAGGCTGGTTGGTGCCACATTAACGATGTATGTGTCAAGGAAGTACCGGCCGAGGAAGTGAAGAGGGCAACAGCGTACGTGCTTTGTTACGCCGCCATAAATGCTGTTTAGGTCTGGTTGAAGTGGTTTTCTTTCAATTTTTAATGACAGAATGTGGCATTAAATAAATTAAAATTTCGCAATACAATGATGAGACTAAAGTATGACATAATAAAGGTTGGTAATAAACACCTTTTCTAGGAGCTTCTTTCACTTTCAAAGCGGTTCCATTTGAACGAGAAATGCGCGTAAAGTGATATTTAGTGGCGGACAAAAGGAGCTCAGCTGAGCATTATAGGTCCAGCTGGTCAGAGAGGGCTCTGCTGGTTCTAGAGAGTCTAATGGTCACAAAGTGTTCTGCTGGTATTTGCAGGCCCTCTGTAACTAGTTACAGAGAACCATGCTGGATGCAGAGGGCCACCAGGACGCTTCGAATCTATTTACGAAGTGTCCAGCTGATTAAAGAGGGCCCTCCCATTGATAGCGGGTATACGATAAATTGTGAGTCCAACTGGTTTCAAAGAGTCCAATAGTGACATATGCTTCCTCTGATAATCCCAGTAGGCCCTGCTGGCCAAAAAGGAGCTGAATTAAAGCCACGGTGGCCGGTGGGCCTCCGAGCCACCTTCGCCCTGGTGGGGGGTTCAAACACCCCCTCAAACATGGCTCCTATGCGGGATAGCGAAAAATGCGATCACAGGTGGATGGCCATAAAAGTTCCATGACGAAACAGCATTGGTCACTTTTTTGGGTCAGGTCAATATTGAGGTCCTGACAGGTCAAGAAGGTAATACGTTAGAAAAAAGGTTTCTGGGTTCTGGCGCCTGATAGAGTTAAGTTATAATCATTTTTAAGCACCAATTAGCGTATGCACATCGTTACGGCCATTCGAATGATGTACAATATGACTATACGAGGTCAAAACATAAAAATTTCCCGACTTAAGGTCAGGTTAAGGCCAAGACCTAACCTAACATAGTCAAAACTCACTAATATTCACATTTCAACCAACACAGCAGATTTTGAAATGTGCATACCTGTAAATCACTGTTATACAACAGTCAATATGCATATCACTCGGTTCAAAATAACAATCCAACGTAATGGTATCAAAATATCAGCTTTATCATAATGTCCTGCCAAGTTATTGACCCAAGTTTGAAAACCTGCTTAAATAGCCCCAGATGACCTGTCATAGGTCACAAGTCCAAACTTCCAACATGAACCAATAAAAGGGCCTAGAATACCATGATTTGGAGAATACGAAGGTATTTCAAGCGGTATCTACAGAGTTAGAGCAATTGTTCGGCCAATTTCCGTTTTTCCCATGCATTTTAAATGGAGAGGCCATGATCCGTGGCTGGCCCTAGGTAATCTGTATGAAAAATCCCGGGATATATTTCGTTAAGCCTCGATGGGTTCACTATGTGCATATGTTACAATTGGATAGATTCACCCTTTCTTACTTCTGCCACCTTAGGCATTTTTGGAGGTGAGGTCAATTGACCTGTACTGATGAACTAACCTGAGAGGACCCAACCTTAAAATTTTTGGGAAAGTTGTGGAATTAATCAGGAATAAGCTGTGTCAAGTATGGCAGCGCTTTGCGTCGCCGTTTATTCGTGCCGCCGGAAAAAAGCCTGAGGGATGTTAAAACACCCCCACTGGGGCGAGGGTCAAAAGGAGGGACCAGCTGGTTCTGCTTGTTTTCGACAGCCCTGTGGGTTACAATGGACCGTGCTGGCTATAGGTTAGATGGGTTATCGAGGCATTATAACCACAAAACATCCAGCGGGTCACAAATTGGTCCTGCTGTTTTAAAGTAGCCTACAAGCTACATAGGTCTTCGGTGGATTTAGAGGGCCAACCGGGCCAAAGTTTCCAAAATGTATGGCACCAGTGGTTCAAAGGGCACCATTTTACAGACGGTTTTGAGGGGCAAAAGAACCTGCTTGTCACAGAATAGAGCGCTGGAGAGGGCTTAAGAAGGCCCTGTCTGGTATGAAGTCTCACATTTGGCCCCAGAGCTTAGTGCGAGCAGGCCGCGCTTTGCGCCCCCGTATCCTCAGGGGGACCCTCCGGACCCTCAGGGGGGCGGCCGTCCTAGCCGCCCCCTGGCTAAGTCCCTGGTCCTGCCAAGGATAGCTGGCCCTGCGAGTCACAGTGGGCCCTGCTGATCAAAGAACCCTGTTGGTCACCGTGGGTTGATCGGATAAAGAAGGCCCAGCTGACCAGAGGGGGGTTCTATTAACACAGAGTCCTTTTCATAGACGTTTACAATAGTTTAAGAGCGCCCTGCTTGTCGCAGAATGGATTGCTAGAGAGAGCCCAAGAGGCCCATGTTGTGAAGCTCCAGCGCGGGCCACAGAGCATATTGCAAGCGGACAGAGTGAAGCGCGGCCCGTGTGCTTAGGGGTGCCCTCAGGGGAAGGGGGCTGCCCCTGTCGCCCTCTCTTGGCTACGCTCCTGACTGTTCCGGGCTATGGTCCAGTCCAGTCGGGATTATCGCTAGGAGGGACCTTCCCTGACAGCTTGACATACAAAGGCAACGAGGGGCATGCCGTTTCATTATGTTTTACTTGAAAATTGAGTATGCTGCTTCCAGGATCCGAAAATCGGATCGAAACGGTGGTCCAGTTTTGGCAGTTTTGGTAGCCGGGGAGTGTCAAGGCCGGCGGTTTTGACCCACAAAGCGGAAATAGGCCATACGACCTGCGTTGACGGAGCGCCCTAAAACCCCCTGGAAATATAAATTGTTTAATCTTATTTTGTACTTAATACTGTGCATCCCAGCGGAGCCAAACGCCCTATACAGAGACTAGATTAAAGCAGCTTGCTCGCGTATCTTTGGTCTGGTCGGAGAATGCCAGGTTTTTAGTAGGAAAAAACACTGGGGATCCCCACACCCCGGACTTTAGCCCTCGCCCCACCGGTGGGGGGGCATCGATGGCCCACCTAAGGTTTTTTTCGGGATAGCAGAAAACAACGAGACGCAGCACCACGGTTAAGGGCTCTATCTCTCACCCCATCATTTTCCCACCAGTCCCATCGGGTCACCCAAGGTCAGGTCACCAGGTGAGGTCAACCAAGGTCACCTCACTTCAACTTTGGAGCTCTATATCAGCTACATTTCTTCGTCGATCGATTTGAAATTTGCTACACTTCATAACCCCCTCCTCCAGGGTCTGCAAGGTGTATATCCGGGACTTTTTGATTTCGTGACCTGAGGTCAGGTTACGAGGCGACCTCTTTCATTGGAAAACATGGGGAAAAGCTGTCTTATGATCTTAAAGTCACAAAAATTATTGCAAATGCTCAGAATACTCACAACAGTGTATTTGGACACCCTTTCACGGATCCCAGGGGTCATATTTTCCATTTGACCTCTCCAAGGTCATCCAAGGTCACCAGGGATCGAAAAAAGTATTTTTACAATAACGTTTGACCTGATTAAGCTAGAGCGCTGAATCAAAAATCATCGTGTGTGTCTTGTCACTGGCTTTCATTTGATATACGGTAAGGTCACTTTCTGATCTTTATCGTGACTTAATGTGACCTCTGGATGTCGAACAATTGACCTGGGCGCTTGAACATGCAAAATTATTCTTACTGAATTCACGCGAGCTTTCTAATGCACTCTGCAGATTTTCGCTAACCCCCATATTTTCGGAGCTAAATGAGGCCCTCGATGCCCCCCTTGGGGCGAAGGTGGCGCCGGTCCCCGGTGGGGCGCGGGTTAAGCGACCATAGCAATTCTGACGGGCCGCCCAGCTGACCAGCGCGTGTCAGGCGAAAAGTAGAGTGGATAAGTGGACCAAACACTGAGTTTGGCTTACTGAGACGATAGAAATTATCCTCAGAAGAAAGCAATACCTATTTGTGCCGAAACCTAATCTTAACTCGAAAAACTCCACCCTGGCCCTGTAGGAACTTGACTGTCGAATGCCTTTCGCCGCTGCCCCGCTTCCATGTGTCGGTCCAAAGCTTGTAAAGTACACTTCTGAGGGCGCTCTAACGGCCGTGATTTGTCAGCCGCCCGACCAATATCCTCCATCCTGGCCCTCCGCGCGCGCCGCGACGCCCTTCATAAATATTCGGCGGTGGATGCGAGCGGCGGCGCGGACGGCGAGCACTGGCGCGGCTCCGACGCACCCGACGCATTTGCTGTCGTTCCGTCGCTCTGCCCGGGCTGGGTCAGGCCACTGCATCCGATGCATCACCGCCCCCCGCAGGCTCGGGCGGAATCACGGCACTCGAATCGACGGAGAGTGCTTCCGATTATGCTGGTGAGCGTAAGGAAAGAGAATACAAGAATAAAATGGATATAAGGGTATATTTTGTGGCCGTAGAAACGTGGAAAATACAGCTTTTCCCCTTATCTATACATATTTATTTACGTAAGAAAAAAAGGTTAAAAACTAACAAAAGGTTTAACAAAGGGTAAGCGGTTTGATTTGGTTCTGATTCTGGGGACTCTATCCGTATCATATTGCAAAAACTGACCTTAAAACGCACGTGTATTTAACCCTTTTCATATATATATATATATATATATATATATATATATATATATATATATATATATATATATATATATATATATATATATATAATATATATTATCACAGGTTAGATATGAGCTAGGAGGAGTTTTGATGAATTTTGAGAAGGCACTGGAACGGGTGGGAAAAAGTTGGAGGAGATTTGAGGAAGGCAGAACATAAGGAGGCAAGAAGGCATCAAGACACGTAAACAATCCCAGAATTAATAAAGCTTGTGAGTTTGGGAGGCACTGGAACATACACATGGTAACTTATGTTACCTAAAATGCATCTGATCACATCAGGTCAAAAGGATCCTGTTGAGAATGGTTCATCGATCTCGAATGTATCATGGCAAGATACGCCAAACGGATTTGAAATATTACATTTTCAAAGTTAAAAAATGTTCTACGGGCTGTTTACTTCCCCTAACCACCAATAAAAAAAATTTTTTTGGTGGAAGGAAGAGGTTGATTGGGGGTTTCCCCAAAACCGGCCCCCTACCCCCCTTTCCCCCACCACTACACATTATTCCATGTTATGTACCAAAATAGCATACGCTGCAAAGCTCAAGCCTGCGTTCCGTTACAAATTGATACTTTCACTTTCTTATGACATTAAAGCACTAGCATAGCCCGTTAAAGAGGGTCATTGAAACTGCTCAAGCCTCCCACCAGATATGGGATAGGGAGAGGGTAGGTCTTGTCACTTGTGCACGACGTGATGGGCAAGAGGGTGGATGGCTTAGTGGATAGCATCAAAATCGCCTAAGCTACCGGTCCCGGGTTCAAGTCCCAATAGAGCCTCTTCTTAAGTTGACATGGTCCCCAAAATCCGTTCCAACAGGGTGAGAGCTAGTGAGGCCGTGTAAACCTGTCCATTGGTGTGTCATTAATCCGCAGCAGTTATTAGATATGATGAGCAAATCCACCTGAATCTGCATCAAGGCACGTCAATAAATCCTAGAATTGGAAAAGTTGGTGTTTTATCTTACACTTATTTGGCATCTTACACTTCTCTGCCAGCATGCGCTAATCGAATTAGGTATTTCTTCCCCACGAGGGACTGCGCCCCGGTCCCCCGGCGCTGGGCCGAGTCTGTGCGCCAACATAGCGTCGGAGATGGCCACGCTGGGACCTCTCCGCCAGATTGATCGCGCAGCTTTGCCGCTAACGGTGGCGTGCCGCGGGATGGAAGTCGCTCATTAGTACTTGTCTGCATATCCCAAGGGATTTATCTACGACAGTTCGTCATTCTTACAGCAGGGACCAGACACCTGTCTGCTAGCACAATATATTTCTGACAGCTTGTTCGCTGGAGAGCTTCTGTAAATAAAATTATTATACAAAGTTGGCGGCTTATCCGACCTTTTATTGTTGTTTATTGTTTATTGTCTATTGTTTATTTGTGTCATGAGCAACAGGTTGCCCCCAATTACAGCTCATGTCGTATCGAAGACGATCAAACACGAACGACGATCGAACACTCAGCTTATACAGGATACAATGATCCACATACGCACTAAATACAAATAAAACGTCCTAAGAAAACAAGGGGAGATCACTACAGACTTTTTATATACGCGCGGACCTGAGATCTGAACTGACAAAATGTTGAACTGAATACGTCTGAATTTTGACACACGGTTAAGAAAGAGTTCATAGCACCAGCCGCTCGACAAAATACACCTCTTTTAACCGTATCCACCCTGGCGAAGGGAACGTGGAGCAAAGTACCGTTCATATTCCGAGTGGGTCGCGCGGGGACGTGAAGGGGGAATGTCCCGAGCAAGAGAGCAGAGTCCACCTTCCCGGCTAGAATTTTGTGAACGAAAAGTACATCGTACTGATACCTCCTGTTTGAAAGGCTGGTTATGTTAAAAGTCGCCAAAAGGTCTGAGTATGCCAAAGACGTTGTTAATGTACGAGTAGTGGAAGCGAGCCAGATAAGGAATTTATGTTGAACCCTTTCAAGTCTTTCAAGGTTTGTTTGGGCAGCACCCCCCCCCAAATCACGCAACCGTATTCTAGAATTGCCCGATCGTTGCCAAAATAAGCTGCCATGAGAGGTTCTGGTGACAATTCTCCCCCCTGTATGGCAAGATTGGAGGGTTCTAATCATCACGCCCAGAGCTGTTTGCTCTAGTTACCGTGTTGTTGATGTGGTCGGCGAAGGTTAATTTGGTGTCCAGCCATACCCCGAGGTCCCGGATAGAATCTACCCGGTCCAGAGCAGTGTTTTGAATTTTGTAGGTGGCCAGAATGGGGTTCCGTTTCTGAGTAATTGAGAATGCTTTGCATTTCAAAGGATTTAGTTGGAGTTTCCAATCATGGGACCATTGTGTGAGAGCATTCAGGTCTCCCTGAAGCCGCTCAATGTCCTCCAAAGAGATAATTTGGCTGTACAATTTTACGTCGTCCGCAAAAAGAAGGCAGTTCGTTTTGATCACGTTCGGGAGATCGTTCACAAACAGAGCAAAGAGCAACGGTGAGAGAATGCTACCCTCTGGTGTTCCAAAGATTACCCTGGTCCAATCCGAACACTTTCCGTTGACAATGACACGTTGCTTTCGATTGCTCAAATAGGATGATAGCCAATTTAGTGCCAGGTCAGTGATTTGGTAAGAGTGCTTGAGCTTGTATAGGAGAAGTTTGTGATTGACGCTCTGGAACGCCACAGAGTAATCGGTATAAATGACATCGGTTTGGTGGCCCGAAGAGATCGAATCCCACGCTGTTTTTAGAAGAGAGGCTAAATTTGTTTCGCAAGACCTCCGTGGGACAAAACCATGCTGTTTGTCTGACAAGACGGGTTGAACATGGAGTATTAGTGAATCCCGTATACAGCTCTCCAATAGCTTGCCGAACAGGGGCAGGAGTGAAACGGCCCGATAATTTGATGGTAATTTTTAGATCCCTTTTTGTGTATTACTGTTTATTAGTGCTATATGAGCAACAGGGTCATACCCCAATAAGAGCTCAAGTCAGGAATCATAAAACATGGTCATGGTAAACAGGTCACATACAACTACAGGTAAAAATGAGGAGCCAACAAACTACACACAACGATCACATTGCGAGCTGACTAAAATATGCACTTAAAACAGTAAACATAAGAATATCAAAGAGTTAAAAAGTTCACTTTGTTCAACTCGCAGGCAACGACTTAATATATAAACGAACCTGTGCTCTAAACTGACCAAATGAAAATCTAAAAGGGTCGGAAAGTGGACATGCCGTCAGATACGAGTTAAAATTAGTGGTCGAGCGAAAAAACAATCCACGCCTCACAGTTTCTACCCTTCCAAATGGAACATGCAGCATACTACCGAACATTGCCCTTGTGTTCCTTCCTGGGACATGAAAAGGGAAATTACCGAGCAGAAAGGCAGAGTCTATTTTTCCGGAGATAATTTTGTGTGCGAAAAGGATATCATATTGTAGTCGTCGATTAGCCAGAGTGTTTATTTTGAACGTAGCCAAAAGATCATGGTACACAAATGATGGTGAGCTTTTCGTTGAGCTTGACGCGAGCCAAATCAAGAATTTATGCTGAATTTTGTCCAGTCTATCAAGATGGGTCTTGGCAGCCCCACCCCAAATTACGCAGCCAAACTCCATAACTGATCGAATGTTGCCAAAATAAGCCGCCATGATTGATTCGGGTTTCAACTTCCGTCTCGCTCTCCCCTCTGAATGGCCAACCTGAAGAGACCGAATCATCAGACCTAGTGCCCTGTTCGCCTTACTAACAATGTGATTCAGGTGTTCTACAAACGTCAATTTAGAATCCAACCACACTCCAAGGTCCCGGATTGCACAGACTTTCTCTAGAGTAGAGTTTTGGATTTTGTATGTGGTTGGAATAGGCTTTCGTTTCAATGACACAGTGAACGATTTACATTTGGCTGGATTGAGTTGAAGCTTCCAAAGTGCAGACCATGCAGCTAAAGATGTCAGATCGTCCTGAAGGAGCTCAATGTCGTGTTGCGAAGTAATTTTGTTGTATAATTTTACATCGTCAGCAAATAAGAGACAATTAGTCTTAATTTTGTCTGGAAGATCGTTTATGTACAGAGCGAAGAGGAGAGGCGAGATAATTCCACCTTCCGGAGTTCCAGAGCGTACATGGACCCAATCAGAACATTTTCCCGTTCACAATAACGCGTTGCTTACGATTTCCTAAATATGATGAAAGCCATTCCAGGGCCGCACCTGAGATTTGGTAAGAGTTTTTCAATTTGTGAATAAGAAGTTTGTGATTGACGCTCTGGAACGCCGCTGAATAGTCCGTATAGATAACGTCGGTTTGATGGCCTAATGATTTGACTCCCACGCCGTTTTTAAAAGGCAAGCTAAATTTGAGTCACATGATCGGCGTGGGACAAAACCATGTTGTTTTGGAGTCAGGACTGGCTGCACGTGAGAAAGAAGTACGTCACATACGCACCGTTCGAGAAGTTTGCCAAACAGCGAGGTGAGTGAGACGGAACGATAATTTGAAGGTAATTTTCTAGACCCCTTTTTGTGAATGGGCACGATGTTAGCCTCCGCCCATCTGCTCGGAAAGACACCTTGAGACACTGACATCCTAAAAAAGTATAGTCAACGGGACCGACAGCTGCTCACTGCACTCCTTTATAATTCGTGCACTAATGTTATCAGGCCCACAGGCCTTATGCACTTGGAGAGTATTCAATGAGTTGCGAACACATGGTTCAGTAATCACAAAGTGATTGAGTGAGCTCAGGTCGTAAATGGGTGCTTCAGGATAATCCTGTACGGTGGGATCAGTAAACCTACTTGCGAATGTCATATTTAGCAGATTCGCCCGCTCGACATCACTATTCAACACTCATTGTACTCATTCAATACTCATTCAATACTCATTGCTAACATTGTATTGGTACAATGTTAGCCTCTGCCCACCTACTCGGGAACACACCCTCGGATACGGATTTATTGAAGAGTATGCTAAGTGGGGTTACAAGCTGGTCAGAGCACTCCCTTATAATTCGCTCACTGATGCTGTCTGGCCCACAAGCTTTGTGGGGCTGGAGATCGTGCAGGGCAGACCTAATGCTGGCAACACTAACCGTGAAACAGTTGAATCGTGGGAGGTCGTGCCTCGGGGCATCAGGAAGGACTTCTGCGTCAGGCGTGGTGAATTTTGCAGCAAACACTCGGTTGAGTAAATTCGCCCGCTCCACATCTGAGGTGACTTCCCTATCTCCGTTCAATAAAACGGGTAATTGGCCCTTTGCTCCCTTGACACATTTCAAAAACGACCAGAAACGTTTTGGGTTTGATTTAAAGTCTCCTATCAGCCCACGTATGTAGCGTAAGTACCTTGAGCCAGAAATTTCCTTAAAATAGCGACGCTTGACCTGAAAGTTGTTCAGAGATTCGGGGTTTTTGTTCCGCTTAACACGGTTGAATGCTGTTTCTTTTTCCCTCAGAGCATGTCTGACCTCCTCGTCAAACCAGGGTGGATATTTACGTTTTAACACCACAGTAGGTATATGGTCACGAATCGCAGCTTGGAGCGTGTCATAAAATGAATCCACAGCATCATTAATGTTCATGTCCTGCAACGCATTCCAGGGAATAATATCTAATGACTGTCGAAGACCATCGAAGTCCGCTCTCCTGTAATTTAGTGCAGTGACCCGATTAGTCAATTGCCCCTCTGAGAGGTGACAGCAAATCGACATACGATTTCATCATGATCAGAAGGAAAGATTCCAGGCCGAACATTGGCTTCTACCTGAGCGTGTCTACTGAAAATGAGATCTAAATAATTGTCACCTCTGGTCGGCTCCCACACATGCTGTTTTAAGCCAGCAATGTTACAACCATCTAACAGAAAACTTGAGCGCGGTGATAGGCGGTCTTGCATAGGCATGACAATGTTTGCTTCACCACGAACCCACTTAATATCCGGCACATTGAAGTCCCCTGCAATAATAATCGGTCTACCGGGATATCTTACAACAAGACTCTGCAATGCCTGCATTGTTTTGCTCAATGTCTCATTATTCCCTGGTGGGCAGTACACGATACTTGGAATTGATGTGGGCACCGTGCGGAGCTCCAAAACCAGCATCTTCGTTTCTTCTGCCTCGAGGTCAGGACGCCGCTCAGACTGTATGTAGTTTTTCACTGCACAAGCCACACCACCGCCATGTGTGGGTCTGTCCCGGCGGTGCCAGGCATGATCCGGCAATGCTGATTGGAGTTCCGATGTACCTACCGTGTCGTTCAGCCAGGTTTCTGACCAGCAGATGACTTCAAATTTGGACAGTTCCGGTGAGCATGCACGTAGAATGCCGACTTTGTTACGGATGCTACGCACATTCTGCACAAGAATGGAGACACCCTGGTGGGCCTGACGGTTTGTGCCTGTCTCTGTGGTTGGCGTTGTCGGTCGTCGCTCTGCAGGACCAGGGTTAAGTTCTATGTCGCCAGCCAAGATTAAACGTGAGACGTTCCACGTAGCCACAGAATTGGTATCGTGGCGAACTCTACAACTGAAAAATCTTGGAGACCGACCCTGTCCTACCTGTACTCGTAGCCTAACCGCAGGTGGCGCCGCTGTGGCGTACACCACATTGTCTTGGCTGGCCGTAGTAATTGCCAAGACAATGATGATAACCAACAGTTTCATCGTTTGGTTTGCGTTTAAAAATGAATATGACTAATAGGTTCTTGTAATATGTAGGAAGTTTTTTATCCTTGTTTAGAAGTCCAGCACCTACTGTGTGAATGGACTTTCGTTTTGACTTTCGTTTTGATTATTTGTTTAGCATAGTACAAGCAAGTTATTGTGTCATTTACTCACTTATTGCAAAAGGGTTATGAAATTCACTGAGGTTCCGGCTTTTCAGTCACCACTAAGAGCCAATATTCACAGTTGCCATGCCAGATAGCTGACGCATATCACTTGCACGTATCTGCATGGGGCCACGTATCTGCATATGCCAGTGATGGGATAGCAGATAAAAATAGCTTTTTTAGTGATCAAATCGCCTGGTGATGCTGCTGAAATATGACTGTTATTGTCCGATTTTATAGCAGAATGATCGTGATTTTGAGCTGGGTGACAGAATAAAGGATTTGGTCAAGCGAGTGAAATTCTCCGGTCGGTTGCAGAGGCAGGCCTTCATAGGGAGGGGGCTTCCAGACTTCCGCTGTCCTAAATGGAACCCTTCTCTTTGTAGGCTCCAAGCGCGGGGCTCTCCTTTCAGCTATTTGTAGTAGGGTCGTGTTGGATGAAGCTTGAGTGTTCGGAATATTTCTATCCTTCGTTTGACGAGTCGTTTCGTAGGTTTCAATCCATCTACGTCTTTAAGCACTTGGTGAATGGTGGTGAATCCTGATGCAGTGGTGAAGCTAGACCGGGTCGTCGATACTGAGCCACCCCAGCGCTTGTCGGCCTTTCGAAACCGATCGCGTCGTTTTTTGCCGGCGGCGAAATGAACTACAAAGTTTAACGCTGTGCAAGTCCTCCGCCTGTGACGAGCTGTGTGATGTGCCTACCTAGCAGGAAACAGCACACCTGAGGAGACACCAATATTTTGGTGTTACCCAGCTCTTTATCATGATGACTTATGACTTATTCTTTATCCTTGAAGGACTCAATCCTTTAGCGCCGACTGGTCCTTTCTCTGTGTGAGAAATATGCGTGTTCATAGGCGTAGGAACCGGGGGCCCAGGGGGCCACTGCCCCCCCCCCCACTTTTCTGTGGTGGGCCCGCCGCAACGGGAGATAAAATATTAGCAACTTTAATATCACATACAACTAAATTGCATATTTTCTATCTTATAGGGTTTTCACCCTCCTAGTAATGTCTTCATAAAGATCCTCAAATTCTGATCGAGCTCCCGATTTGTACGAAATCATAAAGACATCATTCCCTGCAATCATGTGTTGCAATGAAAGCTGGGACGCCCGAAGAGGCTACTTGGCCTAGGCTCATTTCTAGCGGGTGCCGACAGTGAAGTGGCTCTTCAGCTCTGGGGCACGCCCCGGTGAGCTCTTCTATGGAGGATGCTCGGCCGACTGTGACGGGCGAGTGGCGGGTGGCTGCCACCTTCGGGCCCTCCCTCCGGAAGCTCCCCATCCCTTAGCCAGCTCTTGAGTGTCACCTCTCCCCTCGATCGAGCAACTACGTGTGCTAATGCTTTCGTAATGACAAATTGGAGGAATCCGTGAACAGAGGGGTCACGAATACTTGACCTCGAATCTTAGCATTAAAGTGGTCCTCACTGTACCGCCGAGGGATTTGCCTCTTAAAAGTGTTAGAGGTTTTTTAGCGTATCTCTTATTTACTCTTTTTTGGCTGGATTGGGGGTCTAACGACGTATTAGCTGTCAAGTTTATACAGTTGCTTTGGTTTATTCCCCGAAATCTCTACCAGACGAATAATCATAGCAGTTGAAGTATTGTCCAAAACTCCATTGAAGCTCTTTCATACGGAGTTTCTTCAGCTTCAACTTGGTCTCTCGGCCGTTGCTTAGTCGAGCAACTACAAGAAACATTCAACAAGTCCGTTTTTCAGCAATGAAATGAGGTTAAGATGCTCAAAAAAGGTATCACATGGTTAAGTGAAATCATTTATCGGCATGTATTCCGTTTTAGCTCGCACGCAAAAACGATGTCAACTCGTCCAAATTCAGTGGAGGTCTGTACAGGTAGGAGCGCAGAACGTAACTTATAGGACGGAATCGGTGACATGTCAAGGTTTCCTTCGGAGCAGAATTGCACAGGTGTTTTTTCTGAAGTTAAAAAGAGTGGTTAAAGAAACTTTTTTATTCAAACTACAAGTAAAATACTGAGTCATGTATTCTTGACAAAAAAACTTCAAAACTATTTCATTAAGTTCAGAGAAATAAAATACTATTTTTTATGCTTGGGAGTCATTTCTATGCCTCCGTATGCCACTAAATTCACTGGACAGGGCTACATGGCGTGTTCAGGGAACTTGCCGTGAAGGATTGAAAAGGTCACTTCCTGTGATTGGCCTGAGGATATTCCCATCTGCCGTTAGGGGCCCTTCGTTCCAGCCACGTCGTCGTATGGAGCCTCTTTGACCTGTTTAGGAACATTTTGTGCCGTCCAATGAGCCTCTCCGTACCGGCCAAGGGAGTTTCAATGTCAAATATGCAGTCTTATGCAAGAAACCGTTGGAAACGAATTAATTATTCATCCGAATCATAAAGATATCTCAGGTTTCCGGCTTTGAGGCAACCTTCTGGGTCTAGCGGGCCTCCTAAGCTTCGATGGAGGCCAGGCCCCCATACGTTGATAGCCATACGGACTATGCGCCAAAGGACCTCCATGGTGACCCCTGACCTTAACACCGGGGGGTGCCCGCCCCCACTGGGTTTTCGGAGATAGTAGAAAAACAGCGGCGCGTAGCCCCGTACCAACCTTTCCCTCATCATTTTTACAACTTCGTGAAAATTTTAAGGTTAGGTCATCTCAGGTCAGGTCACCAGCACAGGTCAAGTGACCCGACCTCAAAAAGTTTAAGATAGCATAAGTCGGAGCAGGGGAACTTATCCGATGAAACTCATATCACATAATGGCCCCACCGAGTTCCAAAATATGTTCCGGTATTTTGATATCGATGACCTAAGGTCAGGTACGAGGCATGACCTCTCCATTGGAAATACATGGGAAAAATTGTTTTACTGAATAACTCAGTAACGGATGGTGATAGAGCATTTATTTTAGCTGCGGTAGACTCGCCTGGGCTTTGCAGTTCAATGATATGCATGTTATATAATTACTATGACCTGACCTCAGGTCAGGGCAAATCCTTGATTTGACCGGCAGGGTCAAATTTTATATTATTCGATTCGGCTTGCTGAGAGGATTCATATAGTTCCAGTCGTTTTCTCTATCTTTACTTGTTCAGATGTAATGGCCGAAAAACTTAATTTACATGTTATCCCTATTACAGCATGTTTTGACCTCTCGTGACCTTAAATAGGACCTAAAAAAATGTGCAAATGTTTTCGTGGAGAAGTGGATGGGCAGCCCAACGCCGTTTACCGTTTTCGCTACCTACCGTGGTTCTCGAGATCTAGGGGGGCGGTACCCGCCCCGTCAAAGCAGTGGCTCAGACCCCCGTCAATGCGCGTGTTAATAATATGGTACAGTCTAATGCACACGAATATGTGTCTCACAGAGCAGTAGAAGCATCAGACAGCTTATTGGAACATGAGATTATAAATCAGCAGGCTCTAATCTTGAATGGAGAGGGATACCGTCCGGTCTCTTTCCCACATACCCCTAGCACTCCAGTCAAAGACGCCCGCCACTGAGCAATCCGGTGGAGTGAAAAAACATATTCAATGGATAACTTATCTAAAGGGAGTGTTCCACATTTATATTTGCTTTTGGACTGAAATATCAGTTTTGAAAAGCGCGTTGAGAAGTTAGTTCTGGCATATTTTATTTCACTCCAAGCACCCTGGATTAAATTTCCACACCATTTTAAGTTCAACACGAAGGCACCTGTTGCACTTCTTTCAAATCTTGAAGGAATCCTTCCCATATGGTTGTAGTGATTGCAGCAATTTGATTGGTCTAAATATTAAGACCCTCTGTGCATTAACTGAAGGCACTCGGGCATTTCAGGAAATGGGGCTTGAGCACTCTTATTCCCCTGTATCTGACACTGCATCGATTGTACGATCATTGCGAATACAATGCCCTTAGTGTGTTCCATTCGGATACTCCATGAGTGAATATATGTTTTGGCTCAGATCAGCATTTGTATTTTACAAACTATGAAACCTATTTTTGATAACGCCAGAAATTTTAAGAAAAAGGTAATACTTTGTTTCCAACGGAGAGAGCCAGTTCAAACAGTGAGGTTTCCTGACGTTCGAAATTATGCTAGTACTTTATGGAACTTTAATAAATTCGAACACTCCCTTTAACACTTTGTTGGCGGACTGAAATTAACCAAGTTTCCTTACAAACAACCAAACCCGTCAACGCACCAAGGCACGCCGTGCCATCTTGCGAGATTTACTGCAACAAGATAGTCTCACATTGTCTGTACTTGTCACGGCCGTGGAACGAGATTATAGTTCGAGGAAAGTTGCGCCGTCTTTGTTCAAGATTAAGACCCGAGGGCTTTGTCACTGCGCGTACTGCTGCGCCGCAGTGGAGCCCGTCCCTCTCAGGGATACGGCAGCTACAGATCAGATGAGTGAGGACGTCTTTGTTGCAGCAAGTGTTCCACTTTAGCAGTAGCATGATACCCCGTGCGAGTCATGAACTGCAGGTGACCGTTTCTGGAGTCTTATAATAAACGAAATAAATGGTGCGAAATTCAAGTTTTACAGAGAAATTGGTTCACTTTCGAGCTGTGTTAGCTTTTTTCTGCGCGTTAAAGATTTATATTGGATATTTTTTCTCTCTGATAATCACCTCAAGAAGTTTCCCACAGAGTTTCTTCCAGTCTTCGTGACCTTTTAGTCAGATAACTACTCTCCCCGATGTGCAAACGTCAAACAATATTTATTTTGCCCCAAGGGAGATCAGTTTTCCTCCCAGATAGAGAAATTTCTCAGGATAAAAATTACTTTGAACTAAGGCATTTGAATGAAAACAATTCTTCATCGTCAGGCCACACAGAATAAGTAGAAAAGTAGGTACCATATTAATATTTCATACTATATTGAAGATATTTTTAAACACCGCAGGGGTATGAGTCTAAGTTTTGAAAGGTTTCAATCATCTGGTTCCCGAGATTTAACCCATCTATGACACCCCCTCCCCCAGTGGGAAAAATTGATTCGCCTATGAGACAAACACCTGTTACCACAGCAATCTTAAAATCTGTGATGTTGTGCAAAAAATAGCACAACCGCATGTACATAATTGGAAAAGCACCCTTAGTCTCCGGAACGTGTAGAGCAGTAAAAACAAAACCAGCGACCTGAGAGCCTCCATCTGTTCCAGACCTCCAACAATTTGGCACTGACTAAGACATGGCTCTACAGAACTGTGGAAACATCAGAGATGGAATCAGCGATACCGACACGCAACAGGTATCGCTGAGACCGAGTCAATGGCATTGGTGTCAATCGTCTTGCACATCTCATAGACAATGTCCCAAGATACGAAAGGCCCAGAGACCTGGAGCCAGACCATGCCGAAATGCTTGCTGCAGTTCTTCAACTTGTAGATAACTAGAACTGGGTTGGAATGACCTTGGAATACTTCTAAGTAAAAACCATCCCACAGTTTCTGAGTAATCTGTTTGCTGCTGCTCCCGATAATGCTAGTGCACTTGAACGATGTCAACATTGTGCAGAATGACCGGCACCGAGCCTGCGAAGGCCATTCTCACCGTGGGCGACTTCAATGTTCCCGACGTTAGATAGGAGCTAACGGGGTCAGGTCACCCAAAACCAATCATGTTCAGTTCAGTTCAGTTCAGTATATTAAGAAACAATCCACACGAGGCAAAAACAATGGGGTGGCTTTTCGTGTTTCCACGTAATTCATTAAAAAAGGCAACACTTAAGATAAGATAAAAACTTGGGATAAAAGACAGATAAAACTATGCATACAGAGTAAAATCACACATAAAATCATACATAAAACAAATACGATCACTGCAATCAAATACGACAAATCAGATAAACAAATATGATCACTGCGTGTTGTGTCCATCTTAACGTTCGGTTGAGTTTATGGACGCATTTTAACTGACGAACTTCAGCCAACATATCCACCAACCAACACGCGAATAAAACTTCCTGAATCTGGTCCTTTCCACAGATCATTGTATGGATGCTACTTGTCTGGGACAGTGTTTTCCATCCGACCACTTGAGTAGTTTGAAAAACATCGTCAGGAAGAACTTTGAAGATTCTTCACTGAAACCTTTCGTAAATGGTTCTCAAAAAGTTTCTGAGAGTGTCCCGGAGAATACTGCAGCTGTGTCGCCGTGCCGGTGGACGCATTAAGCCACCGCCAGCGGCTCGGCTGGCGATGATAGTTTCTTGTTGAGAGGACGTCTGCTAGATGAGCCAGAGCTGGGAGCGCAGCAAATCAATGTTGGACAATGGGGGCCGGAGTCGGCGGCCAGGCGGACCGATTGTCCCCCGTTCTGGTCCACCTAACCGCCACCGGTCACTCTGATTGGATACCGTGTCGAGCCAACGTGAGAAATGAATATAGCCCCAGGCACGTCCAACACAGGGATTAGGGCAGAGTAGTAGAATAGTAGTAGAATACAATTCTATGGCCGGCTAATTTTGACCAAAAAAATGCAACGAAATATAAAATGGATTGGCGCAAAAGTTCAAAACTTACAACACAGTGCATTTTAAGACATATTCAGTAGATATATTAAAAACTCAGTGAATAAAAACATAAGCGAACAAACATAAGATAATAATTTCCGCCGCCACGGTCACGTTTAGAGTCTTGGCAGACAATACAAGGTCAAAGGTGTGTCAGATACCTCAGGGGATATGGGTCTGCTCGTGAAGCTACCCAGAAAATTGGTATAAAAGTTAGCCTATAAAAGGAAGCTAGGTATCGTATCATTTATGTACATACATACCCGCGATAATAAACTTGGCACATGCCGACATCCAAGCACGTATCACCAATTGGGCGAAATACGCCCCCCCCCAGCAGGCCGCGTCATGCCAGGGTCGCCAGAGGGGCGCGTGTTAACTATGACGTCATAGCATGGTATATGTTATGCTGGGTAACGCCAATTGACCGGAAGCACAGGGGCCAATGAACTTGAAAATGTTGATATGGTCTTGACCCAAGATCGTTGGCATTGACCTCCACATTCATGGGAGATAACCTTGACACGTCATCTCGTCTATATGGTGTTTTGACGTCACTGCTGGGTCTCCACTGTAGACGAATTGGTGCGACCGCTGGATGGTGGCGATCGCAAAATACACATCTGGCCTTGAAAGACTATAAATAAAATCTTACACTTTTTATTTTTTACCGATCAACGTTAATTTGTCTCAAAGGTGGCCAAGTAGCGTTTTTTTAATACGAGTGGTCACAATCTGTCAAAAGTCCCACATAAGCCCTCATCAAAACTTTGACCTCGGTCTTGGAGTGTAGCCTAAAATACCAGAGTTTTGAGAATAAAAAGTAGGTGAATATGTACCTACAGAAGTATAGCCATTTTCCGGCCCTCTCCATTTCCCCCTGCATTTCCACTGGAGAGGTCATGCCCCGCACCAAATTCTAGGCCATGTATATTAAAATGTCTTTACCGCATCTCGTGATACCCGATAGCCTTAATGAGCTTTTTAATAGCACATCAATATCTTCAAAATACTCTTGCTTCTGTCACTTGGAACATTTTTTAGATAAGGTCAAACAGGGCATCTCTCATTGCTAAGGCATTAGAGCTACACGTATTATTCCTTTGCAAGGCAGATTTGACCTGGCCTGGTGACGTAAAAAAAGACCTGAAACTTTCAGAAAAAATTGCAAAACATATCGAGAAATAGGCATGTACATAAAATACGTTGGCCCTGTACGCTTCCATTTACCGGCCATCTTCCAAAAAGCCTTAAGGGAGTACCTGCCCCCTCCCCACCGATGTGCGTTTTACGGCGTGGGCGCACCTCTCAATTCTAGAAACGGCGGCCCGATTTTCTCCCTCACGATCCACATGATGGACTGGATGGGAACCTCTGTCCCTTGGCAGATATATTGGCCAAATCAAACGCTTATGAAAATAAGTGAGCCATCTTTTCTCGCGTTCTGCGAAATCATTAGCTTTCTATAAATCTCACTACACTTGATTTTAGTGCGAGCCGCAAATTAAGAGATACAGGTTCCACACAGGTAGCCCCATTCCGGGATGGAAACTTCCAACCGATCGAAACATAAGCCTGATTTACGCGGTACCGCGGCACCATCGGCGGCCCGCTGCTCTCTAACAATGAAAAATGGGTTTAATAAAGCTGCAGAGACTCGATAGGATGGGACCAACAGACAGTCCGGTGGGTGGGGGGGGGTGAGACCATCCGAGAGCCCGCGCGCAGGGCCAGTTGAGAGTGGCGGCGTGCACTGGAACTTAGCCGATAAGCAGAGCACGTGACTGCGTGAGACGTGATTCTGCCGGAGTCTGAGTCAGCAGAGGCGTGCTCAGACATTTTCCGACGAGGGTGAGTCCCCTCAGAGTGGCGTTGGCAGTAGATGAGGCTGTTTTGTGACGGGAATGACACGCCCTGACAAGGGGACGGAGAAACGGGCAGAAGGTAGTGGGTTGACGGGGCTCTGTACCGTCCAGTAAGAGTCAGAGTCAGAGTCAGTTTATTCGGTAACATCCTCAAGATAGCGAGGTTTTTCATGCTCCCACGTCAATGCATTGTGGAAATAAAAAGTAAGAGAGAGGTGAATAAAAGTAAAAACATACATACACATCATCACACACGTAGCCCCTCAACCGTCACCATGTAAAGCTTCTAGCAAAGCACGTTTAAACAGGCTCTTCGCTCCCAAATCGCGAATTTCGGTGGGCAGTGATTGTGCTTCGCAGCAACAACGTACGCAAGTCTGCGCTTTCCACATTAGTTCTAACTCGGGGTATCTGAAGCTGTCCTATCTGTCTGGTATGATGAGAATGGTGAACGAACTGAAACATCGTGCTCAAGTCGGTTGGTTGACATGTAAGAAGCACATTCTTAGCTAAACATAGTTGATGATATGAGGTCAGTGAAGATGCAGATAAAAACCCTAAGCGCTGAACATCTTGTGATATGTGGTCTGACCTTCTCTTGCCGGTAATGATCCTGGCACAAAAATTGATGAGCTTCTGTACACGATGGAGTTGCGTTGTGCAGCACGTGCCGTAAATGGAAATGCAGTAACGAATCGAAGATATGACTAACGCGTTGATGACTGGTTTTAGAACAGATCGAGGTAAAACATGACTAGCATTTCTCAGTCCTATCAACATGCCTGTGCACTTAGCAGCTAAGTTGTCAATGTGTGTTTGGTATGTCAATGATCTGTCCATGTAGAGTCCTAGGTTTTTCACTGCCCTACTCTCGGTCACGACAACATTGCCAACGCGAATGCTAACTTTGGCAGATTTTTAGCATTGCCTGCGTGCCGAAAACAATGAGTTGACTTTTGGAGGCATTTAATTTCAGCGAGTTGTGTGCAAACCAATCGAGCAATACAGAAACTTCATCTTCTAGGTCAGCAATCATTCGAAAAATGGCCTGTTTCTTGCCCGAGATGAGTATCTGGGTGTCGTCAGCGAACTGAACAATTTTGGCCTTTTTGGTATACAGACTCAGTTCGTTAGTGAAGACCGAAAAGAGCAAACAAGAGAGAGATCCACCTTGATATACGCCCATCGTGTTTGGAAGAGATTTTGACCAGATTTTGACCCCCTCTTTAGTTGTAATTTTGACCTGCTGCTGGTGCTGTCTCAAGTAGTCTGAAAACCAATGATTTTCCACTCCGTAGGCATGTAATTTCTCGAGTAATTTAGTATGGTTGATCACATCGAAGCATTTTGAGAGATCGCAAAGTAGAAGAAGTGAAATGTTTCCATTATCCATGGCCTGGTAGATCTCATCGGTTATGAGAGTGAGGGCTGTTTCAGTTGAATGGTTGTGTCTGTATCCGTGTTGGGCATTTGAGTACAGTTTGTGCTCATTCAGATACGAATTCAATTGAGTGTGGACTAGTCTTTCAGTAATTTTCATGATCGCAGGCAAAGTTGTTACAGGTCTCCAGTTCGATGGCTCAGATAAAGTACCTCCCTTTGGGAGCGGAACCACAATACCATGCTTCCACTGTTGTGGTACAACGCCGGTGATTAAACTAGAATTGATAATGTCGAGTAAAACGTGGTGTATGCCATAAAAGAACTTTTAAACAATGAAACGCTAAAACCAGTACTGTCAACAGATGAAGATGGTTTCATGGATCCCACAGTGATACACAAGTCATCCGGTGTCACCGGCCTCACTCTCAAGCCACAGGAGGGGACGCGTGGCAGCCGGGTGGTTGGCGCGGCTACTGGTGGTGTCACACTAGCAGCGGTTCTGGGCCCGACATTCACAAAGTACTCATTAATAGCATCAGGTGTAACACTAGGCACACTACTAGTTGTTTTCCGACTGCCAATTATTGGTCGCAATACGTGAAACATTTTGCTGGGGCCAGCTTCCACGAGCTGACGTTGCAGGTGTTCACGCGTGTCCCTCCGTATTGCTGTACGGCACCGCCTGTTTACATCTTTGTAGTCCGCCCGCCCGCCCCCGATCCCGCGCAGCGGGCGCGGCGCTGGGCCAGCAGGTGCTGGGTCGGGCCGGTCACGTGGGGTGCAGAGGGCGGGGCGAGCCGCCTCCGTCGCACAGGTGCTACAGCGTCAAGTAGTGATGTAAAAATCCGGCGGAACTCGTCCCACTTGGCGGCAGGTCCAGGTGCTCGGTAGACTGAGTCCCAGTTTGTAGCCGCCAACGTCAGGTTGAAAGCAGCCTTGTCTATCCGGTTAAGGCGTCGTGTCTCGATCATTGGTTGTTGTGATTGTATTTTCGAGCCGTACTGCATTAACACACGGGTAAAATCGTGTGGCCCTCCGTAGTGGCATCTGCTGACACCACTCTTCAGTATCCACTCTGGTCGGTTCGTCAAAATCACGTCGATGAGTGTGCTTGCCGGTCTGTAGGTCGGGATGGTTCGATTACACGCGTGTAGCCCATATGTGAGTATTATCTGACGCAGTTTGGAGGTAGCACTGTTTGCGTTATCGTCATCTTTGAGGAGACATGCATTCAGGTCACCAGAGATAATCAAGGCACATTATTGATAGACACCAGTAAGGAGCTGTTAAAATATGACGTCAAAAGACTGCCCCTGCTCACCAAAACTTTCCTATATCTCAAAAACAAACGTAAAAGACGCTGAAGGTGCAACAAACAAAATGTAAAAAGAGTCACAATCAAACATACACGTAATGTAAACATGATATAATAATATGTATTTATGTTATCATGTTTGATTGGAAGCCGCATTCCATTCCATTATCTGTAGCTGTGGAAGCGAAGTGCAAAGTGGAAGCGAAAACTTGGCACTCATCCCTTGCTATCTTATCGCTCTACATATAGCCATCAGCTGACAAAATTGACACGCTAAAGACGAATTCAGGTAAGAACAGCGTGTTTTAATGCTGTTACGCTGATTTTTATTTCACCCCCTCCTCCCCGTCGAGAATCGTCAGAAAAAAAACAAAATTGTGTTTAGCAGTGCCAAAAATGACGTCATAAATATAGAAATGCCATTGAAAACCACAAAAATATGGTGCGTTCTGACTGCAGTTCTGCAGCATTTCGTTCGAACTTAGACGGCACCTACAGACTCTATTTATCATAGGCGGATCCAGGGGGCAACGGGGGCACGTGCCCCCCCCGATCGACCCTCGGCGCCTCCCTGAAAGGTCGATGGCGCCCCCCTGAAATGTCGCTTCCCACCCCCCCCGGATACGAAAGTCGGCGCCTACCGATTGGCGGCCACCTGATAGGCTTTGCCGATCATAAGTGGTGCCCCCTGGTCCGGATGGCGCCCCCGGGAAGGTGCCCCCTCCGATGGGCAATCCTGGATCCGCCTATGCTATTTATGCAACAATCCAGGGTCGTATAACAATCACAGATAGCGCTGACGTAATCAACAAACACCTTGCGGTGGGTACTGTATCTGTAATTGGTAAAGGTCTGGCTTTTTTAGACCTTCATTATTTTTTTCCAAGTTGTTGCAAGCCCGGTTTTTTTAATTCGAAGCCTAAATTAAGTCATCAATGGACATATTGGCGGATCCAGGAGCAGCCTTTGGGGGGGCCTAAACCAACGTTTTGAGGGGGGCGTAAGTGAGAAAAATCGCAAAAACATAGTAGTTTTCAGAAAAACAGCTAGAATTTGGTCCTTTTGGGAAAAAAGATACAATTATAGGTTTTTGCAGGTAGCTAAGGCCCCTTTGCCCCCCCTTGGGTCCGCCAGTGAATGGACATTTCAGGGAGGCCCCGACTCCACCATCCCAACGAGTAACTTACGCAATGAAGGGTTAATTTAGAAGCCAAATTTTAAGGTCTCACAAAGCTCAGAGATGGCCGTCGGCTCAAGTCACTCTCCCACCAGTTAGTTGCCAGCCGATCTATGTCGGGTAAATATTGAACGCCGAAATGAGCGCCAGGGGAACCGAATCGCTCTATCTGAACGTTCTACCATCGCTCTACCAACGCTCTACCAACTGAGCTACCGGGGCGGCCAATGAGTGCACCATATCCGTTTATCGCTGCTTATATAAACATATATATATATATATATATATATATATATATATATATATATATATATATATATATATATATATATATATATTTGAACTACAGAAGCTATTCGTTTGACACAAAAATACAAAATACGTCTCTTGCGGATCCTCCAGAGTAAAATTCACGTCTAATGAGCGGGAGGGGGTAACCGTTCTCTCCTTAGGAAAATATATAGCGCGAGTCTTATCGACTAAAGTGAAGACTTTCAAGTTCTAGGAGCTCGGAATTTTCACTTTAGATTCTAAGAACTACCTTACTGCATCAATCAGGCGGGAAATTCTAGAGTGAGGAGTTGTAAAACCACCATGAAATTGCGAAGTTAATAAACCGGAATAAGTGCTAAAATTTAAACACCCGAATAGCTGATGCTTCGGCCAGATTCGTCAGCATATGCATATAGGAATTCGGATTGCCTGATTTGTGCAATCACTTCAGTAGCCTTCTGCTACCTATGTCTGCCACCCTGTGGAATACGATACTCCACACGATGGTAGCTGGGTACGATGTCGCCCCCACTCCAGCATCCTCCCTACATCCCTCCCCCTCCTCCCCGTGCCCTGGGCCGGGAGGGGGCGTCGCTGACGATGGGCGACAGGCCGGAAGCCACGACTCCGGCTTCATTAGTTTCGGCGTCGGCCGCGATTTTTGCGTCGATTGGTTCTGTCCTACACGTCAGCAGCAGGGCGTGACTGATTAAGCGGTATCGCTGGGGCGCGTCCAACGCCAGCAGGAACGAGATGTCTGCCCCAGACACAGATGCATTGGTGTATACAAGCCAACCCCGATGTGGGTTTGACCCCATTCCTTGCTAGGGTGGAAATACATGAATGGTAAGCATGCAGAACATTCGAAATGAGAGATGGACCCCTGATGAATATAGAGGCTTCAAAACCTGACACAGAAATGCTGCGAATGCAGAGGAGAGGGACCATCTCCTGTAGCTGGTGGCCCGCTTTTTCAGCGCGTAAAGTTGGTTCAGAGCAAGCGACTGCCAGCTCATCAAAATGAAAAATGGCGGTCGGCAGAACGCGCAAAGTTGAGCGTATAGAGCTGATTGGTTGGTTAGCGAGCTCGTCAAACTACTGGCCACGCAGCGCGCCTGAATTATCAAGCATTCACGAAGCTCTCGACAGCTCTGAATTTTAGAAACTGGTGAGCACCTCTGGGGGGAAGTAATTTTCGTTTTAACACACCTGTGGAAGTTTCTGTTCGTCAAAAGCGAAGAAAACAAAGGGATGTTTCTCACAATTCGACAAGGCTGTTTTGCTCTCAACATTATTTGATAAATTGGGCAAGATAGCCGAAACTGGAGTGAGTGCTTCCATTTAGTGTTTACACGCAAAAGGTGGTGAGATGTGTAGAGCTGTTGCAAATATGGCAGTGACACTTGTTCATTAGCCACATGACACGGTCAAGTCGGCCAGCTGCAGACCGCCAATAATTTAAAAATGTGAGCCAGAAAACGTCAGTCTGACCCTTCTCATCGTTTCATGAGAGAGCAAAAGAAGTTTCACCAAGTTTCACTGAGCTTTCTGGAGTTATGTTTAAAAGATGTGTTCGATGCTACGGCGAGCTTTATGATACGAGAGGAGACCAAATGATACGAGACTATGACTCTTTTGTTCCCAGCTTCCTACGGCTAAGGTGGTCAGCCATCAATCGATCAGAAAAATAAGCATAGGTATATCTACCCCCAAAAGATGTGAGCTCAGCATTTTTCACATTCAATACACATCCTTTGCAGACACTGATCTGCCATATTGTCTCGCAGGTCCTAATGAGCAAGCCCCGTCAACATTAACACTGTGGAACTTTGATCGCAGTGCAGACCAACTAAGCTTATAACTTCACAATGTTTCTCAGCAAGTTTTTAATGAGCAACGAAGCACGAACCGGGTGTACAAACTTTATGACGCTGCCGAAGGAGCAGGAGATTTCCCGGCATTATTCAAAACTTGTATATGACACTTGGTGTTCGAGAGTTTAATTGAATCCTTTGAAAGTGGGTGAAGGAATCACGATTCCGGAAAACACTTATTTCAGACAAACTTGAAACACGAAAATTTCGTGTAGGCATGGGTACGTACGTACTAGCTGTCGAACATCTTAGTGATACACTCGGGTACTGGATTTCGATAATGCACCGAATAAGTAAAACGACTATCACTGAGATTATTCCGTCCCCAAAAACTCCAAGTACTTCATGGTTCTTCAAGGTGGCATCTTCTTTTGTGAACAGATATTCAGAGACTCTGATAGCAAATGTCATACTAAAAGGTCAACTAAACGTTTAAAGAAAGCACGAGACAAACAACCTGGGACCGTACTGTGCGAGAAAGACGAGGATACCGTCCATATAACTTTTCCTAGAACCAAGCCATACAGGGGGGGCGCGGCTCGCAACTGAAATAAAAGGATCGAATTAGACATATTTCTGGTCTGGATTTATTGCCAACCCAGAACAGCGCGGCTTCAGCCGTCGGTTCACTGTGCGTCCTTTACGATACATTCCAGCGGTCGGTCGTCATCATCAGCTCCCTGGCGCTCCGCTTTATAGTTTCTCCGAGACTTCAACGGCGCCGGCACCAGCCACCGCGTAAATGGCTTCTTTAATCGGACCATCATCGGCAGGATCAGCCAGGGCCGGTTTTGCCCCACACCCCGGCCGCTACCATCGTCAGTCTTTCAAGCTGCTGATTGCATGAGGGAGGCTGCGGCGGCCCGCCACGCCGAAATGTTCACAGATTGGGCCGCTATTTCTGTTCTGCGGGGCGCACATCTGCTGCGGTGGGTGCCGGCACCGTGTGCAAAGGCAGAGCCGCCAAAGCAGAGCGCGCAGAGAGCCGATCGGTCAGGGAGGAAGGGGTGATGGGTGAACTACCAGTACACAGCACCGATTCGAACCATTAGGTGAGAGGTGGTGGGCATTCCAGGAGACATATGTGCTATAAGTTGCGCTCAACACATGCTTCGGTGGTTCATTTCATGGGCAAGTGTTAATATAAAGCTCCCAGATACAAACTCAAGGAGAACAAATTGCAAAAGAAGTCAATAGAATCTGAAACCAAGCATTGAATCTCTATATTGCTCAAAACGTTTTAAATGTTCGCCGAACGTTGTCGCCAAACATCAGTTTCTCGTTAATCTCCATAGATTAAAGCGCGCACTGCAACGCTATACTGCACTTCCGCGCCTCACAGGCTGCGAACTCCTAGCACCGACAGCAGCAAACAGGCAGGATACCAAGATAGGCCACAGCCCTCGGTATCTTCAATCGCACCTGCCGGAACACCAAACTTCGCTCTCCAACTTAAATTATGAAATTTTTCCCTACTAATGGAGCCGTCTCGAGTTTCTGAAATACCCAAACTTCATTATTAATGAGTCGCGTCCAATCATAAGATGGACTTTCTGGTGTCATCTGGACAAAACGCACTGAACTTCGACGAATATGGCCTCCATACGCAAGGGCGCAGTCTGGGGAACGGTCTTAACGGTCCATTAAAAATGACCAAAGCTGAATGAGCTATATACTGCGGTAAATTTTCGTCACCACTCCCTAAGACAAATTTTAGTCATGGATAAAGAGGCTGTAATACTCAGCTATGGATAAGAAGAAAGCAGAGAAAACCTCTATTTCATCACCATTTCGCAAATTCAACAAAAATTAGCCACGCATGCGGCATCGCAAATGCAGAAATACCGTCCAGGACACTTAAACGCCATAGAGTCCACTTGAATTATCTTATATCAATACCAGAGCTCCAGATTCCAATGCCCCAAACCAAGATTTCAATGTCAGGAGCCAAGGCTACAATACCAGAAGCCGAGATTCCAATGCCAGGAGCTCAGGTTTCAATGTCAGAAACCAAGATTCCGATTCCAGAAGGTAAGCTTCCAATGCTAGAAGCCAGGATTCCAAAGCTAGAAACCAGGATTCCAATGCCAGGAGCCCAGGTTCCAATTCCAAAAGCCAAGATTGCAATGCCGGAAGCCAGCATTCCAATGCCAGGAGCTCAGGTTCCAATTAAAAATGTCAATATTCGAATGCCGGAAGCCCCAGTTCCATTGCCAGAAGTCAAAGGTTCCAATGCCAGATTCAAATATTCCAATACCAGAAGTCAAAATTCCAATGCTAGGAACCAGGATTCCAAATCCAGAATCCAAAATTCAGATGCCAGAAGTCATTATTCAAACGCCAGAAGCCAATATTTCAACGCCAGAAGCCAGTATTCCAACGCCAGAAGCCAATATTTCAACGCCAGAAGTCAGTATTCCAATGCCAGAAGCCAATATTTCAACGCCAGAAGCCAGTATTACAACGTCAGAAGCCAATATTCCAACGCCAGAAGCCCGTATTCCGAGGCTACAAGCCGATTTTTCAACGCCAGAAGTCAGTATTCCAATGCCAGAAGCCAATATTTCAACGCCAGAAGCCTTCTACCCTTCTAGCCCCCCAGCCCTCAACCCTTCTAGCCGGATTTCGGGTCCATGGTTTTGAGATACCAAATTGCATTGGATATTGAATAAAACAGATAGTTTCTATTTGGACTCTATTTTTCTGATGAGTTTTCGAGTTTTGATGGTATTGAAGTATAATATTGATCCAAATGGCATGTATAATAGTTAACTCGAGCATAATATTTCACGATTCACATAGCAGGTTCACACATAAGACGCTTTAAAAATGTTTGAATAATCGTCAAGGAGTTTTATCCTGATATGAACAGTCACCTGCGAGAATGCTTTGTGAATGGTGAAGTATTATACTTTAATTAACTATTATATATGCCATTTGAAGAAATATTATACCGTCATACCCTCGAAACTCGAAAACTTATCAGCACAATCGCTTTTAAATCCAAAAACTATATGCAGCTAAGCAAGTATATAATATAATATATATATATAATATATATATATAATATATATATATATATAATAATATAATATAATATATAAGAATATATATATATATATATATATATATATATATATATACTGGAAAGGACTTAAATGGCAGGTTAGTTACACAAGGCATTAACAACAGCAGGATGCTTTGCTAAGCCGTTGTCTTTACTCGGGCGCTGCCTTTGCCAGTGCGGGCCAGTGGTAGTCGGAATTAGCGTCGGACTATATTCGGACCGACCACCATAGTTTGGCAGCTGCACCGGTATCTCCACAGATCCCTTTACACTGTTCCACTCCGCCATCGTCCGCTGGATTATTGTAACGGCTAATTGGTGGGCTAGTCCCGCCCAGACCCAGCTCTGTTCCGCGGTGGCCCTCTCATTTCGAGCAGGAATCGCTGTTCCCCAGCCCAGAGCAGCAGCCAAGCCGAACACAATAGCAGCGCACCATTACATCTGACACACACAATGGCAGGTTGCATCCAGTCCGCGATGAGGAAGGATGGCCCTCAGCAATGATCCGGGAAGCCGAGTGCCGTCCAGGACGACAACGGCGACATCGTCACCGTGTAGGCCGCTTTGTCTATACACCGGCGTCCTCCTCGCCGATGCATCACGCACCTCTCACCGCCATCGAGCGCTGCCGATGACGGATGCTTTATTGTTGTAGCCCCGGCGCCGGCGCTCCGGTCGCGTGTCGGTGACGCGACGACGCCGCCCCGCCGTCGCCGCCAGGCCAGATGAACTGGGGTGCGATGGATCCCTCTCAGCTGTCGCAGTGGCCCTCCGTGGACCCCGCCGCCGCCGCGCCACGGCGCCAGAACGGATCCAACAAACGCCGCCAGTCAGTCACTTCCTGTGTTCGTGACGTCAGTGACTGATGACGTGACGCTGCGCAGAGTGGCCGGGTCCGTACGGCCCAGCCCGCTCAGCACTGATCCGCAGTCAACACGCGGTCGCCGGCCTCCGACACGGTGCCGGCTGCCTCTAACGGCGCCCGACGCCGCTGCTGCCTCATATTTGCATGATGACCTCGTCGACAGCGACTGCAGGAGCTGATGCTCGCCGGCAGCGGCGCGTGGGCGGCGTATTTTGCCAGGGCGCTGCGCCATAAATAGCGCGGTATCGCGCTGTGCGCCGCTGCTCGGCGCGGCGTGACTGCGGCAGTCTGTCACTGCCGCCGCGCGGGGACCACCCCCGAAGCCGACGCGAGCTGTCGACGGCGACGGACGGGGTGAGGCGCGCCAGGGCGGCTGCTGCTGATGAGGTGGACCGGCGGGTGAGAACGGGGAAGACCGATGATTGACCTCCAGCCAAGCAGGCAGAACTCATTCCAATGTGTTTTAAACAATTTTATATCCCGGCTGGGATTATGCCACCATCAGAGTTGAGAATAAGATGGGATTGTCACTTCCAGGGATACGGATACGCCCTGATCACTGCTACTAACTAATCAACCCTGATTAGTTTCTAGCAGTGCTGTTAACGCGATCGAAAAATAGGTGGTCTGCTGTCGCTATTCCGCCATGGATAAATTAGCGGTATGCGGTCGCGATTCCGTGATCGCGAAATATTTATTTAATTTTGAATCAATATTCCACGATCGGTAATCAACAGGGAAGTTTTTGCATCCAAGCAGTAAAGCATTAATCCAAACTAGTTAACCTGCCACTGACTGGGGGTCTAAGAAATATGGGGGGGACAGCGTCTGAGGCGGTGTGGAGGGGGAGGGGTTTGAATCCACCTCGACCTCTGCTTTTAGAGATTTTGCTTTTTCGAGCATAATTTCTGAGAAAATCATACCGGAATTGCTTTTCAGATACCACTGCCAAAAACCAAGACATTATGGCAATTGCAAGGAGGTAAATATCACCAGAGCGTAGACACAGGGGCGGGGAGGGGTGGCAATGCCGCCAATATTTAAGAGTCTTAATCAATAATTTGTTGGTGTTGAATGGAAAGAAATCACTTAAAACTGTACACTTACTCCCCTCGCCAATATTTTGGATATTCTTACGCCCAGGGGCGCAACTTTATGTTTTCGATTGGGGGGCACCCAGCTCGAAAGGGGGCCCGTACATGATGGGGGGGCCCGTACATGATGGGGGGCCCGTATTTTTTAATGAAAATGTGACCGAAAAAACGTATTTTCGACCGTTTGTTGTCGAAAACTGACTGCAAAGGTTAAATATCAATTTTTAGCGCGCTATTCGTCACTGTTCCTGATTTGCACTATTTAGCCCAAAAAGTAGTCAGAAGACCCAATCTTTTGAACGAGCTGCCAAACTATGTAAGGATATTGGACAAGTAGGTGTCTACTTACCGTCTTTGTCGTCCACGCGGATGCTCTCCTCCGGAGGTACAACGAGATCAGCCCCGGACGACGCAGGAGGGATGGATGCTGGAGGGTCTTTTAGCAAACGGGATCCGGCTGATGGCCTGGCCGAGGAAGGCAATGATCAGGAAAAGAAGGATTGGAATTACAACCTTACTTTACCGTTTTGCTGAAAACTATACACATTGCACTTTTCTGAGTTAGTTTTAAATTGGGGTTTTAATTTTTTTGCGGTCGATAAATGAACTTAGCTTGCAAAGTACCAAAAATAGTAGTGATGTTAACTACTTTAAGTGGACGCGTACGTTGCTAGAGATTAAATGCAAATATGATCGGGGTCATTTTATAACAGTTTGCAAAATTAGCAAGACGATTCTAGATTCATAGTTTACCAGAAAAATGAACAAAGTTTGGGTAGTTTTGCCAGAGCAGCCCCTCGGTATTGAATGTTCTTTGTTTTACGCTTTTGTGCACCCGACTTATGTTTATACTGTCCAACCATTTTAACATTCACACCTGGAACGAAATCGCATTATCGCGAATAATTTGATACAAATGGAAGGTAGAGATCAAAGTGCGAAATTCCTTTATCAGCGGGGAAATCGAACCTACTGATATTTATGTTACATGATCAAGACACCTTTTTCTGATCCATTCACCTTGCCAGTTCATGGCATTTTACAACACTGGGTACCGGTCAAGGGGTACTATGAATAGGTGGTATTGCCTATTTTCCTTTACAATCCTCATACAGGATCAGTACAAAAGGAATGGGGGCCTAACATTTCTCACGCCCCATCCATTTTTCCCCGAATGTTGCATGGGACCGGCCGCACGTTGCCCCGGGAAAACCACAGGGGGCCCGCAAGCATGGCAGGGGGCCGGTTTCGGTAAAAGGGAGCACGGATACACCACCTGGGGCACGAAACTGCTCACAAATAAGGAACTCCTGCAAATACGCGACTAACACAACAGCTTCAGTTTCTGCACGATATTCTTAGACCACAAGGAGCCCAGACAGACCACATAGGGCCTGAGCACACCAAAGGGGCCGGGCAGACCACAGGAACCCAGAAAACCATAGGACGCCGGTAAGCCCAAAAGGGGCCCGAGCAGACCATACACAGCCAGCAATTTCGCTGGACTCTGCCCGATATATGCTGGGCTTTGACTGGGCAGAGCCCGCGTACATGGGCTCAGCCCAGGTCCGGCTCCGCTCCGCCTGGGCAGAGCCCATGGTCAAGCAAGACCGGGCTCTACCGCTCGGGCAAGCTGTCATCCTCCGACCTAATGTCGGGCTCAGCCCGAGTCTATGTGGCTCAGCTATGAGTCTTAGGGCTCGGGCAGAGCCCGGCCCAGCCCGCTCTGGGCCCGGTCGGAATTGCTGGCTGGGCAGCGGGCCCGGGCAAACCACACGGGGCCTGGACAGATGAAAGGACCCGGGCAGACCACAGGGACCCGAGCTGTACACAGGGGCCGGGCTAACCACAGAGGGGCCCCAGTCTGGAAAGTATGGCAGCAGACCCGACGAGTCCGCACCAGCCTTGTAGATTTTTCGCACCACCAGCAGCCTAAAATTCACACCAAGCATTGGTGAGAAATTTCACTGACCCGGAAATTTCGATGTTTTTACCAGTTTCTCCCTTCTCAGACCTCTGTGGGTGTTTGATTTGAGCTCCCTCGCACCATTCAGCAAAAGTGGGCATTTGTTTGCTCCAAAAGTTCGAACCACCTGAAGGGTGTCCGCACCACGAGATCTCACCAAAAGTGCCATACTTTGCAGATTGGGAGGAGCCCGGGCAAACCACAGAGGGCCCGCGCAGACAAAAGGGGCCCCGAACGGACAAAATGGGTTCCGCAGAGGCCACACAGAGGCCCGGACAGACCAAAAGGGTTCCGGGAAAACCACAGGAGGCCCGGGCAGACCACAAGGGACTCGATCAGAACAAAATGGGCACTAGCAGAAAAGGGGTCCGTGCAGACCAAATGGGACCCGGCCAGTCTGCAAAGTATGGCAGCAGGCCAGACGAGTCGCACCAGCCATACAAAATTATGGCACCCCCAGCCTAAAAAGAATTCGCACCAATCTGCCATATACCAGGGAGAAAAACGCACACATTCCTACCCACACGATGCAATACTACCTCTCTTATTAGTTAGTTAAGGACTTTTTATAAGGCCCCCTCCTGTGTCTTCCTAAGTATTCAGTCATTATTTTTTTTTTAGTTTTCAGTGTCAACATCCTCGCACCAGTCTTGCAAATTCTCACCAGGCTGATAAAATTCGCACCACTCGCTCCTGTCTCCAAGGGCACTCGCACCGACGAGATCTCATCGAAAATGCCATACTTTGCACACTGGGGCCCGGGCAGACCACAGGGGCCCGAACAGGCCACAGGGGGCCCGATCAGACCAATAGGGGCCCGGGATACCACAGGGGCCCGCATGGCAAGCATGGCAGAGGCTGGTTGCAGTTACACGAACCGCATCCATGGCAGGCCCGTCTGCATCCACAGGGTATTAACTACTGGGAGTAGGAACCCGGCTGCAGCCACCAGGGGGCGAGGTAAATGGGGTGGCCACCAGGGGGGGGCGAATGGGTCTGCCACCCCTTAAACCCAAGAGCCTCTGAGGACGAAATGCCGCCCCCAAACCCTCCCCTCCCCAGGATGCGACGATTGGTCGCCCTTTGGGTGAAAATCGCACCCTTTGGGTGGCTAAGTGCCACCCTGTCCCCTGAGGCTTTGCCCCTCCCCTCCCTTACCCAAATTCTAGATACGTCACTGGCGGCCATAGGGGGCAAAGGATTCTCCAAGTCTTGGTATTTAGCCATCAGGGGAGCCGGACAGGGGATCATCACTCATTAGGGATTTAGCCCGACAGGAGCTAATAACAAACAATCACTTCACTTGCCATTCAACACTGTGCATCGGAGCACGATTTGGATTGACACAAAAAGCCCAAACGTAAAATCCAAATCAGAGCCTAACGAAACTTTTCCAGAGTAGACACAATCCTATTGAATCATAAGCATGCCAATTTTACAGTTAAAAGCAAACTTTGTGCAAATAATTCACCTCGGCGAATACGACAAGAGAGCCAGGAGCATGCCTTAGCTTCCTTCGCGCTGCGCTGACAAGCCCGGGAAATTGAGAGGCTACCATTCGCCGGCGGACGCACATTATTAGACCCAGATTTGACGACAAGATATGATACACTTTTTTGACAGACAAATTTAAGAGACTTAAATTTTTCTGTATTTAAAATTCCACTAGAACAAACAAAAATGGAAAACTTCATGCACATTTCTGACAAAAATGCCTAGAAGTATATCAATGAAGAAAAGTAGTGCCGGCGGAGAGATGCCAAAATAACAAACATGTCAATTTATTAAACCAGTACTTATCGGAAGGGGCCCGGCTGCGCACGGTGGGGGGGGGGTGGTGAACTACGGCGGGTCGTAAGCAAGGCAAGGAGCCTGGCTAGAGTCAGAGGAGGCCTGGGTAGCCCAGAGGGAGCCTGAAATTATAGCACGGGTTCCCGGATACAGCGAAGTGGGAGGAGTGGAATCAGGGGCGGATTCAGGCCGATGGTGGGGGAGGGGGCAACGGGGCCCCAAATCGTGAAAATCATATGGTTTTTGTTTGAAGAAAATCCGTAAAAATCGGTAAAATCGGGGAATTTGGGGAGGGCATCAAATCCCCCGATTTTACCTTTACCCCCTGGATCCGCTAGTGCTGTGATTCCTTGCAGACCACAGGGACACGGAAAAACCATAGGAGCCCGGGCAAATTGCAAGGGGCCGGGCAGACCGCAGGGGGCTGGGTAGACCACAGGGGCCCGAGCAGACCACAGAGGGCCCGGGCAGACTAAAAGGAGCCCAGACCGCCCACAAGGGGCGCAGGCAGACCACAGGGACCCGGGCGGACCACACAGGACCCAGGCACACTACAAAAAGCCCAGACCACCTACAAAGGCCCCGGGCAGACTAAACGGGGCCAAGGCAGAATACAAGGAGCCCGGTTGCAGTCACAGAGGAACCAAAAAGGTCCCGAGACTGCCAGAAAAAGGGCCCCGGATGCAGTCAAAATGGGCCCGAGAATATCGTTAGGGGCCCGTTTGCGGACACAGCGATTATGGGTGGCCCTAAAGGGGACCGCACCCAAGCAAGCATGCTAGGGAGCCCGACCGCAGCCACAGCAAGCCCATATAGACCACGGGGCCCCGCACTCATGGCAAGGGCCCGTCCGTGGCATTAGAGGACCCGCGCCTCCTGGACCACAGGGAGCCCGGTTGCAGTCACAGGTCCCGGTTGCAGTCACAGGGGGCCTGGGTGGATCACAGGCGCCTGGTTGCGGTGACAGGGGCTCGGGCGGATCACAGAGGGCCCGGTTGCAGTCACAGGAGCCCGGGTGGATAACAGGGGGCCGGGTGGATTCCAGGAGCCCGGTTGCAGTCACAGGTGGCCCGGTTGGACCACAGGGAATCCGTTTGCAGTCACAGGGGGCCCGGGTAGATCTCAGGGGGCCCGGTTGCAGTCAAAGAGGGCCCGTGTGGATCACAGGGGGCCCAGGATGGATCACAGGGGGCCAGGTGGATTACAGGGGGGCCGATTGCAGTCACAGGGGGCCCGGGTGGATCAAAGGGGGCCCGGTTGCAGTCACAGGGGGGCCCGGGTGGATCATAGTGGGCCCGGGTGGATCACAAAGGGCCCGGTTGCAGTCACAGGGGGCCCGGTTGCAGTCACGTAGTGCATGGTTGCAGTCACAGGGACCCCGAGTGGACCACAGATGGCCCGGTTGCAGTCCCAGGGGCCCGGGTGTATCACAGAGGGCCGGTTGCAGTCACAGGGGGCCGGGTGGATTACAGGGGGCCCGGTTGCAGTCACAGGGGGCCGGATGGCTCACAGAGGGCCCGGTTGCAGTCACAGGGGACCCGGGTGGATCACAGATGGCCCGGGTGGATCTTAACTGGCCTGGTTGTAATCACGGGGGGTCCGGTTGCAGTCACAGGGGGCCCGGGTGGATCACAGGGGGCCCGGTCGCAGTCACAGGGGGTCTGAGTGAATCGTAGGGGGCCCGGTTGCAGTCACAGGGGCCCCGGGTGGATCACAGGGGGCCCGGTCGCAGTCACAGGGGGTCTGAATCGTAGGGGGCCCGGTTGCAGTCACAGGGGCCCCGGGTGGATCACAGGGGGCCCGGTCGCAGTCACAGGGGGTCTGAATCGTAGGGGGCCCGGTTGCAGTCACAGGGGCCCCGGGTGGATCACAGGGGGCCCGGTCGCAGTCACAGGGGGTCTGAGTGAATCGTAGGGGGCCCGGTTGCAGTCACAGGGGCCCCGGGTGGATCACAGATGGCCCAGTTGCAGTCACAGGGGGCCCGGGTGGATGACAGGGGGCCTGGTTTCAGTCACAGGTGGCCCGGTTGAACCACGTTGGGAATCCGTTTGCAGTCACAGGGGGCCCAGGTGGATCTCAGGGGGCCCGGTTGCAGTCAAAGAGGGCCCATATGGATCACAGGGGGCCCAGGATGGATCACATTGGGCCCCGGCTGGATCACAGGGGGCCCCAGGTGGATTACAGGGGGCCGATTTCAGTCACAGGGGGCCCGGGTGGATCAAAGGGGGCCCAGTTGCAGTCACAGAGTGCCTGGTTGCAGTCACAGGGGCCCCGGGTGGATCACAGATGGCCCGGTTGTAGTCACAGGGGGCCCGGGTGAATCACAGGGGGCCCGGTTCCAGTCACAGGGGGCCCGGTTGGATCATAAGGGGGCCCGGTTGTAATTACAGGGGGCCCGGGTGGATCACATGGGGCCCGGTTGCAGTCACAGGGGGCCTGGGTGGATCATAGGGGGTCCGGTTGCAGTCACAGGGGCCCCGGGTGGATCACAGATAGACCAGTTGCAGTCACAGGGGCCCGGGTGGATGACAGGGGGCCCGGTTTCAGTCACAGGGGGCCCGGGTGGATCATAGATGGCCCGGTTGCAGTCACAGGGGGCCCGGATGGAGTCACAGGGGCCCGGGTGAATCATAGGGGGCCCGATTGTAATTACAGGGGGCCCGGGTTGATCACAGATGGCCCGATCCCAGTCACAGGGGGCCCGGGTGGATGATAGGGGCCCGTTTGTAATCACAGGGAGCCCGGGTGGATTACAGGGGGCTCGGATGCAGTCACAGGTGGGCCGGGTGGATCACAGAGGGCCCGGGTTGCAGTCACAGGGGCTCAGGTTGGATCACAGATGGCACGGTTGCAGTCACAGGGGGCCCGGTTGGAGTCACAGGGGCCCCTGGTGGATTACAGGGGGGCCCATTGCAGTCACAGGGGGACCGGTTGCAGTCACAGAGTGCCTGGTTGCAGTCACAGAGTGCCTGATTGCAGCCACAGGGGCCCCGGGTGGATCACAGATAGCCCAGTTGCAGTCACAGGGGGCCCGGGTGGATGGCAGGGGGCCCGGTTTCAGTCACAGGGGGCCCGGGTGGATCATAGATGGCCCGGTTGCAGTCACAGGGGGCCCGGATGGAGTCACAGGGGCCCGGGTGAATCATAGGGGGCCCGATTGTAATTACAGGGGGCCGGGTTGATCACAGATGGCCCGATCCCAGTCGCAGGGGGCCCGGGTGGATGATAGGGGCCCGTTTGTAATCACAGGGAGCCCGGGTGGATTACAGGGGGCTCGGATGCAGTCACAGGTGGGCCGGGTGGATCACAGAGGGCCCGGTTGCAGTCACAGGGGCTCAGGTTGGATCACAGATGGCACGGTTGCAGTCACAGGGGGCCCGGTTGGAGTCACAGGGGCCCCTGGTGGATTATAGGGGGGGCCCATTGCAGTCACAGGGGGACCGGTTGCAGTCACAGAGTGCCTGGTTGCAGTCACAGAGTGCCTGATTGCAGTCACAGGGGCCCCGGGTGGATCACAGATGGCCCGGTTGCAGTCATAGGGGGCCCGGGTGTATCACAGGGGCCCGGGTGTATCATAGGGGGCCCGGTTGTAATTACAGGGGGCCCGGATGGATCACATGGGGCACGGTTGTAGTCACAGGGGGGCCCGGAGTGGATTTCAGGGGCCCGGTTTCAGTCACAGGGGGCCCGGGTAGATCATAGATGGCACGCTTGCAGTCACAGGGGGCCCGGTTGGAGTCACATGGGGCCCGGATGGATCATATGGGGTCCGGTTATAATTACAGGGGGCCCGGGTGGATCACAGAGGGCCCGGTTGCAGTCTCAGGGGCCCGGGTGGATCACAGGGGGCCCGGCTGGATCACAGGGGCCCGGTTGCAGTCACAGGGGTGCGGGTGGATCAAAGAGGGGCCCGGTTGCAGTCACAGGGGTGCGGGTGGATCAAAGAGGGGCCCGGTTGCAGTCACAGGGGGCCAGATAGATCACAGGGGGCCCGGCTGCAGTCACAGGGGGCCCGGGTGGATTACAGGGGCCCGGTTGCAGTCCACAGGGGGCCCGGGTGGATCACAGAGGGCCCGGTTGGATGACAGGAGGCCCGAGACTGCCGGAATTAGGGACCCGGCTGCGGTCAAAGTGGGCCTGAAATATATCGTTAGGGGCCCGATTGCGGACACCGAGGTTAAGGGTGGCCCACAGGGCACCCGCAAGCATACCAGGGAGCCTGGCCTCAGCCAAAGCTAGCCCAAGTAGACCACTGGGGCCCGGAATCGTGGCAGGGGCCCGGCTCTGTCCGCAGGGGCCCGCAACTTGGGATTGGGGGGCTCGTCGGGTCATTGGGGGGGCTTCTCCGAGCATTGGGGGGCTCGAGCCCCCAAATATATGGAAACTTGCGCCCCTGCTTACGCCTATAAATCTGACCATTTCAAGCAATCACCGGTCGGTGATGTTTTAATCTCTAATATATAGGCCATTAACACGGGGATTGACGGGGGCGGGTACCCACCTCCCCTCGGTTTTTTTAGAAAAATAAAAACGGGGGCGCGCTGCACTACCGTACTTGGTATATTTTTTATCTAATCCTTTGATGACTTTAGCCAAAATTTTAAGGATGGGTCATCTTAGGTCAAGTCACCAGTGCAGGTAAGTGACCTCACCTCCAAAAAATGTTTAAAATAGCATAAGTCACAACAGGGTAAACCTATCCAATTGAAACTTATATCACATAATGGGCCTACCGAATTCTACAACATTTATTCCGGTACGTTTGATAATGTTCGTAATGATCGGTGACCTAAGATCAGAAACGAGCTATGAATTATCCATTAGAAATACATGGTAAAAATGGTTTAAACTGAATAACTTAATAATGAATGGTAGCAGAGCCTTCATTGTAACAACATTAGGTTTGTCTCGTCCGTGCAGTTCGAATGGCATGCATTTTTACCTAAGTTACATTGACCTGACCTCAGGTCAGGTCAAAGCCTAGTTTTGCCCTAATTTGACCCAGGAAGATCATATCATATACCATTTTATTCGGCCTGCTGCCAAGATTCCAATGGTTTCGATACATTTGCTCTAACTTTTAAGTTCAGATTAATGACTGACAACCTTAATTTACATGTTAGTCTTATGGTGGCATGTCTTGACCTCCAGTGACCTTAAATGTGACCTGACAAAAAGGTTTCAAAAAATAAATGACAATATATTTTTTATAAAGGTTTCAATGGCCTGTCCAAGGTCTCTACCGTTTTTTGCCATCTAGCGTGGTTTTCCTTGGACAGGGTCAAAAATCCGAGGTTCACCTTGAGGAATACAAGGGACTCAAATAATTTTGGGGCTTATCGGCGCACCAGCTGCCCGTGTCCTACGGCGTCGCCAGCTCTTTCCCTGTTGGAAGGGTTTCTCGGGGGCCAGCATGCTTCTTGTTCAGGGAAGCCACCAGGGCTTGAACCCGGGTCGGCTGGCGCTGACTACTCCATTAACGCGCCCCCAATACCAGGGATTCGAAGTTAGCTGTCACTTGTCACTTGAATATTTATGTCATTTGTGTAATCTAACTGTTCGATTGCAAACTAGAAACGTAGAAATTTAAGTTAAGAAATAGTCAGCAATCGCAATCACAATCGTGGAGTTTAATAGATTGAAATATAAATTCTGCGAATGATTTTGGGTTGTCTACAATTGCGGTATCGCGGAATCGCGGATTAAAATTATTCGGTGAACAGCGCTGGTTACTAGTAATCTGGAGGACAGTGATTTAATTTGGCTGTATCAATCATACATGAATATCAAAGGCATCACATTCCACCGCAGGAAGCGTCTGACTAATGAAGTTTCGTCATCGTAATCTCCAGTTGTTTACCAAAGCCAATCATCGCTTATGATCATAATTGATACTGTCGCAGCCCGAGGTAGCTGCGGAATCTTCTGTCAGCATATTTCAGCCAATGGCAGCGCCTCTGACAAGCGTGCGGCGGCGCGGTCGCCGTGTTCAAACAGCGGCCTGTTTGAGGTTGTGACAGGGCTACGTCGGGGCTGACGAGCGCTGTCGACTGGTGGCTGCAGGCAGGCATCCGACAGCAAACACGCCCGTCCCAGCTCGTGTCATCACTTGACATAACGCGATAGCACACCCATATATCTGGCGCGAGCAAGGCCTCAGGCACTTCGGAGAACTTAACAAAGAAGAGTCAGCTGACGGAGGGGGAGAACCAGCAGTTCAAGACTGCCCGCCTCCCGGAAGGATAAAGCACTAATCACGCTGCACCTTTTTACTTCTAAACTATGTTTCTTTTAGTTTTTTTTTCGTCACTGAAAACGAACAAATTGTACACGGTTTTAGGTAAAACTGGGGATGTTGTTGGACGGTTCTGTGGCTATTGTTGCTTAGGTCCGATTTTCATGTTGGCTCTGATTTTCGGACGCCATCTTGGTTGCAGTTCTCGAATACACACTTGCGAGCATGCCAGGTATTGGAGCGGTTTTAAAATATTTTAACCATTCGTGAAATATTGCAAGCTGTCTGGAATTACTTGACAGTGATCTGCAAGTGGGATGATGTTCTCGGTTGCAACAAACGCCATTTGTTTCACTTTTCTGGAAATAATCCAGATGCTGGGATTCGGGAGTTGAGGCCTGCCATAATTCCAGGCACCAGACAGGCCTAAGTTGGTGTTTGAGCACATACTTGCGGGTTAAATGTGCACAAATGGCTAGATCATAGACTTAGTGGGTAGAAGTCAGATGTGTTTACCCATTAGGTCACCCTGAAAAATACGCTGATTTCGATGAGATCTTGTTGGTGTCCTTGAGTGAATTTATAGTTTGGAACAGCTTGCTAAACATTTGGGGCAGGGGCAATCAAGAGTGGAAGCAGACACAGAAACTTGGGTCAGCGTATGGTGTAAAATAAAATCACCTTTACAGGAGGTAATTCTGTCAACTCTGTTTAATGGTTTAGAAAGTGAAACTGTGATCACAAAACCAATTTTTCCAATAGAAAATGACTCATCGGAAAACTTGCTGCCCATTAGACATGGTTTTAATTTCGCTAATCATAGCTTCAAGTGTCTAGGGTTTAAATTTTCTTTATACATACAAAAACTATGCTGGTCTCGGGTCCAATTTGTTCTCCTGGAATGTTATTATTCCTCGTGACCCCAGACAGAGTAAAAATGTTGAATTGGCAGTTCTGTTCGTCAAGAAGGTCCAGAAAGAGACTTGATCAGGAGTAAAGAATAGAAAAACGAAGAGTGATAATACGAAAATGTGAATGAAGCGAAAATACATAACCAAAAAATCACGGGAACCGTGAACAAAATAATTCAAAAACGAAACAACGAAATTGCGAACTGTAGCTTAGCCTTAAGAAAAACTTGCAATATTTAGCAACTGATCACGGTGACACGATGGTACTTTCTCGAGAAGTACAGGATATTTGGCCACTATATAAGGGATACAGGTTTGCAGTTTCATTTTAACGCGAAGCACTCCGAGTCACAAACCTGTCGATGCTGGTGGACAGCGTTTGCGTGAGGCCGGGTTGCGGTTTACAACCCTGCTGCACCGGCTGTTACGCCAGAAGACCAGCGTCAAGGGACCATTCAGAAAACTGGGCGTTCAGAGCCAGAGACCAGCCCTGGCGGAGGACTAGGGCGTTCCATGGAAGGGACCGGCTCATTCGGAGGACAGGGGTGTTTCGTGCAATGGACGGGCCCTTTCGAAGGACTGGGGCGTCTTGGGCCGGTGCTGCCAAATTGCAGGGTGGATGCTAAGGATCGGGCCCCATCTGATTTCAAGGATTGCGGAAACTAAGCTTTGATATGCCGACCAACTGGCGACCTCCATGTCCCCGCTGACATATTACCGCGAGAAGATTTTTTTAAGAGAAATACTATGCCCCTACAGAAAAATTTCACACAAGGAGATGCAGAGCCCTGCAGTTAAGCGGGAATTGGCTACCGGAGCTCTGCCCAGTGTTTCTGTGTTCTCACATGTGTGTTCGAGCTTACTTTCAAGTGCGAGTGGGGAATTTTTAACGGGTCGGGGAGATGGAGGGTTTTTGGGTGGTCGAGGAGTAATCGTGTCCTGATGCGTATCAACGTGGTTTGTTTCTTTCTGTTCGAATTTCTCTATTCAAAGTTTGTAATTTGAAAGCCCATCAACAAAGCGTAGTTTCAAATGCTGTTGAAGTCCTGTAGGGTTACGCCGACCTATATTAACAACTACCTCGACAACTCCATGTCCTGAGCACTTGTTGACTTAACACAGGACGAGTACAGACCAACTTCTTCCAGATACGCTACTGTTGCACTTCCGAGGTCATTGATCCTAGTGGCGAGCAGGACCTTATTAATAAAACATTGGGCTTTCTCGAGCCATTTGGTGCGCAATTTATGCCTGATCGACCTGCTGGTCTAAGCGAAACCGACGCATATATTTCCTAAACGTGACTGGCACAGTAGTGACGTACAGTTTTTGAAAATACACTGCAAGTCAATGATGGATTTTGGATTTCGATATGGGATTTCGCCTCCCATTTCCCTAAGGGGGAGGCGAATCCTCCATGGGGTGGCCTGTATCATCTTGGGGACGAGGACTTTTGTGCATTGCAAGGAGCGCCTTCCCTAGGATTTGTTTTACGTCTCATGGGTGGATTTTTTTTCAAATTCTTACCTGGACGTTGCGGAACAAATTTGAACGGACGGACCCCACTGTTTGGAGAGCGACAGTCATATAATCGAGTGGAAGTCAGCGGAGGACAGTGGTGGGGTCACCAACAATGAATAACGCCAAAGAGCAAGAAGCATCGGCTATGATCATCTCTAAGAATCAGCTTTAACCCTATTTCCGGCAGGGGGCTAATATTGCCCCCCTTCAGGTTTTTCGAGAATATCTCGAAACGTCTTGCGATAGAACTGAAACTTCCTGACTTTCCTAAAACAGTACAGGCAGGTTTTCGAAATTTTCAAGATTATATATTTACCAGGGGCGGAGCTATGGCTGGGTTTTTGGTCAGGTTCTATCCACAAACCAAGTATTATCGTATGCGATGGGTTCTTTGTAAAAGGAAGCCGTCTCTGCTGATCCTGATACCAGTTATATGGTTTTATTATATCATTTGTTATGTGAGATGATAGTGCATTCACAATTGTCACTATTTGTATTCATCAGGGGCGGTTACAGCAGTTCAAAATGGGGAATGTTATCAAGAAGGACTAAACGTTAGTAAGTGAGAAGACTACTTACAGCTGTGCCAGGGCGAATACAATTGGGTATATGAAAATTCAAAATAGTTATAACCCAATTCTAGATTACCAGAGGCGTGTCCAGTCACTACACATTTTCAAAATGCATATTCCCAGCCAGTATCACCGCCGCGACTCAATATCGTTGTATATTGAAAATGTGTTTCCAATCACCCCCACCCCCACGACGAGGTCCTTGATCCGCCTATGTCACCCCCTTTCCCAGAGATGCCATGGGAGGTTAAAAATTATCAGAAATAAATTTCAACTAGTCAGGGACTAATATACCATGCATACCATTCCATATTGTTGGTATGTATTTTACCCCACTGTTTTACCTTACTGCATTCGCCCCTGATGAGTTTTCACTTTTTCTCATTTATTTATGTGTCAAAGATGCCAAGCAGTATATGACGGCTTCTAATCCGCTTAACAAAAACTTTTAGGTTGTATATATTTCCCTCATAGTCCTGGTCCTGAACTGCCATTGAATTCGAATTTTGCGTAACTCGAGTATATGAAAATTTTGGGTCAATTATTTGTAAATCTGAACTAGTTTTGTGAAAATCGTACAACAGAGACAAGGGTTATGGAAAATCTAAAAATACACAAAAATTGTATATTTTGCACGACCTTCTCCTAAAAAATAAAAATTTAAATTTTTTTCAAAATAAAGTTTAGCAGGAGAGGCATCTATGGCACTTTGAATTTTCAAAATCGGCCGGTTAGATTACGAGATCTTGGGGGGCCGATATTGCCCCCTTGCCGGAAATAGGGGTAGCCGGGAGCCTGACGGAAATAAGGTTAAGGCACCTATACCACAGAGCCCTCGCATTTTGGGGGCGTCAGACGTCTTCAGGGGGCGGATGCACAGACATATCGGACCGTTCCTTTCACCCTCACCCCCCCAAGATCCGTCCCTGCTGTAAATACTAAGTGATAATAAAAAATATTGACTCGATTCTCATGTTGAAAAAAACAGCGACAGGGTCCTGAAAGTAAAACTTGGAAGGTATAGCTCTACCACCGTGCATCCAAAACCCATGGTTGCTGCAGCCATACGACGGGCTCGTCGTGGCCAGGTATGCAGCGTCAGAGTCGGAGTCAGAATCTATGATATTTGGCTGACTCCGACTCCGGGTCGGAGTCAAAGTTCAAATTTGTCAAGGGCGGTCATTAATTGCACAGCCAGTTCAAAGCCTGGCATGAATGGTGCATAAATCATAACCAAGCACCGCCTGGGCTCTTTCGTACACACCACCGCCAGGGCGAGGGTCGGATCGGGACCCCCCCGCCCCACTACGATCTCGGGAAACCAGAAGTCATACGGAAAAACTGAAACGTTGCTAGAAGCACATTACCATCTGTCGTCACCTTTCAGCGGTGACACAAGTTTAAGTCACAAACGCTGTCACAATGAAAACTTACTTATGATGTGAATGGAGAAGAACCGGCATCACAGTCTAACAAACCATACGTTCATGATATGATTTTATTCGTTGAACAAACGCGATGTCACTAAAGACTCGAAGAAACTATCTCCCACTCTGGAGCTTGAGTTTGAACAATATTCCAAGACCCGTGACATAAAAGTGGACCAGAACAGACCAGATTTAGAACATCCCACTTAGACCCATTTATAGCCCATTTAGACACATTTAGAAAACAGCCCTATCGTTCTACCCGCTTGAAAACTTGGGAAACATTAACCTTAAAACAAAACACAATACCTCAATGTGTTCCTCTTGATCCAAGAATTCATATGATATGCAGCACGAGCCTTTAAGATCAAATAATGACCTTTCAAGTTCATGTTGCATAGCAGTCAAATACTTGGGTTATGCTCATTACTATGATACCAAATTTAAGACTGCATCTTGTTTCGTTATACAGTTATAGACACAAACAATTAAAAAAAACCGTGACCTTTAGTGACCTCTAGAGACCTTGGCATTGACCTGACCTCGACATGGACGACACCATGCAGGTTTTCCAAAGCTTTCGATTGATGCTTAGAGACCCGATCTAGCTCTACTAAAAGTCGAGTTACACCCTGGTTTTGTCAGACACATTTTTAAGAAAAAAATCGCCTTACATGGGTTTAGAAATGACGTCATAACTGGTTGACCTACCCTGACCTGATGTTAATTTTTGCATGATAAGTTGTCAAGTAGATCACCCTACGGGTCTGCAAAGCAACGCATGTCTCATTTTAATAGGATTGGAATAATTCGCAAAAAAACGAGAGGATTCAATCGGACCTCCAGGCGGTCAAGGGTTTAAGGATGCAACGGTAACTTTACAGTACCTCTCTCTACACTAAATGTGTCACAACTCCTACGTGTCCGATCGGGGTTCCGATCTTCCAAAGGCAGTATCGGCAGTGACTTACACCAGCGTCGACAACCATTTTTTGGGGGCTGACGTAGATTCTGATCATTGATATCCAAGGCAGTGGTTTTCAAAGAATGCGGATGACGGCTTAGTGCCATATGTGTGTTATATTAGTGTGATCTACAGTTTTTTTTAGTTTTGTTACCAGTGACGTGGAAGAATGAAGCTTACAAACATTTTGAAGACAGTGTCAATCAGAGACCATAAAACTTGTTTTCAGTCAAAGAGCTAAGACGTTACAATATGATACATTTCCATAATGTTGACTATGAATAATACTATTATAAACATTGGGTGGTAAATGGGGCTTGACTTTAACCCATTACTTTTATGTTTGATTTGTGAACTCGCCTTAACATTGAGCAGCCTAAACTATGCTGTCATAAGAAAATATACGTCATAGTGGGTGACATCACCAAAAGCACTGAGGTCAATGACCTTAACATGACTGGTACACACTTGACCTATGAACATTTACATTTAAAGGAAATGTGGCACCTAGGTCGAATCCTGGAATTTAGTGTCATTAGGCGCACTTTTAGCCGAAAATAATGAAACCACTCATGATTTCTCTGAAAAGTATACAACGAGGCCCAATATTTTATTTCTAAAATACTCCTCTAGGGAAAGAAATAAATGCCTGCCTGTGGATGATGTCATGATCTGGCAACCACTACCATACTCGAAACGCTAAAAGGGCTTCGATTGGCTGATGCTCACCGTGACTTCAGCATATGCCGTCACACCAAGAGCCATGACAACTGTGGCCTGCTGCTAAGGGTCCATGAGGGGTACATTATCGGTAGGTTTTAGCTTTTTTCCACGGAAATCTCCGAGTTTCATGACAAATGATATATTGAGTACCGGGTTTTCCGACTTGCTTTACAACTTGGCTGTCTCAGTTAAAATCACGATATGAAGGTGCCACATTCCCTTTAACCTGAACTTTGTATGAGGTGATCTAAAAGTAATACCCCGATTATGTGACGTTTTGCTTTTCCCACCTCTCAGTATGTAGTGCAGATAAATTGGTAAAATGCATATGAAATTGTGCAACCACACGATCGGGGTGATCTAAGAATATAAGCCTTTGAGTAACAAATCGTCCTGATGAAAAAATATCAAGCCAGCACGCCAAACATCCTTTTTAAGAGTATCTAAGTAGCGTTCTCTAGCTATCAAATGCTGCGGACGGCTCTCCGGCCACCTCGGAAAGATGGTGAGGCATTTCAGGACCCCTTCACTGCGTGTGTTAAACGGGTAAATTTACCGTTTAACGACACCAAACAGCACGGGAGCATAACTCTCCAATCCACGGACGCCTTTTCTTTTGTCACATTTTAGACCGCCGAAAGTTGAGAAATATGATCTGCATCATCCATAAAATCCATGGCTTGAGATGGATTTCAAGTAAAACGCATATGGGAATATCCCAACGTCTAAAACCAGACAAGTCCACATTCAGTCATTGTTTGGCACATATTGTCCGACTCTGCAGATATTCCTCGCACCTCTGACATCCGCCGCGGTACGACTGACCTTCTCTGAGATGAGCCGACCTATCTGCTGAGTCAGCGCGCTGATCTGGCCCCTCAGCGCCTGCTCGCGCTGGCTGAAGCCGCGCGCCATGTCAGCTAGGCTAGTCTCCAGGATAGCGATCTGCTGCTGCTGGGCGTTCACATAGCTCTGCAACAGCATGGTGCAGTCGTGCAGGCCCGGGTCTCGCTCCAGAACCAGCGGCAGTGCCGCCGGAGGCTGAGGACTGGCCGACGTTTGGAGAGGCGTGTCAGGAGGAGGAGGGATGGCTATAGAGGGGTGGCCCGGAGAGCCAGGACTGTCCTGGACTGCGCTTGTCGGCTGTGACATATTTGTTGGACTAATTGAGTTTTTGATACTAGATCGACTATTCGAAGAGTGAGGTGAATTCCATGTTCTCTTCCGCACCGTTTCTCCGATGTATCGGCTTCTTCAAATACTCAGACCCTACATAAATTCGGCGTTAGTCTCACGTGCAATGTTGGCTACCAACACAAGCCAGTCTGTCACGTGAATCACCGACAGATCACGCCGAGTCGCTCACTCACTGCTCACTAGTCACACCTGTCACCGTTCACTCCTGGGCTACACATTTCCGGCGATGCCGCGGCAACTGTCGCACCGCCATCCGTCGCAATCCGGATTCCAGCCATCAGCGCCTCCCCCGTCACTGACGTCAGTCGCAAACACGCCGGCATGCACCAAAGGCAGCTCCACTAGGCAATGATACACCGGAGTCCCGAGCGCCTGGGCACACTTCTCCAGCTATGCACCACTCGCTACGCACGCGCCTCGCCTCTCTGGAGTGCAAAATCGGACTGAGCGGGCCGAGTTAGCCGAGGCACCCCCACTGCACGCGTACCGCGCGCCCACCGCCAACGCACCGTCAGGCCGGCCGCAGCCCACTGGGGCAGCCCTGCTGTTTACAAATTCGGCTGGCACGTGCAAAAACGGTGCACGCAGAAGTATGGTCGGTGCAGGTAACACGAGCGACCTTTCCGGCTCTATTTTAGAAACATTGGCAAAATATTTGGCGGTCCAGTAAACGAAGCACACAGGAGGCCAAACAATAACAGGGTCGAATGACGGCGCCGGGAGCCTGCCGATCTCTCGCAGCTACTGGCGCGGTCTGAACCGGCTTCAGGCCCGGCCCAGCAGCTTCAAACACCCACCGCCCAACCCAACGCCGTATTCTAGGAATGTTGTTCATTGACCCCGCTGCTAATTACCGGTGCTCTCCGGATGTTTCCATGGTAATTCCCCCGAGACTAAACCAGAAAGTCAATTTCAGTCTTCGACGGAGACGAGTTCACCGTCTTTGTCCTACTACCCCACTGTCCTCGACTGGCCGCTGTGCACTGGTGAAGGGCTCGTCGCGCGCGTCGCCGCCCGGCGGTGTCAACTCCGACGGACCGACTGCTGCCGACGCGCGCGCCCGTCGTCTGCGACGGAGCCCTCCTCGGGCCCGAGCACGGTGCGCCGGGTTTCGGTCCTGTGCCCCACGGCCGCTCACATCGGCAAGGCAGCTCTCTGAATTTTCCAAAGCTCACCCAGGATGTTATCATCAAAAATGGCAAGGCCACATAGTTATGGCAATCCTGCAGCTTTACTATCCTTTCGATGACCCAGGACACCATCTTGTTTCTGGAATATGGAAGCTCTATGTTTGACACCACCAAAGTGGGTGACGATGAGAGAAGTCAGCGGCGGGGCCGGTCGTGTTCCGGTGGCATCAATCACACCCTGTTATCGAGCTAACCCCCGCCATGGCTGTGCGAAACTGAGACGTGAGCCTCCGGTGAGAAGTGTTCGACCAGGCCCTGCTCTGATTACCACAGGAATGCGCGCATTTCGTACAGTGATGAATCTAACAATTCGGCAAGTGGGTGTCCTGTAAAACAAAGGGTATCTTATATGTATATATGTTTATATTGACAGAAGCAGACCGTTCCACACATTTTTGGCTATTCTAAGATCCTTCTCATTACAAACATAAAAAACAGTAATACTGCAAATCGTCAATACACATAAGAATAAAAACAATAGCATGAATGCAGGTAAAAATATAAAATCTAAAATGTCTGAAAGTCAACACGGTACCATGAGCTTAAAAAGAAAGACTACTCCCCATGCAACATTGGCCTTGTATAGCTCTTTTTAACATGTCGTAACTCATTTCGTGAGGAGAGCCGAAAGACATGCATGATATATTGAACAGCTGAGATCCAAGATTACTGAAATTTATTGGTGGTCATGGTGGTCTTAACATGGCGGTTGGGGTGGTCATGATAGTCATGGTAGTGTCGTGGTCTTAACAATGTCAAATGCCCTGACTGTCTTGTTTTGTGTTCCAAATGGTCCCTGTTAAAGTGCAAGCAAGAGGCAAGTGACATGACATGACATAATACGAGGTCACGGGCCGGACAACGAGTGAGAAGAGTGGAATGAGAGACATTGTTTTATCCAGAACTGTATCAAAACGTTGGACCAGGGCCGTCTAACCGTTTGGCGAGTGGTGCGCCAAAAAGGAGGCTCCGGATACCGTTGTCGCTGGGCAGAGGGCGGATCCTACCCTGATAAAGCCGCTCTTAGTGCATCGTCGCAGTGACTCTGGGTGTACGCCGACCGGAGAGAACTTGACATGCTCCTTCTGGTCTCCGAGGAGGGTACGGTAGGGGAGGTGCCAGGGGGACACCGTGGGCGGCCGCCGCGGAATCCTCATGGGATTTCCCCAACGGGAGGCAGCATGTTATATGGAGTCTCCGGCTTGACCCCGACGGGAGCGTGCGTGACATACCGGTGCACAGTGTTCTAACGAAGCCGAAAGTGGAGACATAATTCAATATCCCAGGAAATTTGAATCCCAGATCAATAATTTTGGTATCAATGGAAAGCTCTTTTCCCTCAGATTATGTGAACAACATATGAATGTCAAGACCTGATCTACAGCGGGCATGACTGTCAGTTATTTGACCCTAGGTCAGAAACCAAAATAACTATATGTATATATGATAATAAGGGAGCTTTGCATGGATGTTCTAGTTAATTTCCAGTCACCTTAAGTGTATAAGCGCGATATGCTTGACATTGAAGACGTTATTCAACCCTCGCTTAACACACGCAGTGGAGGGGGCCCTAAAGTGTCCCCACCTATTTTTCCAAAGTAGCCAGAGAACTCTTCACCGCCGGAAAACGCTACTCGGCCACATTTGAGAGCATTTATGAGCGCGTCGATTAATCAAGAAGTTTGGAAAATCGGTCAATATATTTTTTTACTTATAGGCCTCCACAGTCAGATCTATATTTTAAGACCGTCACTCGGGCGGTCGCAAAGTTCGCCTGCACGAGACGATTGATGACGTCATAACGCCATAAATCAGGTTATATGCCAATATTAACCCACAGAAAGCCAAGGTCAAGGTCAAGGTCTCATTTCAAGGTCATTAACCGCAGTATTCCGGTCAGAGATCCCTCAGTGGCATTACTCAGTATGACGTATGTTATGATATGACTATTGTTAGGGCTACTCAGGGTCAAGGTCACAGGTCAAGGTCAAAGTTTTTTTTCAAGGTCAAACCCTCATTTCCCACCCAAAGGCTGCTATAGTTCCGGTTATATTGTATATAATCACCCCCTCCCCTTGGGTGCGCTACTGTATGTAACCATTAAGACGAAATTGATCGCATTTAACGGTGATATCTTTGTTAATACATCAGCACAATGGTATCAGATTCCTACAGAATAAATACGAAACCTTGGCTTGGTCCATGACCGGACTGAATTTTTACGGAATTGGCGTTGCGTCGATCGCACAGAACTAATTTTTCCAATGAACCTGCTTCTTACGTATCTTTATGTCGAACTCTGTGCCTGTACTTCGCACTTACCCTTCGCGTAAACATCAGTTGAGCTGCTCTTTCTTTTTCAATGAAGTTCTTAAGTCCAAACGCCGTATCAGCTATAAGCATGGTTTACCCGCGTGATCTATTCATACACCTTGCCTCACTACTCTTCCACCTGATTGTTAAAAAAGGTATCGCTCCATCCTCCGTGTATCCTCCTACAGCATCCAGTTCGAAACTCAAGTGACGATAAAAAGAGCATGCAACAAGTGCGTGTGCGTGCTGTGAGACTCTATTCCCTGATGGTATTTGAAGTGAGCTTTGCAAACGAGGAAGGGTAAATTTGTGTATCTCGGTTCTCACCCCATCGTGAGGGCGGACAATGGTCAGTGCAAATACTAGCTGCGATTCTACGAATGGTTACTGGGCATGTTAGTGTACTGAGGCATCAATTGAAAGCTTGGTTTTACCATGCTGTAACCATTGCACCTTTTCACAATTATTGAGTGAAGACGTCAACGACAGTAAGTTACAAAGTCCAGTCAACAAGCAATCTCAACAAAAAGTGCTCATTCAACTCACTGTAACCAATGCACTGCACTTTCACCGTGCCCCGGCCCACCTCCCTTCAAGCCTGCAGGCATATCTCGCCGACGGCCGCCGCCCCCGACCGACAGCGCGCGCGACATGCCCTTGTATAATATGCCGCCATCACCACTGCCGCAGCGTGACGCAGTTGAAACTTGCTGGGCAGGTAGACGAAACATCTTGTCATAGTTTTAAAGTGGTCTCAGGGTGGGGCAGGCGGCGTAATTTTTTGTATGCTTATCGACAATTGACATAGTTTCAAAATGTATGTGAAATGTATATGGTACATATTTGCTTTCCAAATTTAATCGTATCGATCACTGAAGAAAACTGCTTGCAAAATCGCATTCTTCATGCCTTAAGGTTTCTAATGAATCCTAGGTTGTCTCATCTTGTAGGTTTTCTTAGCCTACAAAAAAGCACCGAAAATGAGCATTGCTCTTGGCCTTTGTCGTGTTGTGTGGCGAGAGATTCAAAGGCAGCAGTTTGATGCTTTGTCGCGTCGACTTCAAAGGCCTCACCTTTTTGACATTTTCTGACACTCTGATTATTTTTCTATTAGTTGCAGACATCAAAATTAGTTTTGAAAATAGTCAGAAATTCGAATAATGTCCCAATTTTGGTCTCCCTTAGAACACTAGGCGGTGACAGAATGTGAGTCGTCCGGTGCTTTAGCCGAAGAACTCTCGAGCAGCGGCACTGCAGGCATTGACGGGTGTAACAACCGGGGAAGAAGGGCACATTTCTAGGCGGTGTGTCGGTGGCAGCAATCGTTGTCCTTTAACACACGCAGATGAGGGGTCCTAAAGTGCCCCCCCCACCTATTTTTCCGAAGTGGCCGGAGAACCGCCCGCCGTCGGAAAGTGCTACTTGACCCCATTCGAGAGAATTCCGGTGCGCGTTGATTGGGGAAATAATTTTAAAATCAGTCAAAAGAATTTTGACTCATAGGCTTTCAAAGCCAGACCTATATTTGGACCATAGTAGTCGCGAGATAGCACCAGTTCGCCTGCACTGTAGAGCGAGTGGTAACGTCATAACGTCATATAATCAGGTCATATGTCAAGGTCAACCAACACGAAAGTCAAGGTCACGGTCATTAATCCCAGCATTCCGGTCAGATGATATTATTCAGTATGACGTATGTTATGCTATGACTTCATGGTTACGGCTTTTCAAGGTCATGTCAAAGTTCTTTTTCAAGGTCAAACCTTTATTTTCCGCCCAAAGGCTGCTATAGAGCCAGTTATATTGTATATTATTCGGAATATGTCACAGTGTTACGTCATAGGTCATTGACCTTGGATGATCTTGACTCCAAATTTTCAGAGAATATTGAGACCTTCCCTATATGGCCTTAGTCCGCATTTGGTGTATTCCCGGCGCTTTCCGCTTAACCATGGCATTTTCCAATAGGTCTCCAGTATGGCCCAGATTTGACTTTTATGAACTCGTTTGACCTTGAAGATATTGACCTAGATCAATGAACTTGGACATAGTGTAGATCACTATCGCCCCTGCGCATCCTGCAACGGGCGTTTTTCTAACCCTCTTGGTTTCCAAGATCTCGGGGGTACTTTAGGACCCCTCCACTGCGCGTTGACGCCAGACCCTCCTCCACTGCGCGTATTAAGAGTACCAAAGGTAATAATTTGAAATGAAGCTCAACAACACAAACAATTGGCTTTTATGAAGCGTTTTGTACATGTCACCCTTGCCCGTCTCTAAAGGAGTGGAGAACAATTAATCCATAGGGAGATCAAGGTGAAAATATAATTCAGAATCCTCTCCCGGGTTGGGCGTGGGCAAATGTTTGGGCAATATGAAAAGTATAAATATCCGAGAAACATGTGTACATGCCTTTTAGACATTGGCAATATGCTACTTGCCCAAATATTTTGTTTTCCTGCATCCACCCCTGATGATCTGCCATATATCATTTGTCTGAATGTCAAAGATGTCAGCAGTCCCTGAGATTTGCTAATCTATGTTATACAGAATTGGTAAGATATGCATGTTTCACGATATAGTTCTGGCCCCGGAACCACCACTGAATTTTGAATTTGTTTACAGAACTGAGAGCTAAAAACATTGGGTCTCTGTCAATGCGTACTAGTTTCCTGACAATCAAACTTTTAACATTTTAAGATTTTGTTCTTGAAATGGAGTTTAGCATGAGGTAAATCGATCCTATTTTGACTTCTCTTTAAATCAGACGAATATATTTTAAATGTTAGGGGAGGCAGATTCAGATCACACCCCTGACCAAAAGGAGTAGCAAGAGAGGTAGCAGGTCATCACAGGTCACCCGGGTCAAAAACAATATTCTGACGATAACTTCTGACTTAATTAAGTTGGAGTGCTGAATTAAACGTCACCGCGTATGTATCGTCACTGGTTTTCTTTTGATATAGGGCAAGATTATTTTATGACCTTCCGTGACCTCAGGTCATCTTGGTTCAAGAGGTGCCCTCTGGAGTTCAAACCACTGGCGGGAGGTCATTATGTTCCCATAGCGGAGAAACTCCTGACATTTTCCTATCAACTGTACTTTACTAGACTTCAATAGCTCTAATTGCAGGAGAGCTATGCCCAGGTTTCTTAAGCGTTTTATATTTTAGTGGAAATAGCCTATCGTGACCCGAGTCGACCTCTGGAGTTCAAAGCATTGACATGAGCTTTTAAACATGTGAAGTAAACCCATACTGAATACCCACGAGCTTTTCTAACACGCTTTGCAGATTTGCGCTAACCTGCAGATTTTCGGGGTTAGACGAGGGGTATCGATGGCCCCCGGTGGTGCGCCGGATCCCGGTGGGGCGCGGGTTAAAGTTGATTTGCAGGTCTAAGAAGCTATGCTCGTCATGAGGCCTAAGCCAGTGGCGGATGGTAGGAAAAATCTGTGTTTTGGAGTATGTTTTTTGGAAACGTTTTTTGGAGGTAAAGTCACTTAACTCACTTCTCGGGGGCGCGGTAGTGGAGTGCTTACTGCAACCCCGGTTCAAGGCCCGGCGGCTTCCCTGAACAAGGAGCAAGCTGGGTCCCGAGAAACCCTTCCAACAGGGAAGAGTTAGCGACGCCATATGAACCTGGCAGTTGGTGCGTCGATAAGCCACACAAATCATTATAGCTCACTGCTCATTTAGATGCTTGAGGTCACTTAAATACTATTACTATCAAGGGAAAGTATTGGAAGCAATAGTATAAAAAGTGTACGCTCATGTTTCTCCTTTTCTCTCTGAGACACAACACGGATTTTTACCGCGTCGATCGTGCGTTTCGAACCTGGCGACATATCTCCATAACTCTTGGTGTGTTATATTGGACGAATACCATACGGAAACCATTTACACTGACTTTTCGGTTGCATTTCATAGTGTTAATCATGAATTATTGTTACCTAAATTAAGAAACTCATACCATTTGAACGAAAACATTATCGATTGGTTCATTTCGTATCTCTCCGGTAGGGTAAATAGAATCATCGTGAATGTAAACTTTAGACCTAAGAAATCTGACGTCGAGAATACCGGAAGGCGCGCTTTTAGCGTCCTTGATGTTTGCAATGTACATTAACGACCTACCTGGCGTAGACTCATTTCACCAATCGACACCCTCATAAATTCTCCCAAATGTAGAACAGTAGGGTTTTCCGGCTGCGAACGGTTCTCGGACCACCTCGGAAAATAGGTGAAGGGCACTCTAAGACCCCCTTCCACTGCGCATGTTAAAAACGACTGAAAATGAAACCCTCAAACGTTAGGGTTTACCAACCTTCGAAATGCTACAGTTTTATGGCGTCGCAAAACCACATTCTCTTGGAAGGGAGTGTTGGGGGACAGATCACACTTTATCTACAGGACCCGGGGGACTGAAAGCGGGAAACTTTCCTTAAAAAGTGGGCGCCTAAGACCAATAAGCCCTAAGAAACTCAATTAACAGAGGTACCTGCCATAAGCGAAAAAACACACCGGAATAAGGCACTGCCTATAGTTTAAGCGTAAATATATATATATATATATATATATATATATATATATATATATATATATATATGCATTAGTTTAATGAAGAATGTCCCTTCAAGAAGATGAGGTGGCTTAGTGGATAGCACCCTTGTCTTCTAAGCCTCCGGTCCCGGGTTCAAGTCCCGGCGGAGCCTCTGAATAAGTCGATCTGATCCCCAAAATCCCTTCCAACAGGGTGAGAGTTGGCGACGCCGTATGACCCTGGCAGTTGGTGCGTCGTTAAACCCCAACAATTATTATTATTATAATGTCCTTTCAATCGTGAAAATGTGCCCCTTTGGGCCATAAAAGTGCCCTTTCCTTCCTTTGTCCCCATTGAAAATTTTAAAAAAGGCAATGCCCTTATTTTGGAAACTATTTTCAAAGACCGCTTCTGCTACTCTTTCCTAACCGTAGCAGTGTTTTTAATCATTTTCAAACCATGCGACAATTGAGGACATGCAACCGGAGGCTACGAGCAAAACAGACAAGATAAAGGTTGCATCACAACTTAGTGAGCAACAGTTCGCCATTAAGGACCGAAAACTACCGAGCTAAGTAACCACAGTTCTTATCGCCGATGGCGTTGCCCTTGAATTATTCATGTGCTGCCAAATAGTATTTTTTTAGTTTTAACGTAGTTTGATTTCGTCCAAAGGTCGCACTATGTTTCGTGACGGATATCGCTAACAGTTCCAGAGGTCCAAGAAAGGCAATTGCGTCCTCAAAACCCAAGATTGTTTTCCGGATTTGTCCTGATTGTTTTTTAAACACGATTATTTTCACCATTGTTGACCCCGTCCCCCCCAAATAACCGTTGTAGATTCGCCTCTGACGGAAATATACCTTCTCTTTACAGGAGTTTTCTTGGCCTCACTTAACAAAGTGTAGCAGAAATGTATGAAAGGAGAGAGGGTAAAATCCGGCTTGACTCTGACTGTTGGAGCTCAGTGGTACTTCAAATGAGGGATCCGAACATTGGCCTGACGGGAGAGGCATCTGATTTATAGAAGCGCCATCTCGGGAAACAAGGGCGACATCTAGCACGCTACCATAGGGTCCCGGAACACAGTTCGCATGGGTAAAGTACTTACATTCACACTGGCGGGTCCAAGGGGGCCAAAGGGGCTGTGGCCCCATCCAAAACCTAAAATATTATATTGTTGCAAAACAAAAGGACTCAATTTTAGCAGTTAAAAAAATGTTTTCACGATTGTTTCTTGATTTAGCCCCCAAAATGTTGGTTTGGCCCACTCCAGAAGCTGCTCCTGAATCCGACACTGCACAGGCATAGATATGTATGGCTTAAGTACGTACAAAAAGTACCAAAGCAAATGTACAATGGGTAATAGCTTCGTATTTCAGAAGTGCGAAGCAAAACGTAGGTACGCAAAATCACGTAAGCGTAAATAACGTGTGTAAGGTATCAAGTTTGTATGCAAAAAGTACGTAAGAAAAATTACAGACGCAAAAGTACGCTAGCACGGCTATGAAGGGGACCGTCCATAAATTACACAATGCATATTCTTTATTTTAACTCCCCACACTCCCATGTAACGTTTTTAACGCTCGTGCGTGACGCTTCGTAATGCTATAGGTCAGTGGCGGATACAAAGAGGGGCTAGGGCCCCAAACCCCCCCCACGAGTGCCTGTAGTTAATGCACAGCCAGAGTCTGTTCTGAGACAGTGCGGGGAAGGCTCGAGCCTTCTAGCCCCCTCCCCTCTCAATGCTTTCCTGGGTCCTCCGCTGCTATGGCTGATACCCCTAATTTAGGGGCGGTGCTCCATGGGTATAAAGTTCGCATGCCATAAGTGCGTAAGAAGAAGTACCCACTGTTACAAATGTACATGTATCAAATATGGTAAAAACATGATGAAGATGTGTTTCGCCATTGTTTGGTTGCAATACTACCTGTACATTGGGATGTATAATGGGCGATAAATGTTTTATTTATTTATTTTATTTTATTTTATTAGGGCCACTCCAAACAGGCACACTTGCCCAATTACAGGGAGTATTGGCGTGGGTGTTAAAGGATCCTCTCTTTTCTTTTTGCTCACTTTCTCCATTTCCTGTGAAGACTTCTTATCAAACCGTCATAATCAAGATTCGCCCTCTCACCTTAAACTTACCTTTCATTTCGGCAAAATTTAGAATTTGACCATTTGGTGTCATTATGTCATTGACTCATGGGATCCCCCGTTTATATCATAATCTAACTGTACCGTCCCTAAACTTAGTAAAATTGGAACACCATGGGCCCTGCCTGGGCATGTCTTCAATATTAGCGATCATGCATTGATTGAAAGTCGACATTGCATCAAAAGCTTCCTTTCAAAACATGCTTCGGCATGAACTGGCCAATTGCTTGAAGAACGTTGAATTTCTCTCCGAAATAAACTCGCCTTTAGCAATAGTTTCATCGAAAAGCAGGCACCAATCCTCCTGTCCTTTTATGTATCTTTTAACCCAACTAATTTTTAAACCTAAATTATAGGTTTCCACATCTATCCTAGCCTGTCCACTAGACCATTTCATAATGCACGAGTTGACAGGATTAAGTATCTGTACATTTATCCTGGTTCAGTTTTTTCATACTGATTCAAAACCTGATAACTGCTTTTGTGCATCATGTGCGCAACTATTGGACCATTTCACATTTATGCATCGTGCACTGGCGAATTTTCGCAATTGAGTTGTTTTTGGCATACCTAGTGACTTCATTTGTTTGAAATTAAGGATTATCAAAGAGAGAAAATGTGAAAACAACGCTATCTGGGCATATAATTTGCTTAAAAAACGGTTCCAGGAAACAAGCATACAGTAGTTGACGTCAACTTTACGTCATTGAAGCCTTTTTCCGACATTTCGTACCAGTTTCCACGCGAAAAAAAGAATACAATAAAACTAGTCTAGGTTTCTGACTGTAGAAACCGTTAACTCTACTTTTTTCTCGGTATTTATGCTTGGCAATGAATTCAGTACATTAGGACAGACCACTATGTTGCGGTATATCGTATTTGAATAGGACATATCGAGTTCGTTGAGTTGTTCAAGACGCAATCCGACTGGCGTCTTGAACAACTCCTCAACGAACAGACCACTACTCATGTAGTGTTCTACTTCTGGGACTATATCAGTCTATCAAACATAATGATTTGGCTGGTTGATTTCCCCATACCACCACTGGCGCTAGCTCGTTTGGCCCCTGCTTCTTTGATTAGCTGCTGCAGCACGGTTTCAGGTGGCGTTTAACGTCAGCGTGTCCCCCGGCTGCCGCTTTTCGTCGTGAGACTTATAAGCAAAGCTCTGAATCAGCCGAATTGCTTCGCGATGCAAGAACACTTTTGATTATTGTCGCTTGTGTTCTCTCGTAGACTTTGATATGTTGTGTCTTTGATGATTTTTCTCGACGAAACTCTAATCCTGGGCTTTGATTTACGCATAGATTTAGTAGTAAAATAATGCAATTCTATCTGCCCATTAGACCAATTAACCCACGCCCCACTGGGGGCCCGGCGCCAGCTTCGCCTCACCCGGGGTATCGACAGCCCCTCCCCTTCTAATTCAGACAATATGGGGGTTAGTGCAAAAATGTAAAGTGCATTGGAAAGCTCGTGTGAATGCTGTATCATTTTACTCAACATGTTTAATCACTCAGGTCAATGGTTTAACCTCCAAAGTTCTAGTTGGGTCACGATAAGCTATTTCCACTAAAATATGCAATGCTTAAGAAACCTGGGCATGACTCTCACACCATTAGATATATTGAGATCTGACAAAGTATATTTGATAGCAAAATACCAGGGCTTTTTCCAATATTGGAACATACTGACCACCCGCCGGTGGTTTGACCTCCTGAGGGCAGTTCTTGGCCTAACATGATCTGAGGTCACGGAAGACCAGAAAGTGACATTGCCGTATATAAAATGAAATCCAGTGACAAGACATACACGAAGACGTTTATTTCAACGCTCTAGCTTGATTAGGTCAAAGGCTATCGTGAAAATACTGTTAAGCCCTGATGACCTGTGATGACCTTGATAGCTCAAAGGGCAAGTTTATCCCCTGGAATCGGTAAAAGGTTGGTCAATTTTTTTAGAACTCTGAGCATTCACAATCATTTTTGTGACTTTTAGATCATAAGACAGCTTTTCCCCATGCTTCTATATGGGAGAGGTCACCTCGTGACCTGGCCTTAAGTCAACAAATCGAAAAATCCCGGATATGAATTTTTAGACCCTGGAGGAGTCATTTAGTGTAGAAAGTTTTAAATCGATCGGCCTAGAAATGTAGCTATGGTAGAGCTAAGAAACTAAAGTGAAGTGACCTTGTTTGACCTCGCTTGGTGACCTGACCTAGTGTAGCCCGGGGTAAAACAAAATTTAGGGAGGATGGGAAAATTATGGAGTAAGAGGTAGCTTTCTCAACCGCGGTGCTGCACCTCGTCGTTTTTCTGTTATTCCAAAAAAACCGTAGGGGCCCATCGATGCCTCCCCGTGGGCCAAGGGTTAAGTTCTTGGTTTTACAAAGTGCAAGGTAAAAAGTTTTCCACCGGTTATCTTCTGACAGAGGTTGATTATGTTTAGGAGCTAACTCACACGGACGTGTCTCGATGTGCCTTGGTCTCATGTAGCATGCCCAAAACGGGCGCCGAAAAAACGTAGTGTCTCAAACAGAGGTGTTTGCGGGGTAGGGTTGACAAAATTAGCCAAAGATTACTCACGGCAAGTCTCAAGTACCTCGTTGTGGTGATGATATGAGGTTTCTATACTACTTGAAAAACAAACCCCAGAGCCACCTTAACCCTATCGCAACCTGTTTCTGACCTTTGCAAACTGACACACGTAACATTGGATGTAGGACTTAAACGTCGTTTTTCTAGAAGCAATAATACATCAACTTTGAGGTTTTTCGGGATTTAAATTCTGGCAATGTATAAAAAGTTATTTATTGGATATTTCGAATATATTTGACAATTCTTTATCAACGGATGGTATGACACTGTGCCATACCATCCGTTGATAAAGAATCGTCAAATAGATTTCATATACCCGATAAATAACTTTTTATACATTACCAGAATTTAAATCCCAGAAAACCTTAAAGTTGATGACGTTGGATGTTTTGAACCTAGGGGTTGCTGCCACCACACGGTATCCAATGACCGAGAAAAATGCGCCGTGGCAGCACTGAAGCAAGAAGCTAGATACTTGGCTAAAGTCAGGTATACCCCTGATATCGGATTTCAGCACACTGAATCCGATAACTTCTGAACTTAAACAGCAGGTGCATCGAACTGAACCGCCACAAGCGCAGAGCCGGCGCTAAAAAGGTGTGCAATAGAAGTACATACATAAAAAAAGCTAAAACTTAACCGTCTGACGAACTATAGCGAGTGAGGACTAATAGAGAGCGCTGCCGAAGGACAATCAGACAATATACCAGAAGAGGGAAGCACATGCTGCTTTGCTCCGTATTGGAAGGTGAAAAAGCCCGAAGATTCATTGACACATTTAGCTGTGCACTAAGGATATGCCTAGGAAACATATTCCTAAAACATAGACATGTTTTGTAAAGGCTGTAGAATAAGTGACAGTGGATGAATAATGTATCCGCTGATCAGTTAGAGCTTCCTGCCTTGCGGGAAGACACATGTAACGGTGGAGTGCCAATGGTCAAAGTAAATCCAGAATTTAATGACCATCATTATTATCATTATGATAATCAGGTTTCTGACAGTTTTAGGGACAGCGGCACATAGTTTTGCTAATCGCAGGAGACAAACTGTGGTCTCGACTGTACCGTCTGTTCATTAAATAGTATTTCCTCATGTGTGGTCCGTTGAAAATTTAGCCAATACATGTGGGTTTAAATGTTTATGAGCCGTCATTCTCAAACCAGGGACGTGCGAAAGGTAGGTAGGACGTACAAGAGGTACGAAAGGTGTAGCAAGAGGCAGAAGAAACAAACCGTTTAATATTTGAAACACAGGCCTTCAGACCACTCGATACGTAACAAAGAACATAGTTTTGTTTTATTTGCATCTGAGGCGCTGTATTTGTAGTTATCAACCCTTGCCCCGGTGGGAAGTGTTTAAACATCCCCTCTTGGGCTTTTTCCGGTGACACGAAAAAACGGCGGCGCTTGGCGCCGCCGTATTTAGCACACGTTATCTCTGATCAATTCCGCAACTTTTCCAAAAATTTTAAGGCTGGGTCATCTCAGGTCAGGACACCAGTACAGGTTAAGTGACCTCACCTCCAAAAATGTTTAAAGTGGCATAAGTAAAAAAAGGGTGAATCTATCCAATTCAAACTTATACCACATAATGGGCCTACCGAGTGATACAAAGTGTATTTCAGGATTTTTTCATATCGATGACCTAAGGTCAGGTAGAGATCATGGCCTCTCCATCGGAAATGGATGAGGAAAACAGGAATTGGGCTGTATTTGTGTAGATACAGCTGAGATTTCCTTAATATTCTCCAAATCGTAGTGTCCTGGGCCCTTTTCCAGGTTCATGTTTCAATTGTTGACCTGTGACCTCTGAGAGGTCATCTGGGTTACTTAAGCAAGTTTTCAGACCTGGGACAATAACTTTGCAGGAAATGATGATTAATCTTTAATTTTGATACCATTACGTTTTGATTGTTATTGCGAGTCAATGTATGCGCAAATTGACTGTGCTAGATCAAATAGTGACCTTGACCTGACCTGAGGTCTGGCCATTTTGGCGTTTTGACCTAGTATAGTCATATCATATATCATTCGATTTTCCGTGCCGAGAGGAAGCGAATGGCATCTAAACATGATTCTTACTTAAATCTGTCAAACGCTAGACCCCAAAAGCTCTACTCTAACATGCAATCTTCTTTGACCTGTCATGACACAATATTGAACTGAGCCAAAAGGTGACTTATGTAGTTCATGAATTTCTGTGGGCTATCTACCAGCCTCCGTGTTGCTTCGCTGTACTGCATAGGAGCTGAGTTTGAGGGGGGTGCTTGAAACCTCCACCAAGGCGAAAGTGGCTCGGAGGCCCACCGGGGCGGGTGTTAAGTGTCTTAAACTTTGGGGAGTGCCAGAGCACCCCCAAATGGATGCGCCCTTTTTTTCAGTTCATGGCTCTCGAGATACACATGAGACACGGATATGGTTTAAACGCGGCTCCAAAATAGAAGACGGCAAGGGGCAACCAGCACCGTATCTATTATCCGTAATTCCCTATGAATGCCGAGTCCGTAGAGGGAGGGGTCCGTCAGAATCTTTCAAAAAAATGTCAATCCTTGGGGGGTGGTGAACTCTACTTTGCTTATCTTGGTTTCTTCTCATTACACACTGTATCCAGCATGATGGGCCTGTTTCGGATGCAAAGGCTCACGCGCTCCACCCCGCACTGAGTTGAGTTACAATATACCGCTTCCTCTGAGTCGGGAGGTGGGGGCGGGGAGGGATGGCGGATGTCTGAGCTCGGGCGGCTGCGGCCGTGACCTTTGGTGCGCGGCGCGACTGGAGCCGACAGCCACGCTCCTCCTCCACCCCCGCCGCGCCGGCGCCGGGGCGGCCTCAGCGACCGTCGGCTCCAGCTGCCCCGAGCGCCACCAGTCGGGCTGCCCCGGGCGCCGGCATGCTGCTCCCGCCGCCGCTGACCCCCGATGTCGCAGTCGCCAGCTGATCTCAACCTCAGGATTGTGGCCGAGAGCGCAATGTCGGAGCCGGAGGCCGTCAGCGAGCCGGCGAAGGCGCCGCCTTCGTCTCCACCACCGCCTCCCCCGACGTCGAAAACGGTTACGATAGCGATACCGGTGAGTGTAGAAGAGAAACCGACGCCGGCGGCACCGCGGCCCCGACCACCGCGGCGGCTTGTGAAACAGATGTCTGTGGCAGCCATGCAACTGGGAGGGGTCAGCACACAGCGCGGCACCTCCGTGCCGCACCTGCCGAAGCCGGAGCGACACCGCATCCTCAGGCGCTCCAGCATCGATGACGACTGTCTCTCGCAGCTGCCGTCGGCGGACCTCCACAGCATGGGTCTGTGCGCCTCACTGGGGCCCGGCGTATACATCAAGAAGCCGCTGGACGGGCCGGCGGTGCCGCGGACTAGACGGTGCTCGCTGACCCAGCCCTGGGCCACTCTCTACGGCAGCTGGCAGCAGCCACAGACCATCAGCGCCGCCAGCAGTCGCAACGGCAGCACAGAGGTCATCCGGAGGAAGAACAGCACGCGACGCTCACCAGAGGCCTTGGACCAGACGGACGCCGAGGCGGGCAGCGGCGCTGTCGGTGAGGATGACGGCCATCTGATGCTGAGCCACAGGCATAGTCCGGTCCTGTTTGCACGCCACCTGCAGAAGGTGTCGCTGAAAGACTTCGGGTCGGAGGTGCGCGCCTCTCTGGACGTGTCGCACTTCATCAAGGAAGCGCAGCTGCTTCTGGACGTGACGGAGACGTCGATGGAGGCTGTGGTGGATCTGATGCTCACCGCTCTTTTGAAGACGGAAGGCATGACCTCACTCCAGGAAGCCAAATCTCTCGTCTTTGTTCAAGAATCAGGTATGTTCAGTTTAGGGGCGTAGGCAGAATTTCTTCAATGTATAGCAAATTGTTTTGGTGGCACTGGCGCCTAGGGGCAGATCCACGTGAGGGGATGGTCATGTCCCCACCCCCTCCCAAATAGGACCAAATCCTCTTTCTGACCCCCCCTTACCCCCTAATCATATGTTCCTCAACTGGAAGGCTACAGTCTTTCAAAACGCCGACTGTTTTCCTCCGAATAGGAGCAAAACTATCCTATTTCCCTAATCAGATGCTAGCATACCTGAGAAAAAGGGCAAAACGGTCGCTATCTAACCTGCTCAAACAATTCTTATTATATCCGATCTTGCAAACTTTATCCCCTTGCGCTCATACAAGTGCTACCCAGCACTGGTGAGTAAATAAAACACGGCATCGGCACAACGCGAGCTGAACCCAAAACGCTCCGCAGTTTCCCCGTAGGCCCGAATGGTGTTATGTTTTTAGAAAATGCATCAATATCTTCAGAGTCAAACGAGGTCGCAAATGTCAAATCTGGGCCGAGCTGGAAACCTTTTGGGAAGTGCAGTGATTATGCAGAACAAAGTCAAAAGTACACTCAAAGTGGACTAAGGCCACAGAGGGAAGATCCCACACAAGTTTTTTCTGAAAGTTTGAGGTCAAGGTCATTCAGGGTCACTGATCCATGACGTAAAAATGTGACGAGTTTCCAATAATATACAATATAACTGGCAACAAAGCAGTCCTTGGGCAGGAAACGAGGTTTTGAGGAAATGAGGAACTTAAAAAAGACCTTTGACCTCGATCTGTGACCTTGACCTTGATAGTGAGTAGCCTTAACTATGAAGTCATATCTTAGGATACGTCACACTGAATATTGCCATCGGACCGGAATAATGGGGCAATGACCTTGACCTGAGACCTAGACATCTATGAGGGGTAACCTTGACACATAATCCTGAAAATATGACGTTATTATTCACCACTCGGTTGACAGTGCAGGAGAACTGGTGCGACCGCGAGATTGCGACGGTCTCAAAATATAGGTCTGATTTTGAAAGCCTACAAATCAAAACATGATCGACTGATTTTCAAAAGCTCTTGCCCAATCGACGCGCTCATAAATTCTCTAAAATTTCCTAGGTAGCGTTTCCCGGCGGCGAACGGTTCTCCGGTGATCTGGGAAAAATAGGTGGGGGCACTTTGGGACCCCCTCCACTTCGCCTATTAGATCATGTCTTTAAATATCATTTTAATATGGCGGTAATTGGCGTTGTTTGAAATTTCGGCGTACTTTTTACGTACTGACCGCGAAACAGACTTATCAGGTTATGAAAATCGAGGTATGGTACGTTTTTTACTTTATCGCAGTCTTTTTCGAGAAGAAAGTCTTTGTTTTAAGTCTTATTTTTCATTCATTGCCCTTATTTCCTTATAGGAGTATAATGGATGAAGGATAATATCTATTCTGACTACTGCTACTTTAAACGCCTTTGTCCAAGCTATTGCAAATTTAGTTGTTTTTTTAGTCTTTGCCTCACTCAAGTCATCAAGGAACTTCTCACGGAGACTCAGCGACCCCACCACTCGAACAAACATCCCCGCAATGAGAGATTGATTTAGAAGCAAAGGTTTGACGTTCCACAAAACACGGGAGGCGCCCTCTCAACAGTCAGTTGCCAGTCGACCTACGTCGGTTAAATATTAAGCGCTGGAGCGTCTCAGGGGAATCGATTGCAATGCTTCATACGCAGTGTCACTGCATGGTGTAAATATACACTAAGTTTTTTTACCCGATGCCATCGAGTAAACCTGCAGTTCACGTGTTTTCGGCCCGCATACGTTTTAACACTCTGCCGGTGGGTAAAAACAACTCGTCCACGTCGTGTAACTTACTCGTAGACACAGTTTCTTGATCCGCGCACCTCGGGTAACCCCTTTGCCTACCCGCACCTATCGTGTAATATCAGCTAGTAAATCCGTCGTTTGTGTGTCCTTGGCTCGCAAACTTTTTTCTACTCCTGGGGCGTGTCATGAACTCCAGTGTAGCGTGTATTTAACACTCGCGCCTTCGTAGTTTCGTAGGGGGTTGCGGGGACCCGCACTCTCTCAGGGAGAGTTGGGTATTTTTTCGTATACCCACATCCATCGAGTTTTTCCAGGAAGTGCGAATCCGGAATGAAACAAATTAAGTGATTTACGGGCATCATGGGCAATGGACATTGGCATTGGGAACTGGACCTGTTTGCGATAATTAACGCCCAGTTACTGAGAACAGATTCCAATGGGCCTCCACTCTGGCTCACTTCAACCGTCTCAGTGCACTACCAGCGTTTTCACCATTTTAATAGTGGGCGGAGTTGTAAACGGGTATTGGCAGCAGATCACGGAAAAGGGGCTCGATACTCCAGCCTGCGTGTATTTATGTTCATGGTTGGAGAGAAACGAATGGGCCCTGAACAGACCTATGAAGAGCCTAAAGGTTCTCCATAAATTTGTCCAGGGGTTTCAGCGTCTTGCCCTGCACGGAATCGGCGCGCAGCACCAGGCAGTACATGCAGGCTGCTGCAAGCCTGCAGTCCCTGTAGGTCAGGCGCTGGCCGAACGCGGCGAGGCAGGCGCCCCAGAGCGAGAGCGCCTCCGCCTCCCCTTCCACCCTGCACACTGGCTCCCCCTCAATACACACAGATTTAGCTTCCCCATCCACGAAAATAATGCACGGGTGCCGGCACCTCTCCGCGTCCTCTTCTGGAACCATCATATATCTTGCCTCCTTCATGACGGTGAGGAGGCCTTCCATCCTCTTTCCTGCCATGGCAAACGAATTGTGTCACTTACTATTTCTATGAAAAACTTTGCTTAGCCGGATTTCCAGCCAGGTATCTCCGTATGTCAGGGTTTACCCTTGCCCCACCGGAGCATCGATGCCCCCGCCCCCTTAAGGTTTCTTTCCAAAAATTCTGAATTCTGCTAAAAATTAGGGTTTCCCAAATCAGAAACAAAAGTGCCGACAATCACCGTTATGAAAACCGAATCTAGAATGATATATTTGTTAGGCCATGTCGTGATCACCACTTTTTCACAGGATCTTTGATTACCGGTCGCTGATTACGATTTTCTGGTCGAAAATGTCGAATTCGAAAAATATTTGCCCGCGCAAGCCCTTTGACATTCTTCCGGTTGGCCAAAATTTCGGTGTTTTCATATCTCACGGACAATAAAATGCAACTAATGTATGGAAAGGGCTCTAGAACTTTAAAACAATTGAATCTCAACAATTTGAATCCTTTTTTGACTCCTTGAAATATATATTTACCCGAAAAAGTACCTTGGAAAGACAGGGATGTTTGAGCTAAAAAGATGATAATAGATGGCGCGCATGACGCAGCCGTCAATCAGTGTCCCGCTACGTCGCTTATGACAAGAAGCTATTATCCAAAGGAGCTGGATATACTATTTGAGCCTATTATGGATTCGATGAATGAACATTTACCTTCACAAGATGATCTAGATTTCTCTCGCTTGCAGTTTTAAATATTATTGGGAATGGTTGCTTTCAAAGCAGGTACAATTAAGATCAGCCAGCCATATATAGATTAGGTATCTAAGTATGTAGTCACTGCGGATTATTTTCAAGTATCAAAATGTATGCAAGAGCCAGTCGATTATATTTAGATTAGTCTTGCTATCACTAGCAAGGAGAATACCGCATTTCGGGAAAAATGAAGCTACACCACACCTAGCGCCGCCGTCAAGCCATGTATGCTGCCGCTTAACCAGCTCTCGACTGGGGCTGACGTTGTTGGTCACATTATGATGCTGCAGCTTGAAGAGATGGAGGCCAGGAAAGTGGACCAATTTCACGTTTCAATAGCTTGAAAATTAGAACCGACCGCTGATGAAGTTACCGAGACTTACAGAAGAGCATCTGTGGCAGCAAGAAACAAGTACAAAGTTCGCTGTGAAATAAGGAAGCATTGTAACCTGAAGGAAGAGATCAGAAGGCGCCTACAAAACATGAAGATATTGTAAGTATGGACAAAGCATGACAACATTGTTCGACATATAAAGCAGAGCTTTACCATCAAAGGCATCGGCAAACAGAACATTTCTGGAAGACCAGCGAGAAGCACAGAGGTTGTATCTTGGTGGCTTGGATGCAGTCGTGACGGACCATTGGAGACGGCAGCAGCTGCGGCAAGCCACTGCTGCTGCCGCCAATAGGGTCGGATCGGGAGGCCGGCTCGTCCGCATTGGAGCACAATAATATGACAATCACCCGGACAAGTCTAAAAACCACTTCCGTGTAACATTTAAAAATAAGTTTTCCTTCCGAGATTGACTTATGCCTGCCAGAGCCTGTTCGCGTGCGGCGTCTGTCAGCAGCTCGTGTGATGCTACAAATAGGAAGCTCGCTGCTGCATATACCACCATCGGTCGCTGTCAATGGTGCCGTTGCGTTCTGACGCAGCTTCAGCTCCGTCAGAACGCAACATCCGGAGAACTGGTAGCCACAACGACAGCAGCAGTGGCTTGCCGCAGCTGCTGCCGTCTCCAATGGTCCGTCACGACTGCATCCAAGCCGCCAAGATACAACCTCTGCGCTTCTCGCTGGTCTTCCAGAAATGTTCTGTTTGCCGATGCCTTTGATGGTAAAACTCTGCTTTATATGTCAAACAATGTTGTCATGCTTTGTCCATGCTTACAATATCTTCATGTTTTGTAGGCGCCTTCTGATCGCTTCCTTCAGGTTTAAATGCTTACTTATTTCACAGCGAACTTTGTACTTGTTTCTTGCTGCCACAGATGCTCTTCTGTAAGTATCGGTAACTTCATCAGCGGTCGGTTCGAATTTTTAAGCTATTGAAACGTGAAATTCGTCCTCTTCCCTGGCCTCTATCTCCTCAAGCCGCAGCATCATAATGTGAACGACAACGTCAGCCCCAGACGAGAGCTGGTTAAGCGGCAGCATACATGGCTTGACGGTGGCGCTAGGTGTGGTGTAGCTTCATTTTTCTCGAAATGCGGCATTCTCCTTGCTAGTGATAGCAAGACTAATCTAAATATAATCGACTGGCTCTTGCATACATTTTAATACTTGAAATTGATCCGCAGTGACTACATGCTTAAATACCTAATCTATATATGGCTGGCTGATCTTAATTGGACCTGCTTTGAAAGCAACCATTACTAATAATATTTAAAACTGCAAGCGAGAAAAATATAGATCATCTTGTGAAGGTAAATGTTCATTCATCGAATTCAAAATAGGTTCAAATCCTATATCCAGCTCCTTTGGCTAATAGCTTCTTGACATAAGCGACGTAGCGGGACAGTGGTTGACGGCTGCGTCATGCGCGCCATCTATTATCACCTTTTAAGCTCAAACATCCCCGTCTTTCCAAGGTACTTTATCGGGCAAGTATATATTTTAAGGAATCAAAAAAGGTTTCAAATTGTTCACATTCAATGGTTTAAAAGTTCTGTGGCCCTTTCCATACATAAGTTGCATTTTATTGTCCGTGAGATATGAAAACATCGAAATTTTGGCAAACCGGATGAATTTCAAAGGGCTTGCGCGGGCAAATATTTTTCAAATTCGACATTTTCGACCAGAAAATCGTGATCAGCGGCCATTAATACATTAGAAAACACCCGGAAATCAAAGATCCTGTGAAAAAGTGGTGATCACGACATGGCCTAATATTTGTACAACCTAGCGTTCCTGAGCATGACTGCAACCATTGAAAAAACATTTAGATGAAAAACGTATGGCCCATAGAAAATTAAAATAATATCTCACCTTTGTTGGGACTAACTGCTCCTCCCAAGGCTGTATCCATCCACATCCCTCTCATTCACTCTCTGACTGAACTAGCTAAACCACTTATTTACTTGAGGCCAATCGGCGTTAACTGCTTATCCGCATGCTGGTTTTTAAAAGCCAAAATCTATATTCCTTAAAAAGAAGTTTTTCTCTTGAATATCAACCAGAGCTCGCTATACGGAGGGGCAGTTCATTATGTGTTGGCGTTTTAGGCTCTTTGGATGGGGCACAAGCTGGCCATCAGCATAAACCCGAGCCTCTTGTGTTAGTTATTGGGGATACTTATTTAGCTAAATTCTAGGTAATTTTGATTCATTGACATCAGTGCTTCTCTTGTTTTACTATTCAGTGAAGAGCAACGACTGCAATAAAAAGGCAGACTGGCTGATTTCACCTGGATCTGCATGCCTCCTTTCCTAGTCATGTTTTCTTCCCTACTGCTGCTGAACGCTCTATTAACAAAGCGGGCAAAAACATATGGTTTGCAGCAGCCATGATCTGCTGAAGAACTTCAAACTTGCAGTGGCGTATCTAACCGGTCGGTTTGAGAAGGGCAGACCAAAGTAAAAAGCAAAGAAAAGACGTCACGCAGTAAAAATTGTCTTCACGGTAGAATTTGGGATATTTGAGGTGAAAAAATCGGAGTGAAAAATTTGGGCTAAATATACTTTTTCCCTATCCAAGACCCAATATTTACATTGAACTTAACTGGTTCTGTTTGAGGTTGAGAGTTAGTCACCAGAATCTTGCTTATAAACTAACAAAGGAGTCGGAGCATAAAGGAGGTCGACCGCTTGGGGGGGGTGGCAAAACATGGTTTTGCCCCGAGCTTTTCCGTTTGGAGGGGGGACGTAAATGCCATTTTGCCCCCCCTGGATCCGCCACTGCAACCTTGTTATTTCATATCCCTCACTGGTAGGTTTATGAGCAGGGGTTACCTGCTACCTTTCCGGTAGCCGGAAAATCCAAATGAAACGTTGGGATGATATTGAGAACTGGACTTGGTTTTGCCTTCTGGGGCATTCCAGAACAAAACGACCAAAAATATTTCAATTTGACACCACCATGTCTAGAAAAATCTGAAACGTTGTCTCTGGGGTATTTTTGGGCCAGAAACACGCCTGTAAGAATCTTAGCCCCTTCCGATCAACGGTTACCGAGTTATAGCCCGAGGCATTTTCGGGAGGTCACCTTGTAGACTCATCTTTGATGCTTCATAACTCAAAAACGCATTACCTGATTAAAATTGTTATATATCATTGAACTCATCTTGAACCATTAATTATTTAAAAAAACAAATTTTAAAATTTTAAAAATGTCGACTTTTAATTCGTTTGACCTTTTCTTTTGTGACCTAGCTTGGCCTGTTGGCAGTTGAAATTGACCTTTTTGACGCCTCAAAAATTTTGCTTCATAAATTGTCTTTTGATAATTTTTTAAATGCGTTTTTGCTATAAACTCCAAATTTTTACCACCTAAGGTAGGTATGCAGCCGGTTTTTGACCACTGCAGTAGTAAAGCCTTATGTTTAACACCGCAAACAAAGCGATTGCTTTTGGAATCGGTTGCTTGCAATGATATTGCATTGTCTTTACTAAATTTTCATCGTGCAAGTGTCAAAGTGTATGAGAATTAACACGCGCCCACACGGGGGTGGGCAACCGGCCTCTTCAGGTTTCCACAGGGAGTAAAAAACACCATCGCCCAGCGCCTCCGTACTTCATCTACCTCTAACTCGACATTTTTGCACCTTCTAGCAAAATAATTTGGGTAAAATGGCAGGTGGTAGGGACCGGAAATACCGTAGCTGGCAACTAGCTGGTGAGAGGGTGACCTAAGGTAGGCAGCCGTCCTCATGCTTTGTGGGACGTTCAACTTTGGTTCCTTAATTACCCTTCATCGTGGAAGTTGCTCGTTTGGGTGGTGGGGTCGGGGTCTCCGTGAAAAGTTCCTTGATGATTTTAGTGCGACTCCGAGTCTTAAAACTGAACTGGCAACAACTTGGGCATGATTTGTAATAAAGAAAAATAGCAGCCATTAAAAGTGACAGAAAAAGATATTGTTTCAAGGGAGACGGGGGCAAAGGAACTTATAAGTAACGGGTTATTTAGCCTTGCGCCCTTGAATCTGCTCATATATGCGAACAAATGTTGTTCTGAAATCATAACGCATTCGACTTGGTCACTTGAGCAGGTTGCCTTACATGATATTTTTAAAAGGTGATTATTAGATAGCCGACACGGATCCCAGTTCAAACATCACTTCAAAAGGCGTTTTATTTGTTTTTTTAATGATTATGGGTGGGCAGATTTGAATCAATATCGAGAGCCCCTACGTGAAAATAAATAGCAAATTGCATCATGTATTTTAGCCCTCTCACAGGTCGTTCGAACTGCATTGAACCAAGAAGTGCTTGAAATGAAAAAAAGAACATTCAAAGAATGTTTTACCACTTTTACCAGTGTTTCCACGTTTCATTGGAGGTGTTCGGTAAGGTTCGGTTCGGTAAAAAAATGGTATAATTCCACACTCCTGGTGCCTTGTAATTGTCATTAAAGAATAAGAAAATACACTGAGATGACTTCAACACAGACACTGACTTTGTCCTGCACAACACATTCATTCACCTGTAATGACGGCCGTCAAATCACTCGTTACTCAAGCCAAATAATTTATACCAGTATATTTTATATTCCCTTTGCATTGGACATTGGCCAGGACTAAATTCGCAGCACCCATAAAGGAAAGTCTTCTTGCACAGCACGACACTGTTTGATTCAAACATAGGTATACGAAACCCGAACCTCTCTTCTTTTGTTTGTAGAGATTTCATGAACAGTAATAAATGTCTTATTTATCGCTGGTATTCTATGAAACTTATAATTCATTTTTCTATAATCGCATTGGCGAACAGACTTTGGAGCTGTCTGGCAACATTGACTGTGCTTAATTGTGCAATGTGCAATAACTTAATCGTGCTGAAAAATGTATGCGTAAGAAAAGCATATGTGCCTTTGGCATCACGTATTTTATCTTTCACTGGACTTTTTAAACCATCGTGAAATGTTGCCGGTTTGGCCGTGCTCTCGATATAGTCGCAGGCGCCCTTGCTGTGAGACGTAGTGAAACGCTTTATTCACATAATTGATTTTTTTCCGATATAACTTTTGAACTGGAATTAAACCTTTGCATTACTTTAAAATGGTGTGCATGGCGGCACAATTTGATGAAGTTAATATTTTTGCATTGTGCAGCACAGCTCTCCATCAGGAGATGCACATTCTTCAGTCATTTCTCTCGCTTTCATGCTCGAGGCATAAGTTCTGAAGAAAAAAACACGTGCCATCGCAGGCTCCGTGATATCACACAGGCTCCGTGGCGTAATTGTTGGTTATCTCTGCTGTTCAGTAAACCATGAAGAATGAACAGTGCACTGGAAGCGACGGCGCTAAATAGCCCTTTGTAATCTCTACCGACAATGCCACATACAATCCTTTGGTCGGGTCACTTTTGAGGTCGCTCGAGGTCAAAGTATTCCTCACAAGAATATAGTGGAAAGCTAAATTTTGTGGTATAATAGCTGACAGAGCAGAGCCGTATAAAAAAATTCAGCACCATTGATAATAATAATTGTTGGGGTTTAACGACGCACCAACTGCCAGGGTCATACGGCGTCGCCAACTCTCACCCTGTTGGAAGGGATTTTGGGGATCAGATCGACTTATTCAGAGGCTCCGCCGGGACTTGAACCCGGGACCGGTGGCTTAGAAGACAAGGGTGCTATCCACTAAGCCACCTCATCCCCCTTCAGCGCCATTGAAATGCTCTTGTACCCAATAGGATTATATATATATATATTTTTTATATATAATTTTGTCTAGTAAAATTTCGGAATTAACCTGCTTTGACATAGAGCCGGGCTTAGGTCTGTCTGTATGGTAAAAATAATATTACTCAAACTGCAGTGGAAAGTCAGACGCGGCAACGTAAAAATAAAACCTCTATAGCAATTCTCGACAATTTTAAATTCTCGCAAGTTATCAAAATTTACCAATTGCCCCATGCATTTCCCATGGAAAGATCGTGACCTTGTCCCAGGTTATCGATATAGAAATCCTGCTACGAACTATCATATTGCCTGGTGACCTTACTATATTATGTGAATCTAAGTACGATAGGTTATATTTGATCTTACTGATGCACCTTCAAAGTTTTTTTCGAGGTTAGGTCTCTTGACCTGGGTTGGAGATCGGACCTGATATGACCAAACCTAAAATTTTGCCAGAAGCTTGCAAAAATGTCGAGTTAGAGGTAGATCAAGTACGGTGGCGCTGGGCGATGTTTTTTTATTACCTGTGGAAACCTGAAGAGGCCGGTTGCCCACCCCCTTGTGTGGGCGCATGTTAATTCTCATACACTTTGAGACTTGCACGATGAAAAGTTGGAAAATGCCTCGGGCTATAACTCGGTCACCGTTGGTCGGAGGGGCCAAGATTCTCACAGGCGTGTTTCTGGCCCACAACTACCCCGGAGACAACGTTTCAGACTTTTTCTAGACATGGTGGTGTCAAGCCTTGGTCGATCTGTCCTGGAATGCCCCTTCTGTCAACAGCCTACGAGTTCGTCAAACGATGTTTGTACGTAACGTGGAATGGTGCTAAGCTTGTATGTACTCTTTATACGCTGTTCTCGCTAATATGGGCATTTCCACTGATAAAAAATTGGCGCCCCTGCGCAGCAAGTCCGATTCAGGACACGATGTTTTGAAGAGATATGCGCCCATAGAGTTCTTGGCAGGTTCCCCTGGACCCCCATCGCTAGCAGGGTTTCTACGGTCGGCATGGCCCTGTCTGGTCCGCCGACTGGATCTCCTATATCCGACAAAGTCACTTTGGCTAGCAGGGCCCTCTGCAGTCGCCAGAAACTTGCCAGGTCAACAGGGTTCACTGTTACTTACAAGTCCCTCTTTGTGTCTCTCTGCAGCCAGCAGAGCCCTATCTTGCCTGGTGGACCATTTATTGCCGATACAACCATATTGGTTACAGCATTTTCCTACAATTTATTTTACTGGTCCTATCCCATTGAAATGCTCACGCAGTGGTCGCATGCACTCACGCCGTGCCAGTGATTTATCCCAGCTTGTTCGTGTTGTTTGTGCTTCAAGCTAACTGACGTCAAAAGCCAGTCATAAGCAAGATGCAGTGGACGATGAACCTTTGACCAGTGCTTCCCAGGGTTTCCGGCGAGTCAAACTGCTCCTTGCTCGGGAAATCCGCCGGGCCTTGAATCCAGGTCAACCGCGTACAAAGTGAATGCCCTAAGTACTACACCACGGGGTTCCCTGGGTGTCATATGGCACCTCGTTCAGGGAATCTGCTTAACCTTGAATCCGGGTCAGCCACGTGGTAAGTAAATGCACTAACCACTACAACAACGCACCCCCCTCCTTTGCCCAGTTTGCTAAGTTTCTTACGTTCCGCGGTTAAGCAGCGGCCTTGATGAGCAAAACGGCTGATGTGAATGATCAAAATGTTGTGTTCGCCTTCAAGCAACTGAGAGAACTCTTGGAGCATGGCAGTGTTTGTCATCTACATCCATGCAGTGGGCAACCTGATATCATGAATTCCCTCCACAACGTTCGTTCAGCAAGGTGAATAACTATACTTCATCACTGTGTTTTCAGTGACCCAGCTGGCAAAAACGATCCAGGGAACTTGCTCGACGCCGCAGAGTGGGAAGATAGACTACGACCAGACATGGATCACCGCAATGTGGGTAATGTCCTTTCTCTTCAAGTGCACACGGTTTCTTAACACGCAAATCCACGGGAGCAAGTGCCCCTCCCTGAACGTTTTTTCACAGATTGTCAAAAAAGCTGGCTTGTGGCGTATCCTTTCGCCAGCTTATCAATGACTTAAATCATCATTCACAGCTTAGTGACTCTGATTCCAACTCAACTCATCGCGCTGAGCTGGTGACTGGTAGTCGGCTAAACCCTCACGCATAACATACTTTGCGTCAAGGTCGGCTCCTGAGTCATATTCAACGACGTAGTGTGGATAAAAGAAGATACATACTTCCTTCAATATCGTGCAAGTTGCAATGCATGTAGGCATGCATACCTTGAAATTCATCAGTTCAAAGGTTGGGTTAGGTAATCCCTTCTAGCAGATACAGATTTTCCTAGTGTCTAGTTTCTTATGTAAAGTTTATTATAGATATGGAATGAGAGTAAGGCTATTATAGGTCAACTGACTTTCACATTCGACCTTTAAAGGCATGCTTTGATTTGCTTTGATTTCACAGATGCCTTTCTCCCATACCCAGTCCTGTCCTCTTCGCAATTCAGGTAAAGCATGCCTTGTGGGCAGGGTCGTGAATTTCTATCTCTGTTGGGGTGCCCGGCACCCCCAATTATGTGATGGGCGCACCCCAATACTGATATGGGCACTCCCAATCCAAAAGGTGAAGTGAAGTCCTTAAGAAGTGCTTAAAGGGAGTGGACTACTTTGTGAAAATCCTAAAAAGAACATTTTAAGAACAAGAGGCCTGAAAACCAGGAAACATCATTTTTCCCCACTTCCATACGCTAAAAACAGAAATATATCCTCTTCTAGTTCTAGTTCTACCGTGTATTGACCACAATCATCAAGTTGATTATTTTGTCAATGCGAGTGTCCGTAGTTTATCATCTCAAAAAGAAGAATAAAAAATTTACATATGAGGTTACAATGCATGGATGGCATATGATTAATGTTTACACAAAAGAGTCACAAATGAGTAGAGTGAAGCAGCTTACACAGTTGCATGGGGCAAGTTGTTCCAATCTCTGATGGTTTTCGGGAGAAAAGCGTGAAGGTGATAGTCCGCTCTGCATCGTGGTGCCAGAAACTGCTGATTGTGTCCCCGTCGTGATCTTGGCGGGAGCGGTATAAGTTTACTCTTTATGCCTTCTGCATCCATCATGCCGTGTTTTATCTTATAAAGCATCGTAAGCCGAGCTTTTTTCCGTCGCTCTTCAAGAGATGGCTATTTGAGCTCTTTTAGCATTGATGTTACGCTGGTTGTTCTCCGGTAGTCCCTCATAACGAACCTTGCCGCCCTACGTTGAATATTTTTTATTCTATTGATGCTCTGTTGATGGTGAGGGTCCCAGACGGCACTCGCATATTCTAAAATGGGATGTACATATACCTTGTAGGCAGCTTCTTTGATCTTCCGGGAGCTGATTTTCAAATTCCTCTTCAAGAAACCAAGAGATTTGTTGGCTTTGGAACAAGTGTTCTCGATGTGCTCATTCCAGCTGCAGTCTTTGCTGAGGGTGACTCCTAAGTATTTCGCATTCCGGACAGTCTCCAACGTGTGACCGTGCAGAACATATTGGTATGGTAGGAGTTCTTTCCCTCGGGTTGCCTGAAGTGAGGTACACTTCTTTGGATGAAACTTCATTTCCCACTTGGTCTCCCAGAGTGCAAGCTCGTTGAGGTCTCGTTGGAGGCTTTGTTGATCTGCGACACTCGTTACAACATTGTAGACCGCAGTGTCGTCAGCAAACAAACGTGCACGTGCCCTTAAGTTGTCCGGAAGGTCATTTATATAGACCAAGAAAAGGCACGGGCCGAGAACACTTCCCTGTGGGACTCCAGACTTGACATTAATGAATTCAGACCTGACACCGTTGACAACCACTGCTTGCCTCCTATCGCGAAGGAAGTCGGAAATCCATGTGCTGAATTTTCCCCCCACGCCATAGTGTTCGAGCTTGTGTAGTAATAGGCTGTGATTCACCTTGTCAAATGCATTGGCAAAATCCATTATTAGAATGTCTGTTTGGAGCCCTTTGGCAGTGTTTACGGTAAGCTCCTCGGTGAATTCAAGAAGCTGTGACTCGCACGATCGTCTCTTCCTGAATCCATGTTGATAGCTGCACATGATACTATTATCTTCCATATGGGTCATGATAGCACTGGCAAGTATATGCTCCAGTAACTTGCAGCATACACTCGTAAGTGAAACCGGGCGATAGTTTGCTGGATCTTGTTGCTGTCCTTTTTTGAACACTGGTGTTACGAGTGCATCATTCCAGTCAACAGTAACCAGGCCGGTGTCCACCGAGGACTGAAAAATGATCGTGAGAATAGGTGCTACCTCATTCGCAAGTTCCTTCAAGACGCGTGTGCTCAAGTTTTCGGGTCCCGTAGCTTTACTCGGGTTTAGGTTTGATAGGAGCTTCCGAACGCATTGCGCCGTTATAGTGATATCTCCGATGACAGGATAGTTGTCCAAAGGCATGTCGCATTTACGCCTGAATTCATTTTTCGTGTAGCTCTTCCCTTCACTGAAAACAGAATGAAACTGTCGGTTGAGCACTTCTGCCTGTTGTTTAGGGTCTGATACCAGACGACCACCTTCCTTCAGAGGCGCCACTCCAACATTTGAGGACTTAAACGTTTTTGGACTTATATAAAACACCTTATCATTGGTTTCTTGTTCTGAGTCCGTACCTTCAAAGATGGAGTTCAGGTACTCCCAGTAAGCACGTCTTAGCTGTCGTTGGACTTCTCTGCGGAGCTGTTTATACTCTTCCTTCAAGTCTTCAGTCCCTCTCTTGCGCATCTTTTTGAAGAGACGGTTTTTACGCCTTATTAATCGGCAAAGACTAGTAGGTATCCAGGGTTTGTTTTCTCTTGGCCTTGCTCTCTTGTGCGGAATAAATGCAGTGATGGCATTAGAAATGGTGTCTTTAAACATAGACCAAAGGTCTTCAGCACTAGCCGTGTGTTGGACGAGTTCCACTGTGACAGAAAGATCGGCACAGGTCTGCTTTAATCCGAGCCAGTTCGCCTTTTTGTAGAGTGGTATAGACCTTGGTGTTTGTTTGCGTTTCTTAGGATTTATCTTAAATTCGCAGTAAACGGCGTCGTGGTCAGATAAGCCTGGCAGGATTTCTACTCTCGAAAAGAGTTCCGGACTATTCGTTATGATTAGATCCAGGGTATTATCTAGTCTCGTAGGGGGGGCTTATCGACGCACCAACTGCCAGGGTCATATGGCGTCTCGTAGGGGACGAGACAAGCTGCTCCAGCCCATGGTCGCTCAGCATGTTGATGAAGTCGTGATGCAGTCGTGGGTAAGCAGGATGGGGCTTCATTGACATGTTTTCCCAGTTCCAACTCGGAAAATTCATGTCACCACCAATCAAGATGTGAGCGTTTGGTATAGCAGAGGCCCGGGTAACAGAGTTGCTAAATACCTGCAAACTCTCCTCGTCACCTACGTTTGATCGGTAGTAAACACAAATGTACAATGTTCTTTTTCCCTTTAGCTTTACTTTGGCCCAGGCCAGCTCACAGTCCTCTTGCAACTCCGTTACCACATGGCTCTCCAATGTGTTTCTTACTGCTATCAATACTCCACCCCCATGGCGATGTCGGTCCTTACGGTACACTTTGAAAGTGTTGGGGAGTATTTCGGCATCTGACTGCGATGGATCGAGCCAGGTCTCAGTAGCAGTGATGATGTCTGGGTTTACGCCATCCAGTAAATTCAGGATCTCCGCTCTTTTACCAGTCGCTGACTGCAGGTTTACATTTAGGATTCGAAGCGGACGGTGTTCCCACTTATTTTGTTGGCTTGAGCGGAGGGGATTAGAGGCATGAATAGGTCTGCCGATCGAATTCCGTGATGGTGTGAGGCAGGAGTCGTAGACTTCGGATAGTGTGTCATTACCTCCCAGGAAATTGAAAAGCGTCTGGCTATTTTGATTATCACAAATGGGACAACGCCAGAGATCGTCTTGATGCAAATAACTCTTGCCTAGTTGTTCATTTTGACTATATTTCAGGAAAATATTTGCACTACATTTTAACAGAAACCACACTTATGCCTCACGTGAGTATCTCACATGCATGCCACGTCTTGATTAAAGGCGTCATCACGTAGCACGCTTTCCTACTACAGCTTGCTCATCGCTGCCTTTTCTAACCTCCGTCAGGCGCGTCCTGCGATGTTCTTCTGCTTGCAGCAGCGACTGAAAGTGATTATCATCTTTGAAATTTCCAAAACACTGTTTTAATAATACCAAGGCTTCTTCCCCATGTGTCATTACAGACTTTGATCGACCGGACAAGCCCCTCGTGAAGCCGCAAGTCCTTGTGAGAAGCTGAACATTTTGGATGTGCCGACAACCATGCATGGCTAGTGGATGTTAGGTAAGAAAAAATCCACGAAGACTCGTCCATCATGTCAGCCAGCTGCCTTGTTTCGTGGACAACATCAGTAGGGGAGTGATCCGTCGCAAGTACTCTGGGTGTCGCCACTAGTTCCTCACTAATCTTTACCTTCTTCGCTGAATAAATTTAACACGACTGGTAGCTTTAGATGCCACAAGTGTCGTCGCGGCACCTTGATGGTAGCTTCCTCTACTTCAGTCTTCGTGTGATTTCACGTGAACAGCGTTCAGTATAGTTGGAGGTCATTTTTTGCTGGTGCATCTGCTGCGACAGGCGCTTGAAGGCTGAGCTCAGCGACCTAAAGCCTGAGCTCGGCGACCAGAGAGGTGATAGCTGTTGGTCTTGTACCTCCCCGAGACACACGGTTCATGAAGGTTCATGGCTCATGTTCACGGTTCATTCCATCAAGCCCGCTGAATGGCAAGGGTCGGTTTCAAAGGTTCATAAGCCTCAGAACTTCAGGTCCAATGTTAACCTCATTGGCTTTACAAAGTATGATGTGTCACAGGAAATCTGAAAAAAAAAATACAATGTAGATAACAGAGAATAATGTTGTGCCATATCTGAGGTGTAGCCTCGTTTCTAATAGGATTGTAAGGGTTTCACTGACGCATCCCTCGCTAATACTGTGCATATAGTGTCAATCACCTATACCCTTTGATGATAGTTTGCTATGACATTGGTACAGTTGGCGCTGGTTCAGAATCATGGAGGTGCCGATTCCATGGTCTGATTCCATTTTTGTTACGGTTTTGTACTGCATAAAAATTTACCTGTTCGCCGACCAGATAGGCTACGAAAAATATCTAACACACAAGCTTCACCGCATAGTTCTGTTCATCGTGATTGTGTAGGCCAGAGCGCCTGTTGCAGCAGAGGCACCAGCAAATGACCTCCAACTATACTGAACGCTGTTCACGTGAAATCACACGAAGACTGTGAAGTAGAGGAAGTTACCATCAAGGTGCCGCGACGACACTTGTGGCATCTAAAGCTACCAGCCGTCGTGTTGAATTTATTCAGCGAAGAGGTTTCTGAAGAGCAGAAGGTTAGGATTAGTGAGGAACTACTGGGACACCCAGAGTACCTGCGACGGACCACTCCCCTATTGATGTTGTCCACGAAACAAGGCAGCTGGCTGACATGGTAGATTCTTTTTTACCTAACATCCACTGGCCATGCATGGTTGTCGGCACATCTAAAATGTTGAGCCTCTAACAAGGATTTGCGGCTTCACGAGGGGCTTGTCCGATCGATCAAAATCTCTAATGACGTATGGGGAAGTAGCCTTGGTATTATTAAAACAATGTTTTGGAAATTTCAAAGATGATAATCACTTTCAGTCGCTGCTGCAAGCAGAAGAACATCGCAGGACGCGCCTGACGGAGGTTAGAAAAGGCAGCGATGAGCAAGCTATAGTAGGAAAGCGTGCTACGTAATGACGCCTGAAATCAAGACGTGGCATGCATGTGAGATACTCACGTGAGGTATAAATGTGGTTTCTGTTAAAATGTAGTGCAACTATGTTCCTGGAATATAGTTAAGATGAACAACTAAGCAAGGAGTCAGCGAAGTGAAAGCATGCCGAAAACCGCAATTTTGTATCGTCTGCTTTTACTTCGCTTGTGCCTTGCGAGGGAGACGAATCGCTTGCAAATATAGTTGGGTTGTATATGCATTGCCTTAAAACAAAATTATATGAAGACTGAGGAGGAATTCCTGACTCTCTCACAGGAAATTTTTGCATTCTCGTCCTCCTTTCCCAGTGAATATTGCACCATGCTAATTTATTGAAACATATGTCAGACACTCTATCGATCTGCCAACACATTTATCAAAGAGCGTACTTCAGGGACCACTCCCCTCACTTTCCTAAATGGGAATACCTCCCACAACGTCCGTAAAATAGGCAATGTACTACACAGCATTCAGCCCTATCGAAAAATTTTCGCTGGAAAGAAATGACAATCTCAGAATCAGGGCGCATGATATCGGCAACTGCAACACCGGTACTGCCCATAACACCAATGGCGAACCCGAAAACATGAAATTTTGAAGCGAATATAGGCAACCTTGTTCCTCAACAAACTGGAGCGAAATTGTTGTCAATCGACTAGAAATAAACAAAATCATGGGAAAACATGCTGACCTAACGAATTCTGAAATTTTTTGGAAATTTGAAACGGCCTACTGCCCAGCCTCACCACCGGTAGGCTCCCGTCCGCCTGTAGCAGCTTCTCCAGCAGGTTGTTGACGGCGGTGTGTGACTGAGCGCAGACCTGTAGGCGCTGCCCGAGCAGCACGTGCTGCCGTATCAGCTCCACCAGGATGGTGGTTTTGCCAGTCCCGAGGGGACCGTGGATGATGGCCAGATACCGTTGCTGCATCGCGAACCTCACAGCTGCCGTCTGACCTTCATTGAAGCGTTTGTTGAGCAGCGGTGGTGGAGTGGACCGCAGAGGCTGGTCCAGAGGCCGCTCGGCAAATAGCACGCTGCGGAGGGCACCTGCGTCTCTCATGGCTAGCAGTTCATCCCATGCTTCACGCAGCCACTTGTGTATGACCTCGGAGTCCATGCTTTTCAGAGTCATTTTGAATGGTTTGTCATGTGAAGTTATCCACTTCTCTACCGCCGGTGTCAAAGCGGAAAAGAATACTTCAACTTCGCCGCCTGTAAGGTCACCTATAACACCTGGGTGACACTGGTCGATTTGCTCCCTGGCAAAGGCTAGTTTGCAGCCAGATGGACGGTTTCAACGTGGATGTGGTCTCCTGTATGAAACGCCCGCACTTGTCTTCCACCTGAAAATACGCTACGAGTAACCCAGCCTCTGATTCCTCGAATTCCCTCAATATCACCCCAGTCAGCACAACCTTGTCTTTTTGTTTCGTTTGTTGTTTAGCTGCGTCCGTCTCCACACGAAGCAGCTCCCGATGAAGCTGAACCAGTTGCTGGCACGACAGGGGACGGGACTGGACGGCGGTAGTCCCCTTATTGATTTCTCCTGATAGCGTCATTTCTGCCAACGGTTTCCTCGTTGCTGTCTTCGAACTATTGGAAGCGGAGTTGTTGGCGTCCTTCCGAGTCGAATAGATTTCCGGCGGCGGGGTGGCCCTGCAGCGTGCTGACCGCACCGTCTCACGGCCAGTGAACGTCTGCAGTCGATTTCATGCTGCCACGTGGCCTGCAGTGACGGCGCCACGGCGGCCGCCACCACCGCAGGCGATGTCCTGCTGCTGGCCGGCTACCGGTGCCGCCGGGTCGCCTCATGGTCAGTCACCTGTCGGTGGATCCGCTGCCCAGAGCGCCCTCTTCTGGGACCGTCCTCCTGCGGGCCGACGCAGCCGCAAGTCCCGAGGACAGCTTCGTAGCCTTAAGAAAGGCCTCCGTTTTCCTCTCCCATGCTTTGGTAGGGGGAGGAATGCCACATTTGGAGCTGCCTCACGCAGCACTGCAGCAACACGGGCCTGTACTGGGTACATTGATGTCAGTTTTTAAGCAAGGACAGTTAATGCCGTTATCTGACCTCAGATTACCGAAACACGGGCAGTTTGACCTGATTATAATTGACGAGTGTTCGCAGGCGCTGGAAGTGGCCTGCTGGCTGGTCATCAGCCGCGGACGCCGGCTGCTGCTGGCGGGGACCACCTGCAGCTGCCGCCCACCATCATCAGCCAGGCGGCAGCCAGGGGAGGCCTGGCCGTCTCGCTGATGGAGCGCGTCGTCAGTCTTCTCGGAGACAAGGTCACGCGTATGCTGTGCACGCAGCACCGCATGCACCAGCTGATCAGTCGCTGGCCGTCTGAGCAGTTCTACCAGAGCCGGCTGGTGCCAGCGGAGGCGGTGCGGACACACACTCTGAGCCAGCTGGTGGGAGTGAGGGATACCCCCGCCACCCGGCCCACGCTGCTGCTGGTCGACAACGCCCCCTTCCAGCTCCCAGAGACGTCTGGAGACGGCGGCTCGCGCACCAACACCGGTGAGGCGCAGGTGGTGCTGCGACACGCGTGCCGCCTGGTGGAAGCCGGCCTGAAGCCGGAAGACATCGGTATTATCGCGCCGTACGAAGCACAGGCGAGGCTCATCGCAGGCAAGCTGAAGGAACACAACCTTCAGAAGGTAGAGGTGGACACCGTCGACAACTTCCAGGGACGAGAGAAAGAAGCTGTTCTCTTGCCTATGGTCAGATCAAACGCTGGTCGCAAGGTGGGGTTCGTGTCGGACGCGCGCCGCCTGAACGTGGCAGTGACCCGTTCACGCCACCAGCTGTTCATGGTGTGTGACACAGACACCATCGGCCCCCGTGGGCTGCTCAGATCACTGGTGCGCTATATGCTCAGACATGGTGAAACCATGTCAGCGCAAGACTATCACAGCGACAAACTCCAGGAGAGGAGCTCCACCAGACACACGCCAGGCTTGAACTCGATCCGCAATCAAGCAAGAAGCACTGAATGGAAGCAAAAAGGAACTTTGCACAAAAGCCAGTGCCGGGCTTCCGACAGAAGCCAGCAGCAGGCTTCAGACAAGAGCCAGCGACAGGATTCGGGCAAGAGTCAGCGTCAGGATTCGAACAAAAGCCATCGTTAGGCTTCGGAAAAAAGCCAGCGACAATATTTGGACCAGAGTCAACGACAGGATTTGGACAAAAGTCAGCGTCAGGATTCGAACAAACGTCAGCGTCAGGCCTCGGATAAGAGTCAGTGACAGGATTCGGACAAGAGTCAGTGACAGGATTCGGACAAAAGTCGCGTCAGGATTCCGACAAGTCAGCGGCAGGCTTCGGACAAGTCAGCGACAGGATTCGGACAAGAGTCAGTGGCAGGACTCGGACAAAAGTCAGCGTCAGGATTCGAACAAAAGCCATCGTCAGGCTTCGGAAAAAAGCCAGCGACAAGATTTGGACCAGAGTCAACGACAGGCTTTGGACAAAAGTCAGCGTCAGTATTCGAACAAAAGCCAGCGACAGGATTAAGACAAAAGCCCAAGAAGAGCTTTGAGCAGTAGCCGGCGCCGAGCTTTGGGCAGAAGCAAGTGCTGAGCCCCGAACAAAGTTTCAGAGAAAAGCCAGCTTTGAACTTGGAATAAAAAAGAACTGTTGGTAGAAAAAAGAACAACCAGCACAGATCAGATGCTCCCCCTGTATCCAGGAGAGATAATCCACCTTCAGCTGTTGATTCAGTGGCTCGACCTCTGCCTGCTTCCAGTAACACTCAGAACCATGCCATGACAGATGGGAAATCAAAACACCCACAGGGGATCTTGGTGAGCAAAAATTTACCACCTGGTACAACATCTATTTTTGCCCCTAGCGACTTAGAGTGACTCTGGTTCATGTGCAACTCTTTTGAGCCCTGATGAACCTACACACCAGCCTGATAGTTGTGTGGAGACTGTGCCGAAGACGGTGTAAATTTGCTTTGGAGTCTGTACTTTAATTCTGATATATTTAAATGTGGTACAGTCTCAGGCACAATGACATTTCACACTGTTTCCTTCTTAAAGTTCAGCTGCTAAATAATGGCCATGGTTTGACCTCCTGCCATAAGATTATAAACACTAGGTCTCTGCTTCCAGCGCTTATTTTTGTTGTCCCTTCTCCCCTCTTATGCCAGAAACACTACATGCTACTGCAATCCGGGCCCGGGCTTCATCTTGTTCGCGTTTAAAAATAAACCTGTCACATTTGGATGCTGATGTTGACTTCCAAGAAAATGAATTTGATTTAGTATCTAACCAATGCTGCTACCACCATGCCAAATCTCTTGCCACATGTGGTGAAAATCTATCCATATTCCACGTCAATGCCAGATCACTGCGTAAAAATCTTGAAAAGCTTTCCATGCTCTTGGCCTCTTCCAAACTCAAATTTGATGTAATTTGTGTATCAGAAACCTGGCTCGAAGACATACAAAGGGTAGTTGCCTAATCCCAGACTACTCTCTGGTAAGTCAATGTCCAGGTTTGCAAGCAAGAGGAAAAGGAGTCGCAATATACATACACAAAAGTATAAAATTTAGATCTCGTGCAGATCTTGCAATCAATCAATCTGAATTCCAATCTGTGTTCATAGAAATCATCTCAGGAAAATCGCCTAATATCATTATTGGAACAATGTATAGGTCTCCCTCATTTGATCCATCCCCATTCCTAGACTATCTTGATCAGGCTATTGGTAAAATATCTCAAAACAGTAAAAGGTGTATCTTGGTTGGTGACTTTAATTTAGATCTTTTTCAACTCAACAATTCCTCAATTGTAGACAGTTTTCTTACTTGTTTGTCCGTTGGAGGATTTTTGCCAACAATAACAATACCCACAAGAATAACAGAAACAACTGCAACACTCATCGATAATTTATTTATGAATTTTCCAAATCATTTGATTAGCTCTGGAGTTATAATTGATGATACTAGCGACCATCTTCCGATTGTGCAGTCATTGAGCATTGCAGCCCAAAAGTAGTAAATCAACAAAAGTCTTTAAAATTTGATATATCACTAGCTGATACTCTAGCACAGCGTGTAAAAGCCAAATTAAGGGCATCGCCTCCAAGGTCCACCCCAAATGACTATGCAAACCCCTTTATTAATTCAGAATAAATTAAAGCTATGTCTGCCTTAAAAAGAATAGAAAGATAGACCCTATGCAACCCTGGATAACACCAGCTATGCTTCAGTGCATTAACACAAAAAATCGTCTACATAGGAAATTTCTTAAAAGAAGGACAACCTCAAATAGACTACAACTCTCAGCCTACAGAAATCGGCTAAATACTGTGATTAGAGAAGCTAAAAATATGTATTACAGAAATAAACTTGAGGAACATCAGCACAATTCGCGTAAGTTATGGCAAACCATCAATCAAATCCTTTAGAGGAACAAACATGTATGAGAAAATTTACCTGCTTCATTTTACTGCAACGGAAAATTGATTAATGATCAAGAGGAAATTGCAAGACAGTTCAATCATTTCTTTTTAACAATAGGGAAACACTTAGAAGCCAATCTCCCTCACCACAACTAACCCTCTGGACTACCTGGAGGATGTTGACATCGACGACTGTCTTGTTTTTCAGCGTGTCACCCCTAATGATGTACTACAGATCATTCAGAACCTAAACAATACGGGAGCTGGAGTAGATCTTATAAACGCCAAACTCCTAAAGAAGCTAGCTAAACCTCACTTAATATCAGAAATAACATACTTAATAAACTTAGAAAAGCCAACCTTGGATATACTAAAAATTGCAGTTGGAAACCATTGTTCAAATCTGGCAACACTAGTGAGTTTACTAGTTATAGACCCATTTCAATATTGCCTGTCTTGTCTAAAGTACTTGAACGCATCATGCACATCCAGCTGTCAAACTTTTTGGAAAGAAATACTATTCTCTCTGACTATCAGTTTGGGTTTAGGAAACGACACTCAACTTACATGCCTGTATCTCTTATTCAGGATTACATCACTTCAAATTTATCAAATAAAAAAGCCTGTGTTGGAATATTCTTGGACTTGAAGAAAGTTTTTGATACGGTCCAGCATGAAATCCTCCTGGCGAAAATGAATAAATATGGTATTAGAAATGGAGCCCTTCAGATTGCTTATAGGTCATACCTAAAAAAATCGAGTTCAATTAATCAAAATAGACAATCTCAATACTATGTCTTCACCTGAAATTTCCAACATAGGAGTTCCACAAGGATCCATTCTCGGGCCAATCATGTTTATTATTTACATAAACGACTTATACAAGTGTTCACCAACCTATCTCTAAATGTTACTTATTTGCGGACGACACTTCACTTTTCTTCTCATCAGATACCCTAGCAGGCGTAGAACAAGAAATAAACCAAGAGCTACCTAAAATTTTTGACTGGCTATGTTCGAATCGGCTCACTTTAAATACATCTAAAACATTCTACCAAATCTACGGTCAATAATAATAAGCAACATGACAAAAAATAACGCACCAATAAACAGATCCACTACTGTCAAGTATCTCAGTGTTGATCTAGATGAAAATCTGAAATGGAAATCACATATAGCCAGAACTTGTAACACATTAAGGCGTAACATTGGTATAATCGCCAGGGCAAAATTTATGCTAAATAGGAAGACTTTACTTCTTCTCTATCACTCTTTGATCTTTCCATATCTAGGCTATTGTTCGTTCCTTTACGGGAGTAATTTTGGAACTAATCTCACAAAGCTTATAAACCTGCAGGAAAGGATTGTCAGAATTATAGATTATGCTGAACCTTGTGTCCCCTCTAGCCCAATTTTCAAAAGACTGGCTCTCCTCAAATTCCCTGAAATTGTTAAACAACAAAAATATTAATTCTGCGCAGCTGCATTCAAGGTACACTCCCACAGATATATGCAAATTTATTCGAACTGAATATTTCCACACGACCAACTAGGAGGCCAGTGCACTTTCAGGAGCCCTTTGCCGAGACTGTATATAGATCTTTCTCCCCTTCTGTCACTTGTCCAAAGGTCTGGAATGATGTTGTTGCTTCACAAATACCAGATATCCACGATGTTCCTTTCTCTAAATCATTCTTCAAGATAGTCTGAAAAAGATTGCTTATGAGTAATTATTAACCGAATCTTGATATAATATATAAAATTATTAACCATCTTAATCGTATGAGCTAAACCCCTATCAGGTTTGATTTGCTCTGTTTTGCCTGAAATCAAGATTGTTATTTCCGGACGAGTCTGATCCCTGGGTTTGGTTGCGGCGGCTGACTATGCAGTTGATTTTTCTCTCTTTCCTTCTATCTCCCCCTTTTTTCTGCTCGTTCTCGATAAGTTGTGTCGGGTCTGGCGAAGTATTCACTAGGATGGAGTTTCACACAAGGAGCTGTTACAAGGTATTTTCCTTCCCTGTTCCTTGTCGGGCACCATTTAAGGACCAATTGATTGTAACCATCCGCGAAATAAGTGCTATTGTCTGGACTTGTGTGCTTGGTGATTTGTTTTTAGTTTTAGTGAAATATATGTTTTAAGTCTAAAGTAAGAGTTAAAAAAACTAAATACGCCAAAAGTGAGTCCTCACCACGCTTTACAAAACTGCTATCTCAGTTCAAAACACAAAAAAGAATACAGTCCGGTGACAAGCTCCAGACAGAAGCCATTGCCAAGCTTCGTACAGAGTCTCAGGCAGAAGCAAATACAGAGCTTTGACCAAAGCTTCAGTCAGAAGCCAGAGCCGAATTTCATACAAAGCGTCGGGCATAAGCCAACTTTCAACTTTGGACAGAGTCAAGCGACAAGCTCCGGGCAGAAGCTATCGCCAAGCTTCGAACACGAGCCGAGCTTCATCCAGAATCAAGCGACGAATTCCGAACAAAAGCATGCGATGCGTCCCACACTTGAGGAGAAAAATGCTGCAGCAACGACTCTCTCGATCCCTGTCCGATGCAGGGAGCCCAGACACCTGCAGTAGATCCCTGCCCGATGCAGGGAGCCCAGACAGCTACAGTAGATCCCTGTCCGATGCAGGGAGCCCAGACAGCTACAGTAGATCCCTGCCCGATGCAGGGAGCCCAGACAGCTACAGTAGATCCCTGCCCGATGCAGGTAGCCCAGACAGCTACAGTAGATCCCTGCCCGATGCAGGAAGCCCACATTTCGTAACGGGGTTTTCTCGCAAGCAGGCTGGTTTTCGCTGTGGCGGCCCGTGCACCGGTGTTGTTGGTGCGTAGCCACCCTCTCCACCACCCGTTACGGAAATTTAGGGAGACAGGCGATGTGGTCAGGAGCTGGACGCGCCTCCAGGACCGTTATCGGGGGACACATGCCGGAGGGCAGGCTGGGAGGACGCGCCAAGGCTGACACAGCAGTCATGTGAGTACAAGAAACGATGAGCCGTTTCTTCAAAATTCAAAATTATTTCATCTCTCCCACCGAGGCAAAGGACATGTATCGTTGAAATGTAATGTTTGGAAAATCCGGGCTGGGGAAGCAAGATGCGAATTGTCGTCACCGCAGTCCCTCATGGGCCCGGCGCGATGAGTCGCAAATGTGTTACGCCCTGAAATTGTGTAAGGACGGGAGTGAAGGCGGATAATTTTTGTAACTTCGAAATTTTAGCTCCTCGATTGGGTGAAGAAATATCACAATTAACCGTTTTTGTTCAAATGTCGTAAGAATACCGGATGCGTTTTTGTTTTTTGTGCGGATACAGGTAAAGTGTACAACTAACCCGGATAAAAGTAATTGATCGCTCCATATGTATCTAGCTTATCTAATAAAAAGGGTGATGAACCCATACTTTAAGGCAATAATTGTAATTTGTGACGATGCGTTTTTCTTCTTTCGTGGCCAGCATATTCATCAGTGAAGGTTATCCTGCCAACATGTACGACCTAACTTGCGATGGGCGCAGACGTTTCAATGCGTTGGACGGGTGTGGCTACCATAAATTTTTGACAGAAAGACGACAGCTAGACTCAGGTTTCTGTCCTTACTAGGGTGTCAGATGATACTGCTGAGATGTTTGACTTGTCCGAGAAAATTCTACAATATTAGGTATGGGAAATTTGTCTAACTTGTCTACTGATTCGCGGATGCCACTAAAAGTCTGGGACAGAAGACAAAATAAAATATAACTAGCCGAGCGGAATATAGTCTGACGGAGGGTAATTTGCTTTGTATAAATTTATCGAACGCTTGGGCAGAGTTCTACGGTTCTTCAATAAACACAGGTAAAACCTCGTATTTGTCTTTCAATGTGATCAAATTCAGGTTTGAACTTTATTCCTGCCTTCTCTCACTATAATTGGGCGTTTTTAAATTGAAATACAACACAGTTTGCAATATTCAACCGATGGATAGATCCAGCAAAATCCCGCCCTCCTGATTTCCTATAATCATTTGTTGTGTATTTTTCCCGCTATAATTCTTGTCAGGACCTCAATCAGGTGTCAACTTTGGATCTCTCAAGTGATAAAACTCCGTTGGGGATTAGGTATAACCATAGTATTAGTATTACAACCTACCTTTAACTACAAACCTTGATTGTTCTAAAACATCCAAAATTGAGGCGGAAACGGAAGCGAGACATGTGACTGCGAAGCAAAAATTGTATTAGGAAGATTTGTTTGAGTTCGTAGTAAGAACTGCAGTCTTTAGTCAACCACGAAATGCTAATACAAAATGCTTTCATTTATGAGTATCGTTGTGTTGTGTTTTGTGGTTTTGGGGCGCTTCAGGGTCTAGGCTTAATTGCGCATTTATAAGTATGCTGGAAGCGGAAGTAAAATAGTTGGATACAGGGGTAATTAATGTTAAACAAATATTTTTTTGTAAAATAGTTACGAGCATTAGACAGTTCATTCGCAAAGAGAACCAAATTCAATGAAGACAGTGCCACAACGCACCATGCACGGTAGTCAAAACATTGGAAAATGACATTGTTATCTTCAGACCCCATGTACAGGGGGTCAGCCGACCTTGGATACATATAAATTTATGCTCATTAGATTCCCCACAGTCCGGAGCACCTTTTGAAAAGCGGAGACCACAAGTTTTTAAGAAAAGTTATTTCTGTCACCCCCTAACATTACTCCGGTTGTGGTTAAAAACCGACGCCGAGACTGCGACTCGAACACACCATACCCTGATTTCTAGACTATCGCTCTAACCGCTGCGATACGCGGCCGACTGTGTACGATGTGTGCGCCGGGAAATGTGCGGCTTACATTTGCATAGTTCTCGAAAATCGATTTTTAAAAGGCATTTCTGTACATCTGACGTAAAAATGCCAAATGGAAAGTGGAAAGAGCAGACAAGGGCCTTTCTAACGAGGTTGTTATCTTATTTTCCAACAGACATAGGCTGGTGCTAGCAGATGTTGGAAAATGACTAATTTAACACGTAAGCCCTATGGAGCAGTCATATTTGTACGCCGCTCTAGTAAGTATATTGCTACCAACCAACTTTGGAGGAGGCTGCTATGAGCCACTGTTAAATTAAGATTTTACAGTTGTAAATTTTAAGAATCAATCTTACAGCCGTTTCTGCTTTATGAAATTCATCGACAATCGGTACATCGCAAGAAAATTTTACAGTTCTGCCGTCCAGTCGTTGACGACTGTTAACTGTAAAATATCAGCTGTAAATTCACACCTGTAAGTTGTAGGATCCGCCGGTTTTATGAAATTTGACAAGCTATTTTACAGCTCAACTAAAAAAATTGCATCGTTTTGATGTTTATGAAATACGTCTCGGATGGGTGCATGATATCTTCTATGCTGTGTTTCAACCTCGTTAATTTCCTATTTTTTTTCTTCTAATGAAGGTTGGGAGTTGGGTCGATGGGTGAATTTAATAGATGTGGATGGTCGAAATCAAAAGGACAACAGTTTTACGGGTTTTTCATTACTTGCAGTTGGCTCTTGGTAGGACATGAGCTTTGCATGAACGAAAGCATTCGGTGATAATGACTCGACGAAAGCTGAGTTTCACCTCTCAGGTCCACCGATTCCAAATGACGACTTCAAATAACAGCCCACAACGGTTCCAAGCTGCATAGGCGGATCCAGGATTGCCAATCGGGGGGCGACAATTTAAATCGACAAAATATATCAGGTGGGCGCAAAATCCTATCGGTGGGCGCCGATTTTCGCATCCTGGTGGTGGGAGGAACCAACATTTCAGGGAAGCGCCGAGGGGCCCCCTGGATCTGCGTATGCCAAGCTGCACGGCATGATGATAGGGCGGTGTTGCTTCGTGCTGGCGTACTAGTTTGTGCGAGAATTCTAATGGCTGGTGAGACTCGTCTGGCTAATTATTATTACATGATCCATAATTTGTTCTAACATTCCCACAAACCTTATGCTCTGTTTGCCTGGTGTTCTCGAAAACGTTTTGTCCTCTTGTTTTCTCGATTTCTTTCCTTACTAAACATAGGTCAAAAGATTAAAAACAGTGAGGAATTTGACTCAAAAGCACAAGAAATAACACTAAAGTACTAAAAAATAAATATTCTTTAAGATTGTTTAGTCATATATCCTAGCATGTATATGGAATCCACGCCAATAGGTTTTCTGTGTTGTCTTGATGTTTTTGCAAATATAATTGTTTGGTTACACTGTCAACCAAATTGACGAGGTCCTCGTGGCGGAACCGTGGTACAAAAAGTCCCATGTTCCGCCTTGTGAAATAACTTTTTATCAACCAACTTCCGCTTACTTCGCTATAACTGCGCTTACTTCTATTTTCAGAGATGCTCAAATCCCCGTTATATTAGAAAGATGTGAAAGAAAATGTGGTCCTCGTTCCGGAACCGTGGTACAAAACGTATATTCCAGCGGGTGAGATGACTTGATTTACTCTCTTTCGCTTGCCAATACTTCGTAATAGAACGGGGCACGCAACCTCCAGTATCATCATCCATCATCTTATCGATGCCTCGTAAGATTAATTGCCCTTTTTTAACTCCAGAGGATAACGATGCCAGGGGTCCTACGAGTTTTCCGCACCATCGTGGTCCTAATACGCCGCAATTTGTTAGGCTGCGAGTGCCTCGTGCGGTGATAGCTCACGCATCCGCCTTGTGATGCTACGAGGATGGGCTGTACCGCTATTAGGATGCGCATTTTTTTTTTTTTTTTATTTTTTTTTTTTTTTTTTTTTTTTTTTTTTTTATTTTTTTTATTTTTTTTTATTTTTATATATTTTTTTTTTTAATTTTTTTTTTTTTTTAGATTTTTATATTAATATTTATTTTATTTTTTATTTATTCTCAGGGGCCCCGCAGTATTGGTCTTGGGAGCCACCCAGGCAAAAATCAGGACAATGATCCCCTTGTTCAGACCAGGACAAACGGTATATAAAAGAAAACCAGTGGACGCCGCCTCGCAACTTACAAGCTTCGACGCACGCTGAGAGTGGGCAAGAAAAAGTGCGTCGGCTGACAGCTTTCCACATGGAATAACACCCGTGGCTTGCCTAGTCTTTCTGTCAATTCTGCGCACCTTTCTCGCCCAAAGAAGTCGGCTCTGACCGGTGCAGTCAGGGTGCAAGAGTACTGGTGACGAAACCACTGACCAGATACATAAACCTGGTATCGCAGATCAACAGTGAGGTACTGGACGTCCATAGTGGGCGAAACTATGATGTCCGAGCAATAGAAGCTGCGGGGAGCTTTCTCAGCGCCCAAAAGGACTGGCGGCGGGAAGTTCGGTTTCAACTGGATGTACAAGCCTTCAAGAACAGCATAAGTTGGGGAGGCATCGTCTTCCCATAATCGAGGTAAAAACGGTATGTGGGAAGCAGAACATACCATTGCGAGGACATGAAGACTGGAGACGAGTGGAGAATGCCAAGAAGAACAGGGGAACTTTCGAACGGTGCTGGCTGTCAGTGTGGGGGCAGACGCTGATCTACAAGAGCATCTAAAATATAAGCCCAAGAACGCCTTGCGCACAAGTCCAACAATTCAGAACGATATTGTTGAGTGCATCAGAGCCATAATGGTCACGGCAGCTGTAGATGACGTCTGGAGGAGTGGTCTGGATCTTCCATGATTCGCTGTTCCGGTAGATTGAGACTTACGACACTGAGTGTCGTAAGCAACTGAGAAGACAAACACCACTCCCATGGTTGCAAACACAATGCACAGACAAAACCGTTCACAGTAATGATGATGGTAAAGGTGGTAAAAATGATCATAATCTGCCAAATATAGATTATATTTAATGAGTTTTAAAAAGCCAAAGGTTAGTCCACGGTTTCGCATACAATGCATGGCCACGACTGAGTTTTAAAATAAGCGTTACAAAAATCAGCACAAAATTATACAACCCCGCACGTCCATGTCTTGCGTTTTGCCTTCTCACACTTTTCGTTCCGTAACTTAAACTTCTCAATGAGGGATATATTAGGATACGCTACGATATATAGACCGGACACGCGGACGGCGGCGACCGAGCGGCTCAGAGAGGGGGACCTCGAGCTGTGTGGAGCAGTGCTCAGCCTACTTTAGGGTGCAAACGATCGACAAGGCAGACTCCTGATGCTGACGTAAACGCGATCAACCGTTACTTTGTCGAGATTGGAAAGCGAACCGCCGCGCTGGTGGCGCCGACGGGAGCTAGTCTGCCGGTGCGCCTCCCACGGGTGGCTCCCGTCAGTTTTCACGTGTGCCCCATCGACATCGACCCCATCACACCGTCACATCGACCCAGCTGCGAGGTGTGATAAGGAGAATGCGTAGTACAACTAGCTGTGGAGCCGATGGTCTGTGCATTAAGTTCATCAAGATATGTCTTAGCTCTCTGTGCGATGTTTTAACCCACATTGTTAATGCTAGTATCGTCTGCGACGTAGTTCCTGGATTCGTGGAAGCTCACGATCATCCACCCAATTCAAAAGTCTCCAAGGTCCTCGGATATCTCAAATTTTAGACCAGTTGGCATTCTTCCTACAATTGCAAAGATAGCTGAGCGAGACGTGTACGAGCAGCTGTATGAATATTTTACGTATCATCACCTTTTTTCACCCGCGCAACATGGATTTGGAAGGAATCATTCAACCGACAGTGCTTTTATTACTGTTACCGATCATGTTTTTAGTGCCATGGACAGGCGTGATGTCACTTTTTATGCCTGCTTGACTGCTCTGGGGGCTTTGATCTTATCCCTCACGACGCGTTTCTGACCAAATTAGATCTGTATAACGTAAATGTGGAATGATTTAGGAGCTACTTGTTCAACCATTACCAGCAGGTACAGCTTCAAACCTCCACTGGCGTGATTTTACTATCAGACCGTCTGCTCAACTCCATGGGCACATATCAAGGATCTGCCTTGGGTCCTTTGTTGTTCAACATCTACGCCAAAGACCTTCCTCTATATTCAGAAGACGTAAAGATCGTGCAAAACGACGCCCACATCCAGGTAATTCCCTCAGGGCGGCCAAGTGCAGTCGGAGCTCTAGTAAATATCATGGAAAAGAACCTTGTCACATTATCACACTGGTTCTCTAAAAATAAAATGGAAGTCAATGCTTCAAAAACTCAGCTTATCACCATTGGTTCCCGACAAAAGCTTAAAGATCTTCCCTACATTGGAGGTAAGTTTCATGGGCGAGACGATTTCTAGTGTAACAACGGCAAAAAATTTGGGTGTCGCTTTTTGACCAAAATCTTAGCTTCTCCGCTCATGCAGATCAGGTTGTGCGCCGCTGCACTGGGCTGCTCGCTTGTCTAAGCCATGGAAAGCATTCCTTGCCCGAGACGGTGTTTGCCACGATCGTGCAGGGACTAGTGCCGTCCATTGTAAGGTACTGCATTGTTGTGTATGGCGCCCGTAGCATTACGCAGACGACTAGGATACAGAAGGTGATCAATTTTGCTGCCCGTGTTATCTCTGGGCGCCGTAAATACGATCATATCCGCGACGTTTAAGACACACTAAGATGGCTTAATGCGACTGATTTGTACCTGTACCATGGACCCACTCTTGAATCGGATTTTAGCGTGTGGTGAGCCCGAACCCATCGCCAGTACGAACAGCTGTATGAATATTTTATATATCATCACCTGTTTTCACCCGTGCAACACGGATTTAGAAGGAATCATTCCACCGACAGTGCTCTTATTACTGTTACCGAGCATGTTCTAGTGCCATGGACAGGCATGATGTCACTCTTATGCCTGCTTGACTGCTCTGGGGGCTTTGATCTTATCTCTCACGACGCGCTTCTGACCAAATTAGATCTGTATAACGTAAATGTGGCATAATTTATTATATAAATAAATAAATTAATACATAGGCGTACCAAAAATATTTCACATCAGGATAAGTCGAGATAAGACCGAAGGCCCTAGATGAGGTAAGTGAAGAGTAAAATGCGACAGGTGTGACAAGATCGCTAAAAAAACTAAAACCAAACAACAAAAAACCTGAAAATACTTCGAATCACCCAACATGCTGTGCACCAGCGCGCAACACGAAACGCTGAAAGCCTCACTGTACCACAGATCCGCTCAGAATTTGGCAGGCATCGTTTTATGTATTCGATAGTGTCCGCTTTTAACTTATTCCATCTGACTTACGAAACCTTCCACCGGCTCGTTTCAAGGAGCTAAAGCAGTATCTTACCGATCGACGACCACGTCCACCTTGGAGCTGACTGACCGCGCTGTTCTTTTATCTATTGACAGTTTGCTGTTTCTTATTTTATATGACTAGTGAGACTTGTGATTTATGGAACCTTTTGTTTTATATGTTTGACGCTAGATCAAGAATAGCAATGTAATGTGGAGCGATCTTGCGCCGTGGAATAAAAATAGATTATTAATGCATGGGTGTACCGAAAATATTTCACATCGAGATAACTCAAGATAAGACCGAAGGCCCTACATGAGAGAAGTGAAGAGTAAAATGCGACAGGTGTGAGAAGATCGCTAAAAAAATAAAACCAACCACAAAAAACTAAAATATTTTGAATCCCACAACAGATCCCTGCGGAACACCACGAAAAATAAAAAAGAACATAAAACAGCTTGAATGAACCTAAAATGGGTGCAAAAGCACAGCTGAGATGTGGAATTAACTCAAATGCTGCTCAAAAAACCAAACTCGGTCGAACAACTAAACTTCTGTGCGTAAACTAAAACTGTGAACTAAAATAAAAAATATACATTAAAACCTCAATGGAAGACACAAAGCCTCAAGAAGAGTGTGGACCTAAATAACAGGGACCTGATAGGGGAAAGGTAAAACACGACGTTCCGGTCATAGACAATCATCTGGTGCAAGGCAGTGAAAGAGTGAGAACGAGACCCCTGAGGTAAACTTGTATTGCAGCCTCGACAGAGTCACGGCTTAAAACAGTTCAAAGGAGAGGCTCCGTGCGTGTGAGATTGTCCCTGTTTGTGGGTGCACGCATGTGAGGGCTCGGCCTGTGCCGGGCGCTGCGGCTTGGAGAGACCGGAACAGCCTATAGCCCGAGGAGTGCGGTGCCGCTGTCCCGTAAGGTTGCCAGCAAATTGAAACTTCCGCTCTGTACATAGTGTGAGTGCGTTGCATGAATGAGACTAGTTACTAACACAAAATGTCCCCCCCGGGAAAGTGAACGTAAAAATATATCAGCACATAATACACCGCGGTATCAACACGAATAGATCAGCTGACGTCAACGCCAACCATCCTAAATCTTAATATTTCTCTAAAAGCTCCCTTCTCGATTTTTGATCAAAAGCCAAGAAAGCGGTACCGAACATCTGACATACATTCTTACCTGCTATTCCTTCAGCGACACATTCAAGTTTTCGAAGTCGCTTGTTGCCGCCGATGTTGCGGTCCTCCGCTCACAATTTTGGCGACTCCATAGGCCCAGCTGCGCGTCCCCGTTCTCCTCTCCTCTCCCTTCCTCCTCTTCGGGCGGCGGGTACCGGTGCCGACTGGCCGTGACCGTGACGTGTGCGAGTCTTGTGACACTGGTACCCCGACGCAGACGCCGGGGTGAAGAAAATGCGTGGCTGGCCCACCGTAGGCCCTGTCGGCCATAGACGGCACTGTTTACCCTTTCCAATAGACGACTCCAGTAGAAATGTATGGCGGGACGATTCCGACGCGCGACTTTGTGTGAAGCCAGGATCCTGTCTTGACACTAGCTGCCGCCTTTTTCGCTATCGCGGTAGGGTCGCAAAGCTGCCGCCTTTTATCGAGGTAGGGTCACAAATTTCTGCCATCCTATGAACAGATATGACAATGCCCTAAGCACATCGGTAGAAGGATATTCCTGATGTTAAGTCACAAACTCGCTCGCCACACCAGTTCGTGGCACAGTTTGGACACTACTGGGGAGCTTTGAGCCATCGTCGATATTAACACTAATTTGTGGCCGTTTTGCCACTGTATTGGGGTGCTTTGAGCCATTGTCGATATTTACACCAGTTCGTGGCAGTTTTGCCACGGTGCTGGGGAGCTTTGACCCATCATCTACGCGCAGAGCACCTTTTTGAATGAACAGGAAGAGTGATTTGTTTTTACGACTGAATTCAATTTCAATTTCAATTTATTTATTCAATCGTCAACGGGTATTCCCAATTATGGACGAAGTCATTGTGATAAAATTATGATTTTCTTGTTGAATACTGAGTGTGCCATCGTGAGTGCGAGGAAGGCCTCCGCCATGTTCTTCGGTTCCATCACTACCTCGCCGTCAACGTCAACCTCCCAAGTTCCACCGCACTGGTGGACTGGCGCAGGTACACGTGGCCGCCATCGTAAACTCCACTGTCACCGCACGGTAACCGCTCCAGAGCAACGGATGCAAGCACGCAGTCGATTAGCATGAGTCGATCAAGTTCAGCGAAGTAGAGTAAGTAAGCCGTGAAGAAACCAGAATCATGCAATTTGTTCTACGCATCCGGGGCTACCCCCTCACCACCACCGTGCCCAGATCTGCTTCCTGGCAGTGCCGTGACGCCACTGTTATGCGTTTCCGCCACCGTTGCGAGCTTTGTCCAGTGTTAAACGCGTGCAGGCATATTAATCATAGGTTATTTTCAATGGATAGAGTTCAACCTGCCAATTCTGGTGGTTTATCAATTTATATAGCAAATATTTGGCTTCTCGTTCCTCAATCGCTTACCATAGCTCATACGTGGTCGAAAGTCCGCAGATACCTCTAGGTGATGATTGGGGTAAGGTTTCTTTTCACGCAGCCATTTTCTCTTCGCCGCAGAAAATATTGGGGGTTGATTGCAGCCATCGTCAGTACGCGAGTTGGCCTGCTATGTATGTGTAGTAGTTTCGGAGGATTTTCAAAATGTAAAACTGCAGGCAGGTGGCGACGGTATTTTTGTCGCATTCTCACAGGCGGTAACAGCATGTTAAATACATATGGGGCGTTCCAGAACAAATCAGGCAGGCCGCACCTGGACTTCGAATTCAGACTTGAGCTAATTTCGTTTCTAAAGATATGGTTTTTGGAGTTACAGTTTAAAGAAAATCGCGAAAATACATGTTTTAGGAAAGACGTGGTAACCTTCCATCATTTTGTATGTAGCCCTTCGTTATTGAGGTTCAATTACGGCAACTTTCAGCATTAAGTTTTCGAAAAAGAATTATTTAATGGTTTTGGGAAATTTGTATTAAAGTCTAAAACGATTGTTTTCAAGTGTGGCCAGCGATTCGTCTTAAAACTTCATACGGGAGAAATGTTTCTCTGTGCCTGTGCTTTCCCATAAAATTAAATATATTTTGCGGTCTTGATTTTACCGATGTCTAATCAGCCAAAAAGAGACATCATGCGCGCGAAAATCGGCCGTCAGGCGCGGCTCATCGATGATAGCCGACTGACACTTCAATCAACCGACGACACACACGAATATGGTGCTCAGCGGGGACGCTGGGTTAGCAGCTTGCTGCTAAGGAAAACATGCATCTACCTTCCTCCCTTGACGTTCGTCACTTCGCTTCAGGAATAAAATGAAAACCCCCAAGCACATCCTATTATGTTACAGAATTGGTACTAAGAAATTGAAAACACCCAGGGAAGAAAAAACTGGAACGGACCAATTTAACCAAAAGCGTATCTTTTCTGACAGGAGTCTCGTTCAGCAGCGACAAAACATGGAAAACATCGACTTCGGCTAAAACTGTTGGCGCGAGCGCGCAGTGAGTCAGTCGATGATGATTTTCTCCGCAGCCAACATCACTTCAAAAACTGGCTCCGGCTGTTGTCGGGTTCTTCTTGAACAATTGTGACAATTCTTCGGATTTAGCTTCACTGTGTCTTGTTAGAAGGCGCCTTTTGCGGTGAACACCCAACGGGTCAGCACAATACTAATGATGCTAAGATCCTGACAAGCCATGAAGGAAATTGGAACGAAATCTGTGACTACGCTATATGGGGGCCTGGTTGATCTGTTCTGGAGCGCCCTATATAATGGAACTTACCTTCATAAGGTTCGTGGCCACCCTTCTTGACCATGATTCCGGGACATCCATGGCATGGACTAGTCAATCGCAGCGGCCAACACGCCATGCGAGTTCGGCCCGGAACTGTAAAAAGAAAGACGAATATCATTTAATGATGTCTTTATCCTGATATTTTAACCCTACCTCCTTCAAAACAGGTTTCTAAAAAGCCACGTTTATTTCGTTGGGGATTCATTTTGTATCCCAATAATTTTCAAGGTGGATTATAGTTCACCCTAAAACCACCGAAAAAAAGTTACAGAATGGTGAAAGATGGCATTGAAAGTTTCATTTACTGCAATGTTCCTGTTGGCTCAGTGGATAACCTCCCCGCAGAGCCTCCGAATAGGTAGATTTGATTCCCCAAATCCATCCAAATAGGATGAGAGCTGGTGGCGCCCTATAAACTTTTCAGTCGGTGCGTTGAGCCCCAACACTTAATGGAAACAACCTATGGAAATAAAATAAGCTGAATGGAATAAACGCAAAACAGAAATGAGCAGGTGAAACATTTAAATGTATTTACTTTTTCGCTGGAAATCCTGGTCTCGGCCTCCCTAATGAGAGAAAATCCACCAATATGTACCTAATTTATATTTTTACTAGGTGATACCTCTGCCATCCAAAGTAAAAATATGGGCCTGAAATTGTTCTGCAAAGTAACCTATTGGCAGCGCTACCACTCCTTGGGATTTGTCCCAAGATCTTGGGATGTGGGCCTGTGGCTTGGGATATTGGGATTTGAGGTGCTGATCTTGGGATCCCGAGCGCTGTGAGTAAAATTTCCAGTTTTAATGTGCGCAAGGATAAATCATATAATTTTAGGAAATATGTAAATTTATGAGATTAAAAAATCCAAAAATAACCAAAAGGTTTAAACATTTAACAAGGCGTAATTTATTAGACCTACAAATTTATAATGTCCGTTTGACCTGATGGCACTTCCCCACTCGACGGCATCTGTGGGGAGGCTATTCACTCAGTTAGGTCAGTTATCAATTTGTTGTTGCAATCGATAGGTTTAATAACACTGCCGCTGTTCTAGAATATTTAGGAATAATTTTTTCTGGGCTACAAACGCACCAATTGTCAGGATCATATATGACGTATTAAAACATTTTTTTGGAAGGGCTTGCTAAGAGTCAGCTTGTTCCTTGTTCAGCAAAGCCGCCTGGACTTGAACCCAGGTTGGCTGCGTAGAAAGCAAGCGTGCTATTCTCTACGCCCATATTCAGACTATTCATACGCAGATCCAGGGGGCAGAAAGGGGCACGTGCCCAACCCCGATCGCCTCTCGGCGCCCCCTGAAATGGTCACGGCGTACACCTGAAATGTCGATGGGCCCCCTGAAATGTCGTTTCTCACCCCCTCCTTCCCCAGAATGCGAAAATCGGCGCCCACCGATAGGATTTTGCACCCACCTTATAGGTTTTGCCGGTAAAAAGTGGGGCCCCCTGATTTGGACGGTTCCCCCCGAAGGTACCTCCCTGTTTGGCAATCCTGGATCCGCCTATGAGACTATTCATTCCTAACTCGACAACAATCGTTAGCCTCCTTTTCGATAAAGGGATCATAACAAATGCAATGCCGAATATTTCGGTATAAAACTTATCGAGACTGGGTAATTACCTATTATCTGAGTTTAACGCTGGCTCATGCATCTGCATTAGGTCAACCGCGTGAAGACATCACAAAACAACCGCCTGAAGGTGGAGACAACGAGGGGCCGGCTTCTGGCTAGCCTGGCGGTCGAGAGTAAGGGCATCGTGAGCTGCTCAAAGTTCGAGCCATAGGGGGTGCGGTAGTGGAGTGGTCCATTTGCGGTACCTACAACTTTAAGCTCTGTATTTTGTACCGTAAATGAAACTGTTTCTCCTCTCGTGTACTGGAGTTTATGCCAGCCACCTTAATAAAACTAAATAAATGTACGGGGCGACACAGCCCAGAGACAGACACACCAGGCAGTGCTGAAAAATCCGAATTCCATTTTGTGTGAAAAAATATTGGGATATGAGGCACCAATCTTGGGATATAGTTGCCGCCGTCCTGGGACTACAGTAAAAGCTCAGTGGTAACGCTGCCTATTGGTATTATTCGATTTGTATCGACGAGTCACATTCGATGAGCAATGATGATTGTATTTTTAATACAAAATTACAAGTGATATACATTTGAAAATGCACGTATGTTACAAGACAATATCCAATGACAAATGTAACAGGCACGTATACCTTCGAAAATTTTACGTTTCATCCTATTACTCGGAAATCCCAAAGACAAAACCACGTACTTGTAAACTAGATACGCAGTTGTATCAACAACATCCAGCTTCAAAGTCATCCCTCCCAAAGATAAAAACACGTATTTTTGCAGATACGCGTTGTTGTTTTCCAAATGTTCACAGCGCACGCAGATACGTGTTTCAGTTACTGTGAATGCTCGCCTTTCCTCACGTCTGTGCATACGCTGCATATACAGGGATCTGTATCGTGGTCATGTTTACTGTCTGCTTTAATCCATGCTGTCTTGTATGGACTCACGGAATAAGCATTTGCACTCATGTCGATCATAATGAAACTACAAACATCATGCACTTATTATCCATTTCTTAAAAAGAATCGGCGATTTGACTCAACCGAGTGTTCTTGCAGATACGTGTTTTTGTCGGATTGAAAGAACGCTTTGAAAGACATTTGACACAACTCTGGCAAATACGTGTATATCATACCTAGTTGTGCTCGGATACAATTTTTTACCTGGGCATTCAGCATTTTGCATGTATCATTCTGTTGGTAAATCCATAAGCCAACTCTTATTGACATTATGAGGACTTCACAGTGGGATAGGTCATGACTTCACCTTTGGATTCCCATACAATTTCCATGCCTTTAGTGAACCAAAATATCCCGAAATCAGAACAATTTCTCTCCTGAAAATTTAGAAAATGTTAGTAATATCTGTTTTCCTTTGGACAGTAGACCCGTATTGACCTTTTATGACCAGCCAGACCATAATTAGCTGTCCCAAGCTGAAAGTTGATCACTGAATTGGGAGACCATATACGGGCTCATCACTCATTCGGCCTTCTCCTTGGCAAGTTCTTTCCAGACGTGATAGAAATTATCTGAATTTCGGCAAAGAGAAAAAAGGCAACTGTTGATGAGATATTGGCAGAAAGCATCCGTATAGTGACCCTGGGACGGTCTAAAAACCGGCTTTGTACTGCAAGAAGCAGGTAGTTTGAAATATCCACCAAAGCACCTAACAAGTACGAAAACGGGTGCAAAGGAACCTATCGAGAAAACAGTGAAAACATGTTCCGTACCTGCTCACGAGCGAAGAGCGCAGGATACTCCTGAGGGATCTGGGTGATTGAGGCGTCTTCCTGTAAGATGGTCTTCCTTCCAGCGCTCAAAGTAGCATCCATCAATGTATCCACTTGTTCCTGGGAGGAGGCCCACTGGAGCTCATTTATAGAGCGGAGCGTCGCTGTTACTGATGACCCGCTCCCTGGGTTATTCCCAGGTAGCTTCAGCACCCAACGAATCTTGGCGGTCCTGCAAATTACGTCCGATCCAGTTCGAAATGAATTCGAATTTAATTGAATCATGGTCCCTATTGCCGACAGTGTTCAGGACCAAAAGCACCGGAAATGATCGGTATTGTCAGAAATAATTGCTTCAGTTGAGATAGTTGGATTAGTATTATTGACAAATACATTATCTATCAATGCACTAAATAATATCGTTCTTTTTCAATGCATTTCACGAATAACTGCAACTTACCTCTTAACTACATCATAATCCGTACTTGTATCGAAATAATTACACACAGATCGGACAGTTTCAGCGCGTTTGAACCCTTGTGAGTTCGCTCTCCGTTACTCGCTACTTTTTGACCGAAGAAACTTCTACAACTACTTCGCTACAAGTTGGAGAGTTCGCAAGAAGCGGGGTAACGGAGGAGCGGACTAAAGTAGCTGAACACACAGGCTTCTTAACGCCACCTCTCGCTTTTTGAAGCACGGCATGAGATTAGGACAGAGATAATCTTCCCATGGCTGCAGCGAAATCCTGGAGACGTAGTTGTTCCTTTGGACTATATGCGACGCTATACTGGAATCGATACTGGAATTTTTACACAGTTTGCATTCAATTTTTCAACTGCGTTTTTGAGGTATGTACAGTTTTCGTTCACACCGTCGGGGCAGACATGGTACCTCGATTGTCCAGGACCAGGGGATGGGAAAAAGGATGGACGGACAAGCTTTTTTAATGCGGGACGACTAAGGCAAGGAACGCAAACATTGATATTGAGACCGCGGATCATCCCATTGACTCGTCTTAATATGGTTTATTGATGTACGGAAGCGAATGTAAACGTGATCAGAGCTTCTTTCGCGGTATCGATTTGGAGATAGGAATTGGTTAGTTTGCGGTAGTCATTTTCTGGGAAGTGATTGCATTTTTGATAGACTGCGTTGTGTTGCCTGTTTCGATGAGGAATTAGAATTTAGATGAGGAATTCATTAAACTTTCCTCATTAGAAGAACGCACCAAAGCACTCATTAAAAGGGCCCTTGCCAAGAATTTTTGGGGTCCCTTTAAGAAGACTCCTTCCACAACATTCTAAAGCAGCATAATTTTACGGTCTCTCCAAAAGACAACCTAGGAACCCCACTTCACCCTACATGTCTGCATGTCTGCATGTCAGGACAGCTTAGATAAACTCTCGTGGCTGATCCAGTGGCACGAGAGTGATACAGATCCTGCGCTGCATCCCAGCTCACATAAGGTTCTGACAGATGAGCATCTCTCTCGCCTTCGGAAAATTCCCTACCTAGGACGCGATACTTAACCCGCGCCCCACCGGGGGTCCGGCGCCACCTTCGCCCCACCGGGGGGCCATCGATGCCCCCCCTCTAACTCCGAAAATATGGGCGTTAGCGCAAATCTGCAAAGTGCAATAGAAAGCTTGCGTGAATTCAGTAAGAAATTACTTCGCATGTTTTAGTGCTCAGGTCAATGGTTTGACCTCCAGAGGTCAAATTAGGTCAAGATCGGCTATTTTCACTCAAATATGCAATGATTGAGCAAACTGGGCATAACTCTTATGTCATTAGAGCTATTGAGGCCTGATAAAGTACATTTGATAGCAAATTGCCAGTACTTTTTCCGCTATGTGGAACGTAAAGACCTCCCGCCAGTGGTTTGACCTCCAGAGGTCACCTCGTGACCTAATATGACCTGAGGTCACGAAAGGTCAGAAAGTGACCTTGCCGTATATCAAATGAAAGCCAGTGACAAGACAAACACGATGGTGTTTGTTTCACGGCTCTAGCTCAATTAGGTCAAAAGTTATTGTCAAAATACTGTTTTTGACCTCTGGTGACCTTGGATGACCTTGGAAAAGTCAAAGGGCAAATATGACCCCTGGGATCCGTGAAAGGGTGTCCAAAAACGTTGTTCTGAGCAGTCTGAGTATTTGCAATCATTTTTGTGGCTTTTATATCATGAAACAACTTTTCCCTATGCTTTTCCAATGGGAGAGGTCGCCTCGTGACCTGACCTCAGGGCACGAAATCGAAAAAATCCCGGATATACACCTTGTAGACCCTGGAGGGGTTATGAAGTGTAGGAAGTTTCAAATCGATCGACTTTGAAATGTAGCTCTTACAGAGCTCTAAAGTGAAGTGAGGTGACCTTGGTTGACCTCGTCTGGTGACCTGACCTTGGGTGACCCGGGGTAAAAAATTTCAGGGATGATGGGAAAATGATGCAGTGAGAGGTAGAGCCCTCAACTGCGGTGCTGCGCCTCGTCGTTTTTCTGCTATCCCGGAAAAACCTTAGAGGGGGCCATCGATGGCCCCCCGGTGGGGCGAGGGTTAAAGACGCCATGATCTTCCCCCCTGGATCTGACCAATCTCTCTAAGGGCATACCGATCAAAGAGAGCATTGATACAGTAAATAGGCTGATAAAAGAGAATATCGAGAATATTAGTATTCATGATATTAACCCGCGCCCCACCGGGGGTCCGGCGCCACCTTCGCCCCACCGGGGGGCCATCGATGCCCCCCTCTAACTCCGAAAATATGGGCGTTAGCGCAAATCTGCAAAGTGCAATAGAAAGCTTGCGTGAATTCAGTAAGAAATTACTTCGCATGTTTTAGTGCTCAGGTCAATGGTTTGACCTCCAGAGGTCAAATTAGGTCAAGATCGGCTATTTTCACTCAAATATGCAATGATTGAGCAAACTGGGCATAACTCTTATGTCATTAGAGCTATTGAGGCCTGATAAAGTACATTTGATAGCAAATTGCCAGTACTTTTTCCGCTATGTGGAACGTAAAGACCTCCCGCCAGTGGTTTGACCTCCAGAGGTCACCTCGTGACCTAATATGACCTGAGGTCACGAAAGGTCAGAAAGTGACCTTGCCGTATATCAAATGAAAGCCAGTGACAAGACAAACACGATGGTGTTTGTTTCACGGCTCTAGCTCAATTAGGTCAAAAGTTATTGTCAAAATACTGTTTTTGACCTCTGGTGACCTTGGATGACCTTGGAAAAGTCAAAGGGCAAATATGACCCCTGGGATCCGTGAAAGGGTGTCCAAAAACGTTGTTCTGAGCAGTCTGAGTATTTGCAATCATTTTTGTGGCTTTTATATCATGAAACAACTTTTCCCTATGCTTTTCCAATGGGAGAGGTCGCCTCGTGACCTGACCTCAGGGCACGAAATCGAAAAATCCCGGATATACACCTTGTAGACCCTGGAGGGGTTATGAAGTGTAGGAAGTTTCAAATCGATCGACTTTGAAATGTAGCTCTTACAGAGCTCTAAAGTGAAGTGAGGTGACCTTGGTTGACCTCGTCTGGTGACCTGACCTTGGGTGACCCGGGGTAAAAAATTTCAGGGATGATGGGAAAATGATGCAGTGAGAGGTAGAGCCCTCAACTGCGGTGCTGCGCCTCGTCGTTTTTCTGCTATCCCGGAAAAACCTTAGAGGGGGCCATCGATGGCCCCCCCGGTGGGGCGAGGGTTAAAGACGCCATGATCTTCCCCCTGGATCTGACCAATCTCTCTAAGGGCATACCGATCAAAGAGAGCATTGATACAGTAAATAGGCTGATAAAAGAGAATATCGAGAATATTAGTATTCATGATATTAACCCGCGCCCCACCGGGGGTCCGGCGCCACCTTCGCCCCACCGGGGGCCATCGATGCCCCCCTCTAACTCCGAAAATATGGGCGTTAGCGCAAATCTGCAAAGTGCAATAGAAAGCTTGCGTGAATTCAGTAAGAAATTACTTCGCATGTTTTAGTGCTCAGGTCAATGGTTTGACCTCCAGAGGTCAAATTAGGTCAAGATCGGCTATTTTCACTCAAATATGCAATGATTGAGCAAACTGGGCATAACTCTTATGTCATTAGAGCTATTGAGGCCTGATAAAGTACATTTGATAGCAAATTGCCAGTACTTTTTCCGCTATGTGGAACGTAAAGACCTCCCGCCAGTGGTTTGACCTCCAGAGGTCACCTCGTGACCTAATATGACCTGAGGTCACGAAAGGTCAGAAAGTGACCTTGCCGTATATCAAATGAAAGCCAGTGACAAGACAAACACGATGGTGTTTGTTTCACGGCTCTAGCTCAATTAGGTCAAAAGTTATTGTCAAAATACTGTTTTTGACCTCTGGTGACCTTGGATGACCTTGGAAAAGTCAAAGGGCAAATATGACCCCTGGGATCCGTGAAAGGGTGTCCAAAAACGTTGTTCTGAGCAGTCTGAGTATTTGCAATCATTTTTGTGGCTTTTATATCATGAAACAACTTTTCCCTATGCTTTTCCAATGGGAGAGGTCGCCTCGTGACCTGACCTCAGGGCACGAAATCGAAAAATCCCGGATATACACCTTGTAGACCCTGGAGGGGTTATGAAGTGTAGGAAGTTTCAAATCGATCGACTTTGAAATGTAGCTCTTACAGAGCTCTAAAGTGAAGTGAGGTGACCTTGGTTGACCTCGTCTGGTGACCTGACCTTGGGTGACCCGGGGTAAAAAATTTCAGGGATGATGGGGAAAATGATGCAGTGAGAGGTAGAGCCCTCAACTGCGGTGCTGCGCCTCGTCGTTTTTCTCGCTATCCCGGAAAAACCTTAGAGGGGGCCATCGATGGCCCCCCGGTGGGGCGAGGGTTAAAGACGCCATGATCTTCCCCCTGGATCTGACCAATCTCTCTAAGGGCATACCGATCAAAGAGAGCATTGATACAGTAAATAGGCTGATAAAAGAGAATATCGAGAATATTAGTATTCATGATATTAACCCGCGCCCCACCGGGGGTCCGGCGCCACCTTCGCCCCACCGGGGGCCATCGATGCCCCCCCTCTAACTCCGAAAATATGGGCGTTAGCGCAAATCTGCAAAGTGCAATAGAAAGCTTGCGTGAATTCAGTAAGAAATTACTTCGCATGTTTTAGTGCTCAGGTCAATGGTTTGACCTCCAGAGGTCAAATTAGGTCAAGATCGGCTATTTTCACTCAAATATGCAATGATTGAGCAAACTGGGCATAACTCTTATGTCATTAGAGCTATTGAGGCCTGATAAAGTACATTTGATAGCAAATTGCCAGTACTTTTTCCGCTATGTGGAACGTAAAGACCTCCCGCCAGTGGTTTGACCTCCAGAGGTCACCTCGTGACCTAATATGACCTGAGGTCACGAAAGGTCAGAAAGTGACCTTGCCGTATATCAAATGAAAGCCAGTGACAAGACAAACACGATGGTGTTTGTTTCACGGCTCTAGCTCAATTAGGTCAAAAGTTATTGTCAAAATACTGTTTTTGACCTCTGGTGACCTTGGATGACCTTGGAAAAGTCAAAGGGCAAATATGACCCCTGGGATCCGTGAAAGGGTGTCCAAAAACGTTGTTCTGAGCAGTCTGAGTATTTGCAATCATTTTTGTGGCTTTTATATCATGAAACAACTTTTCCCTATGCTTTTCCAATGGGAGAGGTCGCCTCGTGACCTGACCTCAGGGCACGAAATCGAAAAATCCCGGATATACACCTTGTAGACCCTGGAGGGGTTATGAAGTGTAGGAAGTTTCAAATCGATCGACTTTGAAATGTAGCTCTTACAGAGCTCTAAAGTGAAGTGAGGTGACCTTGGTTGACCTCGTCTGGTGACCTGACCTTGGGTGACCCGGGGTAAAAAATTTCAGGGATGATGGGAAAATGATGCAGTGAGAGGTAGAGCCCTCAACTGCGGTGCTGCGCCTCGTCGTTTTTCTGCTATCCCGGAAAAACCTTAGAGGGGGCCATCGATGGCCCCCCCGGTGGGGCGAGGGTTAAAGACGCCATGATCTTCCCCCTGGATCTGACCAATCTCTCTAAGGGCATACCGATCAAAGAGAGCATTGATACAGTAAATAGGCTGATAAAAGAGAATATCGAGAATATTAGTATTCATGATATTAACCCGCGCCCCACCGGGGGTCCGGCGCCACCTTCGCCCACCGGGGGCCATCGATGCCCCCCTCTAACTCCGAAAATATGGGCGTTAGCGCAAATCTGCAAAGTGCAATAGAAAGCTTGCGTGAATTCAGTAAGAAATTACTTCGCATGTTTTAGTGCTCAGGTCAATGGTTTGACCTCCAGAGGTCAAATTAGGTCAAGATCGGCTATTTTCACTCAAATATGCAATGATTGAGCAAACTGGGCATAACTCTTATGTCATTAGAGCTATTGAGGCCTGATAAAGTACATTTGATAGCAAATTGCCAGTACTTTTTCCGCTATGTGGAACGTAAAGACCTCCCGCCAGTGGTTTGACCTCCAGAGGTCACCTCGTGACCTAATATGACCTGAGGTCACGAAAGGTCAGAAAGTGACCTTGCCGTATATCAAATGAAAGCCAGTGACAAGACAAACACGATGGTGTTTGTTTCACGGCTCTAGCTCAATTAGGTCAAAAGTTATTGTCAAAATACTGTTTTTGACCTCTGGTGACCTTGGATGACCTTGGAAAAGTCAAAGGGCAAATATGACCCCTGGGATCCGTGAAAGGGTGTCCAAAAACGTTGTTCTGAGCAGTCTGAGTATTTGCAATCATTTTTGTGGCTTTTATATCATGAAACAACTTTTCCCTATGCTTTTCCAATGGGAGAGGTCGCCTCGTGACCTGACCTCAGGGCACGAAATCGAAAAAATCCCGGATATACACCTTGTAGACCCTGGAGGGGTTATGAAGTGTAGGAAGTTTCAAATCGATCGACTTTGAAATGTAGCTCTTACAGAGCTCTAAAGTGAAGTGAGGTGACCTTGGTTGACCTCGTCTGGTGACCTGACCTTGGGTGACCCGGGGTAAAAAATTTCAGGGATGATGGGAAAATGATGCAGTGAGAGGTAGAGCCCTCAACTGCGGTGCTGCGCCTCGTCGTTTTTCTGCTATCCCGGAAAAACCTTAGAGGGGGCCATCGATGGCCCCCCGGTGGGGCGAGGGTTAAAGACGCCATGATCTTCCCCCTGGATCTGACCAATCTCTCTAAGGGCATACCGATCAAAGAGAGCATTGATACAGTAAATAGGCTGATAAAAGAGAATATCGAGAATATTAGTATTCATGATATTAACCCGCGCCCCACCGGGGGTCCGGCGCCACCTTCGCCCCACCGAGGGGCCATCGATGGCCCCCCTCTAACTCCGAAAATATGGGCGTTAGCGCAAATCTGCGAAGTGCAATAGAAAGCTCGCGTGAATTCAGTAAGAAATTACTTCGCATGTTTTAGTGCTCAGGTCAATGGTTTGACCTCCAGAGGTCAAATTAGGTCAAGATCGGCTATTTTCACTCAAATATGCAATGATTAAGCCAACTGGGCATAACTCTTATGTCATTGGAGCTATTGAGGCCTGGTAAAGTACATTTGATAGCAAATTGCCAGTACTTTTTCCGCTATGTGGAACGTAAAGACCTCCCGCCAGTGGTTTGACCGCCAGAGGTCACCTCGTGACCTAATATGACCTGAGGTCACGAAAGGCCAAAAAGTGACCTTGCCGTATATCAAATGAAAGCCAGTGACAAGACAAACACGATGGTGTTTGTTTCACCGCTCTAGCTCAATTAGGTCAAAAGTTATTGTCAAAATACTGTTTTTGACCTCTGGTGGCCTTGGATGACCTTGGAAAAGTCAAAGGGCAAATATGACCCCTGGGATCCATGAAAGGGTGTCCAAAAACGTTGTTCTGAGCAGTCTGAGTATTTGCAATCATTTTTGTGGCTTTTATATCATGAAATAGCTTTTCCCCATGCTTTTCCAATGGGAGAGGTCGCCTCGTGACCTGACCTCAGGGCACGAAATCGAAAAATCCCGGATATACACCTTTTAGACCCTGGAGGGGTCATGAAGTGTAGGAAGTTTCAAATTGATCGACTTTGAAATGTAGCTCTTACAGAGCTCTAAAGGTGAAGTGAGGTGACCTTGGTTGACCTCGTCTGGTGACCTGACCTTGGGTGACCCGGGGTAAAAAATTTCAGGGATGATGGGAAAATGATGCAGTGAGAGGTAGAGCCCTCAACCGCGGTGCTGCGCCTCGTCGTTTTTCTGCTATCCCGGAAAAACCTTAGGGGGGCCATCGATGGCCCCCTTCCCGGTGGGGCGAGGGTTAAAGGTTAGAGACACTCCAGTAAGATCCAGACATAGTTGATTAGTCACCCCTGGTCAAGGTATTATCATTTATCCACGACAGTTAGTTGTATTTTTAGTAAGATGAGCTGGAAACAAAAACAGCAGATACTTGCAATTAATAATAATATTCTGAGAAGACTAGGTCCGTCATCTCAGACCAGTCTCACGTCACCAGTCTTGCCTACGCATTCAGCTTGCCCTGAAGGCGCTGCGTGAGGTAGGTCGGTTTATACCACTTGCAAAGCAAAAAGACTGATAATCCACATGTATCAGCAGTTATGTGCATGGTTTGGTATTCATGGTTTGCTTCAAGCTGACGTTACTGTTGTATCCTATGTGCTAAGCCATAATATGACTTACTGCAATTAATAATGAATTACTGTATAAACAATTATGAATCATAATATAAATAATAATCATGAATTACTGTAATTAATTATAAATTTTCAACTTCTCCAAAGGCATCCAAATTGGATACCCTGCTGATGTGGTATACGTGGACTTTGCGAAAGCTTTCGACTCAGTGCCGCACAGAAGACTTGTTGCCAAGCTTGAAGCCTATGGGATAACTTGGACTATTATGAGGTGGGTTCAGCCGTTTTTGTCTGGCAGACCCCAAAGGGTTAGGGTGAGAGGGACCGTGTCCAGCGGGATCCCCCAAGGGGCTGTCTTAGGGCCAGTCCTTTTCGTTCTCTTTGTGAATGGCTTACCAGATGGATTGACCAGCAGCATTAAGCTATTCGCAGATGATGCAAAAGTCTATACAACATTTACAACGGAAGATGACCGTTCTATTTTCAAAGATGACTTGAAGAAGCTGGACAGATGGTCACAAGATTGGATGCTACCTTTCAACGCTGACAAGTGCAGTACTCCCCACATCGGGCCACACACCACACAATCATCAAGGCTCGTACATATTGAATGGAGTGGAACTTGCACAAGTACTTTTTTGGATGTGGGGGGGCAACCAACTGCCATGGCCATATGGCGTTGCCAACTCTTTTCCTGTTGGAAGGGCTTCTCGGGAGCCAGCTTGCTCCTTGTTCAGGGAAGCCGGAGGGCTTTGAACCCGGGTCGGCTGCGTGGAAACCAGCTGCGCTGACCACTCCAATACCGCGCCCCTTGCGCGAGTACATGTCGAAGAGGACTCTGGGTGTATTTTTAGAAGACTTTTTGCCAGGCTTGAAGCCTATGGGATAACTGGGACTATTATGAAGTGGGTTCAGCCGTTTTTGTCTGACACACACCAAAGGGTTAGGGTGAGAGAGACCGTGTCCAGCTGGTCCCCTGTCACTAGCGGGATCCCCCAAGGGGCTATCTTCGGGCCAGTTTTTTTCGTTCTCATTGTGAATGCCTTACCAGATGGATTGACCAGCAGCATTAAGCTATTCGCAGATGATGCAAAAGTCTATACAACATTTTTTAAAAATAAATTTTGTCAAGTTGTTCTCAGTTCGACTGTTAGGGACGGAGTCTCACTAAAGCCATCAATGGACTTGTCACGGAAACCTCTACCCCACCACCCGAACGAGCAACTCCCACAATGAAGGGTTGATTTCAGGGTATATTTTAAGGAATTGGGACTGGTGGGCATTCGGCTGAAAAGGGCACAAATTCCCACTAAAAGGTCACACTTAGAGCATCACATGACTGGTGAGTGGTGGGCACTGGGCAGTCCAGGGCCGTTCACTGGTGGACATAGCATAGGGGACTGGTGGGCAAAATGCCCACCACTTTGTAGCTTAAAATATGCCCTGGTTGATTTAGAAGCCAAAGTTTAACGTCCCACAAAGCACAGGGACGGCCGCCCCGCTCAGGTCACCCTCTCACCAGTCAGTTTCCAGCCGACCTGTACGTCGGGTAAACTATTGAGCGCCGGAGCGTCTCAGGGGAACCGATCCCAAGCCTGGACATGCACTGCCACTGCATGCTTCTGAGCAGCAGGCCGGAGCCCAACGCTGTACCAACTGAGCTACCGGGGCAGCGGAAGATGACCGTTCTATTTTCAAAGATGACTTGAAGAAGCTGGAAAGATGGTCACAAGATTGGATGCTACCTTTCAACGCTGACAAGTGCAGTACTCTCCACATCGGGCCACACACCACACAATCATCAAGGCTCGTACACATTGAATGGAGTGGAACTTGCACAAGTACTTTTTGGGTGGGGGGGCAACCAACTGACAGGGCCATATGGCGTTGCCAACTCCTTCCTTGTTGGAAGAGTTTCTCGGGAGCCAGCTTGCTCCTTGTTCAGGGAAGCCGGCGGGCCTTGAACCCGGGTCGGCTGCGTGGAAACCAGCTGCGCTGACCACTCCAATACCGCGCCCCTTGCGCGAGTACATGTCGAAAAGGACTCGGGGTGTATTTTTAGACGAGGAACCCAGATTTGAAAGCTGGCCGCATCCGCTGTTACACAAGCTAACAAAGTCCTTGGAGCGATTAAATGGACTTTCATCAATCTACCCCTCTCCTACAAAGTTCTGGTAAGGCCCTATCTTGAGTTAGGGAACGAGATATGGGTACACTTTAACAAGGCCGACCAATTACTAGTGGAGAGAGACCAGATGAGAGCAACCAGATTGGTACCATAGCTTCAGCATCTAGACCATGAGGAAAGGCCGTGACGACTTTATCTTCAATTCCTAGCATATCGCTTGAAATGAGGAGACATGCTGGTCATGTTCAAGATCGTGCAGGGATCTGGAACTGGAATCCGGAGAGGAGCTGTTGCAGGAACCACCATTCGCCGCCACGCGAGGTCATCAATTCAAGGTTTTCATGCTTGATGCCATAAGCAGAATACGAAAGCATTACCCTGCTGTTCGTGCACTCAAGGGACTGGCATTGCCTTCCAGCCCACGTTGTAGTCAGTCTCCACAAACATCTTCAAGAATTACCTTGACGAATACTAGTCGTACATCCTATACGAAGCCCCGCCATAAAATGTTGTGCACTGAAAGAAAACATGTATGATAGTATTGTGGTGCATGTGATCAATTTTGGGTATGAATCGGACTAGATCGGCTAAGCCAGGCACCAAGGTGTGTTTATGAAGACCCTCCAAAGCTAATGCATTTAATACTAATAATACATCGCAAAATTATTTTGCACTCAACTACGAGACATTTTGTTTAAATTAGGATACCCCTCAACATACTTGAGATTCAAACATACTTGATCGCAAAAGTATTTTCCAAATACAGTAAAACTGAGCACACCTACAAAATATGTTTAACACAATGGACTCCCCATGGCTGTTTTGTTTGAATGTGATTTGACCAGTGGCGGCGGTTCCATACAGGCACATTTGGCACTACCTAGCCACTTTTAACTGTCGAAGTAGGTATGTATTTTATATGGAATAAATATAATTTGACTGGATGTTAAAGTTACCGACAATATTCCTTTTTCAGATCACTGGGTCAAAGAACCGATGATTTGCATCTCTGACCATCCAGTCTTACCGTCAGCAAATGCGAGATTAGTCACTTTACGGTTTCGCTGCATCTGCCTAACCCCGTGGTAAATCTAACGTGTGCTTTTTTATTGACATATAATGCCTCATTCATTTGGACGCGATTACTGACCGCGTTAAATCAGCAAACTAGGCATGTCTTAGCAGCTCTTTAATGCGGCATTTGAAGCACGTGCGATGCTGCGTCTTAGGACCTTGATTACAGCGGATTCCTTTTTTGACATTCTTGTATTCGCGGATTTCTAGCCATCTCTAGTGGGGGGCAGATGTTTGGCACTTATCAGCAAGATATTTAATTTGTGAAGCCCATATGAAGGACGTGAACCATGGCACAAAATCTGGTGGATGAAATTTTAAAAAATCCCTTCACAAACTGATCGTACCGCGAGAAAGTGGACGTCATAAAAATGAAGCGCCGAAGCCATCTTTGAAATGGGAAGCTCTCGTGAGTACTTTGTCCTTCCCGGCTTTTTTACCTGCCTACCTATCCGTCTTGAATCCTGCCTTGCACCTCAATGTACTGCCGCATAACAGTTTCCACGATACATCAACAAATTGTTACAGGGAAAGTGCGAAATCCGGGATTTCGCGAACTCCCTAGGGATTTCGCGAAATCACTGACCAGCCAGGGAGTTCGCGAAATCCCTAGGGAGTTCGCGAAATCACTGGCCGACCAGGGATTTCGCGAACTCCCTAGGGATTTCGCGAACTCACTGAAACTTCAGTGATTTCGTCAACTACCTGAATGCTTTTCAGGGATTTCGCGAAATCCCTAACATGCCAATATGTCATATTGTTTAAATCCGAAAAATTATCCTTCAGTGATCTGGTTTTACACTCCCCGTCCATGTTTTCTCTTTCTATGATGTATTTTGCTTGATTTTATGTCGGCCTGATATTTGTTTCTTGAAAATTAATTTTACGCCCTCAGCTCTACCTCACACCGGGTCCTTGTGCCCGCTGACGAACTATTCGAGTCACTAGCCTTCCTCGAAGTGTATGGTTAATGCAATATGAACCGTATATGTGGAGGGGAGGGGTCTCAAAACAAACTAGAGATGCCACTACTTTTTCATTGTCATCTGTAATGAATATCTTGATTCCTTAACAAAGCAAACTCCTGATGGGAAGTATTGTGCCGTAAGAAACGGATAAAGAACTGGTATACCTTCACAAAGGTCTATTTTAGCTATGTCTGTGTTGTCTGTGCTATGTCTGTGTGCCCGCTGACGAACTATTCGAGTCACTAGCCTTCCTCGAGGTGTATGGTTAATGCAATATGAACCGTATATGTGGAGGGGAGGGGGCTCAAAACAAACTAGAGATGCCACTACTTTTTTCATTGCCATCTGTAATGAATATCTTGATTCCTTAACAAAGCAAACTCCTGATGGGAAGTATTGTGCCGTAAGAAACGGATAAAGAACTGGTATACCTTCACAAAGGTCTATTTTAGCTATGTCTGTGTTGGAATGTACTACGGACGTCTACAAATGTTCCAATAACAATATTTTGATTCAGGAGGAAGTGTCGGCCTCGAAAAAAGCTCTCGGTGTAAGAAGCGGCACGCCTGTCATCGTTTGACCATTGCCAAGGCTTTCAGAAATTTTATTGTCGATTCCGGCGGCCCAGCAAATGCACTTCAAGCTTAAGTGCTCCAGCCACGGTCATGACAATAGGCAATGAGATAGCACATGAAAAATATGCGTAACAATTGTTTTATTCCGTATCCTGTTTATGCCGACAGCTATAGTTGTCGGCTTATGTTCAGCTATAGCTGAAACTGTATAACGCTTCTAATATGCTGATAAACTGAAAACAGAGATATGATCTATGTTAATTTGCAGAATAATTATTTCGTTGTTGCAGCTCTGAAAATTTATCTTAGTATACCCGAACCGTACCTGTAAAGATTGGCCAAAACTTTGGAATACATTAATGAACTTAATGCAAAACATAATATAGCATTATTGTATTTTTCTTACCCAGATTGTAATACGAAATGTCCATCAGATAAGCAGTATTTCTCTTTTGTGTAGTAATGAGGGTTGAGATATGATAATGATCTCTCTGCAGATGCTGGATAAGTGAGTTGGAAAGAAGCGCTTCAGAATTTAGTCTCTAACGGTACTTACAGTTGGTTCACCTGACCGACTTCGTACCGAGTACGTGCATGGCCGGGGCGGGGGTTGGGTAACCATACCCCTTGGGTTTTTCGCAAAGTCTTGAAAACGCCTACGCGCAGCGCTGCTGTACCCAGTACAGTTTTTTTCTGAAGCTTTTTACAACTCCTGTCAACATTTTCGTTTCAGGTCATTTCATCCGGACCATCCGGACCAGGGAGTGCCTTTTTTGACCGGAAAAAAACCTATCAGGTGGGCGCAAAAACCTATCGGTGGGCGCCGATTCTTACATCCCTAGGGACGAGGAATGGAAAATGGAAATAGACATTTCAAAGTGGCGCCGTGACCTTTCAGGGGCGCCGGGGGTCGATCGGGGGGGCACCTGCTCCCTTTGTCCCCCTATATCCGCGTATCAAATATATCATGAATATAAAATAACCACGTATCAAATCACAGTGAAGGCGAAGGTGTATTCAGTGGGGAGTGTGTGGGAAACAAAATTTCAGGAGTGGACCAGGGCGTTTTGGAACCGCCAGGGGCCAGTGTCTTTCTCTCCCGCGATCCACATTTGCAATCAGCAGCAACTGAACTTTTACATTTCAAAACTTGATAACTTGATAAACTTGATAAATGTATCGCTACGACCTCAACAATAAAATTATGAACTTCCTTATATTTAGCTTAAAACCTTCCTAATATTTAGCTTAAGACCTCCCTTATACGTGATTTTTACGGAAAATGTCTGGTTACTGTTTGAAATAAATCATAAGAACAATAGTTCGCAAACCTAGCTAGTCATCCTTGAGCTGTCTAAATGTCAGGAATTCGCGAACTCCCTGAGTGCTTATCCGGGATTTCGCGAACTCCCTGGTCACCCAGGGATTTCGCGAACTCCCTGGCTAGTCAGTAATTTCGCGAAATCCCTAGGGATTTCGCGAACTCCCGGATTTCGCACTCTCCCTGTAACATATATATATATATATATATATATATATATATATATATATATATATATATAAGCAGGTTCTTACAATGTGATTTTTATTAGGTTTTATTTTAACAAAGGTTACAATTTAGCATGCCTACGTTTCGGCTCTTCCGCCTTGAACGCGGCATTGAAGTTTTTTTTATAAATTTTGTCCAACTTGTTCCCAGTACGGCTGCTGGAGTCGGAGTCTCACTAAAGTCCTCAAGGGACTTGTCACGGAGACCCCGACCCCACCACCCGAACGAGCAACTCCCACAATGAAGGGATAATTTAGAAGCCAAAGTTTAACGTCCCACAAAGCACAGGGACGGCCGCCCCGCTCAGGTCACCCTCTCACCAGTCGGTTGCCAGCCGACCTACCTCGGGCAAACTATTGAGCGCCGGAGCGTCTCAGGGGAACCGATCCCAAGCCTGGACATGCACTGCCACTGCATGCTTCTGAGCAGCGGGCCGGAGCCCAACGCTCTACCAACTGAGCTACCGGGGCGGCAAAAAGCTTTAAAATCCTTAAAAAGCAAGTAAATTCAAAAAGCTTTAAAGTGGTGTTGCAAATGACCATTATCTGTCACATTATTTTTTTTTATTTTAGACCTAAATTAACACTGAAAGAATTGATAACAATAATAATCGGAGCTTTCGACTTCAAGTCATCCTCAGCAATGTGATTGCTGAGGATGACTTTAAGTCGAAAGCTCCGACTATTATTGTATCTGTTCTTGCAGTGTTGTTAGGTCTAAAATAAAAATGATAATTTGGCAGACAATGGTCACTTTCAACACCACTTTAAAGTCCATCATAACAATGTTGCCACCAACAGTTCTCCACCTACTTAGTTAAATTTAAACAACATTAAGTACATGGAAAAAACAAGCTCGTACATTGCATCGCAAATTCAATCGCAAGATTTGCGATGGACTGTTGCAGCAGGACGACCTTGCTCGTCTTCAGCAGTGGTCCACCCCATGGGCCCTCACACTAAATCACTCTAAATGTAAAACCTTTATAGTGACCCTCAGGCGCACCCCCGCTCGGACAACATACCACATTGGCGACGTACCCCTGGAAACAGTAGATGACATACCTACGTGACCTGGTAGTTATTCCAGACACTAAATTGACTTTTGCTCCACATATATCAAAAACTGTCAGTCGGGTCAACAGAGTACTTGGCTTTCTTCTGCGCTCGTTTCAAACGGCTTCCAGGGGAGCTAATTTCGATAAAAATGATAAATGATATATTGAGTACCGGATTGCCCGGCATGATTTACAACTTGGCTATCTCAGTTAAAATCACGTTATAAAGTGGCCACATTCCGTCTAACAGCGTCCAAATTTGGCCAGCTGACTGTCGTTCTTTTACTTCCCTCTGCACGGCACAAATGAAACGAAGCTTACGAGTTTTCTGCCATGGAAAAGCGACAATACACTCGTTCAGCGTGAATAGGGAAACTATTTTCACTTCAGAATAGACGTGAGAATCAATGATACGTTAAATGGATTCAATCACACCCTCAAGGATATCATGTGCAATGTCTGGCGGGAAGGAATCGGCGACGTGGAAATCGGGCAGTTAACTGAACCCACACTCCTGTCGAGACCAGTTCTTGAAATGACAGCCCGATCACTTCCGCAGTTAGTTACTTCCACCAGTTGCTTTTCGTAAGTCCTTTGGTCCCGCAAGACATAGTCTGCTTCAGAGAATTTTCTCTGCTCACTCCAAACAGAATCGGCAAGGACTTTTCCTAATAGAAAAGATTTCAACCAGACCATCAAATAAATGAATTACTACGATGTCACCGCATAAACAGGAGTTTCCTTTCACAGTCTTCCATGCGCCACGCACGAAAACCTTAATCCCGTTCCGAATAAATTCGAAGATCCCTTACCAAATGCTGGATCGAATCCCACCCATATTTCTTCGCATTAGCAGAACGACAAAGGAGCACAAGAGACAGGGCGTCAATATTCGATTGTGGTCCCTTTGGCACATTCAGCACCGAGAAATGAAACGCCGAGACCTTGTGATCTAGGAAGAAGAACTACCTGAAGGGTTCGCAACCTCAAAGTCATCATTAGACATTGAAATGCACACTCTATTTTGCTCCCTTATCGAATGTAAGGAGACATGAACGACATCCCCGTACCTAACAGAACAATCACACCCTGCTCTGCTCTCGATATCAGATCGCTAATGTGATTATGCATTAGAAGTTCTTTGGTTCCCCTTAACTGTTGCAATATCGACAAGATTTTATTGTACAGCTAGACGTATCATTTCCTATGCAAACGGCTTCTGGTAGAACATAGGCAATGCGTCGCAAACATGGCGCTGAAACCTATAAACACTCTGGAATTCCCTAAGTTGTTCTATAGTAGGAGTGCTTACGACTTCTAACACTCGCTGTCAGCAGAAGCAAAACGACCCCGGGATTCTCGGAGAGCACTCTGGACTGTTTTCTCACACTCAGCAAGGACTGCAGAACACGCAGGCTCAGGCAAATTGTTTTCCTGTAAAGTGTTTACAAATTTCGCAACACGAAGACAAAGACAGTTACTCTCACTTGGTCTGTTACACCAGGCTGTTGAGCACCTCCAGTTTTAATACACGCATTGTCTAAAATAGGTATCAAGACAACGTCGATGGTATCAGAAGCCCTGGACGCATCAAGGTGCACATCATGACGGCAAGTATTAGCTTGTAAATAATGATTATCTTCTAAACGCCTCTGCCATGATCTGAAATTGCTGAACCTTTCACAGCATAAAGGACAAGTGAAGCTCGCAAAACCATCAACCCAGTGTTGCTTCACATGTTTCACAAATAAAGAGAAATCCGTTACATGGAACAGGCAAAAAGAGCAGTTGTATCTCGAGGAATTAATTGTATCCCGGAAATATATAAATAGGACCAAGTTAGCTTGGGGAACATACAGTGCGGATCCAGGGGGAGGGGCAAAAAGGCAATCCCCCCCAAACGGAAAAGCTCGGGGCAAAACTATGTTTTTGCCCCCCCCCAAAGCGATCGACCTCATTTTTCCCCGACTCCTTTTTAGTTTGTAAGCAAGATTTTGGTGCTTCAACTCTCAACTTCAAACAGAATTAGTGAATTTCAGTGCAATTATTGGGGATTGGATAGGAAAAAAAGTATCTTGAGCTCATATTTTTCACCCCGTGGAGTTTTTTTTGGCTTTTCATCTCCAGTTGCCAAAATATTACCGAAAAAGCATATTAAAGCGCAATTTTGCACTGCGTGACGTTTTTTTCTTTCTTCTGTTTGCTTTTCGACTTTGGTTTGCCCTCCCAAACCAACCGGCTAGATCCGCCACTGGGAACATGTGAAAAGGCCAGGCTAGAGCCATGGTAGCACCAGTTTACTTAACACCCGTCCCGCTGGAGTCTTTGGCATAATGTGCCTGGCTGCAGGTGGATTCCCCTCCAGATGTCAATTCCTGGAAATTATAATTAAGGGAAGCGTTCCAAAGCTCCTGAAAAGAAAAATGTAAATTGTTAGAGCTATGTTTACGCCAGGTCATTATTCAGGTCACCAGGGGTCAAAGGAACGTAGGTTTGCAAGAGGGCCTCGCAGGTATTTCGCTATAGGTTTTTACTGAGAAAAGCCAAAGCATAGTTCTTATATTTATACCCGTCTCATCGTAGGGAATCGAGTGATGATATGGCTATGCTTTGTCAAATGGTAATATTGCTATAACCTCGTCAGTTCAGAGTCACATGGTGACCAATCATGGTGTATATCAAGAGAGTCCTCATCACGAGAAGAGGACAATAAAATCCAGATAGAAGGTGTCAGCAAAGAAATCACATTTAAATTCCGAGACAGCAGATTTGCCGAGCCTAATGATCAACCTCTGAAAGCTTGAAGTTAATCGGTTGGCAATATTCATTTGGCGCCGCTTTAAACTCGTATTTTGGGTTTTGGGGTCGCATTGCATGGCCTGCAACAGCTTCTTTACTTTATATGACGTCACATGGAAATGGGAAAAATCAGGGATAAATTATTTTAGTCTGCGTTTCTTTGTTTTCGTTATTCAGGAAAAGCCATGAGGGGTGGGGAGGGACAAAGTTTTCACCCAGCAGGGCGCGTGCTGAGTGATTTTACATCCACATAAATTATATGATTTCAATGTATGTTTCAAGTGTCCTGAAATTCGAGGTTTTAAGTGGAAAATATACCTTGATATTTTTTGGCATCAACAGCAGCCCATTTTTCCTCAGTTGAAAATCTAATCGAAGAGGAGACAGGTATTTTTGTTTGATAAACACTCGAAGCTCCTGGGCTGCGTCCGCGGGAGACTTTGAGCTACCGGGCAACGTCTGCAAGTCTCTCGGAGCTACCGTGCTGCGTCCACAAGTCTCTCGGAGCTACCGTGCTGCGTCCGCAAGTCTCTCGGAGCTACCGGGCTGCGTCCGCAAGTCTCTCCGAGCTACTGAGCTGCGTCCGCGGGAGACTCGGAGCTACCGGATTCCGTCTGCAAGTCTCTCGGAGCTACTGAGCTGAGTCCGCGTACGTCAGCGGAAGCCGTTGAAAACAATGTATGGCGCCTTCCCGCGCGTTCCCAGCATCACAAAGCCTCTGCCGCTCACTGCACCGGTTCATCGATCAGGTCTGGTAAAAAATCATTTTACCTTTTCTTCGACGGTGCCGTCGTCAGCGCATCGCGCGCTGGCCAATCGGCAGCGGCCGCGAGATCGCATATGCGTGTCGGGTAGGGTGCTCCAACAAAAGGCTCAGCGCCTGGGTGGCTCCAACCACCTTCTGGCGGGTCTGCGGCTTGTTTTTGCGAGAGATGGTGACGATGCTGGAAAATTAGAGCGCTTAAAGGAGTCTGTTATTCGTACTCGGTATCTTAGTGAGACCCAGTGGTCGAGTGTTTCAATTATTTCTTGCAGTCACATACCATCATTCTATGGTGACAAGAATGGGGTTCAATGAAGATTGGAATATCATTAGCAACGTTCGCAGTGCACAGATATTGATAATAAAATTACAAGTTTAATGCTTAGATAATTGTCTTGTGATGTGTCAAACAACATCTAAAACCGAAAGAAGAATTTGCCTGGGCGTTAAGTAGCTACTTTGTAGGTTACAGCGTTCAATCTGTAATAGTCAATAAGTACAGAACAGGCAGAGAGTCAACAAAGTATCAACGAATAACTATCCAGCTTGTGCCCTTCTACGTTTTATCAATGTCTGTCCACTCACACATTGCTGAAAACGTAACCCCGCCGTCTCGGCTCTGGAGGGACAAGAGACGAAGTGACTGAAGGACCTCTCGATAAAGGTTCTTATTAATGTCGGGATTAACCCGCGCCCCACCGGGGGTCCAGCACCACCTTCGTCCCACCGGGGGCCATCGATGGCCCCCTCTAACTCCAAAAATATGGGCGTTAGCGCAAATCTGCAAAGTGCAATAGAAAGCTCGCGTGAATTCAGTAAGAAATTACTTTGCATGTTTTTGTGCTCAGGTCAATGGTTTGACCTCCAGAGGTCAAATTAGGTCAAGATCGGCTATTTTCACTCAAATATGTAATGCTTAAGCAAACTGGGCATAACTCTTATCTTATTAGAGCTATTGAGGGCTGGTAAGTACATTTGATAGGAAATTGTCAGTAAGTTTTCCGCTATGTGAAACGTAAAGACCTCGCGCCAGTGGTTTGACCTCCAGAGGTCACCTCGTGACCTAAGATGACCTGAGGTCACAAAAGGTCAGAAAGTGACCTTGCCGTATATCAAATAAAAGCCAATGACGAGACAAACACGATGGTTTGTTTCACGATTGTTTGTTTCACGATTGTTTCAGCGCTCTAGCTTATACAGGTCAAAAGTTATTGTCAAAATACTGTTTTTGACCCCTGGTGACCTTGGATGACCTTGGAGAGGTCAAAGGGCAAATATGGCCCGTGGAATCCGTGAAAGGGTGTCCAAGAACGCTTTTCTGATCAAGCTGAGCATTTTCAATCGTTTTTGTGACTTTTAGATCATAAAACAGCTTTTCCCCATGCTTTTTCAATGTGAGAGGTCACCTTGTGACCTGACCTCAGGCCACGAAATCGAAAAATCCCGGATATACACCTTGTAGACCCCGGAGGGGCCATAAAGTGTAGGAAGTTTCAAATTGATCAACTTCGAAATGTAGCTCTTACAGAGCTCTAAAGTTGAAGTGAGGTGACCTTGGTTGACCTCGTCTGGTGACCTGACCTTGGGTGACCCGGGGTAAAAATTTCAGGGGTGGTGGCAAAATGATGCAGTGAGAGGTAGAGCCCTCAACCGCGGTACTGCGCCTCTTCGTTTTTCTGCTATCCCGGAAAAACCTTAGGGGCCATCGATGGCCCCCCTCCCCGGTGGGGCGAGGGTTAAACCCGATACCGCTCCCGAGGCCACAAGGCAAATGAGCTGAAATGTACTCAATTATTTTTGGCTCAACCTTAGAGCTCAGAATAGAACGGACACTTCCCAGTTAGGTCTGACGATACCCATTTCATTCCGTAAAATCCGTCCAAAAAGTGGTCTTGTGCCGTGGAATGCCTTTTTCGTTGAAGCACTGAAAAATTATTACCCCGTTCCCGATGAAGACTGGGAAATGTTATCCCATTCTATCCCTTCTCATGATTCCCATTCAATTTCGAAGCACACCCAGATATCAGCGTGCTATCAGGTGACCTAATCAGCGTGCTATTAATGTCACATGCGCAGTGGAAGAGTCGTGGATCTTGGTAATTGGTCACAATTGAAAGGGCGTGGAGTTATATCGCTTTGCGAGGTGCCCCGGCACCCCCAATGGTCTGCTGGGTATTCCCAATGGTTATTTGGGCTCCCTCAACTAAATTTTCAAGTAAATGACAAAGCATTGTATACAGTTTTCCGAGGTGCTTGAAAGCATCTGGTGTTTTTTGGGTGGCTCAGGATCCTCTATTGCATCCAGTGTCACTGCAAGGGGCCAAGTGAAGGCGAACTTACCTAATCACGATTTTTTCCGATTAACGGGGAATCTTGACGTGACCCTTTTTCAAGTCTTAAATATCGTTTCTGAAAGTTCTAGTGCAACGCTCCTCATCCACCACCAAATGAAAGCCGCCTAGCGGCTTCGCTCTTAGTGCTGAGAGCAAACGCCTCAAGCCATAGTAACGCACATGCTATTCCAGTCTATCATTGTTTGGTAGTGACGCTGAAGCGGGAAAAAACGAAGCAATGTCAGTGTTTCGTTATTGCTCTTTCCACCCCGCTGCTTCGGCTCATGTTCTTTCCTGTTATTCTTCTTCCATAAGACTTGGTTGTAGAAAATAGTAAAATTTTATGATGATTTTCCTACTAAATTCAGTGTCTGGTGGTTGGAACTGTTGCTGCATGATGATATTATTAAGTTAAAGTCTAAAACTTGTTTGGCCAGGCCACAGTCAAAGAAAATTAACTTGGTGGCAAAAATATAGGACAGGAGTAGACAAAAACAGGTCAAAGAGCTTATATTGCACATAAGCGTCTCCACCAGTTAAAAGTGAAGGAGGCAAGTAATTTACCACCTCCTGCTAACAAGAAAACCTCACTTCATGGCTCCAAAACTGGTCGGATTCTGGCTGCATGATAACTTCAAGTCCAGTGTTCCAAACTCTGAGGTGCTGGGTGCTGAGCGACACCCAAGCAACAATAATTTTCTACTCACTCCGTGTCTTTTTCCTGCATTTTTCACTCGTGCTTCAATCGAATTGCTCAGCCGGCAATTTGCACTTTACTTTTAGGGATATTGTTTCCGTATGAGAAGATGTCAATTTAGGCGAAGGATTTTGGAACCATTTACTCATTTATAATTAAAAAAAACATGTTGATGGGTTTGAACATGGATTGACAGGTTTTAGTTTCAAACCAAATTTGTATTAAAGAAATGTGCCTTTTTAAATAAAAATGACCAAAGAAAAGGTTCGTTCACCAGAAAAGTTAAAAAAGTGTCCTTGTCTAAAATGGACATTTCTAAATTTTCCACTCACTGGCCATTATTTTTTCTTAATTTTTCCCTGAAAACTCTGGCCCAAAACCAATTTTGGGGTGCTTTTCAAGCCTTTCCTCAGATTGACTGAAACGGGACAATTTTCACGAACAGCAGGGGGCAGGAATGACCTCATTATTTCATTAGTATCATCATTAGCATCTTTGGTATTTTAGGGGCGCCGATTACTGTGGCCATTTTGCGCCCATACCAATAACACTGGTCAACAGCCAAAATGGATTCGGCACGTGAACACCTCTTTCTGCCTATTTCGATACCGCTGATTTCAAATTTAGTAACCGTTTTTTGCCATCGGACCTGGTTTCTTCCCCAGAGCTTACCTGGTGTATAGCCCCTACACTTTCCAAACACAGTCATGGGCCTAGCCTTTTGTGGAAAAATCTAGATCAAGGACGTCGAGAACCCGGATTAACTGCACCCAGACAATGCAGCTTATCACTGATTGTCTATACATGTGAATTTATTGCAACGGAAGACTACCTCACTTTCAAGTGCATGAACATTGTATGTACATTGAACAAGGTTTGCGCTCGGTCGCACAAGCTCGCCGGTATTGTAGACCGAGAGGTGACGTTGCAACATTATATGATGAGGATTTTATGTCATAGTCACCTCCCTTGAAGGTCCAGTCTAAGTAAAAAGTCACAGGTCAAGGTCATACCACCATTTTAAGGTCTTTAACCCTAGTGCCTTCGGTCGGATGACGCCGCCTAATATGACATATATCATGTTACGGCGTCATAGGCTAGGTCACTCAATCCTGAGCTCAAGGTTGCAGGTTCAAGACAAAGGTCATGGGTCAAGGTCAAACATTATTTCCCGCCCGACGGTTACCATAGTGCTAGTTGCAGTATACGTTATAGGCAAAATGTAATATTTTGAAGTCAAAGGTCAATGGCTTTGAACGACCTTGACCTAAAAGTTTCAGAGAACATTGCCTCAGACCTTCCCTCCGTTACTTTAGGTCATTTTCTCTCCATATCCGGCTTCTCATCGCATAATCAATGCATTTTCCAATGGCTACCCTGCACAGGCAGAATTTAACCTGTATGGCCTCGTTTCACCTTGAATATATTGACCTAGATCTATGAAAATTGGTTTTAAGGTAGAATACCTTAGCCTCCACAAACACCTAAACGTTCATTTTCCTAGACCTCTTGGGTTTCGCACTGTCAATGTCACTGATGCTAAGTAGGCTTGCACAAAGACACACACAGACATATTGGATCTCAAAATTCTGATCTGATACAGCATTTCTGCTGCCAGATTCGTGTTCAGCGCCACAAATTATCTTAGAAACGAAATATTTTGTATTGGATCCACGACAAAAGTTAAATTGTGTTGACCAGTGTAATAAATAAAATCATAAGAGTAAAAAGGGGGACGGTAGTGGAGTGGTTACCGTAGCTAGCTTCCACTCGGCCGACCCGGGTTCAAAGCTCGGCGGCTTCCCTGAACAAGGAGCAAGATGGCTCCCGAGAAACCCTTCCAATAGGAAAAGAGTTGGCGACGCCATATGTCCCTGGCAGTTGGTGCGTCAATAGGCTCAAAAAATTATTAGAAAGGTCCGTATATTCGAGCATGTTATTTGCTGTTTTTTTGTTAAGGCCAAAACAACGCTTTTCCTAAAAACGGTGTCTGCCTTACCCGTTTTTATTGCTGCTTTAAATTGGAAACTGTTTAAAGTTAGTGTTTCCGATATGTTTACACTGACGGTTATTTACTTAAATCCACATGTCTCGTCAAAGACCGCCAAATGTTAACGCCTATCACTTTCAGTCCGTGAAAAATCTTACAGACCCAGAGTTTCTTTCCGAAAGACCGAACCAAGTGCCACTTCATTGCTATCTTCGCCGATTTAGGGGGGGCCTCAATAGTGGTGTCCCCCTGGTCCGTCCAAGGGGGAACGGTCCTCCGGTGCCTCCCCCATTCCGCTGCCTCTGCATACTGGTTAATAAGCCTTGTTAGCGCTGCTGTGCCACCGTCACCAGATACATCAAAGAGGTCCACCCGGACCGTATTCCTCAGTTATCCAGTACGTGATAGTTTGGCGGGAAATAAGGATTGACCTTTACCAATGACCTTTGATCTTTACATTGAGGTACCCAGTGTTTCGGCCGGATGGCATTCCTCAGTATGACGTGCGTTCTATTATGTTCTATATACTACGATGTTATAGTTAAGGTTACTAAATGAAAATGCTAATGTCAACGTCAAAGGTCAAGTTCACGGGTCACTCGCCGAGGTTCAACCCTCATTATTCCCCGCCAAACGGTCGCTTTTGTGCCAGTTAGAGTGTACGTACATTATTGGGAATATACTATATCCTATGGGGACGGCATAGGCCGATGGCCTTGGATGACCTTGCCATAAAATTTCAGAGGAAATTGTGATGCACCTTGTCTCCATGACCCTGGTTCGCTTTCAGTGTATTCCGGGTATTTTCCGCATAACCACGCCGTTCCCCAATAGGTCTCCAGCACGGTCCAGATTTGGCTTCTAGTGATCTGGTCTGACCTTGATGATACTGAGACCTGGGTCAATACAAATTGACTATAATGTAAATTCCAATAGTCCGCCACAAATCCCCAAACGTGTGTTTTCTAAGTTTCTGAGATCTCAGCAATTTAAGACCCCTCCTTCATTGTTTGAGGCGACCCCTCTCCACTGCGCGTGTTAGGCATGCATTGTGAGAAACGTGTTAGCAGAGACTTCACATTTTTAAGTCATATTGGAGAAATACGAACTTTGGGCACTGTGCCAGTATTGAATAAGTCATCTTCATCCTGAACGCTTTTATGTGAATGTGCATTTGATCCACAGGAATCTGGCACTGCTAAATATTACTCCTTTTTCATCTAGTCTTACAGCCGTCCCTGCTCCCTATTCAACTCTGAGAAGCATCACAAAATGTTGAAAATACAATGTTCTATCAATTCAATGCACCATTGGAAAACCTATGCGTTGTCATTTGGGAGACATTTCTCGATATGCAGAACCATTTATTAAATGCAGGCTAAATGGCGATATTGCCCAGTGTGCAGCGCTGGCAATGACCGTGATTTGGGGTGTGAAGCCTGCAGTCCGGGCGGCAGCGGCTCGAGGCGGGAGGCTGGGCCGCCGCCGCTGCCAACCGTCCCCCGGTCGATACTGGCCAGCTCTCCATCGGTAGAGCCTCGTAAATATGTGTCTGGACAGCGGTGACACCACTTCCTGGCTCCCCCAGTGGGGGTGGCAATCACCACTCCAGCGAGCGCCGCTACAGGAAATTGTTTTTCCCGGGCACCTGTTACAATCTGGCAGCCTGTAACTAGCTGCCGCGAGGCAGCAAATGAGCGGGCTCTCGCGAGCAGACGAGCGCGACTAACAAGAACGTATCCGGATGTGTTTTACAACATCCGGAAGCAATGCGGCACGTGTTCCCTGCTCCGTGACATGTTTTGTAATGTAAGTTAGCCGTGGTGTGTATTTTCGAAAACAAAGAAAGAAGAATGCTGGTTATCAGAGGCAGGGACGTGAAATTACATATCCTTGTGGGGTTCCCTGGTACTCCCAATGGTTTGCTGGGCACCTCCAATGTTGATTTGGGAACCACCAAATAATATTTCAAGTAAACGCCAAAAAACTGCTCGAAGAGGAGGAAAATATTAGCAGATACATTTCGAGTAATGAAGAAGATGTGCCGGAAATAACCTCGTTCCATATTCGAGCATTAAAAGAGTTGCTTGGATGGTATTTTTCATGGAAAATCTCTTATAATTCATATCAAGTCTTACAAGAGCTTGGGAACCCTTTTTAAAGCTTATAAAAATATCAATCTCCTTGGAATATTTCGCACGGCGATGAATAAATACAAGGCTCTAGAGAGACAGTAGTAATGTAAAAGCCTCAGTACTAATGTAACGCATCAAGTAGACAAATATAGGGCTTCAAATACAAAACAGAACAGACACACTTTGCTGCTTGCATTGCTGTGTGTATTTAATGCGCAGGAGAATTGAGTGGGGATGAGTGGCACGCGTTTGAAATGATCCGTGCATTTTTCAACTTTTCATTGGGGACCAAGGAAGACAAAGGACACTTCTATGACTCAAAAGGGCATATTTTCAATGTTAAAGAGGCACTCTTGTTTTTACACGCGGCAGCCACAGCAGGTATTTAATAATCATTCATTAATTTTTCTTGCAATCAACTATTGGCTTAATTAGGTACCCTTGTCAATAGAGTTTAAAGGGGACGGCAAGCTCAGTGGCCCCAGGTGCCCCCTTGCTGTGGGAAGTTTCCTGCGTTATAGTCCTATCGCGTTGCCTGAATAAGGTGAGATCTGGTCTTCACAGTCTCTCCTGGAGGATATGAGATGGCGATGCCATATAGCCGTAGCAGCTGGTGGTTTGGTGAACCCCACGATTGCAGTTTCAGGGATTAGCCCTCGGGGACTCCTGAGATTGACTCTTTGGGGGCTCCCTGATGAGAGAATCATTCACAATGTTTAAATTTGGCCCAAAGGAGGGGAGAACCCTTAGCAATGCCAATGGGTTCGAAGCAATAGAAACTATTTATTCACATTTTATGCCAACCACTCGTTTGGAACGTGTTTGGAAAATGTTTGCATGGAAGCGTTGTTGAATAACATTTTGTATGAAATTAAGTCAAATTTTAACACATCCTCGATAAAAATGTGTGGTGTTTATAATACCTTCCAGGTCTTGAACTTCAAAATCGTTCAAGAGTGACTGATAACTACGGGCAGTCATACTTATCAGTTACACGTTGAGCGACAAAGGGTTTGTCGTCTCCTATGTTAAATAGTGGAAAACAAACTAGACATAAACTATGCCAAGATGCGGACAAGACATGCGGGTTCGGTCAATGATAGAAAAGAGGACCCGGGAAGAGAGCATGGAAGAAGAGGGAATGGAAGTGTCGCACAAAATTGAAGGTCGGGCATGCGGCGGGAGGGCATGAGAAACGAGACGAGAAGAGGAAGTGCAAAGCACACGTGGAGAAGGCAGAACCAAGGAGCAATGGCTTAGGATAAACGAGGAATTTCAGGCATGATGAGTGGAAACAGGGCATGACCATACAAAGAAAGGGCAGAAGAAAGAGCAAATAATAAAGAAATCAGGGTCGATAAGGGTAGTGAAGGGTAGACAAGATCAGAGGGAAAACAGAAGCAGTACAGAGAAAAAATAAGACAAGACAGACTAGTAGAAAGACAGAACAGATGAGAGGTGATGGGGATGTCAGACGGAGGCAAGTTCAGGGAAGACAAGGGGACAGATCAGATGGGACAATGTAGAGCGGATGATGGAAGTGAAGGAGGGAAAAGCAGGGCAGATGCAGTAAATAACAGAGCAAACGAGTGAAAGGGCACACGAGTGCAATTTCAGGGTAAACGAGGGACATGAAGGGCAACTGAGAGAACAGGTTAGTTAAGGGAACTCAGAGTGGTCGAATGGAGGACGTGGCAAATCAAGATGATGGGAGCGTGTGCAGTACAGACGGAGGAAAGGGCAGGGCAGACGAGGAACGTTCAGGAGAGACTATGTAGAGAAAAGGGCAAACAAACGAGTTCAGTTCAAACGAATCCGAGTGCATGAGAAACAGCACGAGGGCAGGGAAGGCAAGGAAAATGGCAGGACATACTATGGAAGCGCAGGGTATTCAAGGAAAGGGCAGAGCAGAAATGACTCAGGGCAGGGTAGGTGAGGCGCATGGCCGGGTAGATGAGAGGAGAGCCTGACATCGAGAGAGGGATAAATAAATGGGAAGGGATAAATAATGAAAAATAATGTACAGCTGCAGGGCCCCCATTTCAGGTGCCACCCTGTAATTCTCTCAGCTTCAACTAACATAAAAACAGGATAAAAAGGCGCTGGGTTTTTATTGATTTTAGCGCAATCTCATGCTACAGTTTTAATCAAAAAGAAAGTGGGAGGAGGGAGCGCTCTCTCTCTCTCACTGTTAAAGAGCGGGGGAACCAAACCCCAGTCCCCTGGTGGTGATGCCCCTGTGTGAAGAACAAAACCTATTAACGTTTCCGCCTGGCCTACGAATTTATCAGCCTCAGCCCCGTCTCCCCAACTATTGCCACATCTCCTCCTTCCCGCTGCGTACTGCCACCGCCCGTGTCTAAGGTCCACCTCCCTGACTATCGCCACAGCTCCTCCTTCCCGCTGCGTACTGCCACCGACCGTGACCATGGTCCACCTCCCTGACTATCGCCAAATCTCCTCCCTCCCAATGCGTACTGGCACCGCCCGTGTCTATGGTCCACGTCTCTGACAATCGCCAAATCTCCTCCCCCAATGCGTACTGCCACCGCCCGTGTCTAAGGGCCACCTCCCTGACTATCGCCACATCCTCCTTCCCAATGCGTACTGGCACCGCCCGTGTCTAAGGTCTTCCTCCCTTACTATCGCCACATCTCCTCCTTCCCAATGCGTACTGGCACCGCCCGTGACTATGGTTCACCTCCCTGACTATCGCCAAATCTCCTCCTTCCCAATGCGTACTGGCACCGCCCGTGTCTAAGGTCTTCCTCCCTTACTATCGCCACATCTCCTCCTTCCCAATGCGTACTGGCACCGCCCGTGTCTATGGTTCACCTCCCTGACTATCGCCACATCTCCTCCTTCCCAATGCGTACTGGCACCGCCCGTGACTATGGTTCACCTCCCTGACTATCGCCACATCTCCTCCTTCCCAATGCGTACTGGCACCGCCCGTGTCTATGGTCCACCTCCCTGACTATCGCCACATCTCCTCCTTCCCAATGCGTACTGGCACCGACCGTGTCTATGGTCCACCTCCCTGACTATCGCCACATCTCCTCCTTCCCAATGCGTACTGGCACCGCCCGTGTCTATGGTCCACCTCCCTGACTATCGCCACATCTCCTCCTTCCCAATGCGTACTGGCACCGCCCGTGTCTATGGTCCACCTCCCTGACTATCGCCACATCTCCTCGTTCCCGATGCGTACTGGCACCGCCCGTGTCTATGGTCCACCTCCTGACTATCGCCACATCTCCTCCTCCCACTGCGTACTGGCACCGACCGTGTCTATGGTCCACCTCCCTGACTATCGCCACATCTCCTCGTTCCCAATGCGTACTGGCACCGCCCGTGTCTATGGTCCACCTCCCTGACTATCGCCACATCTCCTCCTTCCCAATGCGTACTGGCACCGCCCGTGTCTATGGTCCACCTCCCTGACAATCGCCACATCTCCTCCTTCCCAATGCGTACTGGCACCGCCCGTGTCTATGGTTCACCTCCCTGACTATCGCCACATCTCCTCCTCCCAATGCGTACTGGCACCGCCCGTGTCTATGGTTCACCTCCCTGACTATCGCCACATCTCCTCCTCTCCAATGCGTACTGGCACCGCCCGTGACTATGGTTCACCTCCCTGACTATCGCCACATCCCCTCCTTCCCAATGCGTACTGGCACCGCCCGTGTCTATCGTTCATTTACCTATGACCAGTGGACAATTCTTAAGTTTTCAAAGGTGCATTCGCACTGAAGAAGAACACTATTTTCAATGTATGATCTGTGTGGATGCTAGGCGAAAAATTTGGTTGCATATCTCAAATATGCTCAAAATTACATTTTATTCAAAAGCAAAAATGTTTTTAACATTTGTCGTGATAGCAACGTACGTTTATCTTACCATCTAGAAGGTAACTGATATCTTCACGTTAGTATCACTTCTGACATCGAGCTCTGTATCAAATTTGGTGACTGCACAGTGCACAACAACTCTTCAAACTTTGAAACCCCATAAGGGCACCCGGTGACAGGTGAAAGGATTTAGATAATACCCCACTGGCCTACTTACAGCGATGTCCTTGGCCGGGCCTTTATATACAGGGCCTTATAGGCAGGGATGCATACTTTGGATCAGAATAGCCTGAGTCGGTATTCCATTCCTGAAATGCCCTGGGAGAGAGCAGCTTGTGGGATCCGATAGAGCCTGAACACCGGAAATCCTCAGTCAGAGTACAGCGGTAAGGGATGAATAGATTTAACTTGCTTCCATTTATGCCTGATTCTCTGTTCTGAATTGGTGGCTCAGTGTTTCTATTGCAGTTGATCACGGTTTGTCTCGTCTTATACTAAGCTGCAGCTCCATCCCCATCTGTATCCCTGCCTCACCCATCCCGCCCGCTGGCTTAGGTCCTGTGCAGAACGGCGGGCGGTTGGTTTACCGTGCGACAGGGACGCCGGTATGGTGGTTTGAGCTTATGTCCGCTTATTAGCAGTCAGAGTTAAAGTTAAGCTGAGCTAGTAAAAAAAGGTAATGAAGGTGTGTAGTGTAGCAAAAGTCCCCGCTAGGATTATGAAAGTACACTTGTAAAAAATCGGTGAGAATTTAATGGTGAGTATGCCATCAGCGTTAAAGGGAATGTGGCACCTTCATAACGTGATTTTAACTGAGATAGCCAAGTTGTAAAGCAAGTCGGAAGACCCGGTACTCAATGTATCATTTGTCTTGGAACTCGAGATTTCCGTAGAAAAAAGCTAAAACCGCCCCGCAATCTACCCCTCATGTACCCCTAGCAGCAGGCCACAGATGTCATGGCTGTTGGTGTGACGACATATGCTGACGTCACGATGAGCATCAGCCAATCGAAGCCCTTACAGCATTTCAAGTATGGTAGTGGTTGCCAGATCATGACATCATTCACAGGCATATATTTGTTTGTTTTCCTAGAGGAGTATTTTTAAAAACAAGATATTGAGCTCATTGAACATTTTTCAGAGAAATTATGAGTGGTTTCATTATTTTTGGCTAAAAGTACGCCTAATTACACTAAATTCCAGGATTCGACCAAGGTGCCACATTCCCTAAGTGAGGACCGCACGGTAATGCAGGTGTAGGGGGGAGGGGGGTGTTTTGATATAAGGGTATGTCATATCAACTGAACTGAACTATGTGGATACAATGAGGACAATTGGACAACATTTGGAGCTGATGAACCATGACTCAGTTAAAAGACCATTTTTTGGATTATAAGAAATACGCACTGACAAAAGTTTTCATTCAGAACACGATGTATTCAAAAGAGCAGTGCTTCCTTGCTGGGCTATAGAAGAAAATTAGCTTTCGTGCCCGCATGATATATTTTGAAGAGGATGCCTCTTCTCATCTGTGGCAGACTGCGCAGCTCTGATTTACGATTGCAAAGAACAGCAAAATAAGAGATGTGGTGTTCCAGCCGTAGGCGAAACCAAGAATCTGGGAGCATCAATTGTGAATAAAAAGACCTGTTCAGCCATAAAAAACAAACAACCACAAAGAAAGCCCAGACGTTTGCAAACATGTATTATGGGATGATTGCAAAAGCCCATAAGCTAATGATTGTTAAAGTATTTTAGAGAAACTTGGTTATGTCTTTAGTCTAGTACGGGACCAGAATTATTCCCTTCACTGACAGCAAGGTAAAAAGCTGCAGATAATCGATAATAGGGTATACAGGCAATTATTCGAAGCTCCCAATTACACACCGGTTTGTGCTCTGCGGGGTGAAGTAGGTTTATCACAAATGAAGACAAGAATCCTGGAACGCCACATTCAAATAAGGACGCCCTAGAGCGAAAAAATATGTTGACCCTCTAATAATAATTTTTTGGGGCTTATCGAGCACCAACTGCCAGGGTCATATGGCGTCGCCAACTCTTTCCCTGTTGGAAGGGTTTCTCGGGAGCCAGCTTGCTCCTTGTTCAGGGAAGCCGCCGGGCCTTGAACCGGGTCGGCTGCGTGGAAGCCAGCTACTCACCACTCCACTACCGCGCCCCATGTTGACCCTCGCCCCGGTGGGGAGGGGGTGTTTGAATACCCCCTCGAGTTCTTCCGGTGGCACCAAAAGACGGCGGCGCAAGGCACCGCCGTACTTGGCATACCTTATGCTCGATCAATTCTGCAACCTTTAGCAAAATTTTAGGGTCAGGTCATCCAGGTTCATATCACTAGTGCAGGTCAAGTGACTTTACCTCCAAAAAAGTTAAAGGATAGCATAAGCAAGAACTGGGTCAATATATCCAATTGCAACTTAAACCATATAAGAAGCCCACCGAGCACTAAAATATATATTCCGGGACTTTTCATATCCATGAACTAGGGTCAGATACGGATCATGAGTTATTCTGTGTCAATGCATGGGAAAAATTGTAATTGGGCGAAAATGGTTTGATTTGTGTAAATTAAGCTTTGAATACATTCATATTCTCTAAATCGTAGCATCCTAGGCCTCTTTCCAGGTTCATGCTGCAATTTTGGACGTGTGACCCATGAAAGGTCATCTGGTGCTACTTAAGCAAGTTTTTAGACTTAAGTCAATAACTTTGTAGGAAATGATGATGAAGTTTTTATTTTAGTCAAAAGTCAGAGTCATTCAAGGTGACTGACCTAGGACGTAACAATATGACGTTTCCAATAATGTACAATATAACTTGACATGATAGCAGCATCTGGGCGGGAACTGAGGGCTTGATCTTGACAAAAGGCATTTGACCCTGAGATCTGAACTTGACCTTGAAATTGAATAAACCCAACTACGAAGTCATAGCAAAACATACGTCATGCTGATTTATATCATCTGAGTGGAACACTGGGTCAATGACCTTGCAAATATGTATAACCTTGACCTGTGACCTTTGACCTTGGTCTTGATGTGAGATGGTTTGACATATAATACCGATTATGTGACGTTATTATGTCACCATTTGGTATGCAGTGCAGGCAAACTGGTGCGACCACGCGATAAAGACGGTCTCAAAATGTTGGTCTGACTTTGAAAGCCTATCATTCAAAACACAATTGACTGCTTTCCAAAATTTTCACAACGCGATGGGCTCACAATTCTAGTAGAGTTTTCCGGCTGCGAACAGCTCTTCAGCCACCTCGACAAATAGGTAGGGGCACCTTAGGACCCCTCCACTGCGCTTAATAAGAGGTTATTCGCGATGTTGGTAACTTAACCCGCGCCCCACCGGGGGTCCGGTGCCACCTTCGCCCCACCGGGGGCCATCGATGGCCCCCTCTAACTCCGAAAATATGGAGGTTAGCAAAAATCTGCAAAGTGCATTAGAAAGCTCGCGTGAATTCAGTAAGAACTTACTTGGCATGTTTAAGCGCTCAGGTCAATGGTTTGACCTCCAGAGGTCAATAAAGGTCACGATAGGCTATTTTCACCTCAAATATGCAATGCTTAAGAAAACTGGACATAGCTCCTATGGCATTAGAGCTATTGAGATCTGGTTAAATACATTTGATAGGAAATTGCCAGACATTTGTTCGCTATGTGGAACGTAAAGACCTCCCGCCAGTGGTTTGACCTCCAGAGGTCACCTCGTGACCTAATATGACCTGAGGTCACGAAAGGTCAGAAAGTGACCTTTTTGTATATCACATGAAAGCCAGTGATAAGACAAACACGATGATGTTTGTTTCAGCGCTCTAGCTTAATTAGGTCAAAAGTTATTGTCAAAATACTGTTTTTGACCCCCTGGTGACCTTGGATGACCTTGGAAAGGTCAAAGGGCAAACATGACTCCAGGGATCCGTGAAAGGGTGTCCAAAAACGCTGTTCTGAGCAGTCTGAGCAATTGCAATCATTTTTATGGCTTTTAGATCATGAGACAGCTTTTTCCCATGCTTTTCCAATGGGAGAGGTCGCCTCGTGACCTGACCTCAGGTCACGAAATCGAAAAATCCCGGATATACACGTTGTAGACCCTGAAAGGGTCATAAAGTGTAGCAAGTTTCAAATCGTTCGACTAAGAAATGTAGCTCTTATAGAGCTTCAAAGTTAAAGTGAGGTGACCTTGGTTGACCTCGCGTGGTGAACTGACCTTTGGTGACCCAGGGTAAAAATTTTCAGGGATGGTGGGAACATGATGAGGTGAGAGCTAGAGCCCTCAACCGCGGTGCTGCGTTTCGTCGTTTTTCTGCTATCTCGAAAAAACATTAGGGGGCATCGATGCCCCCGGTGGGGCGAGGGTTCAAGTCCCCCCTAAATGGAAGCCTGAATCCGCTACTGCCAGCGTTGAGTGACCAGTGTGCCACGATGTTGCAGGTGCACTCTGCCGACCCTGCAGCGAAGACACATGGCCATCGCCCGGCTCAAGCACGCCGCCAACTTCGGACGCACAGCCAAGACGGTGCGACTGTTTGTGTTGGTGCTCGTCCCAAGCAAAGAGGTAAGGGTCACACCGGCGCTACTGGTGGCGTGGTGGAGATCTTAACAGAGGTACAGTTCTTGGTAGAAGTTTCGTACCAAATATGGATCAATTGGTTATGTATCAGAAACAATCTTAGGCTGAACTGTTTATGTTAATTCGACGTTTTCAATCAATCATCTCAACACGCCGCGCTGAGATGTTTGACTATCGGTCATCGTTCAACTTCAACCAAAGAGTAAGCGGAGCACACCTCTCCTCCTCGCCTAGCAAACGACAAGTCATATCACTACGCGTACCATCTCAGACGCCGTCGTCTTTGGCTACCAGGGCACTCGGCGGCGGCCCGAGTGCCCTCGGCGGCTTCAGAGGAGCGTCGCTCCCGGCCGAGCCCGACCGTCCGAAGTCGGCGACGCCCACTTCCGGTTGTAAATCGGCATCGCCGAATTGAGGGTCGTCGGTTGGAGCGGCCGAGTAACAGATGGGCCAAGCGTGCGTTGTCAGGCTGCATCGATCGCGACCGGCGGCGGCGGCGGCTCCAGGCCGCTGCTCTCCGCTGCCGCCCCCAGCCTCGCGTCAGTGTCGCCGCCGCCGCAGCTGCGCGCCAGCGTCGCCGCCGATACAGCCATAACTGGAGGGTAGAGAGATGTGCGGCGCTTTAAAGCCAAGTCTGAAAGCTCTCCTCCAGAACCATTTTCGGAAGGAGATCCAGAAGGACTGGGCGACTAACCACTGCGCCCATTTATTCAATATAAAGCCTAATATCAGCTATTCACTCACTTCAAGCCTGAACAGTCGTTTGCGCGAGGTCATCCTGACCAGACTCAGGATTGGGCACGACAAATTAAATGCCTATCGGCGTGTGGGTACCTGTGGTACCTGCAACGCCATAGAAAACCCCTTACTACATCCTAATGGAATGTCCTCAGCATGATGCCCATAGGCAGCCCATGCTAGAGTATTGCTAAACCAAAACATCGAGATGATCACCCTGAGCTGCTGGACAAGCTCTTTACCTTTCTGAAGGTTGCTAGGCTCGAGGGCGTTGTCTAAAAGTATTGTACAAACGTCTATGATGGCAGGTAATAACAATACCTCCACCCTAATAGTATCCCTGCCTATTATAACTAAAACTTGCGTCGCAGACGTCCCCCTGCCAAATTTCAATAATATGTACTTGAAACCAGGGTATGGTAGACTAGTACTAAAGAAAGATAGGCTTAGAGCTGCGACCCACCTAGGCTAAAATAGGCAATAGGAAAAACATTCAACTAACTAACTAACCTCAAATAGCCTTCCGTTAATATTCACTCACCAACTGACCTTAACTTAAGATTTACTAACTCACTAACTATAACTATGACTCTTAACCAACCATCTTACAACTCTCACTAACACTCTATCTGTTCTCTTACCCTTCTCTCTTCCTCTGTGCGGCGGCCACCCAGCCGGAGAGGGGCGCTGTAACCTCACCTCCTGGTTGCAGGATAAAGAACTAGCGGCACCATGGCAATGTGCTGGCGGGAGTTTCTAAATCATCAAAAATTACTATTTAAATGGAGAAACTCGAGTAACATAGGGAGAGCGGACATTCGGAAGCATGCAACACAATTCGAAATGTTTCATTCCAAACTAATTAAACTTGGTGGTGGGAGGCTTCTTCGCGCACCCTTTGAATCTTCAACCAGCCCTGGTTCGGCCTCTCTGCCCTAGCCATGACCCTACCCTGGCATGTGTTGTAACACTTCGCAACTCATTGCTTGAAATAACCTCCCCTCTCCTTTGCGATATTATAGTAACTAACCCTTCCCAACAAATTATCCCAAACACTTTAGAGGCGGGCAAAGGGGCCTTGCACAGAACGCCTTATAAAAAGCCCTTATAGTAAGCCAGCGCGATGGACCGGATTTGGAATCCAGGCGTCGTTGAATCAGGCATATTTTACCAGATTATCCGGCGTTTTTTTAGATCTGGCTAGATTCCAGCTTTGAGAGTAAATGTGACCGGATTGCCGGATTTGCGTTTTGAAAATATGTGAATTAGTTTATTAGCAAAAAACATTGATACAAGTGCTCGCTTTTTTTGCTTCTGTAACTGATGTCTATTACAAAAAGTAAGGCCAATATATGTCATGAAAATGAAAACTTGCGAGTGAGATAAATGTATGAATTTTACAGTGAATAGGCCACGAAATCGAAATTCTGAAAGGATCAACTTATGGACAACATAGGTCTAAAAATCAGGAAACCACATTTTGCCTCCACCTCAAATCTCTAAAAGCAAAGATATCGCCTCTAGTCTTACTGCGCTAGGTTGACCCAAACATTGCGTGTTATCACGAATCTGGCAGCTTGCAGCGGGTTTCAACATGTCAGGTAGCGTGGCCATGCCATTTGTTAACATTTATCACGTGGCATGCGCTGCCAGACGGAGAGGGATTCTTCCTTGGTTTGAAATAAGGTAGCAAGCTCCTTTACTTTGAACTTTAAAGATCGCAGAAGTTTTATACGGAGAGCTTTGGGTGAAATCAAATATGCCAATAGTGGTTTCTGAACACGCTCTACAAAATGGCTATCTCAGGTCAAAACCCTTTATAAAAGTGGGACACTCCCTTTAATGGCATCGCAGTTCATTGGCACAATATATAAGTAGACTCCTGCCCAAGAGCAAAGGAAGGTTTATACGCATGCGCCACAAACCACATAGTGTCCGTATACCGCGCGGCGCTATATAAAGCACGATCGGAATACAAATGTTTCAAGGAACCAGAAAGCATAACGATCTTATTTGAAGGGGTTTCTCCCTTCACTGGAATTTGTTTTCATGTTCATGACACCCGCCGCGAAAGTGAGTTTGCGTTCGAGATATCTGTGAGCACGGTTGCGAAGATATAAATCCACATCCTTGCCTAAAAGATATTCTTTCATGGTTTGGAATGAGGCAGTAAGCCCCTTTACTTTGAACTTTAAAGCTTGGACAAATTGTATACACAGAGCTGTGTGGGAAATTGAATATGGCAATACTGGGTTCCCGATACTCTCTACAAAAATATTATCTCAGTTCCAAACCCATTATAAAAGTGGGCCACTCCCTTTAAGTCTTGTCTAGGCAGTGCCAGACAGGCACTAGCCTTAGTATAGCGCACACGTGGAGTGGGCTTGTAATTTAGGGCACCCCCGGAATGCCGTCAATTTGGCCGAAAATGGATCAGCGGTTCAAATAAGAACAAGCGTGATATTACTGGTTCAACTAATCCAATGATTGGAATTTATGTGATAGTGCTCTGGGTGCACCGCGCTGGAGCACCCGATGGGGAGGTATTTGTGATCGACTCAGATGAAAAAGAAGACATTTTAAGATTCGTTAATCACCCTGCTTATTAAAACGCAGTGAAAGTTCTCTGTATCGCACCTGCCAGACTTTGCAAACTAGACGCCCATTTTAGATAAAATGTCTATCCTTCACAAAGGTTAGCGAGACCAGCAGAGTCAAATGAAACATCAAATTGCAAAATGTTCAGTATTTTAGGTTTCCTAGGGGAAAGTAATGTATAGAATATATATATATATATATATATATATATATATATATATATATATATATATATATAAAAAATATATATATATAACAAATGCAGTATTTTCAAACAAAATCCCGCATTTTCTGTTCATCTTTCCTAGAGGAGTAGGTACTGAGTCCAGAAACAGTACTATCAAATTGTCCAAACCAGTACTATCAAATCAAAATGCCCAAACCACTCGTCTTTTTGATAATATTTTGTTGCCGAAGAAATCCAGGGGCTTCAAAAGACGATGGAAAAACTTCCTTTTCTCTAGCCCTATTTACATACCAACAAAACGTCTTTGGGGGAGAAAGCCCAGCGGGCACCATATGAGACCTCTTCGTATCTGCGTTTTTCAGTAGTAACCAGGAGTGGGGGCAGCGAAATTCGGCCCGCCCACCACTGGCAGTTATTCTTAAAACTCTAGAGGGTTAACATCAATTTTATCGATTATACAATTAGAATCAATGCAACTTATACAAAGGGTTAGTGATATGGGTTTATTTCTTTCCATGTTCGGGCAAAACTAATTCGACATAAAATTTTTGTTTGTGCAGCAGCTTTCTACAGACTGTGACGTAACAACAGACGTTTTTAGCCTTGCATTCCTGCACAATTTCAATGCGTTAACGTTGCAACTGTGATCAGTAGCTTTGTTTTTAACCCGCGCCCAATCACGAGTCCGGCGCCACCTTCGTCCCACCGGGGCCATCGATGGCCCCCTCTAACTCCGAATATATGTATGCAGGTTAGCGCAAAAATGTCAAATGCATTAGAAAACTCGTATGAATTCAGTACGATTTACCTCAATTTTTTCAGCGCTTAGGTCAATGGTTTGACCTCCAGAGGTCAAGTTGGGTCACGATAGGCTTTTTCCACTAAAATATGCAATGCTTAAGAAACCTGAGCTCTCATGCCATTAGAGCTATTGAGATCCGGTAAAGTGCATTTGATAGGTAAATCCCAGGGCTTTCTCCGCTATGCAGCGCATAATGACCTCCCACTATTGGCTTGACGTCCAGAGGGCACCTCGTGACCTTAGATGACCTGAGGTAACGAAAGGTCAGAAAGTGACCTTGCCGTATATCAAATGAAAGCCAGTGACAAGACATACGATGACGTTTAATACAGTGCTCTAGCTTAATTAGGGCAACATTTGTTGTCAAAATAGTGTTTTTGACTCCTGGTGACCTGTGATGACCTCAGATAGGCCAAAGAGCAAATATCGCCCTTGGAATCCGTGCAGGGGTGGCCAAGAATGTTTTCTCCGAGCAATCTGACCATTTGAAATCATGTTTGTGACTTTTAGATTGTAAGACAGGTTTTCCCCATGTTTTTTTCTATGGGAGAGGTCACTTCGTGACCTGACCTCACGTCACTAAATCGAAAAATCCCGGATGTGTTTTTTAGACCCTGGAGGGGCCATCAAATGTAGAAAGCCTTTAAACCGATGGGCGTAGAAATGTAACAATGTTAGAGCTAAAAATTTTAAGTGAGGAAAACTTGGTTGACCTCGCCCTTGTGACCATACCTAGTGTGACCTGGGGTAAATAATTTCAGACATGGTGGAAAAATGATGGGGTGAGAGGTAGACCCCTCAACCGCGGTGCTGCACTTCGTCGTTTTCTTGTTATTCCAAAAAAACCTTAAGGGGCCATCGATCTCCCGGTGGGGCGAGGGTTAAGGTCGATTTTTAGATTCGGCCCATGCGAAGATACTGCCCCGCACTGCACGAAATGGTGGGCTCCGTAACGTCTCTGCTCACCGTGGCACCGCCTCGATGTCCCGCGACCTTTTACACAGTAATGTTTCGTTTCCCTCTCTTTTTTTGCATTGTAGAAAACCACGCTAGTGAATTTTTGAGTGCTATTCCTGACTAGTTGAGATAAAGAAGTCATTTTTCGCTGTGAGGAAGTATTTTCGAGTAAGAAGAGTCCAGGTTTTGGAGTTGCAATGGCGCGTAGCGCTACCAGTCAGAGGTCAGATACTAAAATGCCTAAGCTTTTGGGACCATGTAGAGAGTTGTAGGTATCAGAGCTCTCAACTGTGAGGGACGTTTTGAAATTTAGTCAACTTCTTCAACAGAGGAACTTTTCGAATAGGAGATAATATTCAGTACGGATGATAGCCTCTGACATGACTCCCCGTTTTATAGAGAACTGGAGAAGAGCTCATCCTTTTCGGAGCCTCCTGTTCTGATAAAGCATCACCCAATAAGTAGACAATCCTGAGTCCGTGGGAGAAGTAAGACTTGCGGCTTACAACCGGCTTACTCAGCCGGAATCTGCCACAGTTCTAAGCCACTGGTCCCGGGTTCAAGTCCCTGAGGAGCCTCTGAATAAGTTGATCTAAACCCCAAAATCCCTTCCAACAGGGTGCAAGTTGGGGACGCCGTATGACCCTGGCAGTTGGTGCGTCGTTAAACCCCAACAATTATATTATTACCTATCTGCCACAGTGATGGAGAAGCTGGATAAGCTTTTTGATATTTTCAAAGCTGGAGGGGGCCCAGAAAAAATTGACCATCCTCCCACTCTCCAGCCAGTGCTGAAACCTATGCGCCAGACTGTTAAACCGATATTGTAACACATAGAGACGAAGAAACCGATTCGCCGTTGTAGGCCGACGGGAATGGCTGACAGGTCCAATCTCTAGCGGCGCTCAATAATCTGGTACATGTCTTTTTGCGGATTGCTTCCACAATCATGTAACCATACTTCTGGTCTCTTGACAGGTCATTTAGAAAAGCCTCAGGCAGTTCGATCTGCTCGGCGTGAAACACTTCCCCGGATTCATCGGTTGAAGGGATGAAATGGTGTGCATATCCACTACCAGGGTCTTTGCAGACCGAGTAGTGTTCTTCTTTAACTATGGAACGGTAAAATTTCTCACTTCCTTTGATGCTCAGCTAAACCTTGGTTTTGTCTTTCCTCCCATTAAATAATATGCAGATGATTTCGTTCTCACGCACCTCAACCTCGCCATTGTCCCGTATTTCTTTCAGTATGTTATCGCGGGCTCTCTGAACTCTCGATGGTTCAGCCATCATTTCAGTTTCATTGGCAGACACAAAGCCAAAATCCACGAGAGCGCTGCTTGCAATGTCTGTCGTCGCCTCTTCTGATACGCCTGGTAATTAGAAGCCAGAGTCGTGCGCCGAATCGGAAGCATCTTACTGTGGCCACGACACAGTCCGTACCCTCGTCTAAATATCCACTATCCTGCTGTTTGCAGCATTCATGTAAACATCCGAATCCTGACTTAGGACTTCTCGTTAGGCTTTCTGTGTTGTGGTTCTCTGAATCTTTCCATTTTTCTGATCTTACTAGCTTTCAGGACGTGAGGTGATCAATGCTGTCGATCTGTGTGCCACTATATCAGCCCCTGGTCACGAGCCTCCATGTTGTGACGTTGCAACGGCGCACAAAATCCCTTCACCCATCTCCAACGTTGAAACGTTCACTAAGTTTGGATGTGTTTTGCCAGCACCCAAAGGGCAATAGACACCCTTGAGGGCTAGATCTGCTATCTTTGTTTTTTTTTAGAACATGACGCTAAACTTGTTCAGCTTAGACAAATTAAACATTTCATTTGCCTCAGAAAAAGGTCTTACGAAGCAGAGTAAAGGACTGCCTCCATACGCCTGAAATTTTTGCTGGGCGTTCGCAAAGAAAAATTAGTTCACTTCATATTATGGATACCATATTAACCCTATTTCCGGCAGGGGGGCTAATATTGCCCCCTTCAGGTTTTTCGAGCATATCTCCGAAACGGCTTGCGATAGAACTTGAAACTTCCTGACTTTTCCTAAAACTAGTACAGGCAGGTTTTCTGAAATTTTCAAGATTATATATTTACCAGGGGCGGAGCTATGGCTGGGTTTTGGGGAGGTTCTATCCACAAACCAAGTATTATCGTATGCGATGGGTTTTTTGTAAAAGGAAGCCGTCTCTGCTGATCCTGATACCAGTTATATGGTTTTATTGTATCATTTTTATGTGAGATGATAGTGCATTCACAATTGTCACTATTTGTATTCATCAGGGCGGTTACAGCAGTTCAAAATGGGGGAATGTTATCAAGAAGGACTAAACGTTAGTAAGTGAGAAGACTGCTTACAGCCGTGTCAGGGCGAATACAATTGGGTATATGAAAATTCAAAATAGTTATAACCCAATTCTAGATTACCAGAGGCGTGTCCAGTCACTACACATTTTCAAAATGTATATTTCCAGCCAGTATCACCGCCGCGACTCAATATCGTTGTATATTGAAAATGTGTTTCTAATCACCCCCACCCCCCACGACGAGTCCTTGATCCGCCTATGTCACCCCCTTTCCCAGAGCTGCCATGGGGGGTAAAAATTATCAGAAATTAAATTTCAACTAGTCGAGGGACTAATATACTCATGCATACCATTCGCATATTGTTGGTATGTATTTTACCCCACTGTTTTACGTTACTGCATCCGCCCCTGATGAGTTTTTCACTTTTTTCTCATTTATTTATGTGTCAAAGATGCCAAGCAGTATATGACGGCTTCTAATCCGCGTAACAAAAACTTTTAGGTTGTATATATTTCCCCTCATAGTCCTGGTCCTGGAACTGCCATTGAATTTCGAATTTTTGCGTAACTCGAGTATATGAAAATTTTGGGTCAATTATTTGTAAATCTGAACTAGTTTTGTGAAAATCGTACGACAGAGACAAGGGTTATGGAAAATCTAAAAAATACACAAAAATTGTATATTTTGCACGACCTTCTCCTAAAAAATAAAGATTTTGAAATTTTCTTTTTTTCAAAATAAAGTTTAGCAGCCGAGAAATCTATGGCACTCTGAATTTTCAAAATCGGCCGGTTAGATTACGAGATCTTAGGGGGCCGATATTGCCCCCCTGCCGGAAATAGGGGTAGCCGGGAGCCTGACGGAAATAGGGTTAAAGGGATATTGTAGTTGCTGGCGCAGATGATTCAACTATGGCACAAAATTTGGGGCATGGAAAATTAGTGACGTATTTGTTAAATTTGTATTGGGGATATAGGTATAAAATAACTGAAGACATAATTAAGTCAGGTTCTACATATATGCTTAGTATTTAACTGAAATTGGGCGTACATTATCAGATATTTTCTACCTTGAAAACCTGCATATTACATAGATACGGCACATCCCTCTCGTGAACGTACCCTGTGTAAAGGGATTTTGCCACTATATGACCCCACATTCTAAATCTGAGTCTGTATCGGTGTTATTTCCATGATTGTTATATTTTTGTATTTTTCTTTTTGTAGAAACACGAGACATGGGCCCTTGTAGTACATCTATGCCACCCTACTTTTGCAACAGCCTTTTTTATCTTACAGGTGCACTTGCAAATATCAAAAAGCTTGTCCAGCTTTTCCATCACTGTGGCAGATTCCAGCTGAGTTAGACGGTTGTAAGTCGCAAGTCTCCCTTCCTCCCACGGAATCAGGGTTCTCTGACATATTGAGTGATGGTTTATCAGAACAGGAGGCTTCGAAGATGGTGAGCCCTTGGACGGAGGGCTCTTCTCCAGTTCTCTAGAAAAAATCAGAGACTATCATCCGTACTGAATATTGTCTCCTTTTCGAAACGTTCATCTGTTGAAGAAGTTGACCAAATCTCAAAACGCCGTCTGATACCTCCAGCTTCCTACATGTTCCCAAAGGCATGGACATTTTCGTCTCTGACCTTTGCTAGTAGCGCTACCCGTCATTGCAACTCCAAAACCTTAACACTTCCTACTCGACAATATTTCCTCACAGCGAAAAAAGCTACTTCATCTCAAATAAAGTCAGCCATTGCACTCCAAAATTCGCTATCGTGCTTTGCCTACAATGTAAAAGAAGAGAGGGAAAAAAGGCGCAACATCGTGGTGGTGCCACGGCGAGCGAAGAGGTTGCGAAGCCGATAGGTTCGTGTATTGCGTGACAGTATCTTCGACGCGGAGGAGTCTAAAAATGGACGTTAAAAACTAAGCTACTGGCCATAGTTTTTATGTTAGAGCGTTGCATTTTTGCATGCATGTTAGGCTATTACCGTCTGTTGTTACGTCACTGTCCTGTAGAGGACTCCTGCATAAACAAAAAAGTTATGTAAGGAAAATTACAGTTTTCGCCCGAACATGCTTACAGAAACGTGGAAACCCAGATAACTAAACATTGATAGGTTTTGGAGTGCTTCGGCGAGGAGCATGATGATAAGTTGATAAGGTGTTCACCGGCCTGTCCCCTCGAATCCCGAAATGTAAAAAACACTGAAGATTGTATATTCGGGCACAGCCCTTCGTCAGAATCATGTAGTAAATATCAAAAGTTATTAGTCATAGTGTAGCCAGATCTCGAATTGAGCTTCACACAGATACCTTTGAGAATGAATGGCTTAAAAAAATTGGATGTCGTGACAACAACGATCTTGCTACCTCTAACCTAAGAGTAATACCCGACAATACATCAAAACTAGACCAGTGTTTGTGTGACAGACTTTTCTTATTATTTCAGCCAAAAACTAGCTTTTCATTAACATTGAAAAATTCGCTGAAGTATCTTCGTCGGTTATTTGTATATTTCTGTTCTTATTACTAATTGTATTTATTTTTCGTTGACTGCAGCTAAAATGCTAACAATAACTACTAATTTAGCACTAGTACACGTGATACTAGATCGGTCTAATGACTGCAAACTTTCCCCTTTAATTCAGCATGATGCTATATTTTACTATAAATGCCTCGCTTGAATCATTTAATTAAGATTTTACGTAGTGGTCAGGGTCAACTTATCCCTAAACTATGTATTTGTAACGAACAGGCACATACTCAATCATAGGTAATGTTAAGGAAAGGCAAAACATGTAAATATTCATCATAATTCTTGTCTCAAAATATAGGACTGATTTTGAAAGCTTATAGTTAATAAATTATTGACAAATTTGCACAATGCTTTCACCAATCGACGCGCACATCAATTATCTCAAATGTAGCGAAGTAGCGTTTTTTCCGGCCGTGAACGGTTCCTCGGTCACTTTGGAAAGCTAGGTGGGGAGAGCACTTTGGTGCCCCTCTCCAGTGTGCGTGGTAAAGGGGGAACCAGCCTTAAGTATTTGAGCAATGAAATATAAACCAGAAATATGGCAGTTAACACATATTTACTTACATTATGTTTCGCTTATGATTTTAAATCATTAAAAATGTCATTTTTGCGGTCGTTTTGGTTGGGGCTATCGATTAGACTCGGGATGGAGACAATCGGTAGGTTAGTTAAGCTCTACCCGATTAGGGTATTTCCTATCTGGTAGTCAGCTATGAAACCTCATGGACGCCGCGGCCGAATAAAAATATTGCTCCAGGGCACAGTAATTGTTGGGTCTTAACAACGCAACAAGTACCCAGCCTACACGAGGTCGCGAACACCACCCCGTCGGGAGTAGGGGTGTAGAATTGCCTATTTCTAGCGGTGCACGAGCCCCACTAAAGTCGGAAAAGCATCCCGAAACATCACAAGCGGTCGCCAAAACTTCTAAGCAATATCTGAGTAAGGTTTCTACAATCCCCTGCAGGAAACGGCGGTTTACATACTTACCCGATTTTATACCAGTGGTTCCGTGCAAATGTTGCCAGGTTCATGGGCAGGTTAGAGCGTTTTTCTAACCTTTCACGACTTAAAACTTGTTATCGGCTAGTCCGGAAAATCATTGATAATTTTCTTCAGCTCTACATTACTGGTTAGGAGGTTTCTTGGGTTGCATGTATTCAGACAGCCCGCCGGTACTTGAACCCGAGACCTGTGACTCAGGCGACAGGAACACTATCCTGCGGTTAGCGTTCCTGTCTCCTGAGTCACATAGCATTCACTGAACCAGCCTTCCCCCTAGAACGTAGTGAATTGGCCCCGAAAGCAGACTGGTGTCCCCTGGAATTACATCGCTCGCCCTCGATCTCAGAAACTCCACCGCTGGCGATATCCACGCCTCTCCTCCCGCCAATGAGAATACACGACCACTGTTGAAGCTCGGAATTGGTAGTGGGCAGGTGGCTAGGAGCTGCTCAAATTGCCGATGGATATCGCGTGTAGTTATTTTTAGAGCGCTTAGTAGTAGATGACTCAGGAAGACAGGACAATATTGTGCTGTTTTTATTCTCTACTAGCACTGAAATCTGCTGTCAATGGGTATTTCCCAAGGCAATACGTGGCGTGTGATCTTGATGAATTATTGGAAGGCCTGGTGATAGGTATTTCTGTAGTATGCGGAGGGCAAGCTTATTATAATTCAGGTGTGTAATTCACTCGGCTTCGGTAATTTATAAGACTATTAAGACGATCTCCCTGAGGTTTTTCTAATTTCTGGTGCTGTTTCATATGTAGTTTGATAATATGTAATTAGCAAGGTATTGGTTTGGCGTTTATTTGATTAAAACTTTTCGTTGTGTTTCTTCTATTTCAGTAAATATCTGGAGCACATATCCCTACGGTTCTGTGCATGAATTTTGATAAATTATGATAGAGCCTTCCAAGAACAATATAATTCTTGCACTTCTTTAACTTTGAGGGGTTGCAATATTTGACAGTCGAACGTGACATATCGCACAAATTTTCATTTTTAGTCGGTACGCGGAACCCATCCAGACTTCAGTCGAAACAAAAACGTCTCGCATCTGACCTGTAACCGGTATGCAGTATGTGGTTTTCGGGTCATTTGCCACATGGTGCTGTACCACACCTGTCGGTGACGTAAACTGATTTTCTCAGTCGACGAAAAAAGCCTTAAAGTGGTACCGGTTAAAAGTCGAAAACCGTACAATATTCATTTCTGAACGATATTTCGAAAAACCAAAACCACCAACCACAACCCCGGGCAGCCATGTGGACCGTGTGACCACACTCATGACATCAACCAATCAAGCTAAGCATTTAGTAGTGGTTGCCAAAGAATCATCCACAGGCAGATATTATTTTCCTAAAGGGTTTAACAATATGAGCTTATGAACATTTCAGAAATCAGAGTGGTTTCATATTTTGCTAAGTACGCCTAATTTCACTAAATTCAGGATGACCAAGGCCAAATTCCCTTTAATGCGGTTTTGTTCTGGATCGGATTTCCGAAATAGCTAAATGACAGACTTTGCAGAATATTATTATTGGATTAAGCGATTCGGTTCGGCGATCGACTGGTGACGGTGCAAGGTTGCAGTGCCAGAGACTGTACCTGTACAATCCGTCACCCGGCTTAGGCATCCCGGCCTGACCGGCCGAGCTAAACAGCCATCTTAAACCATGGTTGGACCACCTCATTGAAGATCGGTAATATATTAGGATGGTCACTAGTCGAGGTCAGGTCAGACATCCCGGCCTGACGGGCCGAGCAAAATATCCGTCTTATACCATGGTTGGGCCACCTCATTGAAGATCGGCACTATATTGGATGGTCACCGGTCGAATGTTTAAAGCCTCCCACAATGAGCTCCTAAAGTTAGATTCTATATCTAGTTTCACGAGCTAAGTGCTATTATAATTTTCAAACATTCTTGGGAAAATGGCAATGTTTTTTGTTCCTTATTTGACTCCATTACACTCTGCTGCTTTGCTTTCGGACCAAAGACACCACCGCCACTGCGTTTTCTGGCAAGCTGAGTTTTTGTTTGAGGAGAGCAGGGTGGCCGGGATATCTGCAATTGATTTGTAAGTCAATTAACACGTACATGTGTTGACGCTATTCCTGTCATGACCCTGGCTAGTGGCTACCTCCATTTCTGTCAGGGGCAGAGGAAGAACAAACCTCAAACCTGTTGCCAACTAAAAAAAAACACCGAAAGCTGTCACTTATAACTTTTAAACCCGGGCACTTACTGAAGCACTCACATAATGCGACGAACAGTACCTACATTGACACTAATTAATCAGGCAATACTATTAATAAGGTGCAGACTGGCCTGTCTCCTCGAATCCGGATGTAACAAAAAAAACACTTAGATTGTATATTCGGGCACAGCCCTTCATCAGAATCATGTCGGTAATGTCACAAATTCCCAGTCATAGTGTAGCCAGACCTCGAATTGAGCTTCATACAAATGCGTTTTAGAAAGAATTATTTTAAAAAATCCCGAAACGTGCCCTAAAGCTGGCTGCCACTACAGCCGCAGTGCCATATATGGGCCGGTTTTAACATTTAGTGACCCAAATTTACAAAGTCCTATCCAATTGAGAACACATTTTAGAACAAAAAAGAACAAACACTTAAATAGACACAACAGTTTTGAGTTTAAGGAAATATAAGGTCAAAATACGGTACGAAAACCCCTAAGGGGCCGGGGTTCTAACGGGTCCCTGGCTTGAGACCCTCGGGGGCCGTCAGACCCTCCCTTGGACGCAGGCTATGGAGCAGTGCACTGCTTGAGTCAGGGAGCTCAGTCAAAACTGACGGCGGCGCCTCAGGCTAAACTTATCCATGGCGGCCGGCACCACCAATGGTCTCGTGATGAACGACATCATATTCCCGGGGCTTTAGAATCTAGATGATAGGCATTCATCATCGTGGCCGCCGGATTAAGGCTTTACGCCACCGGCCGATGCGTCGGCGCTCCGCAAGCCGGCTCCACCCTGTTAGCTTTAACGAAAAGTAACCATGCGTCTTGTTGAATAACCAACAGTGCCCGGTTGCTGCTCTTAAAGATGATTGCAGGACAAATGTTACTGTAGATGATATGTGATCTAGAAGAGGTTTGATGGTTGCAAACGGAAAGAGATGTGGCGGTAGGGAAGGGTGACTCTCACCGAGCTCCCTCCCTCTCCTCCTCTCTCTCTCTCTCTCTCTCTTCCAGCGCAGACTAGAAGCTAGCTAAATCCACAACACAGCGCCAGTATGCAGCTCTGTCCACATGCCAACAGCGAAGTTTCGTGTTTCACAGAAGGGCACAAAGAACGCTCTGGAAACGGCGCGCACCTTCGCCACCATCATCGCCGACGTGCAGCTGCGGCAGCGGCTGCTGCAGGCTCAGACCGAGGAAGAGTTTCTGCAGCTGGTGCTGAACCAGTCGAAGATGATGATGGCTGAGGGCGTGGTGGTGAACGTGAGCCCCACGGATGGACAGCAGGTGGAGGAGAATGTTAAAGCGGTAAGAAGGCTTGACCGGGGCAGTTTTTTTATTCTGAAAGTCTTCAAACAGAACAGCCTGGGCAAAGGCCGGCTCGGGTAAAGAAACATCATTTGATGTTATTGAATATGATTGTTGGCAGTAATACTTTTTCGTCATGATATCAGCCTCGGATATTTTTCACAACGTAGGAAAAGCTGCACAAATCAGTTAAAAAGTTTTCCGTGCGAGGGAAATGACTCAATAAGCTGCAATAAGCATCGGCAGTCGTGCGTATTATTCGCAATAAGTGATATAAAATATGTTCGTAGAGAAAAAAGCATGTTTAAGTGTCATGCCTGCATAGTGGGAACTATTGCAATAAAGTTACAATTAACAGCGGTGTACTATTGCAACTACAATTTATTTTGTCTGTCAAAGGGTCTACAATAATGAAGAAGAATAGTCACATGTGACTACGTGTAAACAACAGTGGTATACCACGATTGACGTATAAACATTTTGCTCAGCCGTGAAGGAGTTGAAACGATCCACCGAGAAGTTTGGGGGTCCGTGCTTCAGCGGCCGGCTGGGGGTCTCTGTGCCACCTCATTAGTCTGCGCCAAAATTCTAGGATAAATGTTCCAAGAAAGGGCCTTTACCATTTGTATTCACTGCTGCGGAGCATAGGTGTTGGGAGATGTGAGGTGGAAAGGGAAGGTTTAGTCAGCAGATTGAGCTTTCCATTCTAGCGTCACGATCCTCCACAATGACGTGCAGCATACACGCTGTTTTAGGTCTTCGAGGGCCCTTTTGGAGGTTTGCATCAAAGGTTGTCGCTGCCGGTCAATTCCGATGCTTCCGCTCTGGTATATTATGCAGGTAAATATCGTTGCCCCTCATGCGAGGCGTCTTACTTAGACTCATCCCACCTATGACTGATCAAAATAATGTATCAGCTCCGAGGGAAATCAGATTGGACAGCAGACTGGGTACTAAATTCACCTCGCATGGACCGGATTGGCCCGATATTTCTCAGCCGTTATGTACTCTGTTTGAAGGCGCTGCTTTAGCTCTCAGCACTACACTACACACTACAGAGATAATAGGTGGCTTGCACCCATCGAAACGTGGCCAATTGCTCCATTTTAGGACTTAAGTGACCAAAGCCATATGTTTACCAGCCGCTCATTTGCTCCACGCCGTCAGCAAATGGTGCAAATCTGAACGCCCCAGGGCCCCCGGCCACGTGCACGGATCCCTCTTCGGCCTCAAAGAAGTAGTAAAGACCTTTAAGGGAATGTGGCACCTTGGTCGAATCCTGGAATTTAGTATAATGAGGGGTACTTCTAGCCGAAAATCAAGGAGGCGTCCATGATTTGTCTGAAAAATTTACAAAAGCTCAATATTTTTATTTTTAAAATTCTCCTCTAGGGAAAGAAATACATACATCTCCCTGTGGATGATGTCATGATCTGGCAACCACTACCATATTCAATACGCTTCAAGGACTTCGATTGGCTGATACTCACTTTGACGTCAGCATGTGTCGTCACACCAACAGCCATGAGAACTGTGGCCTGATGCTAAGAGTACATGAGGGGTGCATTTCAGGTAGGTTTTAGCTTTTTTCTCCGGAAATCTCGAGTTCCAAGACAAATGATATATTGAGTACTGGGTTTTCCGACTTGCTTTACAACTTGGCTATCTCAGTTAAAATCACGTTATGAAGGTGCCACATTCCCTGTAACACGATAAACACTTTTTCTTTTTCATCTAAAGATATTAAAATGGTGTGAAGATGAAATACCCAATATCTGTTATGATTTTCAGATAAAAATTTGAGCACGAATTGGTAATTACTTTCATTTATGCCGACTGCCGACTGTCTGCTTGCATAATAAGCGGTTTGATAATGACATATAGCACACGCAAGCGATCATAATAAGTGCGCGGCTCCCGCAGGAAAGTCAAAATTTCTGCTCGGTGGGTCGAGGCCTTCGCGAAGACCTAAATAGGAGGACGTCATGGTATATTCAGGTAAGCCGATACCATGGTCGTCATGTTCTTTGCAAGTTTCTGAATTGAACATGAGCCCAAAATATGAACATGTGATACGAAACAGTATGGTTATGCAAATACATCGCTTTTTTGAGTCCTGCAGACATTCATAACAATGTAACTTTCGATTGCTGAGAAACACATTCAATTTCTGCATGTTCTGGATACCCCATTACTAATACGGCCTTTCTACTTAATCTTTCTTGCCTGCTTGATACATGCCATTCTTTAAAAACTTTCTTTTTATCATAAGTGTTTTTGTAATATTTTAGTGCAGTGCGTGCTGTGGTCGAATAAAATTTGCAATTTTCTGGTATTACGTCTTTGCAACTGCACCCTTGCAACGGACTACGTCCAATATCTCTGCACGTTCCAGTCTCATTTGACGTTGGCTCTAATGTAACCTTCTCAGCTCCATCGAAACATTTCTGCAACAGCGTATCACCGTTCGCACCCTTTAATACCCTGCGTGATATTAATTATTTTCTATTTTAACAGGATTTCGTGGATGGCTTTGTTGGCAATAAGACACTGCAAAAGATGATATCTACCACTTTCTTCTTGTACTTCGCCTGCATTCTTCCTGCAATTGCCTTTGGCATTCTAAACGATAATAACACAGGGGGAAAAATAGGTGAGGCCCGTACCAGGAATGCTTATGAACTCATTCGTTGGTGCATGTGTCATATTGCTGATCTTTAAGCACGCCTCAGTGTTCCATATGTGTCTGTTTGTATATATTGGTCATTCGTGGTGAATCAAGGTAAAAATTCGTCAAAAGGTAAACATAATAGATATATTCTATCAACAAACCAGTGATATGATATTTTACAACGACACCTTGTGAATAAAATAACTGTATTTACAAAACGTTAGGGGCATGATCACGTTTAGCACACATTAAGAGATACAAAAATACCTCAGGCTGAATAAAAACTGCTCAGTTACACATATACTGGGTGTTTCCTACTTAGGCTTACATTAATAAACACTGCCTTATTTAGCCTGACAAATAAACGGACATTTCAGGGCGTGTGATGTATACGCGATGTATTCTTGCATACGCGAATTCGGTTTACTCTGACATGAAGGAAAACTTCAATAATATGCTAATGAGTAAGTGTTCACTTCATTTGGTACTCCAAATATCCACATAGGGTTACAAGCTGGGTCATGATTTGTTTGAACCTAGGAACAGTACTTTACTAATAGCAATAACGAAGCACGGACGTTGCCTCGTTTTTTCTGTTTTAGCCTTTAAACCTAACATTTATAGACTGGAATAAAATGTATATTATCATCGCTTAAATTGTTTGTTCTCGGCACTGAGAGCCAAGATGATAACTCCGCTGTACGACTGCAGTGGATGAGGAGAGTAGCCCTAAATCTTCCAGAAATTATGTATATAATTTAAAAAGTAACCAGGAAACTTCCCTGTTTCATCGGGAAAAATCGTGATTAGGTTAATTTTGTTTTCACCGGGCCTGCCTTGCAGGGACACTGGATTCTATAGAGGAGCCTGAGCCACCTGCCCCCAAAATACAAAATGCAAAATACTATATTTTCCATACCACACCGGAAAACTGTGTACAGTTTTGTAACGCCACTGATTTTTCATGGTTCGGAGAATAAATACAGCCCTAGGAGTTCCTTACTTCTATCAAATTCATGTATGAAACGCTCTCTCAGAGGGGCAATAAATCGACGATCGCAATAAATAAACTCCATTTCGATAATCAGGTTGATAATTTTTGGGGCTTTAACAACGCACAACTACTGAGGTTATATGGCGTCGGAGAGGGAGTGGAATCAGCCAGGCTTGAGCTGGGGAAGGGCGCCAAGCGACACCCTGGACATACAGAATGTCTTAGGCCGAGCCGAGTGCGTGCGCTAACCGACTGCGCCACCCAAAACATCCGACGCGACTGAAAGTAGTAGTCTTGTAGAGCACGGTCTCGCAAGGCGAGCAAGGCTGTGTGCACAGAACAGTGGAGGGGATTGGAGTTCCAGGTATGTACGTGAGCCGAACATGGACATACTCTCGCACAGGAACCTGCACGTTTACCCTGAGATGCTAGACGTTGTAGCAAAAATAGAGCGCGATAGGATAGCTACTCTGGGAGAAGAGTGCTGCGCATGCAGCCTCCGGGGTTGCCTCCAAGTAGATAGAAGCATGGATAGACAACAAGCGGATAAAAAGTTTGTGATGATGCGCCTGATCAGCAAGACTGGCCCCCTGATCCCCCCTCTCCCTCTCTCTCTCTCTCTCTCAGTGGTTGAACGGGAATGTTGCTGAAGGTCTCTTGGAGGGGGTGGAAACTCTAAAGCCCCTGCGAATTTTTAAGCATATTCGGTATCTGACAGCATTAATGACGATGGACACCAAAAATTTTGGGGGGACGTCCCCCCTCGTTGGCCAACAGGAGGGACGCGTCTCCCCGCCCCCCCGCTTTCGGCGCCCATGGCTAGATGTCACCATTGCTGGAGAAAGTACAAGTACTTGAAAGAAAAGTGGACTGTTCAGGCGGATGAGCGAGTTGCTGGGAGGGATCTGGTCACCATTTGGTGCATGATCCGCAAGAGTAATCTGGCATTGGCAAGTGCTGAGGCAACCCTGCCGGAAATACTACACTGGAATGCTGGCTTTCGGGTTTCTAAACCTCTATCTGAAAATCAAAGAGCCGGGCGAAAGCACAGAACAGGCAAATGGAACTCCCCGTGACCTTTCCTACTTTTTGCAAGATGAATTTTGCCGAGCATCTCCTGCAATATTTGTTAAGCCAACGCTGACGAATCTTCATGGATGCCGACTCGTAAAGGAGGAGGTAGTACAGTCAAATAGAAGAAGACGGGGAAAGCTGAGCCCGAAGCTCCTTAAAAGTGGAGCAATGAGACCAGCACCAGCGCTATGAGAGCTCTGATCACATCACAAACATGTTGCGCAGCCCCCCCACAAAAAGGCTATAAAGAGAGGATATCATGCGCGTGGAACACTGTGAATGACCGTGGGAACAGCAGCGCCACCCGTAGCGGCACGGCTCTGTTCGATCCCCACCCGGTGAAGTGATACCGCGGCGAGGGATCACTTCGGAGGTTAGCAATGTTCCCAAGAAGATCAAAAAAGTTATACCGCTCTGAGGCATCTCTTTAGAGATCGTCATCCCCTAAAATGGAAAGATGCATACAATTAAATTATATCTGTTTTAGTTAGATTTGCGCTTATCTTCATGTTTAGGTGTCGTCAAGCCAAGTATTTTCTGAGCTGGCATACCAAGATGGGATCGAGGAATGGAGCGAAAATCCCACCGACAAGTGAAGGCCCTGCGAATCAATGATGAGAGTCATCGTCGACTGGCTGCGTGTATAGAAGTACATGAATGTTGGAAGCGCTTCCGTCGCGAAAGACTGGGTGGATCGTGTTCAAGAATTCGCTAAAAATGTGGGCCCTACTTCGAGGTTTGTGTTGCTTCACCTTACTCACCGTCCAAGGCTCTATAATGTGGAGGTAATAATTTTGCGTGATGAGTGCCATATTCCAGCTTAAATAGGGTATATCGGACATTGATAGAAAACAACATATGTATCATCAACATTTCTCTACAAACATGGTTCATATTCCACCCTATGCGGGTGTGACGTCACCACCGGGGGCCCCAGCACCGTCGCCGCCTCGCAGTAGTATCCCAGCACGGCGGCGGCGGCTGCAGCTCCTTGAACCCAACACAGATCAGCGGCATCATCGTCCCAGCGCTCTCGGACGGTCAAGCTGGCAAGGTCGCCACCAGCGGCCGTCGTCTTGTAAAATCGATACTGCCGGGCGGCGCCGGGGGTGTCGCTGCATCTCGTCCCAGCTACCGGGGGGCGGCACGCCGGCGTTTGCCTCCGCCGCCCGCCTAATCGGTGCCTAGCTGGCCGGCCCCGCCGCCCCGCGTCGCCGCAGACACCGCCAGATTGGCGTAATGAGGCAGTGATCTAGTCGGGTGGAGGCGCAAGGGTCCGTCACTACTGCCGGAGAGAATCTGGATGCGATCGGACAGGTGACTGTGCTGTATCACCGGCAGCGATATTGGATGGAAGTTATGGGGTGGCAGCGCTGCCCAGCCAGGCCCTAAATTGATGACGTGGCCTGATGATTGGCGTCTGCTTGTGGATGATGTGCCCGGGTAAGACGTAACCCAACGTCATGGAAGACATGCGCAGATGTTAAGGGGTGGGTATCAGTGGCGTAGCCTGAATTCGGCCAAGGGGGTCCGACAACCGTCGGGAGGGCTCTCAGTAACCGGGGTCCATCTGTTGTATTTTTTGTACCGTGTTTTAACCTTCCATTTTCAAAAATATAGTTTTGCCACGTCTTAAGGTACGTGCGGCCTGGGCGAAAGCAAACTCAAGTTATACCTATATAAGGTATAACTTGAGTGTCATGTGATTTTCTTTTCTCTTTCTTTTGCTAATATGGACCCTGCATCTATTTAATAAAGCTGTCTGTCTGTCTGTCTGTCTGTCTGTAATTGGCCCTCAGGGCCTAAGGCTAACTCGGGGCCGCCTGAGACGAACTCTCGGGGCCGTACGACCAAAACTCGAAACCTATTAGCAAAAGAAAGAGAAGAAAATCACATGACACTCAAGTTATAACTTACATAACAGGGCCTTCGCCCAGGCCGCACGTAACTCTGAAACTCTGACCTATTTCAGGTCTGAGTGCTGAAGAACACAAATAATTGTATTCGATGAGCTTCTTAACCGACATTAAAAGCTCCACGACGTTTCCCGATGCAACATTTCAGTAATTCTCGTACCGTGGACAGTGAACTTGTCGCTATGAAATCAGGATTAAATCATGGAAAAACATATAAGAACATAACATTACCACATTGTGTTGGCAAATTAGAGGAAATATATCATCTGCATGGCATTAAATGAGCTATCAGAGGCATAGATCATGCCGAAAAACTCTTGGCTTCATGTCTGTTTCTCTCCAAACTATCATTTTATGAAAAAAAGTTTCAAAAGCATACTTTTTGTACATTGTCATCTAATATATGTAGGCCCCAGCATAACATGTAATATAAGATATAAGCCCCACTTCCCTTTGGGCCTAACAGCTGATGGCGGAAGCGCGGACTCCGCGATGGAAGTCTGGGCTCGTTGGGGTCGGCAACCACTTTAAATACACATTATTTTCTGCTGGCGTTGAGTTCTGGAACATCCGCTGGTGAAAGTAGTCATTGAGCAACTGCAGTTGCTCAATGACTACTTTCACCTTCACCAATGACTACTTTGTGGCTTTTAAGAAAGGCAATAACATGTTATTGCCTTTCTTTAAAGCCACAATGCAAGTTTATAATGTGTTTGAACTGAGAGAGCCATTTGATGTAGCTTTGGAATAATTATTCTTATTTTCAGAAAATGGTTTTTACTCCAAATAACGTCAAGATAGCATAACCTTAAAATTCATGTGTGACTTGCCTAAAACCTGTACGAAACCCAAGCTCATTGTGAACAAGATAAGCTTGTCAATGAGTGTAACTTTGTACATTCTGTAGATGCAGGTGCATGCCCCAATGCAAGGTTTTACACCACTAACCATGTACTTGCATTCCATTCCTCTGTTTTACCTCGTAGGCCTTCAGCACTATTCCACGCGTCCTTTGAAACGCCCCCCCCTCCCTCCATCCCAGGATCCGGCTAGCTGAGCTCCCGGGGTGCGATCTTGGGAGATGGGTAGCTAAGTGGATAGCGCTCCTGCCTCTTAACCCTTGCCCTGGTGGCGGGTGGCGGGCCCGGTGGCGGGCCCCGGTGGCCACCTTCGCCCTGGTGGGGGGCTAAAAAGACCTAAAAGACCTGTAGCCTAGGGAGCTACAGGTCACTGAAAAATCGGGCATATTCTTGGGAATGTCCATAGCCACCAATGCAAAAGGGCGTTTCCTTTTTCGCTAATAACTTCCAAACCAAACAAGATACAGCCATAGTTGTTGCACCATTGCAATCCTCTCGTCAATACGAATCGAATGATATATAATGTTGCTATGTCAGGTAAAATTAGAAAATTTGACCTGACCCAGGTCAACGGTCTGACTTAAATTGACCTGGTATAGTCATGATGCAAATAATTTGACTTTCAGTGACTATAAAAACACTTTGATGACAAAATAAAAGTTCTATCTTACTTTATTCCAAATTTATAGAGTAAAACACCAAAAAATGCTTATTTGACCTAAGGTGACCTTTTAAAGGTCACAAGTCAAATTGTTTGGCATCAACTTCAGAAATGGGCTAAAAGCAAGTCGTAACCGATGTTTGAAGTTGATTCCATCCAAACTTACTGAGAAAAGCTCATTTCGTGATTCTCCCCATGTATTTACAATGGGGAGGTCATGCTCTGCATATGACCTTAGGTCACCAATATCAAAAATCCCGGAATGAATATTATAGCTCCTGGTGGGCCCAATATGTGGTATGAGTTGCAACTTGATCGATTAACCCTTCTTTTAGTTATGCGGTCCTAAACATTTTTTGAGGTGAGGTCACTTCACCTGGCCTGCTGACCTGACCTGATATGGCCTTGAGCTAAAATTTTCAGGAAAGATGTAAAAATGATGGAGGAACAGCTGGACTAAGTTTGGCGGCGCTGCACGCCGCCGTTTTTTAAACACTTCGGAAAAATCCGAGGGGGGTCTAAAAGACCCCCCACCCGGGCGAAGGTTAACACGCGCATTGACGGGAGTCTAAGCCACCTTCGAATTGACGGGGGTGGGTACCCCCCCTTCCCAAGATCTCCAGAACCACGCTAGATAGCGAAAACGGTAAACGGCGTTGGATAGCCCATTCGACTCTCTATACGAAATATTTGACCATTTTTTGTCAGGTCACATTTAAGGCTACTAGAGGTCAAGGCATGCCACTGTACGGATAACATGTAGACGAAGGTTTTCAGTCATTTCATCTGAACTAGTAAAGATAAAGCCAAACAAACTAGACCATAGGAATCCTCACAGCAATTCGAATCGAGTGGTGTATAAAATGACTTTGCTTGGTCAAATCAGGTCAAATCCTAGATTTGACCTGACTTCAGGTCAGTTCAAGGTTCAATTAGGTAAAATGCATATTAATAGAACTGCACGCATGAGGAAAATATAATACCGTTAAAATAAACGCCTTAAAACCATTAATTTTCAAGTTATGCAGTTTAAACAATTTTTCCATGTAGCTCCAATGGAGAGATAATGGTCTTGCTTGACCTTAGGTCATCAATATAAGAAATACTGGAATAAATTTTGTAGAACTCGGTGGGCCCATTATTTGATGTGATTTTCAGTCCGACAGGTTTACCCAGTTCTGACTTATGCTATCTTAATTTTTTTAGGCCAGGTCGCTTGACCTGCACTAGTAACCTGACCTGAGATGACCCACCTTAGTATTTTTCTAAACGTTGTAAAAATGATCAGAGAAACCAAGTACGTAGGTAAACCATGTACGGCGACGCTACGCGCTGTCCGGGTTCAAATAAGCCTCTGAATAAGCTGTCTCATTCCCCAAACCCTTCTCATCAGAGTAAGAGTTGGCAACGCCGTAAAACCTTGGAAGTTGGTGTGTCGTTAAAACCCCAACAATTATAATTGATAATGGGGTTTTAATGGCCAAAACGAGGCCACTTTTCAAATGGTGCATCTCCAGTGCCATTTGCAAGTTACATCCCTGAGTCAGTTCTGACAGCACACTGTACTGCATTGATCTGGAGGCCAAGAAAGAGAAAGACTTCAAGCCAATGCCCCAGAATTTTTAAATTGACAGTTCTACCTTAGGTTAATTAGAGCTTTTCTTCCCAAAGATACCAAAGAATAAGCAGCCGTGTTTGTGAAAACCTGGTCCGACTCTTTCTATTTTGCCGTCGTTATCACACCGCCTTGTAAGGAAGTGTCCAGATAACGCACAGCGCCTAGAAACGCACGGGCGTAATAATAATGATTTCAGGCGCCATTAAAGTGTAAGGAAGATCATTTGAACTTATTTCCCGCGCCAACTGGTCTTTTCATGTTTCTGAAAGCGACCGAGTGAATTTGTTTGTGTTACAGATCTCCGTAGCCACTTTTGTGAAAATACTCTTTCATTGCCCTGAGAAAGGATGACAGGCTATTTTAATGTTATTCGTCAGCCATCCCCTTTCCTTACTTCAGAAAAGGAGGGGCCTAGTTATGCCCCAAACTTTGAAGTCCAACGGGGTTATTTGCTTTAAGAAGTATGCATATTATTATTTGTTTTCGCCATTTCTCTCCTCAGATGGTTTGCCACGATTTGGTCCCCGAAACATTCTCGAGTCAGCAGTTTTTTAATACCCCTCCACCAGCACATATTACCCAACGCTGCGTGTCAGTCCTTGTCAAATCAAGCACTGCTTTCTTCCGGCAGACGTCAAAAAGGTGATTGTGGGGCAAACACTGGGAGGTGTGTTCTTCTACCTGTTCGGGGGCCAGCCCCTGATGGTGCTGCTCACTACAGCGCCTCTCGCCATTTACATCAAAAGTAAGTGTTTGTGGGTCAAGACTTATGTTCAAGTCTAGAGCAAGCTAAAAGAATAATGATATTCTTATAGCTCTAAGTTAAAATTTATATATAAGTCTTGACTTACTGATAAGTAGCTAGCTAATAGTATAATGATATTCTTATAGCTCTAAGTTAAGATTGATATATAAATCATGACTTACTGATCAGTACTAACTTTTAACTCCTGTTTTGCCAGAATCACTTAAACTCTGGATGGAGCTTCCCAGCCTAGAATAATGCATTCTTTTGTTCTTATGTGAGATGCGTGTCATTTACTTGAGTCATGTTGTGTTTCTTATTAGGCTTTGACTTCACCTGTAAATGGATATTTATCTGTTGGCGATATGAATGAATGAATATATAGAAAGGAATAGTTATATTTTTACACATTGCGGATACAAACTCTTTGTAATCGGAACGAACTGTGGCAGTTTTCTGCCACTGGAGCAGTGACTGTATACTTTTGTCCAATGACTATAATTCGGTGCGATGGAAACATCATTAAGTATGAACGTAACTTCGGAGCAGCAGTGAAATGCTTAAATAAGGCACCTTAATGATCATCGAGTACATTTCGGTCGGTACTGAAATCTCGGAAACCTTATCCACTGCGAGGTGTGGTGGGACTGGGTATTGTTAGACTTAACCCTGGGATGGTCGCGCCGGTCAATTGACCGGTAATGATTGGAAAAATATGAACTATACGAAGACCGGAAAATAGATGAAGCCATTATTCCTTAAGTTCCCGTAGATTATGACAATATGACATCCTTCTGAGTAATATGCAATTTCTCTACCCCCATTTATTTTTTAAAGAGAAAGGTGAGATATACCTAGCTCAGATTTACCGGTCAATTGACCGGTAACCTGTTTTACGTGCGTTACTGGACTTAACATCGTAATTGTCTTCCTCATGTGCAATTAACCGCTCAGGTTCCTCAACTTAACAACATCCTCGCTATTTTGTTTGTTGTTCTTTGTATTTGTTATGCAATTTTTCATGCATTCGTGCATTAACCCTCGCCCCACCGGGGGGCCATCGATGGCCCCCCTAAGGTTTTTCCGGGATAGCAGAAAAACGACGAGGCGCAGCACCGCGGTTGAGGGCTCTACCTCTCACTGCATCATTTTCCCATCATCCCTGAAATTTTTTACCCCGGGTCACCCAAGGTCAGGTCACCAGACGAGGTCAACCAAGGTCACCTCACTTCACCTTTAGAGCTCTGTAAGAGCTACATTTCAAAGTCGATCGATTTGAAACTTCCTACACTTCATGACCCCTCCAGGGTCTACAAGGTGTATATCCGGGATTTTTCGATTTCGTGCCCTGAGGTCAGGTCACGAGGCGACCTCTCCCATTGGAAAAGCATGGGGAAAAGCTATTTCATGATATAAAAGCCACAAAAATGATTGCAAATACTCAGACTGCTCAGAACAGCGTTTTTGGACACCCTTTTACGGATCCCAGGGGTCATATTTGCCCTTTGACTTTTCCAAGGTCATCCAAGGTCACCAGAGGTCACAAACAGTATTTTGACAATAACTTTTGACCTAATTGAGCTAGAGCAATGAAACAAACACCATCGTGTTTGTCTTGTCACTGGCTTTCATTTGATATACGGCAAGGTCACTTTTTGACCTTTCGTGACCTCAGGTCATATTAGGTCACGAGGTGACCTCTGGCGGTCAAACCACTGGCGGGAGGTCTTTACGTTCCACATAGCGGAAAAAGTACTGGCAATTTGCTATCAAATGTACTTTACCAGGCCTCAATAGCTCTAATGACATAAGAGTTATGCCCAGTTTGCTTAATCATTGCATATTTGAGTGAAAATAGCCGATCTTGACCTAATTTGACCTCTGGAGGTCAAACCATTGATCTGAGCACTAAAACATGCGAAGTAATTTCTTACTGAATTCACGCGAGCTTTCTATTGCACTTTGCAGATTTGCGCTAACGCCCATATTTCGGAGTTAGAGGGGGGCCATCGATGGCCCCCCGGTGGGGCGAAGGTGGCGCCGGACCCCCCGGTGGGGCGCGGGTTAAGTATGATCTATCGTGTTTTTAAAAATATTCCCCCTGGGGAAAAAGGTAACAACTTGAGATAGCTGAACGTTTCAGTAGCGGTGATAAAAATGGAAGCTGCCTTAGAACCATTTTTTACATGCACCACGATTTCAGCAGCTTGTGACACATTCCAATCGGGTTAGACGAAGACCTGGACTTCATGTCATGATGTTTAGGGTGTCCAAAAAAATTCTCAAAGTTAGTACAATATTGACGATGTTTTCCTAAATTTTAGGACACTGAGGGAAATTTGCACGCATAACCACGCAGATCATTTACCCATACACATTATCCCAAGTTATTAAGCGCCTCAGACTCTGCGTGAAGTCATAGCAGAGGTCAGCTCCCGGTCTTGGCATCACCCATAAATGAGGATGTCTGGAAATGGGGTTCGTCGTTGAGATCGATGCTATTTCGGGCTATGGAAATACTTGTAGGCGGCATGACACATTAACAAGGGGTAACTAAGAATTTGCTGTCAAGTTTTGCAAGTTAAACAATTTTTGGAAATGTTTTTTAGATGGAAAGCGCCGGCTGAAGATCCGTCTTCAGTCGACTCTTGCGTGTCGGCCGAATGAACAGGAACGTCCGCGTGAGGGCAGCTGGATAACGGGGCCGAGAATGAGGAAATTAGCTAAGAAATTAACGGAGATATGGTCCTGAAATTGTTTTCGTGCAATGTGGAGAGTGAGGCCTGAATCCCAAAAGAGGTCAAAATAAATATATATTATATGCTCAAAATTTCTTGCCATGTGTTGTTAGGCAAATGTGTTTTCAGGCACATTTTGCACCAACTACATATGCTACATACCAATTACATATCTCCGGGATCTGTGCACTCCTCTTCATCAAATAAAAAGACCAATCTGCTCCTCGATTTGATTTTCAACTGAGGCCAAAATGGTCTGCTGGTGAAGCCGAAAAAGATCTGGAAAAGGTACGTTTTCCACTTAAAATTTGTAATTTCAGGACACTGGACGGAAAAGAGTAACCAAATATCATAATTCTCGGACCCTCAATTTTGGAGCCCGCCTTTGGGCTCTAGGTTTTTAACAAAAACACTAGAGGTAGAAATATCAGTAAAGATACCGCAAAATTTGGATCTGTTCTTTCAAAATCCTGGAATAATGGCTGGGGAGAGGCTTTGCGCAGATCGTATGGAGTTACGCGTCTGCCTTCGAGATATTGCGCTCCTCGAATTCACAACATGTAAAATTGTATGTTCAACCAATCATAGACGGATCCAGGATTGCCCACCGGGGAAGGATGGGGCACCTTCCCGGGGACGCCATCCAGCCCAGGGGGCGCCACTTTTGGCCGGAAAAACCTATCAGGTGGGCGCCAAATCCCATCGGTGTGCGCCGATTTTCGCATCCTGGGGAATGGGGGTGGGAAGCGACATTTCGGGGGGCGCTATCAAACTTTCAGGAGGGGGCACCGTGATCTTTTCATGGAACATCTGACCCCCTTGCCCCCTGGACCTGTGTGTGCAACCAACGAAGTAGAAAGTCAAATATTCAAATACGAAAAATACAGGGTGTCCCATAATAAAGTATCCTCCGGGTTTTCTCCATAAAATGCAAAGAAATTGTTCCAGAGACATGATTTCTGTATATTTCACATCACATTAAAACCGCACATCATAATATCGACACTGCGTATCATGGATGCACTTTCTCACACAGCACGACCCCTTACAACATATGCTCCAGGTGATCTCCGCGGCGCTGCTTCAACATGGGCAGGCGAACACTCTGCAGGCTGTCAATGGCGGTGTTGATCATCCGGGCAGGAACCCGGGCCACTTCCTGAACTATGGACTCCTTAAGGTCCCCTACTGTCTTCAGTTCTCCCGTATATACTCGGTCCTTCAAGTAGCCCCACATGAAGAAGTTCAGGGTATTGAGATCTGGAGAGTTTGGGGCCCATGGCACAGCTGTCTTCAGGCTGATGTGACGTCCTGGGAGGTGTTTGTGAAGCCATGTGAGTGATCTCTTAGCGGTGTGTGGTGGTGCACCATCCTGCTGAAACCACTGGAGTTGGCGACTGAAGTGCTTCCTTCCCAGCTCTTTCCAGAATGCCTCCAGGGCTGTTGACACGTAACGCTCTGCGTTGACAGTGGTGGTGGTTCCCTCCTCATCTTGGAAGAAAAATGGACCGATTGTCCCTCCATCATGCCGCATGGCCAGCCACACCGTGACCCTTTTTGAGTGGAGTGGCCTGCTGAGGACTGTGTCCGGACGCTCTTTGCCCCAGTGCACAGCATTGCGCGAGTTCACATAGCCATTCAGGCAAAAGTGCGCCTCGTCACTGAACCACAACTTGCAGAAGACTGATGGGTGTTTCTCAAACCAGTCAGCCATAGCTACGCGTCGCTGCCTGTCGTTTTCAGTGAGCTTTTGGTGAATTGATAGTCGGTATGGATGTAGGTGAAGGTCTTTCTTCATTATTCTCCACAGCGTATTCCTGCTGAGTGCAAGAGGTTGACAACGGTGCCGGATGGACCTCTTGGGGCTCTGAAGGGCCGAGTTAGCCACGCGTTCAATGTTCGCTTCAGTCCTGGCTGTTCGACTTCTCCCGACTGGCTTGCTCTTCACTACCGTTCCTTCTGTTCTAAATTTGGCCACCCATTGCTGAATGGACCTTTTCCCAGGGGCGAGGTTGGGTCTCCGACGGTCTAAATCCAATTTTCTTAGGAACCGTCTTTTGGTTTCGTCGAAGGAATTGGTCAAAATGTATGTCTCGATACAAAACGATTTTTGAACATTGCTCCACATATTTTCCTTGATATTTCATAATGTTCTGTCGTGCGGTTGTGTTGGCTAACGATGTGTAGGAATTTGAAAATATTGCACGTGAAATGAAAAAACGAGAGCTAAAAGTCTCAGGCTACTTCATTTTGGGACACCCTGTAGTTAACAACCAGGCTATCACTAACCACACCGATCTCGACTGGCAATGTACCGATCTGTTGCACGTCAGATTGCGCAACGAAAACTCGCCTCCATTGTTGGAGAAAGTCACGTGCGAGACACACGCACGTGCACATCGAGGGTATGAATCCTCCGTCAGATGTGACAGCATGCGTATCCGTGATTTTTTTCGCGTGTTTGCGGATCCTGGGGTGAAAAAATTGGTGTGCTCAGCTGGGACTGGTCAAATGACCGGCGTGGCCGTTCTAGGTATGCACATTTCCCTGCCGTCCTAGGGTTAAAGTGACGAATTGGTCACCGCTGTCCCGATATTTCTGAAGTTTCTTGCAATAGGCAAATGATATTTGAGGCTCCGATTGTGACGTGTACACGTAATATCATTCTGAATCAGCAAATAGAATTACTGCTCTGTTAGGTCTTCCCCAGCGTGAGGCAAACGAATGAGGCCTCACAAGAGATGCTATCGACATACGATGTCTAATCCATGTGACCAGAGCGAGGCCATATTGTAGTAACTTACCTGCGCACAAGAGCAAGAAACAACACGCAGGAAGGTCCAAATATATTCAGGCAAAAAAATTCCGAAAGTCAAATACCATTTATGTGCATAGTAAAACAGCCACCAGAGTTATGCAGACTTAAATATTTGATAACATAAAGAGAGAAATGCGAAAAAACAGACGAGAACTATGATATCTCATATGGACATATTCTTAGAGTTATTCCTAATCTACGTTCACTTTGAAGAAAACCATATGCGTTGATGCCTATATGCCTATGTTACTCGCGAAGGCAGTTGGGGTAGTAAAGGGCAAAAGTAAAAATTATAAAAATTATATTATCTGGGACTTCTTCGATATTTCTAAGCAATTCTGTACCTATAATGATGTTTTCTAGCTCTAAGAATACCTCCCTTAGAAAAATAAGAGAAGTATTGCCTGCATTGCTGTATATTTCAACGTTGCTCGTTATGTGGTCGTCAACGACCTAAGCTATTCTGGGATCGATTCTAGCATCACGCAGTATGCAGACGATACTCAAGTTATTGCTACAGGCCGAAAGGATCAAGCGAATCTTTTTAAAGCCCGCATGGAGCGTACCCTCACATCCTTGGATGACTGATTTCGTGGTAACGGAGTAGTGGTAACGGTTTCTATACCCGAAGAATAGCGGAGTAGCGGGTAGCGAACTCACAAGAATTCAAAGGCGCTAGCGCTACCGACAGTCTGTTCAGGGGGAATGCGATCCAAAAACAGTAGGAGATGGAGATTGAGAACAATTATTCTCTCCAAAAAACAAAAAAGCATTTCTGGGATTCATCTCTCTGGAATTGGTTTGATACCAATGGTTTGATACCAACATCAACTTTACACAAGGCTGCAGTTATGTGATTTTTAAAACACGACCATGGTTTCGCGACCTTCACGGCCACGTCTTCAGAGGCCTAATAATTATACAGGTTTAAAGAAGTTTCAAGTCGTAACTTAAAGTATCACAAAATGCATGAGTCACAATTGAAGCGTGTTCACGTAAGGAGTTTGTTTTAGTGTTTGGTCCGTGGCAGTTTTACGGGCTTCGTTTCTGTCTTTTTAAAACGTCCAGTCAGCCGGGGAAAATTGCGTATTTGCCTGTGTTTCTGTTCAGTGTAGGTGTAACTTAAGACAGTAATAACTTTCTTCTAAGGAAGTTACTAAATTGGAGTACTTGTAACACGCTTAATTCTGTAAAAACATGTTTGTTTGAGTTTAGATCATGTAACTATAATTTTTGTCACAATCATGCACCTTGAATAATGCAAATGTGTCACCTACCCCGGTAGCCGAGTTGGCCAGATTCTGCACCTCTGCCCACCGGGGTGGGTGTCTCAGCAGCATCGATATATGTAGCAAATAAGGAAGTAAGACTGCTTTCATTGATCGAAAGAATGTTCATAAAGCTGGAGCAATCTCATACCAAATTGCTGAAAACTATCCAAGGAACGTTCAAGATAATGGAATTTGAGTAATTTTGACCCTAGCCATGCATTACCACCCCCCCCCCCACCCTCCTCCCATCCCCTACTAACAATTGGGAGATCGTGCGATGGGGTGTACTTGTACCCATCAAATTTTTCGTTTCGAATAAGCTTTCCAAAATAACGACCTATTTGAAGTTCATCCTGTGTCCTGGGAGCTAAGTCTAAGTCCTAAGTCCTGGGAGCTCCGAACTTCGAGCTTGAGAGGTCTCTCAGAGCAGATTGCACTATGGTCATTCCCCATTTCCAATAAAGGAGCTTTGAATCTGTGATGAGTACGTGGGCTGCGCATCTGCGGTCGGGAACCGTATCTGTCTAAGGCCTCAGACGACAATGTATCAGCATGTTCCACAACCTCCCAATACAGCATAAGAACCACTTGACTACAAAAATAACTGGTTTCAGGCCGCAAGCTGTTTTTTTAACCCGCGCCTCACCGGAGGTCTGGTGCCACCTTCGCCCCACCGGGGGCCATCGTCTAACTCCGAAAACATGGGGGTTAGCGCAAATATGCAAAGTGCAGAGGAGCGCTCGTGTGAATTCAGTATTACTTTACTTTGCATGTTTAAGCGCTCAGGTCAATGGTTTGACCTCCAGAGGTCAATTTGGGTCACGATAGGCTATTTCCAGTAATGCTTAAGGAACCTGGGCATAGCTCTCATGCCATTAGATCTATTGACATCTGGTAAATTACATTTGATAGGAAAATTTCAGGGTTTTCTCTGCCCTGTGAAACATAATGACCTCCCGCCAGTGGTTTGACCTTCAGAGTGACCCAACCTGACCTCAGGTCACGAAAGGTCAATAAAGTGACCTGTTCGTACACAAAATGAAAGTCAGTGATGAGACATACACGATAACGTTGTTTTCAGCGCTATAGCTTGATTAGGTCAAAAGTTATCGTCAAAATACTGTTTTGACCCCTGTTAACCTGTGATGACCTCTGATAGGTCAAAGGCCAAGTATCGCCTCTTGAATCCGTGAACGGGTGACCAAGAATGTTTGTCGAGAAATCTGAGCATTCACAATCATTTTTGTGACCTTTAGATCATAAGACAGCATTTGCCATGCGTTTTCTAGGGGAGAGGTCATCACGTGACCTGGCTGTAGGTCACAAAATCGAAAAATTTTGGACTTAAATTTTGTAGGCCCTGGAGAGGCCATCAGGTCTAGAAAGTTTCAAATTGATCGGCCTAGAAATTTAGCTATGGTAGAGCTCAAAATTTGATGTGAGGTGACACCTTGTTTGACCACCCTTAGTGACCTGACCTAGTGTGGCCGGGGTAAAAATTTTTAGGGATGGTGGAAAAATGATGAGGTGAGAGGTAAACACCTTAACCGCGGTGCTGCGCTGCGTCATTTATCTACTATTCTGAAAAACCTTAGGAGGGCCATCGATGGCCCCGGTGGGGCGAGGGTTAATTCCTTGTTAGATTTATTTTATTGCTGTTGAAACCAAAGTAGAGCAGAAGAGCACAGAAGTATCTAAGGAGGTTACCCGCGTTTGTTTTGAATTCTTTAGAGGCGGGCAAAGCTGTCATGCACAGAACGCCTTAAAATTTCCTTAGCTAACCAACTTTGTTTTGAAATAGTCAGGAGATATGTACCCTCTTCGCACTTAATTTCACGTCGTCATCTGAACTCAGTTTGTAAAAACCGACCATAGGGATCAAAGTAAAAGCTTGTTTTAATGATTCGGATTCTGTCGGCTGTATGAATGATTCATATTTATAATGTAGTTTCTTCTTGTTGAAGTCATTTAACCAAAATCTCGTGATGAGTGTGCAGCTAACTAAAAATGAAACTGGAACGCATACCTATACACACCTGACACATCTGCTTCTTTTGTTTCAGTCATCTACACCATTTGTCATGATTTCTCGTTGGACTTCTTCTCCATGTACTGTGCTGTTGGACTTTGGAACAGCTTTTTCATCATCATCTACAGCGTGTTTGATGCGTCGCGGCTCATGCGGTGGTCTACTCGTTCCACCGAGGAGATATTTGCCATATTCATTTCCATCGCGTTCTGCGTGGATGCTACCCGTGATGCAGCTACTGGTTAGTAAACAATATCAAGTACTATGTATGTTTAGCTATATGCGCTACGTATATAGACAGTGGCGGATCCAGAACTTTATTTAAGGGGTGGGGGTGCTGGGTGACTCGAGCCTCTCCAGTCATTGCCTCAGAATAGCCTCCGGCTATGCGGGGCTCGAGCCTCCTCCGTTATGGTCTCGAAACAGCCTTCGGCTACGCAATTACCATGGGCACTCTGAAATTTCGAGGTGGGAGGATTGAGCTCCCCATCCCGACTTGTATTCGCCATTGGTGATAGTTGTACCATATGGGTTGGGGTGCATGACCTTAGACCTGCGCCCTGCTTGAAAGCTACACCATGCAGTTTGGGGAAGAGACGATTCATAACGCTTTATATATTACAGAGACTTGGCATGCTAAACTTTTGGCACGCGCTGTTTGGTTAAGCCTTTTCAAATGTTGCTCAAAATATGGTAATTTTCACCTCAGCTACCGCATCCTCGGGTGTAAGAGCAATAAAAGGAGAACAATGATTGTAAGGTTGGATTCTGAGTATTTAGGACACTTTTGCTTTAATGTTGTTTGGCGCACCGCTATGGGAAAGCAGTCTGGAAAGAACATGATGCTATCTTTGACAGGAAATAAGTACAAGATGTATCGAATGAAGGATATCATTGAACAAGTAAATGAATTCGCTGTGAACTAAAAATGTCCATATTCATAATCAATCATGTCTACTAATTAAATCAAGTGCATAAAATCGGTTATGAACCGGTAGGAAAACCAATGGTGCGTCTTTCACTTCCCAACACATGCGCTGTAAACCCCACCTAAAACCACTACTCCTATCGATTTTAGTTTCTTTCAGATTTCAGGAAGAATTACTGGTCGCCTGCGTGTATGCGGGATGTGGCCGGTCGCAACAGAAGCCTGTCCAGCGCTGTGAAGAACGCTCTCAAGTCCGAGGACCTGTTGACGGTGGAGAAAGTCAACGGCACCCTGGTGGCCGTGCTGGAGTGTCACCGGGAAAGTAGTCTGCTGTTTGTTCTGCTTATGCTGGGCACTCTCTGGCTGGGAGTCTCACTCTACAACTTCAATAAAACGTTAGTGTTTCGATCGAGAGTGCCGCTATGCTAGGGGTAGGGGCAGCGGAGAAGCAAACCCCTGAAGTGGTCAGGAGGTCCTGCCGGTTGTATGAAGTAGGTTAGGTACTGAAGTTATTTGGTCGAATCCCATCATGCCAGCGGCCCTCAGTGGTGCGTAGTTGCGTACTCGATAATTTCAACTCGACTTCGATATACCTCGATAACCCTTTTCGAGGACGGCTTCTTCGATAAAAATACATCGATAATAATGAATTCTAAGACTTCGATAGAGCGATATCGATAAAGATTAAAAGTTTTAAGATTTTACTCTAGAACCCAATATATATTTCATGTAGGATAAATTTGAATAATAAATACTTCTTTTTAAAAATGATAAGGTTTTGCAATGGTGTACCCAAGAAGGAAGTCTCAGTTAAACAGTGAGCAATGTGTGTTTTCCAACTGGTAAGTGCGATACATACTGAGCAAGCAGAGCAACTATATCCAAAATGTCAAGAAGTAGGATAATAACTGAATTACACGGATAAAAATGTTAATTTGCTCGATTTCTTGCAGACACGCCGTCAAAATTTCAATAAACCCGTCCCCCTCGCCTTTTTGCCCATTTTCCATTATTGTGGGTATGTCGGCTCTTTCCCTACTTCCTGATAATAAACTTACTCAGAACAGCAATTCAACCGGTCATATCATATTCAAACTAGGGAGATATATACATCCATGGTGCGGGTTGGTATGGGCTAAGTTAGAAAAGTTGGCCAGCATACCTAAGAACTCAGCTTGCCTCTCCTCACTTGATTTATTTTAAGCAAGGATCGTCCTTCCTCCTTTGCAGTCTTGAGCCGGAACAGGCGCGAGTTCCCCTTCAGCAGCGCAAATATCTCGTAGCTCACGGATGTAAGTATGCTCCTCGTGGGCTTCACGGTGGCTCAGCTCATTCAATACACCTTCCGTCAGGCGTGGAGGTCTCTCTTCAACCCAGGGGGTCCTGACCCGAACCGCTGCGCTGGAGCTCAATTTTTGGAAATTGATAGATACTCCCATATTAGCGAGGAAAGCGTATAACGACCATATCAAAGTTCAGGGCATGTTTTAGTTCAATGCTCGTTTAAGGAAATGCTAAGTTATTGGCACAACACAAAATCGATTTGACATTTTATCTTTTTCTGCTTGGATTTTCACCGCACTCCAGCTGCAAGGTTATATGGCGTCGAAAGAGACGTGAGTAAGCTAAGCTTGAGCTAGGACAGGGTGCTAAATACTGTCACTGGGTGTGCTCGATCCAGCAACCATCACTGCAGGGGTCACGTAATCGAGCCAAACGCGCGTAATGGCCGACTGTGCCACCCATGCACATATATTGCAACGCCATTTTAAGTTACAACACTCAGAAGTCGTTCTAACAGTTTTGTAAAGTGGTTGCAATGTAACGTTTGGTTTGGAATTCCCAGGTACTCAAAACAGATAGTAATCCACGCCCGTGTACATACCTTCAAATATGAAGTAAGTAGACTGAAACATTTTGACAGCTCGTGGTCGCTGCAAGCCAGGCTTTTTTGCCCTGGTATAGTGACGTCTCCAGGAGCACATTTCGGGGAAGGGACTAGGGGGCTCAAGCTGCCCCCCCCACCATGGCCTCAGATCAACCTCAACCTATGCATGTACTATAAGCATTCTGGAATTTCGGGCGCTTGAGCCCCCTTAACCTTCGCCCGGGTGGGGGTCTTTTAGACCCCCTCGGGTTTTTCCAAAGGAACCAAAAACGGCGGCGCGTAGCGCCGCCAAACCTGGTCTGGCTGTTCCTTCATCATTTTTACATCTTTCCTGAAAATTTTGGCTCAAGGTCATATCAGGTCAGGTCACCAGGCCAGGTGAAGTGACCTCACCTCAAAAATACTTAGGACCGCATAACTAAAAGAAGGGTTAATCGATCAAGTTCAAACTCATACCACATATTGGCCTCACCAGGAGCTACAACATATGTTCCGGGATTTTTGATATTGGTGACCTAAGGTCATGAGCAGAGCATGACCTGCCCATTGTAAATACATGGGAAAATCACGAAATGAGCTTTTCTCAGTAAGTATAGATGGAATCAACTTCAAACATCGGTTACGACTTGCTTTTAGCCCATTTCTGAAGTTGATGCTAAAAATTTTGACTTATGACCTTTAAAGGGTCACCTAGGTCAAATAAGCAATTTTTGGTGTTTTACTCTATAAATTTTAAATAAAATAAGATAGAACTTTTATTTTGTCACCAAAGTGTTTGTATAGTCACTGCAAGTCAAATGATATACATCATGACTATACCAGGTCAAGTTAGGTCAGACCGCTGACCTGGGTCAGGTCAAATTCTTAAATTTGACCTGGTATAGCAATATCATATATCATTCGATTCGTATTGACGAGAGGATTGCAATGGTGCATAAACTATGACTGTATCTTGTTTTGTTTGGGAGCTATTAGCGAAAAAGTAAACGCCCTTATGCATGGGTAGCTATGGACATTCCCAAGAATATGCCCAATATTCAGTGACCTGTAGCTCCCTAGGTTTTGACCTGACACGAAAATGAATGCCACGGTAATGAAAGTGCATTTCCAGAGCTTTCGAATGGTGTTAGAAAAATGTTTCTAGCTATCATAGTTTCTGAGATATATGAGGTTTTGTTAGTACACCTCATATTAGCGATTTTGACCTATTTTGACCTCTGGTGACCTTGATATTGACCTGACAAGAAAAATGACCGAAGTATTTTCGATATAATTTTCGAAGAGCTTTCGATTGCTGATTTGCGCTTTTTCTAGCTCTCTTAGTTTTTGAGATCGTGGGGGTCTTTTAGCCCCCCACCAGGGCGAAAGGTGGCTCGTACCCGCCACCGGGGCAAGGGTTAACCCCCACCCTGGTATCTGCCACTGTCCCGGTAGGTATCTAAGGCAAATTTTCAGAAGCCAGATGTAAAAACGATGACCGCGTAACGAGAAATACAGATGCAGCTGACACAAACCACAGACTATAGCCCTGTTCCACCTGTCAGCACAGTTTTGTCAGCACCAATCAGCGGGCCGCGTTGCGCCTACGTCACAGGACTGTAGCCTCTCCCCGGGAACTAGTTCTAGAGGTTTTACGGGCTGACGGCCTGCTGTTTGTGCTGATGAAAAACCGTAAGTGCACGAAGTGCAGCTAATATTTTTAATGGTTTAAAGGTTTAAGTTCCCTTTGCTTAGCACAAACAAGAGGCGATTATGGTGCTGATGTTACTTTTCTGGAGGAGAGGTTAGAGGTCCTGCTGACAAAACTGTGCTGACAGCTGGAACAGGGCTTATGCCTTCTTATTCCGTTGCTCCTGTTCACCAAACAGTGACACTACAAAAGTGAGCGCGAAGATAAATAAAGGCACAGCCTAAAATAATAAAATATAAATTGATCCGATATCTGGGATGAGCGCTTCGGGTTTATAAACATAAAACGTCAGTTTAACTGAACTAAATAAGTCACTTCGCTAATCCTCGTTGAAGAGTAGAGTGAAAGAGATATGTACAACAAATATTTATTCATCCCTTTAAAAGCACTGACGTTCTAACCGTATAAATTCCAAAAATGCCCCCTTGATAGTCAAAACATTATTCATAGCCTTACAGTCGAATATTCAGCCAGTGCCTGCTCAAGGGAGAACTGAATATCAGTGCAGTCAGGAGAATCTTGAATCTTGACTGAGTTGAGGGTTGACGACGGCGTTCGCCTGGCCTCTTCAGGCCGTACCTGGAGGCAGGGAAGCGGGAACTACTGGCAGACTACTCCCTGCCCATCGCCGTCCTCGTCATGAGCTTCGTCGGCTCCTACCTCTTCAGGGCCATCAACCGTGAGTCAATCCACCTTGTCCAGAATAAGCAAGCACGCTACAAAGTCGGCACCAGCTAAACCAATCATTTACGGCTCAAACAGAATCAGGCGTGATGTGCAAGCGAATAATATCAACTTCCCTGTTATCTATTGCGTTTACGGAGGAGAAGTGGGTTGAAAAGTATATGGTGTCTCTCTGAAATCCCGACCCTCCCCCGCTAGTCACACCAAACGATCAACGAGACCGGAGACGTGTATGAACGTCCAAAACATTGGAAGGGAACAATGTGCAATTTCAAGTCACCTCTTTCCCCTCAACACCAAATAGTTAATGGTTAAACATCCTTAATATTGGGGCGGAGGGGGGGCAGGTCTTTCCTGGTGCCCTCCTACTCCTACGCCAATGTTGGAGGCGGGTAAAGCCGTGGCAGGAATTAGTTAGCCTCAGCGCCTCGTCCTGAGCTAAGAACAAAGCCCAGAGGTGCTAGAAATGTCAACATGGAATGTGGTTTGGAGGTCTGGCCAAACTATATACGAAGTATGTATACATATACAAAAATACGAAGTTCAGGCTTAAATACATATAAACATAAGATAAGCCGTGGCATGAATCGGAAGTGGTTGAATACTATTTAACCTTTACCCAGGTGGTAGATATGAGACAGCTTCGCCATCGCGGGGAGGTAGAAAACCCTATCCGTCGAACAAAACGGAGAAGGCTAAAACGATACAGAGAGAAGAATCGATGGTTTGCCAAAGATGTAATTTAAGTTACTCACGTCACGCTTTTCGTCGTGTCGAAATGGAGGCCAGTAAAGGTCAGAAGAAGTCAAAATTGCTGGCATTAGATATATTTAGAAAGCTAGATGTACTTGGTAGCTAGAAACATTTTCTTAAAGGGCCCTTTTTCCCCCGGGGGGCGGCGGTCCCCAACCCCATTCCAACCAGCCTAAATTGCTCTTTCAGTATTTTTTCACTGGTAAAACGCCCAAGGAATAGCCTAAGACAGTTTTAAAAAACCGTCTTTTCAGTGACCCGCACTAACATGAAATTTGATTGAAATCGAAGGAAAAAATGTGAAAATAATAAAGAACAGCCATGGCAAGTCCGGGGGCAGTGCACCGATGTCTTCCGGTTACCTTGGAGGGAGCATGGGGGATAAAAAAGCCACCGGGATGAAAAATAACAAACTTATACATGTTTACTCAAATTTATAGTATCTCCTCTGTGCGACGCCATATGAGCTTGGAAGTTTATGCGTCGTTAAACCCCTAAAATTGTTATATCTCCCCTGTCTATCATGGATTAGGAAACGCATCACTACCTTGACTGTCAGTGCCTGCCATGCGGGAAGTAACACCCACTTTAATCACCATACGCTGTACAATTAAGCTGGTGTGTCGTTTCCAGTCATCCAGTCGTATCGGATACCACTCTCCCTTCGCTCTCTTCGCAGTTGAGCCCTTCCGGTACAGGGACGTCAACGCCATCAGGTTCGTGAGGGTGCAGAACATGAGTGTGCCGGCTGTGCTGGCGGCCGCGCTGCTCGGCTTTTGCCTCTCTCTTCTCTTCTTCATGGATCAGAACATCACCGCGGCCATGGTCAACAACCCCGCCAACAAGTGAGATTGGCCGACAGACTTAGACTGAGGATAAGTGTGAGGGATTTGTAGCTGGGGTGGTGAACGGCCCAACGAAGTGTCAACGAAGACCGAAGTGATTGCAGGTCTGTTCTGGCCAGGAAAAAATGAATTAAACGTTTATAAGTGATGAATAAAAAGATCTTCTGACCCTGACATGTCAATAGATGTTTTTCTTTTTCATAGAAAATGTAAATTGCAGGCCAAAATTAGAGTGCGTTTTATGTGACCGGGTCGCGGTAACATGATAATGATATTAAAACCCCTCGTCTCATTCTGGCCTGTAATATGAATGTTCGTTTAAAATATCACTTAAACCAACACAGCAGACAGATGAACAGGTGACAGGTTCCTTGGTGACAGGTTCCTTATCTCTCATACCATAGATGCTGAAGAAAACTATTTGTCGAAGCGCGTTCATCTGTCTGCCGTGTTGGTTTAAGTGATATAACTGTCAACCAGTGTTCTACAGTTCTTTTAAAAGATACTTCCGAAACCATAAAAATCAGCACAATGTCTTATGTATGTATATGCATTTGCCATTTTGCCTCCAAAAGATCGACAGCTTTAAAAGTGTGCTTTCATTGTTAAAATAAATTCCAACTAGATGTCAAGGTTCGCCTCTGTACATACCTCTTCCTCTACGCCAATTTGAGAAGAGCACACATCCCGTGCTTGGCCGAACGCCTGACTTCCGCCTTCTGCCTCAGGCTAAAGAAAGGTCCAGCCTACCACCTGGACCTGATGGTGGTGGCGCTGCTGAACGCCATGCTGTCGCTGTTTGGTCTTCCCTGGATGCACGCCGCCATTCCTCACTCGCCTCTACACGTGCGCAGCATGGCCGACGTCGAAGAAAGGGTCGAACAGGGCCATGTCTTCGAAATGTGAGTCCCAATTGTCTGAGCTCTAGATTTACTGCGTATATCTTTGTGTATATCTCGTGGCAGTGACCAAAGAGCTCTTTTGATGTGTCTTTTTGGCGTAGGAGCTTCCTGGACCGACCGTGCTGTTTAAAACATCTCCTGCCAGAGGGCTGACAGACACAACCAGTGGCATCGATTTCCACCCTTTCGTGGGTGCCCCGGCAGCAACAATGATGTATCTGGCGCCCCCAATGGAGAATTGGGCTCCCTCGACCAGAATGTGAATTAGAGGCTCAATGAAGTACAATAAAAAGAGGAAAATACTATTTACCCGGCGAGTACATTTCTACAATGTTATCTGGCTATTCTACATACATCTGGCCTACGACATTATCCTTTGCTTGCACGAAAAATCCTTAACCCTGTTTGTCAGCGGGGCGAATTCTGCTCACCCCTCATGTTTTCCGGGATATCTCCAAAACGGTTCGCGATAAGCTTTTGAAGCTTTTTGAATTTTCATTAAACTTAATCGGGCAGATGCCCTGCAAGTTTTAATATCATGTACGTAGCAGGGGCGGAGATATGGCTCGATATTTAGAGGGGATCTATTCGCAAACCGAGTATTTCATGTACATAGTGCGTTCTTCGTTGACCAAAACCACCCATAACAATATTGAAAGCAGGTAAAGTTTGAATGTAATGAATAAGATGTCAGGTGATGTCTCATTTACCTTTATACATTTTTGCAGAGGTGTTTCCAGCAACTCAAAACGGGAGGGGGTGTTCGAACAGTGGCGGTACAAAAGGGACGTGATATTGTCCAACCATCAAACGTATGTACTACGTTAGGCCTCGCTGGTGAAACCTTACAAACATTGTTATACTCGAACACTTCATCGAAGGTCCATTTGGTCCGATCTTTCTGGATGGTTGGATATTGTGATGTCAGCGCCAGGTATTGGCTATACATAGACATTATTTTAATTGGTATGTACTTTTACTACTGAAGGTAGCTATTTGAATGATAAGTTTTCAATGACTGTTATTTTAATAATGACGACAGCTTTTCCCATTTGTGAAACTTTCATTTTATTCTTTTTCAATTATATGAAACACCATATGCACTTGGCGGAGTTCAAAATTACATAGAGAAAAACTGCTGCCTAAACGCGAAAATGTGAAGTTTATAGCTGACTTTGTAGTTCGTGTAAGACATAGTGAGCTGGCAGACGACACGGGCTCATGCATACACTGCAATTGAATCGGCACTGGGATCTTCCAAAAATTGCCGCTGCCCACTGGAAAAAATCATCTGCAATAGCTATTCTGCTGTCGACGATTGGGCCCGTGTATATTGTTTCAGCTCTCGTGGCTTCCAGAAGGGCGAGTGAACCGGTGCGCTGCAAACCACCACACGAAGACATATGGTTGGGGCTGGTGGGGCAGTTTGACACCACACAGTGAGAGAGTGAGCGTCTGGCGGGCTTCCAGCCGTGCGGGCTATGGCCGCGGGCGGTCGGCGCTCGGCCAGATCCCCACCTATCGGTCATACACGAGCAGCGCGAGATAGCGACTGAGACAGGAGACTGCGTATTAGACAGGGGAGTGCACTAGGGCCGGGGGAGTGCACTAGGCCACGCCGAAAATCTTCGACGCGTCGGGTGTACTGTGGTTTGCGTAAAAAGGTCGGCACTTGGGGGAGAAAGGTACCCTGCACAGACTTCTTATAAAAGGCCTTGACTTGACTCCACGCAGTGATTGGGGTTGCCATTTTCCTGTCTATACAAATGAGAATGACGTGCATTGTTAGGGTTAAGCGACCACGGGCGGATCAAAAAGTCCCAGGGGGTCTATAGAGAATAGGAGGCCCCCTCCCGGGCCAGTGGAGGCCCCCAAGAATATAAACTCATCGGATTTTACCCACGTTTTTGGTAGCTAATACTATTATTTTTCGAAAGCTTGTCAATTTGCCTACTTCTTAGGTCCAGGGGAAACTATCAACTCAAGTCATGTATTTTTGGAAAAGCTTGAATCTCGTCAGACACTTGCTGAACCATAAATCTACGAAGATTACGTAAGGGTTTGAAGGAGGGGTGTGGATTTGCAAACATAATTGGGGGTGCCCAAAGTTGAGGAGACAAAATTTTAATGACCACCATATGAAAGGAGATAGCATAATATTATCTTTGTTTTAGCCAGCACACAGTCCTTTTGCATCCTGAAAATGATGAACAATAAAACTTAAACTGTAATTTAACCCTAACTCGATATGTTATCCCGGGTGCCCGGACAGCCCCAAATAGATGTAAGTTTACAGCCCTGCATGGTACCGCTCATTAAAATCCACGCAACAACTCACTGCTGCTTTATTGAGAGGCCGTTCTGCTACCGTTTCCACTGACATGTGCCATGCTATTAAGATTTCACAATTAGACTTTAGACATTTTGAACATACTAAAAACCAGCCGTTAAAAAAAACGTTTCCGATCGAAAGAATTTAATTAACGTTGCTAGATATTTCATCATTGACCTCTCCCATCCTCGTTCCAAATTCTAGTACGCTGTATTGTTTCGGTCAGGTCGGAAATTTTAGCGTGAAGAATCAACATCTACAAAAAAAGAATTTGTTTCGCTAGGATTCGCCCTTTCAATGCTTGAGGCTATTTGTGAGGTCACCCACTGCCTCAATTCCACCAAATTAGGTGTAATGCGAATGCTGAGAGTTGAAGGTCTTGATCTAACAACGGTACATATGATAAAGGATCTCGTTCGGACTTCCCACAGGAAGATATTGGCGGAGCTTCGTACGTATTACAGTGCTTGTCAGCGATGATCGTTCGGAATATTCCGAACGATCATCGCTGACAAGCACTGAATACAGTACGAAAGCCCGACCCCAATATCTTCTGTGGAGGAAGTCCGAACGAGATCCTACGAAAATCGACTCCACAGTATGGCCTTTAAAGAACGAATGATAATATTAAACAATAACTAACTAGGAACGGTGACGTCACCCGGAATATTAATAGCAGAGTATTATAGCATACAAACCGATTTTTATAGGCCTTATGATAGAAGGTCGGAAAGTCCCGATTAGACGGCCGTGCACAGTGGCTTCTGCCTGCCTGGAGGCCGAGTGGCCGCTGCATCGAAAAGATGTGGTAACTGATAGGGGAATGGTGTATGCTAAAGAAATACAGTGATGTTCATGCCATTGAAATAAACATACTTATCAGACAATTCGCTCTGAAATCTTGTGCTTTGCCTTGGACACCCCTTGCTTACACAATCAGAACTACTCATCCCTTCGCCTCAAATTGTCATTTTATCATTTTAAATTTCTAGTGCTGCATGCGCTTAGTGTCAATTTTTAAAAGTCTTGAAAAGCTGCATCATCTACTCTGATACCGAAAAAATATTATGGACTCGAAATTGGTACCTGCAATTTTGTCCGCCAAGCATGCTCATTTACCGAGCTCATTTAATGAACGCGCACTCATGTTCTTCCAGTGTTATCGGCAGTGGACATTGCGCAAACAACAAACTCTTATATCCATCCGCGTGCACAGAATGTCCCCTGCACCGGTCCCCCTCCTTCAGTCTGACACCAGGCACAACGACCACCATTTTCAACACCACACATGTAGGCATTTCAATCCACCCGCGACCGCTGCCCACCGAGGCTTGAACTTGGCGTCAGCGGCGCCCAGTGTGACCTTTGTAACCTCTGTGCCCGCAGGCAATCGCGGCTGCCGACGGATGGCGGCCGCTGATTGGTGGAGGCGCGTTCACTTGTATCGCGAGAAATTCAGCAGAAATTTATCCATGAACATGATAGAGCTAAAACCATGAACCAGGAGATGTATGAACATTGCGTTTCTCAGACATTTCTAGTCATACCTTGCTCTCTATTGGCTTGATTATTTACCCACACCATCCGAGGCTGCTCTTCGGTACAGGCGAGACGGCGGCAGTCAGCACATGCCAGCCGGCGGCCGAGTTCACCGAAGTCGGGAGTGTCGGGATGAGTTTCTGCTGAGTCGAGAGGATTGGGGCCCGGTCCCAAGGAATCCGAGGGAAGGAGGAAAGGGACGTTCATAAATATAAAACTTAACCGTCGGACGAGTTATAGAGAGTGAGGACGAATAGGGAGCGCTGCCGAAGTACAGCCAGTTAATATACCAGAAGACGGAAACACGTGCTTTGCTCCGTGCTGGATGGTGAAAAGGCATAAAATCTAACTAGGGACTCGAAACCTCATCGATGTTTATTATCCATGTCTGAGGCTTTCCGTTATTTGATAAAATATTAACTTGTAGGTCAGATGCAGAATGCCAAACTGTGGCGCTGTGGAACAGGTATTTGTTGATAATTTGTTCTATTTACGCACTTTATTAGGACTTTGCTTCACCTTTTGGTGGGGAGCCCAATTCACCATTAGGGGTGCCTAGCACATCATTGGGGGGTGGCGAGGCAGCCCCAGAGATAGAAATCCACACCCCTGGCTTGAAGCTGACGCCATCTATGGTTGGCTGCTGAGCGTTGACGAACAATCGGCTGTCTGTACCGACCATCAGGAAGGGCCTGACTCTAAGAATAGCGGTCTGACAGCTGATATGGAAATACTGACGTAACCAAACCGGCAAAAATGTTCTGTTTCACATTTTTTAGCATTCCATCTGGACCGCCGAACCGGCAATCCGCACCTTCTTCTGAACGGCTGATCGCCAAACAATAGAGTGGCAGCATGGAGAAAAATATCATTTCAATATCAATCATCTCATGGCACCACTGGATACTTTGAACATTGTATCCGATGACTGAAATTTGGTAAACTGTGCCTTCAGTGTCGGAACACCAAGATACTAACAAGGGACTGGAAAAGTCCCGACGCTACTCCAGTTTGGCTCCCCGGTGATAGAGGTGCACCCCATGCCCCAACACTGGCCAGCGTAATTCACTCAATGTCCAACTATCCAAACCACTGCAATAAACTCCCTCGCGGAGCTGTCTTCTCTACCCAGAAACATGCTACGTGACAACGTGAGACAAACTACATACTTCAAATGTGCAAATGAGCATTGAGTGAGGGAGAGAAAGAGGCAGACACCATTTTATCGAGATAAAAGTAACTATTTGGAAATTCCATGATCACAACTTCGATCACCTGCGTCATCTCACTCTGCACCCCATAGGTAGCGACGCTTCCTACACAAGAATAGGCTTATCCAGCAGCGCGAAGTACTTTTGGGCAAGCTCCCTTTTCGGCCTACCCCAGAGCTGCAAAAAGTCGGGCTCTCGGGTCATAAAGTGCCCGACAGATTTTAGGGCACGGTATGGTCTTACGACAGATCTTACAATCTGTGAGAAAAAAATCTTGAAAGGAAGCAGAAAATATTTTTTGTTCTAAAAAACTCAATATTAGAATTGTCACCTCTTTCACTCAACAAGTTTTTCATGAATTTGCACCTCTCCCATATCAAGCCACAGGGGCGGATCCAGGAATTTTCGCTAGGGGGGCCGCAGCGCTGGGGGGCGCCACTTTCATGGCCAGGGGGCGCCATTTTTAGGCCGGCTGGGGGCGCCAAATTTTATGTTCTTTACCCATTTAAATCATTTTTGTGAACTGAATCAGTTAACCTGCGCCCCGGTGGGCCTCCGAGCCACCTTCGCCCTGGTGGGGGTGTTTGAACACCCCCTCTCGAACTCGTCCCCTATGCAGGATAGCAAAAAAACGCGAACCCTGGTGGATAGCCCATACAAATTCATGAAGACACTATATCAGTCACTTTTTGGCTCAGGTCAACATTGAGGTCATCGCAGGTCAAAAAAGTTGGCATTTTGAGCAAAGTTTAGCGTCTGACAGCGTTGAGTTAGAATAATTTTGTAGACACTGTTCGCTCTCTCTCGTCACGGCGAATCGAATGATGTATAATATGAGCATACTAGTTCAAAACGCAAATCACCTGATTTAAGGTCAGGTCAAGGTCACTTTTTGACTTAGCATAGTCCATATGCCTATCAATCGACTGGCAATAGCAATCCAAACGCAATGGTATAAACATAAAAGCTGTATCATCATTTCATGCAAAGTTATTGACCTAAGTCTCAAAACTGCTTAAGTAGCTTCGGATGATCTCTCAGAGGTCACAGGTCAAAAATTGCAACATGAACCTAAAAAGGGGCCTAAGATACTTCAATTTGGAGAATATGAAGGTATTATCACCTTTATCTACACAAATACAAACCATTTTCTGTTTTCCTCTGTATTTCCAATGGAGAAGTCATGGTCCGTATTTGACCTTATATCATCGATATGAAAAATCCCGGAACTTTTTGGAGAACTCGGTGGGGCCATTATGTGTTATAAGTTTCAATCCGATAGATTCACCCATTTCCTACTTATGCCACCTTCAACATTTTTTGAGGTAAGGTCATTTAACCTGCACTGATGACCTGACCTGAGATGACCCAAGCTAAAATTTTTGGGGGATTCTTGCGGAATCGATCAAGAATAAGGTGTGCCAAGTACGGCGGCGCTTCGCGTCGCCGTTTTTCTTGCCGCCCGAAAAACCGGAGGGGGTGTTCAAACAGCCCCCACTGGGCGAGGGTCAAAGAGGTAATTAGTTTCATATTTTCTTTTAAAAAAAATGAGGAAAGATCATGGCTTTGAATGTATCTAAAATACATCTCAGGAGTGGTAAAAAGTGAATGTATCTCTTTGGCGTTTATTTTATTGTGCACTGGAACCCACGGTTAGTAAAGACACTTTGGGACCCGGGGAGACTGCATGGGGACTATTTTCTCCCCAATCAGTGATCAAAGTTATCTTCAGAAGCCTTAAACAGTTTGTAGAAGACCAACGAATGTTTAGAATAAGCCCGTCTCGTTCAATGAGCCTATGTTTGTCATTGGGGATTAGGTTTCTACAAGACATGTCAGATCAAATCCCGATACACTTTGGGAAGCCCCATAATGGTTACATGGACTACTGATTTTGCTTATATGACGATGATTAGCACACAGGGCCTTAACTAGCCATAAGGGTCTAATAAACCACTAGGTCAGAGCAGTGATCCCAGTTCCCTTCAATCTGAGCTAGCCAGCCACGAAGGGTCTATTACTTAAGTTCATGGACCTTGGCTTACTTCAAGACCCCAGTTATTGTAAACCTTTTTAAGGCTATATTCTAATATAATGCCCTCCTAAGACTTGACTGAGACAAGCAACTTGCCGTATTCCAATGTGGTATTTTGACCTTCTTCCGTGCGTAGCCACGCTCGACGTAGGACAAGCGTACCCGGGATGCACAAGGACCAGTACCGACCTAGTCTACGCAGAATATCAGCATACCGATCTAGTGTGCGCACTACGATCACAATGCTCATTTGACCCCACCTGCGCAGTGTGGGTGCGGCTGGAAATCAGAATAAAATATCGACGTGCGTGCGCCCATTCTTATGTACTCTCGGCATCAGAATACGGCCCCAAGCAAGGGCCCAGTTTAGGGATACTCCACATCAGCGATCAACTCGGAAAAATGTGTTTGTGTCCCTCTCAACGGCATTCACCTGAATTTTTGCAGGAACTTTAACTAGCTATAACCAGATTTTGGCGGTTGGCCTGTCTTCGCTGTGCTATGGCAGCCACATAGGATCCTCGACTGACCAAAGTGAACTCAAAGTAGTTCACAGTGTACACTTGTACACTTTCCGGCTTTCTCCAGGGGTTCGCTAACTGGCAGATTTAGATCCTAATGGATTTAAGGGTCCCACCAGTCCCACTCACAGCAGTCAAAGACCGTCATGGATGGTTACCCGCCTGGATGCAGGGGGCCCAGCGACTTCCCGATTAGACCTCAGGTCACCTCATGACCTTCCACAAGAATATGACAGGCCTTACTGGGCACGGAAAGACCTGTTGGTCCCGGAGTACCCTTTTTATAGACTGTGCGTTCAGTTCCAAATATATATATATTTACGATACAGAGTCCTCTTATGGTCACCGGGGGTATCGCCCTGTCCGACAAAAAAACATGCTGGCAAGACATGGCCCTGACAGCGACCGAAAGATCTGTTAGTTACAGAGATCCCTGTTGACCTAAGATTGCCCTATTGATAACGAGGAGACTCTGGTCCCAAAGGACCTGCAGACCGTAGAGGGCCCTACTTGTCACAGCATCCCCCGCTGGCACAGGGGGCATTCTCAGTTTCTCGGTGGCAGACAGAAGGCTCTTCTGACTGCATTGGGCTCTGCCGACCACGGAATGATGTACTGGTCATGCTTGTCACAGAGGGCCCTGTTGAAAACAGGTGACCCACCTGATTAAAGAGTGTTCTTCTGCCCCTTGGGGACCCTGACGGTCACTTATAGGGTGTCGCTTGCCGCAGAGGGTCACGCTTGTAACAGCAAGTCATGCTGGTCCCCGAGGTTTACGGTTGGTCATAGATTGGCGTAGCCTGGCTGCCCCTTCGCGCGATTTTTTCCCTTCGGGTGCCTCTCATGCGACTGTGCTAGCCGCCCCACCCCTTTACTACGTTTCTGTTCCTCCCTGCTATAGTTCCATCACCCAATCAACTCACCTTCCCCGATCACCTAGGCATTTTTCAGCTCTATCAACCGGCCGTAAACTCAACCTATCCAAGGTGATGATGTTAGAGTTTGCACCTGACCAACACTGACCGAGCTTATCTATCACTGATCAACAACCGAGAGGGCTGGGTACATGGACGATCCAGGATTTCGAAAAGGGGGAAGTGAAGTCTCCGGGGGCGGTCAGACTACCATTTGGGGGTCAGCCTTTGGTATCACGGATCTTTGTGATGCTAATTTTGCGTATTTGTGATGCCATTTGAAAAAGTGCCGATTAAAAAAAACACGTTGCCAAGAAAAGGAAGAATTTCTCAAAGTGCCTCTAGCTAAATAAGCAACAAGTAAACAGGGCAACTTCTACCTGGATTACGTTTTGAAGCAGAATTTACGCAGAGATGGCCTTTGGACATTTTGCGAACCAGTCGTTGCAGTTTACCCTGTCTGCCCAGAGTGGATAGTGATAAATCCATAATATTCTACATAAGGCGAAACTTTTTGCTGTTTACAAACATGTGGGAGAGGACGCAACCAAAATTATGCAGGTGCCTCCTGCCGAGCTCTCAATGTTTTTCTTACACAGATGACGTGGAAATTTCGCATTGCTGTCTAAACACAGCCTTTCATTAGTGGCACTGCGAAAAAAAACACCTCGGCAAAATAAGTAAATGATCGAAGTCAACAGCTTATAGGGTTATCAATAGATCCGGAATGTTTCTTTAAACACATTTAATGGATATCGGTATATGTGCTCAAAATTTGCTTTACAAGAAACATTACTTTTACCAGTCCCCTTTATGCCATCGTAGCATGTTCTTGTTGCAAAAGACAACACAACCACATATCGGACGGGCACACGACCACACATCGGATGGGCATGAATGCACCCTGGGGGATCCTGCGTGGTAACGGAGCAAAATGACACCCATCGATACCCAAAGCATACATTAAAAGAACTCGGGGCAATTGTTACTACTCAAAGCTGAGAGCTGTCCATGTGCCATGGGAGTGCCATGTTGCAGTGGGATGCCCTACGGCTGAAAAAGAGCGGTTAATCGTGAAATTGGACTGTGGGCTGTGGGCAAGGGATGGTGGATGGGGGGCATGTGCCCAATTGTCGATTGTATTTTAAGTGTGCACTTGAAGCTGTGTGTGTGTGTAAATATACCCCCGGTGGAAACCGCGGCGACAACAATTGGAGCACCCAAACACAAAGTAGAGGACATCCGAAGTTGAAGGCGGTACACGTAAAAGTGGGGCGCCCCAAGGCTAGGAAAGAACAGACAATTGTGGAAAATGGGCGCGCAATCATGCACTAGCGGGCAGTCAAAAGTGGATCAGAGCGATCAATTTTACGGTGGAACGCTTTAGAGCTAAAAGGGACGGTCAATCATGATATAGGGGTTCTGAACCACAAAGCGGATGGCGGCCAGAGGTGAATGAGGGCAGTCCACGGTGAAGTGGGGTGCTCTAAAGCTGCACAAGAGCGGCCAGCAGTGGAGAAGGTGCGTGCAATCATACAGAAGAGAGCGGCTAAAAATGGATGAGGGCAGTCCACGTTGCAGTGGGGCACCCTAGGGCTGAAAAGCGGGTCAATTGTGAAAACGGGGAGCCCAGTCACAAAGTTAAGGGCACCTGTAGGTAAATGACGGTGGTCCACGTCGCAGAGGTCCGCCAAGCGCTGAAAAAGGGTGGCCAAACGTGAAAAATGGGGTTCCCAACCATAAAATAGAGGGCGTCCGGAGGTGAATGAGGAGTCCACATTGAAGTGAGGCGTCCTAGATCTGCAAAGGAGCGGTCAATAGTGGAGAACAGGGGAACAATCATGCAGAAGAGGGCGGCCAAAGGTAGGCACGGGTGGTCCATGTTGCAGTGGAGCGCTCTAGAGCTGAAAAGGGCGGCCAATCGTGAAATATGGGCGCCTAACCACAAAGAAGAGGGCGTCAAAAAATCGATGAGGGTGGTCCACGTTGAAGTGTGACGCCTATTAGTGACCCGGGGGCATGATATATGAGGGAGTGCTTAGGTATATAAATGAGTCCAGCGGTGATGCAGCATGGGAGTACCAAAAGTTCAGTGTGGTACGGTGGTACACCCTGTGGGACGCCGGTGGTCTATAGCCGGGGGAAGTGTGGTGAGTTAGTCAGTTAGTTATTTGGGCTTTCGGGCGAGGGATGGTAATGGTGATAGTGCATCGGGGGGACGCTGATACTTCACCGAGGCGATACCGAGACTGGAGTTATGGATACCAGTGGTGCAGGCAAGGTGCGCCTGCAGCACATAGGCGTGGAACCGTCAGTGGAGCGTCTGTGGAAACAAATAATCCATCATGGGACGCTGGTAGGGTAACAACAGGGTAGAAGGGGGTACACGAACAGGGCACTGGTTGGGCAACAGGGAGGAGAAGACAGTGCATGGGAAGAGCGCTGACGGCGCAATTTGGTCCTCAAGGAGACACCGAAGCTGAAGTTTGGACCTTCCGGTGATACAGCTTGGGGGTACTCGCATTCAGTGAAATTTGTGGGAGCTGTCAAGGGGAGGCGCTGGTAAGACAACGGGCCACGTTTGGGATGCAAGAAATTCAAAGTAAAGAGAAGCTGCATGGGGTTTCTGGCAGGGATGTGTTGGTGCATTCATGGAGCTAACGATAGGCACCCATCATGCACCATGGAGGCACAGGGCATGCTGTCAAAAAATGGGGCGCCCATAGTGGCGCGTGGTGGGGGATGTGGTTGGGCGCCGATAGAGCAAAAGTAAGATACCAATGATTCATCAAGCAATCAGCAGAAATATGTGGGCGCCTATAGTAAAGTGTGGGGGCACCAATGGAGCGAAAGAAAATCACCAATGTGTACCATGGGTGCCGCCAGACAGAGCGGTTTGTCAAAATGTGGGGGCGCTCCCGATGAGCCCACGGCTGGAAATGAAGGCGCCGGTGGAGCAAAGAACAGGCACCAATGATTCATTATGGGGGCGCCAGTGATACAGAACGATGTGTCAAAAGATGGTGAAAGAGGCGGGGGAAGGCGCCCATAAAGCTAAAAGCAGACAACAATAATACATCATAAGAGTGGGGCTCGGGTGGTATAGGAGGAGCTGTTGAAAGGTGAAGACCCCCTCAATGGGGCATGGGGGCGCCGTTTGATATTAAAAAGAAACGCACCAATTATGCACCATGGGGGCGCCAGAGGTAAAGAGCGGGTCCAAAAAGCAGGGGGTGCCCACAGTGAAGCGTGGGGGCGCCGCGCCGGTGGAGTGCACAGAAGACACCAATGATGCCCAATGGGGATGCCGGTGGTACATGCAGGGTTTCAGCACATGGGGCGCCCACAGTGACGCGTGGCGGCGCCGTTGAAGTAAAAACGAGACATCAATGCTGCACCATGGAGGCGCCAGTGGTATAGAGCGGATTTTCTGAAGGTGGGGGCGCCCGTAGTGAGAATTGGGGCACCAATAGTTTATAGCGGGATGCCAAGAAGTGGGAGAGCCCACGATGAGGCTTGGGGGCGCCGGTGGAGTGAAACGAAGGCACCAATGCTGCCCAATGGGGGGCGCCGGTGGTACATGCGTGGTTCCAAAGATGGGGCGCCCACAGTGATGCGTGGGGGCGCCGCTGGAGCAAAAACGAGACATCAATGCTGCACCATTGAGGCGCCAGTGATATAGAGCGGATTTCTAGAAGATGTGGGCGCCCGTAGTGAAGATTGGGGCGCCGGTAGTATATAGCGGGATGTCAAGAGGTGGAAGAGGCTTGGGGGCACCAGTGGAGTGAAACGAAGGCACCAATGATGCACCATAGGGGCGCCGGTGGTACATGCGGGGTTTCAAAAGATTGGGTGCTTACAGTGACGCGTGGGGGCGGCGTTGGAGCAAAAAATGAGACATCAATGCTGCACCATGGAGGCGCCAGTGGTATAGAGCGGATTGCTAGAAGGTGGGGGCGCCCGTAGTGGGGAGTGGGGATCCAGTAGATACGTAGCGGGGAGACAGAGTGGGGGCTCCACTGATATAAAACGGGCTAGTAAAGGGTGAAGGCCCCCTCAAAGAGGCATGGGGGCGCCATTTGAGCAAAAAGGCACCAATGATGTACCACGGGGGCGCCAATGGTAAAGAGCGGCTCTAAAAAACAGAGGCGCCCATGGTGAAGCGTGGGGGCGCCGGTGGAGTGCACAGAAGACATCAATGCTGCACCTTGGAGGCGCCAGTGATATAGAACGGATTTTTAGAAGATGGGGGCGTCCGTAGTGAAGAGTAGGGCGCCGGTAGTATATAGCGAAATGTCAAGAGGTGGAAGAGGCTTGGGGGCGCCGTTGGAGTGAAACGAAGGCACCATTGATGCCCAATGGGGGCACCGGTGGTACATGCGGGGTTCCAAAAGATGGGGCGCCCACAATGACGCGTGGGGGCGCCGTTGGAGCAAAAACGAGACATCAATGCTGCACCATGGAGGCGCCACTGGTATAGAGCGGATTGTTAGAAGGTGGGGGCGCCCGTAGTGGGGAGTGGGGAGAGAGAGTGGGGGCTCCACTGGTATAAAACGGGCTGGTAAAGGTTGAAGGCCCCCTCATTGAGGCACGGGGGCGCCATTTGGGCAAAAGGCACCAATGATGTACCACGGGGGCGCCAATGGTAAAGAGCGGCTCTAAAAAGCAGAGGCGCCCACGGTGAAGCGTGAGGCGCCGGTGAAGTACACAGAAGACACCAAGATGCCCAATGGGGGCGCCGGTGGTACATGAGGGTTCCAAAGGTGGGGCGCCCGCAGTGACGCATGGGGGCGCCGTTGGAGCAAAAACGAGACATCAATGCTGCACCATGGAGGCGGCAGTGGTATAGAGCGGATTTTCCGAAGGTGGAGGCGCCCGTGGTGAGGATTGGGGCGCCAATAGTTTATAGCGGAATGCCAAGAAGTGGGAGAGCCCACGATGAGGCTTGGGGGCGCCGGTGGAGTGAAACGAAGGCACCAATGATGCCCAATGGGGGCGCCGGTGGTACATTCGAGGTTCCAAAAGATGGGGCGCCCACAGTGACGCGTGGGGGCGCCGCTGGAGCAAAAACGATACATCAATGCTGCACCATGGAGGCGCCAGTGATATAGAGCGGATTTCTAGAAGATAGGGTCGCCCGTAGGGAAGAGTGGGGCGCCGGTAATATATAGCGGGATTTCAAGAGGTGGAAGAGGCTTAGGGGCGTCGGCGGAGTGAAATAAGGGCACCAATGATCCACCATGGGGGCGCCAGTGATGCAGGGAAGGTTGTCAAAATGTGGTATTTGCATGCAGCGGAATTACCAGGGGGCGCCAGTATTTCCGTTTGGTATGCAAATGTGGAGCAAATGGAGGCGGCCCCGGGGGCGCCTTAGTGCCGAGGGGGCGCCTTACCGGCGAGGGGGCCGCGGCCCCCGCGGCCCCCTGGATCCGCCCCTGGCGGCAAATGCCTTTTTTGCCCCTCCTGGATCCGCCACTGATAATGGAAAGTTAGCAATGTGTGTACAATGTATGTGCGTACCTGCAAGAGAACTTATTGCACATTCCATACTTAAACAGTGATCCGAATAATGTGCATACTTATTATGCGGTGGAGTTCCTAAAAATGTTAAATGAGAAGCTGGTTGCACGACTACTGATTGTACAAATAATCAAGAACAAATAAAAATCCATCATCATCATGTATTTCTCACACTTCCACACAAATGGGGTGGCTTTTAAAGTGTCGTTGCAATGAGTACAGGGGCGGATCCAGGGGGGCCGCGGGGCCGCGGCCCCCCTCGCCGGTAAGGCGCCCCTCGGCACTAAGGCGCCCCGGGGGGCCGCCTCCATTTGCTCCACATTTGCATACCAAACGGAAATACTGGCGCCCCCTGGTAATTCCGCTGCATGCAAATACCACATTTTGACAACCTTCCCTGCATCACTGGCGCCCCCATGGTGGATCATTGGTGCCCTTATTTCACTCCGCCGACGCCCCTAAGCCTCTTCCACCTCTTGAAATCCCGCTATATATTACCGGCGCCCCACTCTTCCCTACGGGCGACCCTATCTTCTAGAAATCCGCTCTATATCACTGGCGCCTCCATGGTGCAGCATTGATGTATCGTTTTTGCTCCAGCGGCGCCCCCACGCGTCACTGTGGGCGCCCCATCTTTGGAACCTCGAATGTACCACCGGCGCCCCCATTGGGCATCATTGGTGCCTTCGTTTCACTCCACCGGCGCCCCCAAGCCTCATCGTGGGCTCTCCCACTTCTTGGCATTCCGCTATAAACTATTGGCGCCCCAATCCTCACCACGGGCGCCTCCACCTTCGGAAAATCCGCTCTATACCACTGCCGCCTCCATGGTGCAGCATTGATGTCTCGTTTTTGCTCCAACGGCGCCCCCATGCGTCACTGCGGGCGCCCCACCTTTGGAACCCTCATGTACCACCGGCGCCCCCATTGGGCATCTTGGTGTCTTCTGTGTACTTCACCGGCGCCTCACGCTTCACCGTGGGCGCCTCTGCTTTTTAGAGCCGCTCTTTACCATTGGCGCCCCCGTGGTACATCATTGGTGCCTTTTGCCCAAATGGCGCCCCCCGTGCCTCAATGAGGGGGCCTTCAACCTTTACCAGCCCGTTTTATACCAGTGGAGCCCCCACTCTCTCTCCCCACTCCCCACTACGGGCGCCCCCACCTTCTAACAATCCGCTCTATACCAGTGGCGCCTCCATGGTGCAGCATTGATGTCTCGTTTTTGCTCCAACGGCGCCCCCACGCGTCATTGTGGGCGCCCCATCTTTTGGAACCCCCCATGTACCACCGGTGCCCCCATTGGGCATCAATGGTGCCTTCGTTTCACTCCAACGGCGCCCCCAAGCCTCTTCCACCTCTTGACATTTCGCTATATACTACCGGCGCCCTACTCTTCACTACGGACGCCCCCATCTTCTAAAAATCCGTTCTATATCACTGGCGCCTCCAAGGTGCAGCATTGATGTCTTCTGTGCACTCCACCGGCGCCCCCACGCTTCACCATGGGCGCCTCTGTTTTTTAGAGCCGCTCTTTACCATTGGCGCCCCCGTGGTACATCATTGGTGCCTTTTTGCTCAAATGGCGCCCCCATGCCTCTTTGAGGGGGCCTTCACCCTTTACTAGCCCGTTTTATATCAGTGGAGCCCCCACTCTGTCTCCCCGCTACGTATCTACTGGATCCCCACTCCCCACTACGGGCGCCCCCACCTTCTAGCAATCCGCTCTATACCACTGGCGCCTCCATGGTGCAGCATTGATGTCTCATTTTTTGCTCCAACGCCGCCCCCACGCGTCACTGTAAGCACCCAATCTTTTGAAACCCCGCATGTACCACCGGCGCCCCTATGGTGCATCATTGGTGCCTTCGTTTCACTCCACTGGTGCCCCCAAGCCTCTTCCACCTCTTGACATCCCGCTATATACTACCGGCGCCCCAATCTTCACTACGGGCGCCCACATCTTCTAGAAATCCGCTCTATATCACTGGCGCCTCAATGGTGCAGCATTGATGTCTCGTTTTTGCTCCAGCGGCGCCCCCACGCATCACTGTGGGCGCCCCATCTTTGGAACCACGCATGTACCACCGGCGCCCCCCATTGGGCAGCATTGGTGCCTTCGTTTCACTCCACCGGCGCCCCCAAGCCTCATCGTGGGCTCTCCCACTTCTTGGCATCCCGCTATAAACTATTGGTGCCCCAATTCTCACTACGGGCGCCCCCACCTTCAGAAAATCCGCTCTATACCACTGGCGCCTCCATGGTGCAGCATTGATGTCTCGTTTTTACTTCAACGGCGCCGCCACGCGTCACTGTGGGCGCCCCATGTGCTGAAACCCTGCATGTACCACCGGCATCCCCATTGGGCATCATTGGTGTCTTCTGTGCACTCCACCGGCGCGGCGCCCCCACGCTTCACTGTGGGCACCCCCTGCTTTTTGGACCCGCTCTTTACCTCTGGCGCCCCCATGGTGCATAATTGGTGCGTTTCTTTTTAATATCAAACGGCGCCCCCATGCCCCATTGAGGGGGTCTTCACCTTTCAACAGCTCCTCCTATACCACCCGAGCCCCACTCTTATGATGTATTATTGTTGTCTGCTTTTAGCTTTATGGGCGCCTTCCCCCGCCTCTTTCACCATCTTTTGACACATCGTTCTGTATCACTGGCGCCCCCATAATGAATCATTGGTGCCTGTTCTTTGCTCCACCGGCGCCTTCATTTCCAGCCGTGGGCTCATCGGGAGCGCCCCCACATTTTGACAAACCGCTCTGTCTGGCGGCACCCATGGTACACATTGGTGATTTTCTTTCGCTCCATTGGTGCCCCCACACTTTACTATAGGCGCCCACATATTTCTGCTGATTGCTTGATGAATCATTGGTATCTTACTTTTGCTCTATCGGCGCCCAACCACATCCCCCCCACCACGCGCCACTATGGGCGCCCCATTTTTTGACAGCATGCCCTGTGCCTCCATGGTGCATGATGGGTGCCTATCGTTAGCTCCATGAATGCACCAACACATCCCTGCCAGAAACCCCATGCAGCTTCTCTTTACTTTGAATTTCTTGCATCCCAAACGTGGCCCGTTGTCTTACCAGCGCCTCCCCTTGACAGCTCCCACAAATTTCACTGAATGCGAGTACCCCCAAGCTGTATCACCGGAAGGTCCAAACTTCAGCTTCGGTGTCTCCTTGAGGACCAAATTGCGCCGTCAGCGCTCTTCCCATGCACTGTCTTCTCCTCCCTGTTGCCCAACCAGTGCCCTGTTCGTGTACCCCCTTCTACCCTGTTGTTACCCTACCAGCGTCCCATGATGGATTATTTGTTTCCACAGACGCTCCACTGACGGTTCCACGCCTATGTGCTGCAGGCGCACCTTGCCTGCACCACTGGTATCCATAACTCCAGTCTCGGTATCGCCTCGGTGAAGTATCAGCGTCCCCCCGATGCACTATCACCATTACCATCCCTCGCCCGAAAGCCCAAATAACTAACTGACTAACTCACCACACTTCCCCCGGCTATAGACCACCGGCGTCCCACAGGGTGTACCACCGTACCACACTGAACTTTTGGTACTCCCATGCTGCATCACCGCTGGACTCATTTATATACCTAAGCACTCCCTCATATATCATGCCCCCGGGTCACTAATAGGCGTCACACTTCAACGTGGACCACCCTCATCGATTTTTTGACGCCCTCTTCTTTGTGGTTAGGCGCCCATATTTCACGATTGGCCGCCCTTTTCAGCTCTAGAGCGCTCCACTGCAACATGGACCACCCGTGCCTACCTTTGGCCGCCCTCTTCTGCATGATTGTTCCCCTGTTCTCCACTATTGACCGCTCCTTTGCAGATCTAGGACGCCTCACTTCAATGTGGACTCCTCATTCACCTCCGGACGCCCTCTATTTTATGGTTGGGAACCCCATTTTTCACGTTTGGCCACCCTTTTTCAGCGCTTGGCGGACCTCTGCGACGTGGACCACCGTCATTTACCTACAGGTGCCCTTAACTTTGTGACTGGGCTCCCCGTTTTCACAATTGACCCGCTTTTCAGCCCTAGGGTGCCCCACTGCAACGTGGACTGCCCTCATCCATTTTTAGCCGCTCTCTTCTGTATGATTGCACGCACCTTCTCCACTGCTGGCCGCTCTTGTGCAGCTTTAGAGCACCCCACTTCACCGTGGACTGCCCTCATTCACCTCTGGCCGCCATCCGCTTTGTGGTTCAGAACCCCTATATCATGATTGACCGTCCCTTTTAGCTCTAAAGCGTTCCACCGTAAAATTGATCGCTCTGATCCACTTTTGACTGCCCGCTAGTGCATGATTGCGCGCCCATTTTCCACAATTGTCTGTTCTTTCCTAGCCTTGGGGCGCCCCACTTTTACGTGTACCGCCTTCAACTTCGGATGTCCTCTACTTTGTGTTTGGGTGCTCCAATTGTTGTCGCCGCGGTTTCCACCGGGGGTATATTTACACACACACACAGCTTCAAGTGCACACTTAAAATACAATCGACAATTGGGCACATGCCCCCCCATCCACCATCCCTTGCCCACAGCCCACAGTCCAATTTCACGATTAACCGCTCTTTTTCAGCCGTAGGGCATCCCACTGCAACATGGCACTCCCATGGCACATGGACAGCTCTCAGCTTTGAGTAGTAACAATTGCCCCGAGTTCTTTTAATGTATGCTTTGGGTATCGATGGGTGTCATTTTGCTCCGTTACCACGCAGGATCCCCCAGGGTGCATTCATGCCCATCCGATGTGTGGTCGTGTGCCCGTCCGATATGTGGTTGTGTTGTCTTTTGCAACAAGAACATGCTACGATGGCATAAAGGGGACTGGTAAAAGTAATGTTTCTTGTAAAGCAAATTTTGAGCACATATACCGATATCCATTAAATGTGTTTAAAGAAACATTCCGGATCTATTGATAACCCTATAAGCTGTTGACTTCGATCATTTACTTATTTTGCCGAGGTGTTTTTTTCGCAGTGCCACTAATGAAAGGCTGTGTTTAGACAGCAATGCGAAATTTCCACGTCATCTGTGTAAGAAAAACATTGAGAGCTCGGCAGGAGGCACCTGCATAATTTTGGTTGCGTCCTCTCCCACATGTTTGTAAACAGCAAAAAGTTTCGCCTTATGTAGAATATTATGGATTTATCACTATCCACTCTGGGCAGACAGGGTAAACTGCAACGACTGGTTCGCAAAATGTCCAAAGGCCATCTCTGCGTAAATTCTGCTTCAAAACGTAATCCAGGTAGAAGTTGCCCTGTTTACTTGTTGCTTATTTAGCTAGAGGCACTTTGAGAAATTCTTCCTTTTCTTGGCAACGTGTTTTTTTAATCGGCACTTTTTCAAATGGCATCACAAATACGCAAAATTAGCATCACAAAGATCCGTGATACCAAAGGCTGACCCCCAAATGGTAGTCTGACCGCCCCCCGGAGACTTCACTTCCCCCCTTTTCGAAATCCTGGATCGTCCATGTACCCAGCCCTCTCGGTTGTTGATCAGTGATAGATAAGCTCGGTCAGTGTTGGTCAGGTGCAAACTCTAACATCATCACCTTGGATAGGTTGAGTTTACGGCCGGTTGATAGAGCTGAAAAATGCCTAGGTGATCGGGGAAGGTGAGTTGATTGGGTGATGGAACTATAGCAGGGAGGAACAGAAACGTAGTAAAGGGGTGGGGCGGCTAGCACAGTCGCATGAGAGGCACCCGAAGGGAAAAAATCGCGCGAAGGGGCAGCCAGGCTACGCCAATCTATGACCAACCGTAAACCTCGGGGACCAGCATGACTTGCTGTTACAAGCGTGACCCTCTGCGGCAAGCGACACCCTATAAGTGACCGTCAGGGTCCCCAAGGGGCAGAAGAACACTCTTTAATCAGGTGGGTCACCTGTTTTCAACAGGGCCCTCTGTGACAAGCATGACCAGTACATCATTCCGTGGTCGGCAGAGCCCAATGCAGTCAGAAGAGCCTTCTGTCTGCCACCGAGAAAACCGAGAATGCCCCCTGTGCCAGCGGGGGATGCTGTGACAAGTAGGGCCCTCTACGGTCTGCAGGTCCTTTGGGACCAGAGTCTCCTCGTTATCAATAGGGCAATCTTAGGTCAACAGGGATCTCTGTAACTAACAGATCTTTCGGTCGCTGTCAGGGCCATGTCTTGCCAGCATGTTTTTTTGTCGGACAGGGCGATACCCCCGGTGACCATAAGAGGACTCTGTATCGTAAATATATATATATTTGGAACTGAACGCACAGTCTATAAAAAGGGTACTCCGGGACCAACAGGTCTTTCCGTGCCCAGTAAGGCCTGTCATATTCTTGTGGAAGGTCATGAGGTGACCTGAGGTCTAATCGGGAAGTCGCTGGGCCCCCTGCATCCAGGCGGGTAACCATCCATGACGGTCTTTGACTGCTGTGAGTGGGACTGGTGGGACCCTTAAATCCATTAGGATCTAAATCTGCCAGTTAGCGAACCCCTGGAGAAAGCCGGAAAGTGTACAAGTGTACACTGTGAACTACTTTGAGTTCACTTTGGTCAGTCGAGGATCCTATGTGGCTGCCATAGCACAGCGAAGACAGGCCAACCGCCAAAATCTGGTTATAGCTAGTTAAAGTTCCTGCAAAAATTCAGGTGAATGCCGTTGAGAGGGACACAAACACATTTTTCCGAGTTGATCGCTGATGTGGAGTATCCCTAAACTGGGCCCTTGCTTGGGGCCGTATTCTGATGCCGAGAGTACATAAGAATGGGCGCACGCACGTCGATATTTTATTCTGATTTCCAGCCGCACCCACACTGCGCAGGTGGGGTCAAATGAGCATTGTGATCGTAGTGCGCACACTAGATCGGTATGCTGATATTCTGCGTAGACTAGGTCGGTACTGGTCCTTGTGCATCCCGGGTACGCTTGTCCTACGTCGAGCGTGGCTACGCACGGAAGAAGGTCAAAATACCACATTGGAATACGGCAAGTTGCTTGTCTCAGTCAAGTCTTAGGAGGGCATTATATTAGAATATAGCCTTAAAAAGGTTTACAATAACTGGGGTCTTGAAGTAAGCCAAGGTCCATGAACTTAAGTAATAGACCCTTCGTGGCTGGCTAGCTCAGATTGAAGGGAACTGGGATCACTGCTCTGACCTAGTGGTTTATTAGACCCTTATGGCTAGTTAAGGCCCTGTGTGCTAATCATCGTCATATAAGCAAAATCAGTAGTCCATGTAACCATTATGGGGCTTCCCAAAGTGTATCGGGATTTGATCTGACATGTCTTGTAGAAACCTAATCCCCAATGACAAACATAGGCTCATTGAACGAGACGGGCTTATTCTAAACATTCGTTGGTCTTCTACAAACTGTTTAAGGCTTCTGAAGATAACTTTGATCACTGATTGGGGAGAAAATAGTCCCCATGCAGTCTCCCCGGGTCCCAAAGTGTCTTTACTAACCGTGGGTTCCAGTGCACAATAAAATAAACGCCAAAGAGATACATTCACTTTTTACCACTCCTGAGATGTATTTTAGATACATTCAAAGCCATGATCTTTCCTCATTTTTTTAAAAGAAAATATGAAACTAATTACCTCTTTGACCCTCGCCCAGTGGGGGCTGTTTGAACACCCCCCTCCGGTTTTTCGGGCGGCAAGAAAAAACGGCGACGCGAAGCGCCGCCGTACTTGGCACACCTTATTCTTGATCGATTCCGCAAGAATCCCCAAAAATTTTAGCTTGGGTCATCTCAGGTCAGGTCATCAGTGCAGGTTAAATGACCTTACCTCAAAAAATGTTGAAGGTGGCATAAGTAGGAAATGGGTGAATCTATCGGATTGAAACTTATAACACATAATGGCCCCACCGAGTTCTCCAAAAGTTCCGGGATTTTTCATATCGATGATATAAGGTCAAATACGGACCATGACTTCTCCATTGGAAATACAGAGGAAAACAGAAAATGGTTTGTATTTGTGTAGATAAAGGTGATAATACCTTCATATTCTCCAAATTGAAGTATCTTAGGCCCCTTTTTAGGTTCATGTTGCAATTTTTGACCTGTGACCTCTGAGAGATCATCCGAAGCTACTTAAGCAGTTTTGAGACTTAGGTCAATAACTTTGCATGAAATGATGATACAGCTTTTATGTTTATACCATTGCGTTTGGATTGCTATTGCCAGTCGATTGATAGGCATATGGACTATGCTAAGTCAAAAAGTGACCTTGACCTGACCTTAAATCAGGTGATTTGCGTTTTGAACTAGTATGCTCATATTATACATCATTCGATTCGCCGTGACGAGAGAGAGCGAACAGTGTCTACAAAATTATTCTAACTCAACGCTGTCAGACGCTAAACTTTGCTCAAAATGCCAACTTTTTTGACCTGCGATGACCTCAATGTTGACCTGAGCCAAAAAGTGACTGATATAGTGTCTTCATGAATTTGTATGAGCTATCCACCAGGGTTCGCGTTTTTTTGCTATCCTGCATAGGGGACGAGTTCGAGAGGGGGTGTTCAAACACCCCCACCAGGGCGAAGGTGGCTCGGAGGCCCACCGGGGCGCAGGTTAACTGATTCAGTTCACAAAAATGATTTAAATGGGTAAAGAACATAAAATTTGGCGCCCCCAGCCGGCCTAAAAATGGCGCCCCCTGGCCATGAAAGTGGCGCCCCCCAGCGCTGCGGCCCCCCTAGCGAAAATTCCTGGATCCGCCCCTGAATGAGTATGAAGTGATGATAAACTATGGAAGGAGATGGCAAGGATTAGGAAAAGTGAGGATCAAGAGGATGGGATTCTACCTGGAGGGGTCACTGCAGCCACAGGCGCATGCGCTCACAGCCTCCAGGTAGAGTAAGGATAAGGATAAGGATCAGGTACCGGTAAAAAAACAACACACACAATCGCACACACACTTCGAACATTTAAACTAAAGTAATATGAGGATGAAAATGTTCGATTCTTTGGCTTCGTTTTCATTTCGTCTTCGGTCTGATAAATTTCGTTGTTTGTGCTCCATCTTGTCTGTGACATCGTTGATCTTGCTTCACTGATGTTCAATTGTTGCATATTTTTTTATTTTCTTTAATCTCCGGTGCTGATGTTCTCTTTCACAAAACTTGTTTTTTTATTGTTCTCTAAAATTAGCCATCCTGAAATATTTCAATATTCCCGCCGCAGAAGCTTTTTTCTTGAAGGAGCTCTTAAAAACACGTGAAACGCAACAAAAAATCAAGGAGAAAGATTAGCGACGAAACGAGGATAGTAGGCCAAAAATGATGACTTACTTCTTATTTTTATCTTCTTCTAGCTTGCACCAGAGACGGTCGAGGGGAATAAAAATTAGTACATAATGTAGCCAAAAGAATGTATCCTTCATCTGTGCGGTATCATATCCAGGACGGCATGGCTCCCAATATAAAACACTTGTTCTTTGTTGCTCCCTACTGATCTCACCTGCATATGAAAAACATTCCCATAAATCAGTCAACAAACGTTCTTTGAAGCCTTTGCGCAAGATAGTTCAGACATCACCAAGAATATGTTTTACCTTCAAACAAGTCATATTTTCTGTTCGCCTGATGTCGTTTGCGTGTGTTGGGGTTTTAGGGCGCTTCAGCTGCCATGACTATATAGCGTGGGTTCGCCTGATGTTCCAGAGGCGTTTTGCTTGTCACTTTGTCGATTACTTCTTCCACCAAACATAAGTAAAAAAATGAAAAAGGGTAAGGAAATTGAATCACAAACACACGAAATGACACTAAAACACTACAAGAAATATATATTTCAGATCGTTTCGCTGTGTGCCCTAAGAATTGTTAGGAATACATATAAATATTCCTGGTGAGCATGTTTTGATATTTTTCAAATATAGTTATTGGGCAATAATTGACCCGCAGGGTTAAATTATAGCATTTATTAGGCACTTAGTAACGTCAAATACAGCGCCTCAGATGCAAATAAAAACAGAACACAGCTCTGTGTGTGGTGTGAGGATCTGTATTTCAAATAATAATGCGTTTTTTTCTACCACCTATCCTCGCTTACATCATGACGGCACATAGAAAATATCAACCGAAATTTATTGGAAACAATGTTCGGAGCATACGTGGACAAGTAATATTTGTGAATCAGCCGGAAGGGGTGACATCGCAGTTTGTCTCGTACGATTAGGTAAACTCTCGGGCGCTGACCTTAAAATGGTCAGGAACATCATTATCATAATATTTCTAGTTTTTAGATGCTGCAGCTACTTTGGCTATTGGCACCCAAACCATTAGATGAGTCTTCCCACTGGGCGGAAGCTAGAGCTGACTGGTGGGTATATTGTTCCTCTACTGTCACTTATCGTATATTTTTACGAAATAATTAATGCCTTAGGAGGATGTTTCCAAGGTATATGCTGAGTGCTTAGCTAAATGAAACTTTGAAAAAAACCTACAGGGCTGGGGTATAGGTTTCTATCTCTGGATGTGGAGTGCCCAGTCACCTCTTATCTTTAATATTAGGCAGTGCAGCACAGCTTGATGTATTTAAGGGGGTGTATTGTACAGGGATTATAATACAATGGTTCTCTTAACGCTGTCGTAGTTGACACTTTTTGGATTTGTGCGACCGCAATGGCTTCCGAAAATCTACATTAGTATGGTGGATCGATTAAGAGTGCCCTCATTGGACAAAAAAATTCCGTTGCCTGCAATTTCTGAGTTTCACTATATAGTTTTAGATGTCATGGTATGACGCTGAAGGGTGAAATACGCTAAAACAGTGGCAATGTTTTGAGTCCCAGATTAGGTTTAATGCCTTTTCACCATCCACATGGAACAAAACAGCACGTGCTTCCCTCTTCTGGTATATTATCTGGTTGTACTTCGGCAGCGCTCTCATTAGTTCACACTCTCTATAACTCGTCCGACAGTTAAGGTTTGGTTTATGTACCTACGTCCCCTCTCTCTCTTCACCTTCTCTCAGTTAACTTCGGGCCGGGCCCACTCCTTTTCACTCAGCAGAAACCTATCTCGCGACACGACTTCAGCGAACTCGGCCGCCGGTTAGCCAGTGCTGACTATGCCGCTGTCTCGCCTGTACCAGAGTGTCGGATGGTGGTGCAGACAATCAAACCGATGTAGGGCAAAATATGGCTAGTAATGCTTGAAAAAGATAATGTTAATACATCTCCTGGTTTATGGTTTAAGCTCTATCATTCTCATGAAGAAATTTCCGCTGAATTTCCCGCCATACAAGTGAACACGCCTCCACCAATCAGCGGCCGCCATTCGCTGGGTGCCGTTTGCCCGCGAGGCACAGAGGTTAGAAAGGTCGCACGCTGGGCGCCGCGACCGCTGAGTTCAAGCCTCGGTGGGGAGGGGTCGCGTGGCGGATTATAAAACCTACACGTGTGGTGTTCAGAATGGTGGTGGTTGTGTCTGCTGCTAACTGGGTGAGGAGGATAGGTGTGCTAGATATTCTCTGCACATGGGCGGATGTATGGGTCAGGTGTGTGTGTGCAGTGTACGATGTTAATATCTTTTAAAGGGAATGTGGCACCCTGGTCGAATCCTGGAATTGAATGTAATTAGGGGTACTTTTAGCCGATAATCAAGGAACTGCCCATGATTTCCCTAAAAATTGTACAATAAGTTCAATATTTTGATTTTTAAAATGCACCTCTAGGGGAAAAATATATGCCTGTGGATAATGTCATGATCTGGCAGCCACTACCATATTCAATAGGTTTCAAGGGCTTCGATTGGCTGATCCCGCGACGTCAGCATATGTCGTCACACCAACAACTGACAACTGTGGCCTGCTGCTTAGGGCACATGAGGGGTACATTTCAGGTAGGTTTTTAGCTTTTATCTACGGAAACTTTGAGTTTCAAGACAAATGATATGTTGAATACAGGGTTTTCTGGCATGCTTTACAACTTGGCTTTCTCAGTTAAAATCACGTTATAAAGGTGCCACATTCCCTTTAAAAACAAGCGTATGGGTTCATGGAATGAGTTCGATTTGTGAATACGCTTAGCGGGTAAAATTTCAGAGAGCGATTGCGAATTGTTAGTATTTTTCGGCATCGGGGCAAATAATGCAGCTTTTCATGTTTTTTTCATTGACAAACACTTATTGGCATTACAACACACACGGTACATGGTTAAAAAAGAAGTCAAAAGTCTAAGCTGATTAAATAGTTATTGGAGGCGGAGGGATAAGTAGCTCTGACCGCTTAGACAGAGTCCAAGGCAAGTCACAGGATGCACGAGACAATTGACTGAGAAGGTATGTATATTTCAATGGCCTTAACATCACTGTATTCAATAATGTCCTTCACATCAATGTATTTCAATAATAGGTGAGAAGCCTCTACAACTTTTTCCGAAGATACAAAAATAATTGACAGTGTCATAAGCAAGATTTTTCAAATAACAAGAAACCACACACATTTTTTTCTTGTATCTCCCTTTAAAGCAAAGCTGCATATGTCTCGTCCCAGAATGAGCATCCAGCTTTTCCACCAGCCCACCACCAATGTCCATTTCCCGCAGCATCGTAAAGGTTCGCGAGACTCGGGTCACCGGCATCCTGTCGCACCTGTTGATTGGTCTGTCGCTCTTCCTGCTGCCGCTGCCGCTGGGCTACATCCCGCCTCCGGTGCTCAACGGCCTCTTCCTCTACATGGCCATCACGGCGCTGAACGGAAACCAGATGTTCGAGCGGATCACGTTGTTCTTCACTGAGCAGGTCAGTTGACTTCTGTTGCAGGTGCTGCTTCATAATATTGCATTAACCCTCGCCCCACCGGGGGCCATCGATGGCCCCCTAAGGTTTTTCCGGAATAGCAGAAAAACGACGAGGCGCAGCACCGCGGTTGAGGGCTCTACCTCTCACTGCATCATTTTCCCATCATCCCTGAAATTTTTTACCCCGGGTCACCCAAGGTCAGGTCACCAGACGAGGTCAACCAAGGTCACCTCACTTCACCTTTAGAGCTCTGTAAGAGCTACATTTCAAAGTCGATCGATTTGAAACTTCCTACACTTCATGACCCCTCCAGGGTCTACAAGGTGTATATCCGGGATTTTTTATTTCGTGCCCTGAGGTCAGGTCACGAGGCGACCTCTCCCATTGGAAAAGCATGGGGAAAAGCTATTTCATGATATAAAAGCCACAAAAATGATTGCAAATACTCAGACTGCTCAGAACAACGTTTTTGGACACCTTTTCACGGATCCCAGGGGCCATATTTGCCCTTTGACTTTTCCAAGGTCATCCAAGGTCACCAGAGGTCACAAACAGTATTTTGACAATAACTTTTGACCTAATTGAGCTAGAGCGGTGAAACAAACACCATCGTGTTTGTCTTGTCACTGGCTTTCATTTGATATACGGCAAGGTCACTTTTTGACCTTTCGTGACCTCAGGTCATATTAGGTCACGAGGTGACCTCTGGCGGTCAAACCACTGGCGGGAGGTCCTTACGTTCCACATAGCGGAAAAAGTACTGGCAATTTGCTATCAAATTTACTTTACCAGTCCTCAATAGCTCTAATGACATAAGAGTTATGCCCAGTTTGCTTAATCATTGCATATTTGAGTGAAAATAGCCGATCTTGACCTAATTTGACCTTTGGAGGTCAAACCATTGACCTGAGCACTAAAACATGCGAAGTAGTTTCTTACTGAATTCACGCGAGCTTTCTATTGCACTTTGCAGATTTGCGCTAACGCCCATATTTTCGGAGTTAGAGGGGGCATCGATGGCCCCCGGTGGGGCGAAGGTGGCGCCGGACCCCCGGTGGGGCGCGGGTTAACTGTCGATGGCATTAGTTTTATGGGTTCCGCCTAAGGGTTTCAGTTTTATGTATTCGGTAGATGAAGGGATGTCAGATAAATTAAAATGGCCCCGCGCGTATAGTCTAGTTGCCTAGATCACTCGGCTCCCTGCGGGGCCTGTTTGGACGCTAGCTTAGGTGCGCGGGTCGTGAGATGATCTCGCTCTGAATAGTACTTTAAACCAGTTTTGTGTCTTGTCATACATTTTAACCATGTTTGATATCGACAGACCGAGCACACTCAATCTCCGGTATGATCGAAACGGACCCGGCATAACATGTATGTAGGCCTAATTTCTAACGCACAATGTGGTGTAACTCAGACCACAATTTGGTCAGAAATGTTGTGGTAACTTGAAAAAAATGAATAACCCTGCATGGTACCAAAAGGGTAACGGTTAGTCCTGATGTCTAAATGATGAAAAAGAAAACCACAATCACTTTTGAGATGTGTTCGTGTTAAGTTTGGTCAAAAGATTGATTCTCGCCGGAAATCACAATTGCTGACCCATTTGGAACAATTACCGGACCCCGAACCTAAGCAAGTGCTAAAAGGTATCATATTGGGTATCAAACGATAGCCCTGGTGACAACAAAGACGATTTTCTTTATTTTGATACTCTAAACTAATTATGAACAAAGATAGAAGGGTAAATAGCTGAAAAATCAGTCATTTTAGGAAAAACTCCAAATTTTTAACCAAATTTGCGACCCCTAGAAACTTTCGGATTTCAAAAATTTTGGTGTCATTGGACTCAGCAGGTCCGAATGCACGAGATTAGACATACCCACCTACAATTTTCAAAAGTCGGTACAAAATGGGGCACCCTAATGTACAATGCTGATTGGATCACTCAACCTAATGCTGTTGGTCATGAGCTGGGGCACCCTAAGTACAATGCTGATTGGATCACTCAACCTAATGCTGTTGGTCATGAGCTGTAAAACAAGGCTGTGCAAAAAAAGAGAAATAAAGAATTAAACTTTTATGTGGCAATAGAAAATGTCAAAAATGTATTTAACGATGTAGCCAGACGATGTAGTTACGGACCGGGTGGCCTAGTGACTTTATTGGCTGCAGGCAAACTGCGAGTCCATGAATAAGCGTGGGTTCCGTAGTCGCACGGCATGAAACCGCCTTCCGTCTCCCACCTGGTCTGGTGGAAAGGTTCCTAATCACTCACGCCAGTACCCCCTGTAATTGGGCAAATGTGTCTGGTGGGACCGGCCCTGATCCTGATGCAACGAGATGCAAGCAATCCGGTGTTGCGTGCAGAAGCCGACTGGCGACGGTGCTGCCGTCAGGTGGCGTATCCGCCGAACCACTATATCCGGCGAGTGCCGCAGCGCAAGATCCACGTATTCACCGGCTGCCAGCTGCTGCAGCTGGGCATCCTCTGCGTGTTCGGCTTCTCGCCCTGGTCCTACATGAAGACCGTGTTTCCTGTGTTGTTGCTGCTGCTGCTGCCCGTCAGGTCAGGGCGGTGACGTTTTAAACATAGGTCGTACGTTCTTTTCGGTCACAGTTTCAATTCGATCCTGACGTCATATGTTGACGTTCGGCCCGTCAAAAGTTGTGACCCTTTATTCAACACAGGCCTTTTTCAGCGTATACTGCAAGGTAATTTCTAGGCCCTAGTCCTTCAATCAAACCCAGTAACCTTCCATGTAAAGACCCCCCACAGTAAGACCCTTGTGGTAGATGCTGCTAAAAAAAGATCAGTCTCAATGCCGTAAACTTCGTAGCTGACAGGGTCGGTTCACATCAAAGGTTTGCTAAAACAATGTATAAATATGATCATCTTCATTATTATTATCCAATAGCATCATTAAACAGGAGTATTGAGGACTCGTAACGCCCTACCCTCTCCCATTGGTAGTATTACTTGGCCACTGAAGTATCCTGCTCTCTTTTTCATCTACCGTACCATATCCCTTAACTTGTCTGCATTTTTCTGCTCCTTCACCGGATCTGTCTTCCCTGTCCTCCTTTGCATGCCCTAAAACTCCTTGCCGTGCTCTTTGCTCGTTTGTCTCGAAATTCCTCTCTTCCTGTATCATGGTCCTCCTTTGTCTGCCCTAAAAACGCCTCTCTTATACCACACCCTTGATTTCGCGTAGCCTGAGCCTTACCCTGCCTCCCTGATGTCCCTCTCATTTGCCCTGCCCTCATCTTCCGGCGTCCTCCGCTCATCTGCCCGGTCTGTTTTGTCTGCCCTGAAATATCTGGCATATGTCGTGCTCCCGGCTTCGTGTAATCTGGCCTTCCTTGTCTGCTCTTAAACCCCTCTCATCTGCCCTGCCCTCGCCTTTGTGTGCCCTACCCTCAGCTCATTTGAAGTCCTCCTTTGCCTACCCTGTCCCAACCCTCCTGTGCCCTCTCCTCGCCTCATCTGCTGTCCTCCATTGTCTACCTTAAAACTCCTGTATGTTATGCTCTCGCGCCTCGTATCCTGCCCTCCCTAGTCCACCCTGAAATACCTGTCCCTCATGTGACCTGTCCTCACATTTGTGTGTCATGTTGCCATCATCTGCTGCATCCCTTCTCGTCTGCCCTTATCCCTTCCATATAAAAGCCTGTCTGTCCTGCCCTCTCTGACCCGACTTCCTTCGTCCAACCTTAAATCTCGCCCATATATCGTAACCTGGCGTTCATGTACTCTTTCTTTCTCTGTCCGCTCTGAAATATATCTTATGTCCTGTTCTCGCCCTTCTGTACCCTGCCCTCTCCCTCATCTGCTCCATTCTTTATCGCCTGCAGTGATGTCACAATAAGTAAAGTCCTCAATATTGTCCCCTGGCCTACCCTCAACTTCACAGTGTTGTTGAGGAAAAGCCAGGTGAAGAACCTAAGCCCAGGTGACCACGCCTAGGGCTGCCCATTTTACTTGTTACCGCGACGTTCGTGAAAAATCCACCAGATTCTCATTAATTAGTCTAAATGCACCACAAAACTGGTTTTGGTTTCATCGAAACTCTAAAATTGAAGGTGCGCAGCAGCCATCAGGATGCCACAAATATCGCACCAAAGACTCAAGCTACGCCCTTATGCCGACAGCCAACGAACCGTCTGCAACGAAATGACTATTAATTTATGGAAATTCATTATTTATTTTACTTCTGAGGAAAACGTATCGTTTTTATGAAGATTAGGCGTGGGGGGTTGGGACGGATGCTGTTTCCCAGTGGAAACAGAAACAGCGGCTAATGCGGAAACCAATGCATGAACAGCGGCAGATGAAACTATAGTTCATCTGCCTTAGTCCCTTGTCCTAAAGTTCAAAAGGATTGTGAAATGTGACATGTGACGTGGTCCCTACAGATGGGCATCTCACGAATATTGAAGAGTAGCCTCTCGCCACGGTGATGTGGGGAGGTGCAATAAAATATTCATTAAAAAAGGCCTGTATGCATTATTTCGTCCTTATAGCCCTTATCATGTGTTTATGTACTTCTTTAACGTTTTTTTCTATTAATTTCCGACAGTGCCCTTAACAGTCTGTCAAGAGCCCCTTCCTGAGTCTGAAGGGACCCTTCAATTAAAGTAGCCCTGTAGTAAAAAAAAACATCCATAAAAAGGCCTGTGTCACCCTGTACAACACAAAAGTGTTTACTCTTGCTTATAGGTGTGATACAGATCATGCCAAATTCACCAGGCTGCCATGCTGTGTTTGGTTGTAGCCGCTACTTATTTATTTCCTCCCTCAGACATCGCCTCATCCCGACCCTGATCGAAGAGCGCTACCTGTCGGCCATGGACCTGGAACAGTAGCGCCGCGTACCGGAGATGCACCAGAAGCAGAAGCTACGCCTACCGGACACGAATCTGGACCAGAAGCACCACCTGCTGGAGATGGACAAGAATCCGTAGCGCCACCTATTGATGATACACTGGAAATACCGCTGCTGCTGCCTCGGGTAGATCCGGGATTTCCGAGAGAATGGCTGATTTGGAATAGGGGTTGACACTTTTTGGCGGCGTGATCCTTCACGAGGGAGCCGCATTGTATGAAGGGGAGGGGACGCTGCTTGCATCCTGGGGAGGCTTAATGAACATTTGAGGGGACACCAGAACTCAGCGAAGGGATTCCAATGCTCGACCGGATGGGAGGTGAGGCACCTGCCCCCCATGGCAGGTGCCTCACCTCGGGTTTGCCCAGGCATCTCGGGTTTGCCCATGGCTGCTGCTGCCGCTGAGCACCGGACCCACGAACACTCGGCTCTGTCTGCCTGTCTCGCTCGGTGCCGCCCAGCCCGTGCTGGATCTCGGCCCTGTCTGCCTGTCTCGCTCGAAGCCGCCGCCCAGCCCGTGCTGGTTCTTGGCCCTGTCTGCCTGTCTCGCTCGAAGCCGCCGCCCAGTCCGTGCTGGTTCTTGGCCCTGTCTGCCTGTCTCGCTCGATGCCGCCGCTCAGTCCGTGCTGATCTTGGCCCTGTCTGCCTGTCTCGCTCGGTGCCGCCCAGCCCGTGCTGGTTCTTGGCTCTGTCTGCCTGTCTCGCTCGAAGCCGCCGCCCAGCCCGTGCTGGTTCTTGGCCCTGTCCGCCTGGCTCGTTCGGTGCGGCCCAGTCCGTGCTGGTTCTCGGCTCTGTCTGCCTGTCTCGCTCGGTGCCGCCCAGTCCCGTGCTGGTTCTTGGCCCTGTCCGCCTGGCTCGTTCGGTGCGGCCCAGCCCGTGCTGGTTCTTGGCCCTGTCCGCCTGGCTCGTTCGGTGCGGCCCAGCACGTGCTGGTTCTCGACCCATCAATGTCCCCCCGGAGGAGCGAAGGTGGCGCCGGACCCCTGATGGGGCGCAGGTTAATTCCAGGGAGGCCGTCACTGACTGGCCCAAGCGCACATGAACTAAAGCTTTGAGCTATGAACGTTGGTGTGCGCGTGACAATCAATGCAAGACTATGAGGTCGCCCTTTGTCGCGTTGGCTAGGTCAGATCCCCAGCTCAAATAGTTCGTACCCAGAACGTCGCTGGCCTCTTCGCTTCTGGGCTGTAAGTATAAGGCGGCCGACAGAGTAGAGTGGCAGTCATTACGGCCAGAGTCGTGCAAGTCGGCAATTGCCAGTCCCGATGCGGGCGAGCGAAAGAGAGCGTTTTCCGATGCGGCTGTGGAAGGCGCGCGCTGGCGTGTGAGGGCATCTGACCTGGGGTCACGAGTTTGGGGGTGTGTCTACCGGCGCGGCCGGCCTGCACCACAAGCACCGACGTCCTTGAGCCAATGTAATGACCGGTGAGAAAGCATTGGTGCAACGGCTCATGAGCCGGAACACGGACTCGCCAGTCGGTGGAGTCGCGGAGGGCTCTGAGTAGCGGTTTGGAGTGTAGCTGAGAGCTGTCAGACCCGGACAGTTTGTCCCCCACCGAGCCGCCTCCGTTCTTAGATGTAGTGACCAGGCCAGGTGATTGTTGCGTTTGTTACTAGCCCATGTTTAGCGGGTGATACGAGCGGAGCTCCCTTCCCTATCTCTTAGTGCATAGTAACACTGGGCGCTTGTTACATTTTCTCCTCGGTAAAGGCGCCGCTAGCGTTGAAAGACACCCCGTGGACTTACATTTGCACGGACAATGAAAGGATGTTCAAGTCTTTGAGGCAAAAGGTTTTCAAAGCAGAACACCGCAAAATGATCGATGTTTTGAGAAGATGTGTAAGACAACAACACACATGACGTTGAAAGACACCCCGTGGGCTTACATTTGCACGAATAATGAAAGGATTTTCACGCCTCAATGCAATGCATTAATGCAATATTGTGGTAAAACCGCATGCCGTAAAATGTCGCCAGAACTGGCAGAGTTCTTTCGTCAAAACAATGCAAACATGATCACATCCCAGAAGATGCAGCGCCGGCCACGGTAGAAAAGTAATGCTATTGATTTTTTAGTCGCATGCAGTGCTCTTCTGCTATCACCCTATAAACAATTTCATTCATATTATCTTCAAGGCATAGGCGGATCCAAGATTTCCGGTCAGGGTGGAGGGGCACCTGGTCGAAAGGGCGTCAATTCTGGGCGCAAGATGTACCAGACGGGCGCCAAATCCTATCGCATGGGCGCCGATGCTTGCATCCTGAGGGGAAAGCGAAACTAAAGGGGGTGCCATCGACATCTCTGGAGCGCCGAGGGTTAGTCTGGGGAGGGGGCAAGTGTCCCGCTTGACCCCCTCTCCTGGATCTGTCTATACGTCACGGCAAAAAACGGTCCCCCGAAAGCACAGTAAACTTGGAAGACTCGACAGCGCACTTGAGAAGCGTCAGGCGGGGTTTGTTGGGAGCAAGTTCTTATATCAGCAATCAGGCTCAGACCTGCCCTCGAAGGATGAAAACCTTGGAGTGAACACCCAAAACTTTGTCCATATTTTTTTACAAGAGCGATAATCAAAAGGGAGAAATCAAAAAGCTGTCCGTATCTTGCTATGAGCACCGTTAACTTTCTTATTTTCCAAGATAGGCTCTCCTGCAGAAAACAGTGGAAGTAAAATCGTCGAATGAGGAACTGATTGTCAAACGCCCCCCTAGTTTGACATAGACCACAGCAGCCTCCCTCTCAGCAACCAAATTGGTCCGGTGCCGGGTCAAAGAAAATCGGCTGCGAGCGGGCTATGTCCGCAACATCGGTACAGCAGAAGTCCGCGGGCGCGGGCCGATTTTGTCCGAGGGTAAAACAACTCTCCGGACCACACCCGGACCTTCCCCAGACTTCCACCCATCCAGGACTGCTGGCTTACAGCCTACTCTCTACCATAGTTCTTCTGCTGCATTTGTCAACAGTCGCAACTCGGAAGGTGGTAGGTTGGTAGATATCTCATTGTTAAGTGTCCAACTACCGGTTCATCGGGTACTTCCAATAGCCACGGTTCCGCCCGGCGCTGGAACCCTCATTGGTTACTTATCGGACCGCCTCGTCTTACAAGCCGTTCATGAATGAACGAACTGGGTGAAACTCGGGAAAAATTATGCTTCTGACAAGATTACTCTACACTGAAACATACTGCTCATTTCGAGCCACGATCAGACATCTAGCATACCTCTATAATATGTGTGAATACTGGACAGGGTTCACCAATGCGTATTCAGGTTTACTTTGCGCATCGGGGTAAAACGGTGCACGTGTATGGACAGTTTTGTTGAGATAGCTAGTGTGGTTAGCTAGGATATCCCCAAACGCGGTTTCGATAGGCGGCTGCGGTTGCATGTTTAGACGGCCAAGAAGAGGCCAGTGATAGCGCGGGTCAGCTCACTGGCGCTGCCGAGAGCGTCGCTGCGGCAGCGACCGCAGGTCATGGGGCTGCACGTGGCGAGAGACTGGGAACAGTGCCGACCCCACTATTCCTGCTCACCGTGACCTGCCCGTCGTCAGACGGTGGGGTAGATAGACTGTGCTACTGAGCTCACCGTCGCCTGCGTTAGTCAAAGGAGCCGACTGTGCTTTCATTCATGATTTTCCCGCCAGGGATCGATGTCGTGGATGTGACGGTGCCGGTCCGCCGCAGGCAACCGCGTACACCTGTGAGTGATTGTCTCTCATCCGTTAGAGCTGCTGGTGCGGCGGGTTGTGGGGGGTGTTATCCCCATCCATGGGCGGACACTGAGGTCGATTCGCGTACAATGGCCACCGCGTGATCTCACCACGAACCTTTTGTTAATGTTGGGTTCGACCGATGTCAAAATTTTGGCCTATTTTCGTGCGTACGTTGTGCACATTGTTGCGAGTTATATCTGAAGATGCAATAATACATACAACACACAGTCGATTCGTCGCAGTCTTCACGAGAGAAAGCCGAAAACATCATCCATGCTCGAGATAGTTCATTTTCATATTGGCATACAAGATCAATGGAATAGACAAAAGCCATGAATAATGACCACCGTGAATTATTGGGAGGAGCAACAGTACCTGGGTAACTGAAGGAGACAGAGATACTGCTCTCTAGCAGACGGGTCACCGTTCCTGTTCGGAATTATGTATGGACGGGGAACGTGATAAAACCTTGTTATAACACCCAGGATATTTGACCACGCAATCACATAAAACATGAGCACTGGTAATGCATGATAGGAACATCCAACTACGAGCCAGTTAAGCACGGCTACACGGAGGCTGCCTCGGATTTGGCCTTGAAATTCACACCCTAACCTAATGCAAAGCGCAGCCCGCTTCAGCACGAGGCCCGGGCACGCGCCTTCACACTCACGCACACGCGCCACTTTTTGTGCTACACTTCTTGCTTTTGATACTGGATTGAAACACACCGGGCCAATACCGGACGCTAAACGTGAGTTTTGGTGGCCACACTGCCACGAGACCATGTTGATATCATTGCCTAACATCCCAGTACAGCACGAACCGCAAGAAAAGCGCACCCGCAGAATTAGCGCCGATTTCAATGGTGCCACAAAGGCACCGCACGAGTGCTCTCCCAGAACGCTCAATACAAACGCATACTGAAACTTTGAGACTGCTCAGAGGCATCGCCTGGCTTCCCGTGGTTTAGTTATGCTGCAAAAGTCTGCATATCAGTAAAAAAGACTTGAGCGATACCATTTTCGGATAGTCTTCACCAGCAAATCTATCCGCTACTTATAACAAGAGTATTAGAGGCCAATACCAATGATATTGATGCACAGGAGGCGCTGGGGTATTGATGCATTGTCGCGCGCTGCAACACTGCCGCAGGAAGGGAGTCCATGAACAAGTACTTCGAGAGCTTAACAGTAGGAGCAACATAATACCTTGATTTTCAGAGGACAGGGCGAAATCATCTGTAAATACTATCCATATACACAATAAGACTAATAAAGGGACTTACTTATCGGCGCTGAGAACAAGAGACTGGTAAGAGCGGATGTGGATGCATCTAAGGCTGCTGAAAGACAGAAGTACGAGGTTCGGCTTCTCAGTGATCACTTGAAATGACGCCCCGCCAACATCAGCCTATGCTTCCGTATGTTCCCGCCTGGGACCAGCATTTATGATTGTAGCATCAGAACGCTGATTTTATTCACTCTTCCACTCCAGTCAGAGATGGCATTCCAGAGGTAATTTCTGAGGTTACTAAATGATACATCTTCACGAGCTTCTCCCGACGGCCTAGCACCCAAGCTATGACGAAAATAGACTACAGAATAGAATACCTTCCGTGCCGCAGCCAAAAATGGTAAAACTTTTCTGATGACTTTGTCTACGGTAAATACATTGTAAAACACATAGAAGAAGCAGACACCAAGAGAATTTGAGCCTTTACTACAATGGTACTCTTTGGAATAAGAAGGGGATATTCGTCCGAAATATCGCCTCATTGCAAGACAGTAGAGGGGGCAGCCATCCAAAATTTCGCCTCATTGCCAAGATGTTTCGGACGGGTGACGGACCCAGAAGATATCAAGTTGTAAATTTGTTTCTGGGAACATAACCACAGTGAGGCACGAAAACGGAGATGGATTCAATGCGAAGCGCGACAAACATTTGACTTCGGCATTTTAACACGAAACCATTTCCCTTCACACCACGTATTGCTCTGTAGACTAAAACCCCGTCCTTGGAGCAAGTGAGACTTGATATTTAAACAATGGTTACATTCCACTGTTTTGGCGATTCCGAGGTATCCCCCCTAAATTTCGGGTCAGGGGCGCGTAACACGGTAACTCAGCCGGTTAAGATCTCATCGACGCAGGAAAAATCAAAATCAAAGAAAGGCCATCGCTCCCAGGTGTCATATTGTTTCACAAATGAGCACCATTTAATATTTTGCCTATCAGGGGGTAGACTGGGTGACAAAATCACACGACTGAAAAGTTTCACAAGTTTCATCCAACATGGGACTTGCAATGTGAAACTCTTCTTACTATTTCCGCAAGCATGATTCTACCTGTCTTTCTAGTCTTACCTATATGCACATTTTCAGCACAGCACACCAAACTATTGAGAATTAAACGACCACCACACGACCAAAGGCAGGTGTCGTCTAATATACGTCGCGAGAGAAGGACCTAACAATCGGAGGGAAAACCCACCCCCCCTGCCCTTTCAGAAACGTATCAGCAGAAGCAAGACCAATTGTTAACGGATAATAAATCGCAATCGAGGCTCCACGTTGTACGGTAAAGTCCCAATTAGTGGTGTCGGGTGCAGATCACAGGGGGGGTACAAGGTCGGAGCCCTTTGGATTTTAGTTCTCCCACGGGTTTGTATTGCGGTGCCCAGTGCATCCAGCACCTCCTCCTTGCATTGAGATATCCCCGGCTATCTCGATCGGTGTGATTGAACTTCTGGTGAAAATCCCCGAAGGCAGCTAGCTAGTTTGAACAGAGAAGATTCTGCAATTTTGCAGAAGATCGCATTTTTCGAGTGTTTCTTGCAATGGTAACAGGAATAGCCTGACCCCGATCCCCTCCTAGACTCTTGGCCAGTATTTAGCCGTGCACGGAGCTGATTTGCGATGTCAAGTAACGAGACTTTGTTAGGACTAGCATTTACTTGATAAACACATGCCACGGGGGCCCAATGATCGCCAGTCTTCCCCAAATTGTAACAGGTGATGAAGGAACGAACCCCAACACCATCAAACATAATGATCTACTTTTCCGATGACTCTGGAGGGAACTCATCGCGCCATTTTACGAGTGTACATCACACCGTAGTAGAATAATCGTCGGTAAATACTCCGTTATGTTTCGCTAGCTTTTTTGCATGCGTACCAGTATCCTACACACCAGACGTTTTCCACGTCAAATGGGTGGCTGGATTAGAGAACCAATCAGTCGGACCCGCTGGCCGCGTTGACATGTGCGATGGCTAGGGACGGCTTTATACACAGTCCTCAGCCGTCCGCGCGCCGCAGCAGTACCACCACAATTTAACGCCGGGTCCGAGCGGCAGCGTCGTCCCCGCTACCGTCGCTGGCCCTTGCGCCACCCTCAGAGCTCTACAGGCGAGACATTCTAACGGGAGAAGCTGCGGCTGCCACCGCACCTTATGGAGAAACATCGCCAGTTCTGGGTAGCCGTTACCAATGTCGCTGCAACGGGCTAATAGGCGACCTCCCGCAACCCGTACAGCACACAGCTTATCGAATTTACCAAGACAGTAATGTAGGGATTTCGTCAGCAGCTCCTATGTCAATCACAAGCTGTTAGACTGGCACCAGTACCAGTGTAGATGGGTCAGCCCAGTCGCACACAGTTTCAACAGAGGACTGGCGCTGGCGGGCTGGACAGGAAGCAGCACCGAAGACGGCTAGCGGCCTGCGGAGGAGAGAGCGGCAGCGACAGGATACTGGCACGCGTTACCAGCGACAGGGAAAGAGGGGCGCCGGCCAGCGCGCTGCTACGTCACTCGTCGTCCGAGTCGGAGGGGAACATCATGTCCATCAGCGAGCCGGCCTGGATGATCATCAGGTTCAGCCGGATGGCCTCCTCGGCGTCCTCCTCGTCCAGCGCGCGCATCTCGTCGCTCAGGAAGTCGCTCAACATGACGTCCTGCGGGAAGTAGCGCGGCGTCATCGCTGAACGCACTGGAGGAACTGCGGCAGGTAAGCGGTGCGCAATTATCAGGGCATAAGGCGTTGCCAAATCGAACTTTGTTAAAAGGAAGGGTGCGGGGGACAGATTGCTCGGAACTCGCACAGGTTTGATGGAACCCAAGTTTGTAGGCGTGAAATCATCATCCATCATCAATATATCATATATATAAAAATAATAACAATAATAACAGTAGTAGTAGTAATAATAATAATAATACAATACAATAATAATAATAATAACAATAATAATAATAATAAATAATAATAATAATAAAATCATCATCATCATCATCATCATCATCTGCAGTTGCCTCACCGTCATGAGCTCGGTCTCGATGAGATGGTTCTGTCGGCGGCGGCGGCGAGGCGGCCCCAGCTCTGCCTTTCGTCCGTCCGGATACAGATGCTGGTAAAAGCACTTGTTGCCGAACGGACACTCGCCGCGGCCCTCTTTAAAATGCTTGCAGGGCTTGTTGCTGCGCGATGGAGAACAGTAATAGGGTACAGCACCGTGAAAAAATTCATGTTCAGCTTAAGGTCTTACCGTGAAAAAATTCAGCTTAAGGTCTATAGTTTCATGTCATTAGCATACGTAACAGAAAGATGGTTAAATGTGCGTTCAAATCGAGTCGATACACTACTTATTTCAGACAAGTTCACAATCCAGTGTACTGTCAACATTCGCAGGCACAGGAGCGCCAGCGGGAGGTAACATTAGCGAACACCAACTATGACAAGAGCATTCGAGAACATCGAAGTGTTCACAATGTTCGAACAATGAGTGGCCAACTGAGAACTGTGTACAGCTCTGTACACGGCCCACCTGCATGAGGCGATGTAGTCTTCGATGAGTTTATTTTTCTCCTCGGACTCGTCTACCCAGTATCGACTGGGGCAGATAAAGTCACTGTGTACGCGGCACTCGGGACACCCCCTGAACAGATACGGCGCTAGGTCAGATGTCCGCCCGGTCGCACTGTGTTCACATTTGTCATGATAGTGGCAGCACAGATTATGAGTACATATATCTTATCAATGTAGATTACATTGCCAGTGCGCCAGAAACAACAAAGTCGTACAAAGTAAAACAGGCAAATTGCACAGGAGTATTGCTGGCGAAGACTTCAACCTAAAACATGCAGAAATCAAGCATTGATTCTCCGTGAAAAGCCAGCGAGCGTAGTTGTGGCGGGCTCTGACCCCGCTTCAGCCTTTGTTGTGCTCACCTGGTAACCTTGGCCTCGAACTGGCTGGAGCTGCGCCACTGTCTGATGCAGGCCACGCAGAAGCAGTGACTGCAGCTGGGCAAAATACCGAACCGGCGCGCACTCATCTCCTTCTGCGGGGCAGGCGCACAGAACGATGTGAGGGCGGGAACCGGACCATCGAGAGGGTGCATATCGGACAACATGTCCCACAGCCGCCGTTAACGAGACTGAGAAGGTGGATATCGGACAACATGTCTCACAGCCGCCGTTAACGAGATCGAGAGGGTGGATATCGGACAACATGTCTCACAGCCGCCGTTAACGAGATCGAGAGGGTGGATATCGGACAACAGGTCCCAAGCCGCCGTTAACGAGATCGAGAGGGTGGATATCGGACAACAGGTCTCACAGCCAACGTTAACGAGATCGAGAGGGTGGATATCGGACAACATGTCCCACAGCCGCCGTTAAGGAGATTGAGAGGGTGGATATCGGACAACAGGTCTCACAGCCGCCGTTAACGAGATCGAGAGGGTGGATATCGGACATGTCCCACAGACGCCGTTAACGAGATCGAGAGGGTCATATCGGACAACATGTCCCACAGCCGCCGTTAACGAATCGAGAGGGTGGATATCGGACAACATGTCTCACAGCCGCCGTTAACGAGACTGAGAGGGTGGATATCGGACAACATGTCTCACAGCCGCCGTTAACGAGACTGAGAGGGTGGATATCGGACAACATGTCTCACAGCCGCCGTTAACGAGATTGAGAGGGTGGATATCCGACAACAGGTCTCACAGTCGTACCAACGAGACAGTTAGGGCGGGCGCCGGACCGTCGAGAGGGTGGATATCGGACAACAGGTCTCACAGCCAACGTTAACGAGATTAAAAGGATGGATCTCAGACAACATGTCCCACAGTCGCCGTTAACGAGATCGAGAGGGTGGATATCGGACAACAGGTCTCACAGCCAACGTTAACGAGATCAAGAGGGTGGATATCGGACAACATGTCCCACAGCCGCCGTTAACGAGATAGAGAGGGTGAATGTCGGACAACATGTCCCACAGCCGCCGTTAAAGAGATCGAGAGGGTGGATATCGGACAACATGTCCCACAGCCGCCGTTAACGAGATAGAGAGTGGATATCGGACAACATGTCCCACAGCCGCCGTTAAAGAGATCGAGAGGGTGGATATCGGACAAAAGGTCTGGACAACAGGTCTCACAGTCGGGCGAACGAGACAGCAAGGGCGGGCGCCGGACCGTCGAGGCAGGGAGTCATCGTTTCTACTGTTCCAGGGAGCACAATGACCTCGGGTCATTGCGCTCGAGGCTGGGGAGGGGGTCATGCAGGCGGTACACGTCTACTGTGTCACTACAGAAAGCTCTGTACCCACAGTACGACTGAGCCGCGTTCCAGTGCAGCTGATCTCAATGGGCACGGGCAAAAAGCAAGCACACGACTATTCCAACTGCACCCATGAGCTTTTCAGTTGCTAAATATGAAACAACTTATAATGCAGTCCACGTTGTTGAGTTAGTTTTCCACTGATTACCGAGGAAACCAAGCATTGCGGCTCCGCGACGGTCTGTGGAAAGTTGGTGCGGGCCACCCTGTGTCCAGGCTTATCGTCCTGTGCGGAAGTCAAAATCGCAACACCATCACCTTACTCGATCAAAGTAGAAAATAACTAAGTCAGTCTTAACGTACCCACTGAATGACGCGTCTGATTAAATACCACGACTCTGCCATCACCCCACCCCAGTACCTTTTCGACAACAATCTCCATACAGATGCCGCACGCCTTGTCGATCGACTTGGCCATGCGGAAGGAGTGCTCCATGTCCTTTTCGTGCCTGCTGAGGCACTGGGCGCGGTGGCGTCGGTTCTGCTCGGGGTCGTGCGGGTGGAGCTCGGCGTGCTGGCAGTACTCGCACACGTTGCCGTGCAGCAGTGCACAGTGTTCTCCGTACCTGCAGCAGCGCGCGGCACATCAGCAATCAACTCCACAGTTTTCTGTCTCAGCGTTTCTCGGTTTCTCTCAGTGAATACAGTGAGATAATTAAGCGATTCATTATGCTTGCACCGCTTCTCGAACGATGTTCCAACAAACTCGATACTGCGACGGTCAGAATACCAGAGCGGTCTGTCTGAAGAGGTGATCTGGGCAGTGGGCTGGGACTGACCTGCACTCGCCGACGGCGGCGTAGGGACAGAGCGGCACCAGCTGGGGGTGTCTGGGTCGCGCTGGGAACCGGCAGGCTGGGCGACCGCCGCGTAGGAGCGGGGCTCGCTGCCGACTGCACAGCTGGGTGTTAGTGAGATGCACAGCTGGATGCTTCAGATATACTGCTGGGTGCTAGCGAGATACACAGCTGTCGGCTTCAGATACACAGCTGGGTGTTAGTGAGACACACAGCTGCCGGCTTCAGATACACAGCTGGGTGTTAGTGAGACACACAGCTGCCAGCTTCAGATACACAGCTGAGTGTTAGTGAAATACACAGCTCCTGGCTGCAGAGACACAGCTGGGTGCTTCCGAGATACACAGCTGGGCTGGGTGCTACTGAGATACACAGCTGGGTGCTACTGAGATACACAGCTGGGTGTTAGTGAAATACACAGCTCCTGGCTGCAGACAAACAGCTGGGTATTACTGAGATACACAGCTGGGTGCTACTGAGATACACAGCTGGATGCTACTGAGATACACAGCTGGGTGTTAGTGAAATACACAGCTCCTGGCTGCAGACAAACAGCTGGGTGCTACTGATATACATAGCTGGGTGCTAGTGAGATACACAGATGGATGGGCAACAAAGCCTCAGGAGATTGCGTAGCTTTAACCGGACCCACAAGATTGAGTGTTCACGAACTGTGGGGATTAAAGAACTGCGAGGATGAATACAGCTAGGGTATTAAATAGCTGCAACTGGTTCTGACTCCTACAGAACTGAATAAGTCCTAAATTATGCATGTTTAACTCTAAAGTTATGCATATGAACTATGTAACTCTAAAACATGCATATTCATGCATATTCACGTATAACATCAGTAGAATTTGGGGGTATCCAGATCCCTCCCCTCCCCACTTTGTCAGTAATTGTCAGCAAATGGCTGACCCCTTCCACATCATCAGCAATTTCTAGCCACCTCCCCAGTGAAGTGAGTGAGAGTGAGAGAGAGAGTGAGAGTGAGAGAGAGAAAGAGAGAGAGAGAGAGAGAGAGAGAGAGAGAGAGAGAGAGAGAGAGAGAGAGAGAGAGAGAGAGAGAGAGAGAGAGAGAGAGAGAGAGAGAGAGAGAGAGAGAGAGAGAGAGAGAGAGAGACATACCGGAGGGTCGCTCTGACGCCGGCACGAATTCGGGCGCCTCTGCCCAGTTGACAGGCACGCGCGCCCCGGTATTCATGTCGCAGAGTCGCAGGTCCTTCATTGGTTGTCTGCAACGGGCACGCACACACGCGTCAGCCCCCACCAAAGGTAGCAGAGGTATACGCAGGGCGGCTCAGGTACACGCAGGGTAGCACAGGTACACACAGGTACACGCAGGGTAGCACAGGCACACACAGGCTAGGAGAGGTGTACACAGGATAACAGAGGTACACACAGCGAGGGCCTTGCACGCACGCGTCAGTCCCTGATCTTGATATGCCTAACACATATTTGACGTTTGAAACTAGCTATTGAAGCAAGTTATACTGTTTTTTAAAGTCATTTTTACCCAGGGCGATTAGTGTAAATTTCTACGTTTTTCGGGCTAGCACTGGGTGAAGAATATATGTTAAAATTAGACGACATATTTCGATAACTTTTGCGGTATCTTGTTTAGTTGTTCACTGGCTACACAGGCTATATGTTGAAAAAGACGACACTGAGGCCAAGAAAACACACTGCAGGCACAAAAACATTGCGACACATTGCAAAATCATTTGATAAAACCTTGAATTGAATCGATAAGACACTGAATGTGGCTTGCGCTTTTATTCCGTGGGATTACAGCATTAGTCTAGCTTTGCTGCATTGTAGACCTAATCCTTAGTTTAGAGAAACTGGGATGATTATTTTCAAGACATCTACGTTTTAAGAATTAATTACAAAATGCATTTGTATGAAGCTCAATTCGATGCCTGGCTAAACTATGACTAAGAATTTAATATTTGACATACCTGATTCTGACGAAGGGCTGTGCCCGCATATATGATCTAAGTGCATTTTATATCCAGGATTCGAGGAGACAGGCCAGTATATACCTTGTCAACGAACATTGACAAAATTTAGATACAAGTTTGTCGCGGGAAAACATGTAAACGGTATGCACAAGCATACCTAACGGCACATTTTTTTTGAACATGCATCTGCCTGCACATTCAATGCGTTCCGATGCAAGAACACACGCAAACAATCACACGTAAGCACGCACAAACACACACACTCACAGTCTCACTCACCCGTCCTTCCACATACACAATTTTTCATTCAAACCTACACATATTGTCCGTTTGTGTACTGTGTTCTTCCGTGCAAGGAACGATGAGGAGCTGGGAAGTTGGACTACCTGTTGGAGCGAATCCATTTGATGTTGAAAGCTGATGTCGGATGATAAACGATAAAATACAGGGCTACAGCCGAAACCTGAACCAGTATTTCTGCATCAAATGGTACCAAAATCTCAGCATCGAAAACATTTAACTTACGCTTTTCTTCCGTGGAACGGTAGAATTACGCCAACAACATGCCTTCTAAGGGAAGGATCAAGCTGCAGATCAAACGAAGCATGTTACATATAAAGGTAGGCAGCTACGGTTTTTTCCTACTGGACAGTGCGTACGTCAATATCACCGTGTCGGCAGTCACGGGAGGAAATAACGGCAATGTTATGTACTGGCCGTAACGTCTGCCCACCTGAGTGAGCTGGCACTGGGGGCTGAGGGTGGCGGTCTGGCGACATCAGCCTTGGCTGGCGGTGCGCCCCCGCCCTCGGCCGGTGGTGCCGCCGCCCCCGCCGCCGCCTCCGGTGCCTCGTGAAGGTACTGACACTTGCTGCCGTAGGCGCAGGTGCCGCACTGGTAGAACTTGCAGGGCAGCGTGGGTCGCGCCAGGTTCTCATCGTGGGAGTAGGTGCAGCCGGCGCCATTTCGGCACGTACCGTACATGAAGTACCTGCAGCATATAGCTTTAGTGAGGAATGTAGCACACCGGACATCACACCTAAATATGCACCTATCATTTAAGCGACGGTTTACTCTTATAAGCAAAACATGCCGACATCCTTACTGAGGCCGAAAACGGCACGGCATCATGGGGTACAGGCTGGCTGCCAGAAATATAAAGCTGTCAATAAATAAAGGATGGAACTAGTCACATAATTATCCGTACGCCTCCAGAGCCGTCGTTGTGATTTGCGGGTCCAGACCACTCCAGGCTCACAGACACTGAAATCAAATCACTCAGAACGAATGCGAGACAGGAATTTCATGAAAAGATAGACTGCTAAGTGCATCTAAGCAGATTCAGTTTTCAAAGCGTCATGTTACAGAATGCTACAATCCAATAAAACCTAAACACACAACAATAATATATATTTACTCTCATGTTATTTGATGGTGGATAACAACATTTCTCTTGATGTCTATTTCACATTCCTGAAAAAAGGCGGTTCCTTTAACAGGCTTCTGGCATCGGTAGCGTTTTTGAATCATTTAGAGTCTGCCACCCGCTACTCCTCTGCCATTTGGAAAGTCCACAAGTAGCAAAGTGGCGAACTTATATAGCGGACCACCCGGCTCTGGAAAATAATACCTTAGCACATGCATACTACACATGGAGAGCATAACAGCATTGACAATGGAGGAGCACTGCAGGTGGAGTGCTACTGTCTGATGGTCACATGAGGAGCACTGACTACATACCTGCAGAGCACGTTCTTCCTCCAGCCCTCTGCCATGGCACAGAGTCCCTTACTTCCTACTCCTCAATTTTTAAAACTTCAGATTTAACACCTGCAATATCATAAACCAGGGTTAGCTTCGTTTCATCCAGCACTTGTTCATGCATCAATGAAAGATATAATCAGGACCTAGCTTTCTATGACGGCCAGATTGGCCCGGAATAGCAAACAGGCTTAACATACCACCAGCTAGCAAGTAAAAAACAGTCACAAAACTCAAATTATTCGGATATGGTCGTTCGGACTTACTCCATAAAGTGTTTTGGGGTGGCAGCTTTCGTTCTGTATTTACAGAGCTTCGTCAGCGAAACTATCGGATGAAGTGTCACTTCACCCCTTCTCCTCAGCTTTTGAAGCCAGGCGAATAAAGGCCATGAAATCACATTAGTATCCTAGTATCTTCGTTCATCCGAAGTGAGGAGGAGGTACCAACACAGCGCACAAACGTCGCACAGGCGCGAAACAGCTGGCGTTTGTACGCTTCTAGTCTGGAAAACACCCATTTCATACTTCATGATGGTACTAGAAATATTTTAATTTTTAGCCAACCATACATTGGTATAGCAGTACATTAAAAAGGGCGTAAGTGGTAAGCATCAGCTCATCCGTTGAAAAGCCACCGCCTGCTCTACTAATACTGACGCCACTGCTAAGGGGGAGGTATGAGCCGGGCGACGAAAACAAAGGCAATATAGTTGTGACCCTGTGTTCATTCAGGCGTGTGCGGGTTCATGGCTATACACTGAAGTCAATCATCAGTGGCACCATCTGTAGCATGATGGTGCACGAATATTGTGTTCATCTGTTCCGGTGTCATAAAGCTCGGGTGTGACACACTGTTCAACCGGCATCCTTGGCTATAGAGCAGGCGGTCAACAATGTGCGAGTACGTAGGGGCATCCTTTTGTGCCTCAACTGAGGTAGTCCCACAGTAGTCATTCCATATGTCCGAGGTATTTCAGAACGTATCGTGCGTTTAATAAAACCATACGCAAAAACACAAACCAAACCGGCAACAAACCTCAAAAATATACTACTAAAACCAAAGGACAAAAGACACAAACACCAAAACAAAGAAGTAGTCTACCAGTACACATGTCAATGCAGAAAAACATACATACTGGAAACGTGTAGGACCATAAAAACGCGACAACAAGAACATAAAAGAGCTATAGAAAACGAGGATAACAACCACTCTGGACTGGCTAAACACATTCTAGAAACCGAACACAACATTAAATGGGATGACATCGAAATCCTAGCGTATGAAAACCATTGGAGAAAAAGAAAAATAAAAGAAGGCATCTTCATCGCAAAAACGCAACAAGACAAACTACTTAATACAAACTCAGGCATTTAATGCCAGAAATTTACCAGGTTCTTCGCCCTTCATAGAAAAAAGTAATAGTAACAATGATAATAATAGTATTAGAACAATGACAAATAATTAAAAAAAGTATCTCAAGGTTGCAAGTTCGCCACGTACACCTGACACTGAACTATTAATTACTAGTGACTCATCATGAAATAACTTTGGTTTGGTGTGTATTCTAATAAATTTTCGCATCGTTTCCGGCAACACCTTACTCGTCGGTCTTTGACGTAAGTGTATGATGCTCTAGAATTTAGCTTGATCCACACTTGACGTACATGTATGATGATCTAGAATTTAGCTTGATCCAGACTTTACGTACGTGTATGATGATCTAGACAATAACCTTCCCATGTGTGTACTGTATTTGCCTTTGTGACTCTTAACACAATTAAATGGTTGAACTTGTATATTAATTATTCTTGGGCAACAAATAACAAGTAGAATTTGATGCTTTAGCACCAGTGTGATGCGATGTTTTCTCAAACTTGTGTAGTATTAAATTAGGCACTGGCTGAGCAATCTTTTGCTGACGAAGATAGTCGAATGACATTCGAAAGCTACGAAAATACAACCGAAATACGACTGGTGTCTTAAATAACTTTTGCAAGAACTGTTTCATATAGCAGACAACATGTACATTGAATGTGTAAATCACTCCTGAAAAGCTATGCAAGAAGTAGAGTGTAACTTTTATCAGCCAATGATCCAAAACATTGAAATATATAATTTCTTCTGATTTTTTTAACATCAGGTAAAACTATTGTTGTGAAGGACAAAAAGAGTCATGCATGTAAAATAAGCTTGAAGGTGGGTAAGTTCTTCCATGCATAAACTTAAAGAAGGCGTTACTCATGACAAACTAGGGTGATATATAGAGTTCTATGGCCTTTTGGTATGACAACAAATAAAGATAGCTTTGATGAACATACCTTACCTTAGGTTACCTTAGGTGTACAGGACTTTCTGAGGCACGCCAGGTGCCTGTCTTGCCCGTTCTCATCGAGCTCAGTACAGGTAATGTTTCTAGACTAAGTTGGGAATGAATACATCAGATCAGCCCAGTGACGATCTATGTTGTTCTTGAAGCAGTTCGTGGACTGGGATTCGACGACCCAGTCCGGGAGACCGTTCCAATCTTTTACAGTGCGCACCCAAGTGGTTCCTCCGTGCCCTGGATACTGCTTGCGGTTTCCCAACCTTGAACCTGTGTCCACGTGTGGTACCGACTGGAGGGTCTAGGAAGAATTCTTCCTTACGCACTCGAAGCTGACCCCGCATGATCTTGTAGATGAAGATCATGTCACCCCTCTTGCGCCTATACCAAAGCGATGGCAGCTTGAGGGTACAAGTCGAAGTTTGTAGTCCAGGTCTCGCAAGGAGGGGACCAGCTTAGGGAAAGCTGACATTTATTTCTTCTTAGATTTTCTGCAGCGATGTTCATTTTAGAGTCTAGGGAGTAAAAAACCCTAGATAGGCTGATACTGACATGGTTATATGGAGTCTATGGAGGATAAAAATTTAATTCAGGGTAGCTGTAACCAACAAAATTCAAGTATCCCCACTGAGGCCTCTGGTAAAAATGATGATAAAGGTACCTAGGCACTGGCATCTGGCTAATAGCATCTAGGAATTCTTATATCTAGGTATTCTAGTATCTAGGAATTCTTTGTCATAAGATGTTGACTCACTATTCATTGCCCAGTTACACAAAATTAGAAGGTTTGCAAACCTTTCCCAGTTCACTCATGCTTAGCAGACACACTTGAGTTCAACAAGAGTACACTTGCACAGCAACAACACAAAAACTAACTGGTCACAGCAAGCAAACCACAAAAAGAGGATGTTGCCAAAAAAATGCATCAGGTATTTATAAAGTCTGATATTAGTGTGCCTTCATCAGCAGTAGTTTAAAAAGCTCACAAGAAAGTTAATAAATGAACAAGGGCAAATAAGTCCAATAATATATTTCAGCTAATTAATCAAAATATAAATACACCCTTTCCTAAATAAAGCAGCTATATGTAATATTTGGAAGCCAGTGTGCAAAGTATGGCACTTTCAACGAGATCTCATCAGTGTGAGTGCAATTGGAGACAGCAGTGAGTGGTGCGAATGGTATTAACCTAGTGCAAATTTGTGAGACTGGTGGGGGAGGCAACACTGAAAACCAAACAAACAATGAATGAATGAATGGTTATAACAACACAAGAAGGAGGCCTTATAAAACTAACTAACTAACAAGAGAGTTAGCATTGCATAGCGTGGGTCAAAGGTTGCATAGATGGGTATGTGCTTCTCCCTGGTATATTGTGAATTGGTGTGAATTTTAGGAGGCTTGCTGTGCAAACATTTTAGATTTATGGTGTGACTTGTCTGCCCCATTGCCATAATTTGCAGACTGGTTTGGAAGGGGGTAATTACCTTACCTTACCTTACATATTTTCAGAATTTTGAGGCACAAGGCCTGCAGGCTCTGTTCTCCACAAACTCAATTTTGGTCGTGCTTAGCACATTCTGGAATTGGACATGATTCACTCTGCATTTCATACCTAAGGCGCTTTTGTGTCAATATCACCCCTATTTATGTAACATTATTTGAGTACTCTGTAACATTGCAGGTGAGCGCAGTGTAAAACACAACACATTTCTCCAGCTTTTACGAAACAGGGCCTCAGCCTGGAGTGGGTCAATCATTGGTTGGCAGATTTCAAGTACCATTTAGGACCTATCCATCACTCTCTGGAATCAGGTTCAAGGAGAAATAAGTATCACCTTATTATGAAAAGTGACCTCATTCCTGCCTTTCAGAATTCGTGAATGACTTATCCTTGATGGATTGTTTCATTATATGATCAAAACGATGCATTGTCGAAAGGAAGAAATATGGGGCCGTTCCTGCGCCTTCCAGGACAAACAGTGGAGGTACAAATGACAGGTTTTCGGGGCAGTATACTGCCAAATCGATACAGAACTGAAATTAGCCAACCTTCCTAAACATACAAGCGGTTTCGTTTTTACCTACTTCACTAAGGCCTCTTCTTCTCTTTCTTCTTGGTTGTTGCCCCCAAGGCCCTAGAATAATCCTCTTGGTCGCAAGCGAAGAGGGTCTTGGTTAACTTTTAGGTTACTTGGGGGACGAACATCAAAAGATAGTCACGTGATTAAGAGCTGAGTCAAGTTAGTTTCTTATTCATATCACTTTGTAAGATTTTATTTTGTCTTCATCGCGCCGTCTCCAGTGCCTTTAGTCATTTAGTAGATTTGGAGGATATCATTTCTCACCTTTGTATGCCAGATCGTTACGTGGGGAAATATTTTTTGATATTCCCAAGCAGGGACGGAGGTCCCTGGGGCTCAGCCCACAGGGCTGAGGCGGAAGAATCCCGCAAGCAAGGCGGGGGGCCGACTGGAGCCACAAGGGCCCAAGTAGAATATGCAGGGGGGGGCGTGAATGCTAGAAGTAGGGGCCTGGCTTCGGCTACAATTGAAATTATCGTGGGAGGTTTGGTCGTAGGTTCCAAGTGGAGCACATACGCTGCCTTCAGCTTGGGCTAGTATTGCGTGTTGGGGATTGAGTTCATTGAGGAGCCGGTAATAAACTAACCACCGAAAAAAACATTTCAGGGGACCCAGATAGCTAAAGAAGGCCCAACCCCAGTCAAAAGTCTTATATGATCCTATAGGATTTGTGTTTGAAAAATCGTATAGGATCCTATGCATAGGATTCCGCATAGGATTCCGCATAGGATTCTGCATATAATTCCGCATAGGAATCCGCATAGGATTCTGCATAGGATTCCGCATAGGATTCGGCATAGGGTTCTGCATAGGATTCTGCATGGGATTCCGCATAGGATTCCGTATATGCCGATTCGTAAACGAATCCTATGCGGATTATGCGTAGTCCGTATACGATATTATGCAGTCCTATGCATAGGATTTGCATATCCTATGCGATTTATTCCTGTCGTATAGGATTTACCTTGGCCTCCTATAGGACATAGGCGGATCCAGGGGGGCAAGGGGGCACGTGCCCCCCGATCGACCCTCGGCGCCCCCTGAAAGGTCGATGGCGCCCCCTGAAATGTCGCTTCCCACCCCCCAGGATACGAAAGTCGGCGCCCACCGATAGGATTTGGTGCCCACCTGATAGGTTTTGCCGGTCATAAGTGGCGCCCCCTGGTCCGGGTGGCGCCCCCGGGAAGATGCCCCTACGATCGGCAATCCTGGATCCGCCTATGCTATAGGATAATGACATAGGATGCCTAAACATGTATTACATTTAATGAATAAAAACAACCGCAAAAACACGGATATCGGCTTCTGACGCAGGCCGTCGGCGTCAAAAGTTGGACACTGTTCAACTCTTGCTGCGACGCGTTGCAACGTCGTGCGACGACGCGTTGTGGCAGTGCGTTTTGTGTCCTGACCGAAAATCCCGGTCGTTGCGGCAGATCGACGGCATGCGACGCCTTGCGATGCGTTGGGTCTTGGTTAGGACACCGAGTTAGAGGCCAAATGAGCTGGAGTCACAGAAACCAACATTTGGGGGGGCTACAAGAGCAACCCTCGGAAAAACCAGAAGACAACTCTGTAGGGCCCCTGAAATCTATTTTAGGGGCCACCAAATATATTATAAAGGGTTTTTAGACCCACACTCAAATGGCATTTGGAAAGCATGCGGGGTCAGAATAATTTTAGTCGCACTGCTCTTTCCACTGCGGGGAGCCCTGCGGCTGCGGTGAGAAGCTTTTTTCCATTGCTCAAGGTCTGCCAAAGGGGGAGCGATCACCCCATCGCCCCCTCCTTGGATCCACCCCTAGTCTGTGTACGCCTCTGTCACAATCACCCGGCCTGTGTCCGGGTGAGCTCTGCGTCCAGTTCCCGCTATCATCAGCACGCCTCTGCACACTGCACCCCTACTCCATGTGATATGAGTACGCCTCTGCGCACCATCCTAGTTCCATGTGGGCCAATAGGCGGATTCAGGGGGACAAAGGATGCAGGTACCCCCTATCGACCCTCGGCGCCCCTTGATTGGTTACAACCCACCCTGAAAGGTCGATGGCGCCACCCTGAATTGTCTTTTTCCACTCCCGCCCGTTCTTCTCAGGATGTGAACACCGGTACCCACCGAGAGGGTTTTGCGCCGACTTGATGGTTTTTTCGGTAAAAAATGGCGGCCCTGGTCTGGATGGCGCCGCTTCCCCCTGAACGTACCCCGATTGGCAATCCTAGATCCACCTATGACGTGAGTTGAGTGCGCCTCTGCGCAACGCATTTCTCCCTCCAGCCGCCTGAGCACATCCCCAGGGTATTACTTCCATACGTTTATTGCAGGTACACTCCGATACAAAAAACTAATGCACGACGAGTCAGCGTGAGGAGAGAAATAGGAGTGCCGAGCTAACTTGGAGGGGATAGGCGAAGTGCCCGTGAGTCATGCTCGAAATACGAAAAGTAAGAAGCGCTGCAAGCCGCGGCCGGGGGAGCGCTGCGGGTTGAGACTGTCTTCGACGCCATCCGGGGAATCGTGCGAGTGAGCGACGTCTCACTTTCGTGGATGATGTTGGAATTTTTTAACCTTGGGATTTCCTTTAAAATTAACCTTGGGATATTTGGAAAAGTTTCTCAAGGCAAAGATCTGGTATTTTCGGTTGACATCTCCATTATCAGGAGCTGTGTTGTTCTGCCGTGCAGAACGCAAACAAATATAGTACACGCATGCGCAGTAAGCTATCTTGTGTCCATGATAAGGTACTACGCATGCGTGCAACGTACTAGTATCTAGTATGCGTTCTGACGGTAGAATAACACTGCTAGGGTAATAGACAGGACGCGGTGGTAATACGGTTCATTTGCGATTTTACCGCCCTTACTAACTAATAATATAGTAGGTAAAGGTATATTGACCGTCATTTATTACCCTGATCTTGACCAGTAATTCCCCCCTCCTCTTTTAATAAGGCCTTGCCGTCTCCCACAAGAGAGGAAGTATCCTTCTACTCAAGCCCTGGGCAATAGGAGCTTCTACACTATTAAAACAAAACAGTTTCCTCTCATATGTCACGGGCGTAGTGATAGAAATAATAAGCCCTTGGCAATAATAAACCTATATTTGGTGTAAGTAACTATCAAAATATTTGACCACCTAATTTCCCTAACATCCCATGTTTTTTTCCAATTCAGGATAGGCAAAAAGAGTCACGAGGCTCAGAGTAAGATGTTGGGTAAAGATAGGTTGTGATCGTAAAGGTGTCTTGGGTTGTGATGCCATTTAATCTATTCAGACATCGGGCAATCACACCAACCCAGTTTCCATGCACAATGGGCTGATGTGCCAGTGTGCAAAGTATGGCATTTTCGACGAGAACTCGTTGGTGCAAGTGCCCTTGGAGACAGGAGCGAGTGGTGCGAATTTTACCAACCTGGTGCAAATTTGTGAGACTGGTGCGAGGAAGGTGACACTGAAAACCAAACAAATAATGGCGATATGGTTATAAATATACAGGAGGGGGCTTTATGAAAAGTCCTCAACTAACTAACTAATAAGAGAGGTAGCATTGCATCTTGTGGGTAGGAATGGGTGCGTTTTTCTCCCTGGTATAGGGAAGATTGGTGCGAATTTTTGGTGGCTGGCGGTGCGAGAATTTTAGATGGCTGGTGCGACTCGTCTGGCCTGCTGCCATACTTTGCACACTTGCTGATGTGGATAGAGCTGAGGATCAGGCGAGAGCATTTTCCATAACACTTTGGCTTGACTATGATAGAGCTCTAATGGATAGTAGTCTTCAGTCTCAGTTTTGTCTCTCTAGGGCACCTTTTATGTCTTCTTTCACTTTTTTTCACTTTCCCTTGATCCAAATATATAGATAATAGAGTTGTTTGATATACACTGTCTAAGGAACATATTTCTTTACAATTTATTACAATTTTGTTCTTGATTTTGTTCAATAACAAAGAAAGCTTTACCCTTTGCAGACTTGTGCAAGTTAGGATTGATAAATTAAATAAACATACTTCTTCCTGAGATGGTACACTTAAAGTCTAGCTAGTCATTATACCAATATTTCAACTGATAACTGCTTATATGTGATCTAAATGCCACTCTTGTTTAATGTTTTCAACTAATATTTATAAATAGAGTATATTATTGCATTATAGAGTATATTCGATTTCAAGGTTTGCTGCTGTTTAATGCAGTGACAAATTGCTCTGAACTATTTTAGAACTTTCATAAGCACCAGGAGCTCTGCCACGTGGGAGATGGGGGATGCATCCCCCAACTTTGGCAGAGGGGGACAGTCCCCCAATTTTCAGCTAGAGGTCCCTTCCCAAAAAAAAAAACAATTTCACAGTAAAATGCATAACGAAAGACAACTCGATCTGTTGAAGGCCATGGTAGCTATAGAGGAGGCCATGGCAGTGATATAGGAGGCCCTAGTGGCGATAAATGAGGCCCTTTTGGTGATAGAGGAAGTCCTGTTGGCGATAGAGGAGGCCCCGTTGGCAGCAACAAGATGTCCTGATAACAGCAGAGGAGGCCCTTTTGGCCAAATAAAAGGTCCCGGTGGCCATAGATGAGGCCCTGGTGGAGATAGAGGAGGCCCTGGTAGCAGCAGAGGAGGCCCTTTGTCATTAGATGAGGCCCTTCTAGCGATAGAGGAGGCCCTAAGGTTGATCCAGGAGGCCCTGAGAGCGATCAAGGAGGACCTTGAGGGCGATTCAGGAGGCCCTGATATCGATAGAAGAGACCGATTTGGCTATACAGTCTCCCTGGTATCGATGTAGGAGGCCCTGGTGGTAACAGAGGAGGTCCCTTTATTGATAGGGGAGGCTCTTTTTGATAGAGGAGGGCCCTTTGTCGATAGGGAGGCCTGTTAGTTGAAAGAGGAGGAATCATCTCTATCTCCACCAGGGCCTTATCTATGGCCAGTGGGACCTTTTCTTTGGCCAAGAGGGCCTCCTCTCTTGCCATTAGTGCCTCTCTTTGTTGTCCGGTGACGCAGGCGTAAGTCCGTCATCCTCGTGAATAAACGTTAATAACTTTAAACGTTGGCGATTGAGAAGGCCGTGGTGGCGATAGAGGAGGTCCTGGTACCCATAGAGGCGGCCCCGGTAGTTCTAGAGGAGGATTCGGTGATAGAGGAGGCGCTCTTGGCGCAAAAGGAGGCCCTGTTGTTGATCGAGGAAGTGCTGTTGGCAATAGAGGAGGCCCCGGTGGCAGCAACGAGAGGCCCTGATGGCAATATAGGAGGCCCTCTTGGTGAAAATAAAGGTCCCTCTGGCTTAAGAGGAGGCCTTCTTGGCGCAAAAGAGGCCCATGTTGGCGAAAGAGGAGGCCCCGGTGACAGCAACGAGATACCCTGATGAAAATAGAGGAGGGCCTCTTGGCGTAAGAATAGGCGTCGGTGGCCAAAGAGGAGGCCCTCTTGGCGAAATAGGAGGCCCCGTTGGAGATAGAGGAGGACCTGGTAGCAACAGAGGAGGCCCTTTGTCAATAGACTAGGCCCTGGTAGCGATCCAGCTTTGGTCCCCCAAAGCTGGATCCGCTATTGCTGCCTAGGAGGCCCCTTCAGATGGAGGCCCCCATGAGCTTGTCCCCCAACTTGAAAGTCATGGCGGAGCCCCTGATAAGCACACATTGTACTTTTTATTGCAGTTTACCTGGTTTTTAGCATTTATAAGGTAAAGATAGAGTTGCTATCTGGAAAAGGATAGAAATTTCCTTTGAAAGGAACAAAGTAAAGTTCATCAATATAAACAACAAGCTAAAGAGGTCCAAGGGCCAACAGATACGGGCACCACCCACCGGATCCAAAACCCCCCAACCCCGCCGCCAATAAAAGGGCTGAACCCTGTGGGACACCCATTGTTACAGTTTTTCATCTGCTCTTTTGTTGTCTATCACTGCTGTTTGATATCTATTAGAAAGTTATGAGGCCAAAATGTTGCATAATTTTCCAATAATTTCAATTCTTTTAGCCCTTGGAATCAGGGGCGGATGCGCACCCGAGTTTTGGAGGGAAGGGGCAACCCATGTCTGCCTGTCCACCTGGGGGAGGGGTTGGACATGCAATTTGGGTGTTTGACAGACCTAGTGTAAGGTACCGCCAAGTAGATGATCGCTCTCCTGGGGGGGGGCGAATATTGTTTTCTCTACAGATCTAGTGTAAACACCTTTTTCAAAAACCCCGGCGTTTGGGGGGCTAAAAGATAGTTTGGCCTCCCTCCAGCGCTTTGGGGTGGCCATGTCCGGAATGGCCCCCTGTGTCCGCCAATGCTTGGAGTAATATATCACAACAAAAATATCAGAAATTTTCTCAAATCTAAATATATCCCACAGGTAATCTAATTCTCTTCAAGTGGTTTTTTTGCCAACTATTGTATTATATATAATGTATGTTTCCCACAAGGTGGCTAGCTTGTGTCACAGCATACTAAAATCCCTTGTGTGATGTATCCCTGAATTCATGCATTTCCTGCTGATCACTCATACAAGGCCTGTGCTTCAGTCAGTGTTGAAATTTTTGCCAGTTGGGAGGGGTTTCTGCTACCAGCTGGTTTTTATCGGTTTAAACCGGCAAAAAGTGGCAGAAAGTGGCAAAAACTTGGGCAGGCCAAATTTTCCATTTTTATGGAAACTGAACTTAAAGCGTTTTCCATTAGTTTTTACCAACATCATGCAGATAATTACACTGTATTTCCGGTATTCTGATCATCTTATTTAGCGATTTGAGTTTCTGGGAAATTTTGAACTCTGCTTTTATGAAATTTGGCGACTAACGATGTTTACTTGAATTGTTTTTGCCTGTGTAAGAACCATGTCGTTAATCATACACCTCCCTCCCCCTCCCCAGGGCTTTTCAACTTGAATAGGACTGGAGCTGGGAGATGGCTGCTGTGTCAGAGCCTCTCACTCTTCAAAGAGGTAAGTTTTGTGTCCATGCAAATGTTTTACATGGGTAACTTAATTAATGTAGAGCGATTTCATGTAAATTATTTGAACTTTCAATTGTATTATGTCACATTCATACTGATTTATATATTACACTCATCACTCTAGGTTGATAAAATGAAAAAAAAACCCCACTAAAATGCTCGACCGCTCCGGATAATAACAAGCATTGAAAGGGAATTTGGCGCCTTGGTGCGGTTCCCGGCTGGAGTGGTTTTAGCGGCAATTTTATGGAAATGATGGGTATGGCATTATTGCTGCTGAAAAGTGGCCCATAAGCCTAATATTATTTGTATTTTATTTTCCTTTGTTAGAGGTAAACAAGTCTCCAAATCGCGTGACGTGAAATTGGCGTAAGATCTGTTAATGCCTTGTTCCAAATTGAACTTATTTTGCTTTGCGCCACAAACGAATATGGATGCAAGTGTAGCGTGTTTTAGCTAAAAGTGACTATTATTAGGAGCCCAACCCGCATTTTTAGATTTTGATTATTTTCCTGGATATATCAAACGTATCTCACGTTGCAAACTAGTTATTAAAGAAAGTCATACGCATGTGTAGTGGCCAGTACCGAAGACTCGTTTAGTACGTAGGTTTTAAACAGGCAATACATATTGTCCGCGCAGTGGGCTTAAGAATGGATCCATACATATATATTATCATCAAACACGATGGGTAAACACAAGTACAGTGGATTAAAAAAGCACCAAACATCATAAAGAGGCCAAAAAGGCACGATGACAAAAAAGGCCACGAAGATTGCGCTGTACGACACAGCAGGGCCAGGTGAAACGGGCCTGAAAAACATGCCCCGAGCACAGATAGGCCGAAGCGGGGAGATGCCGGCATTTTCGGATTCGACGCAGCAGCGGTGACATAGCTGAAGTGTCGGGACAGTACATGGTGCAATGAACGTGATAAAAAATGAAAAGAAAAGAGGTCAATGGGGAAATAAAAAATTAGATAACGTAAAATAAACAAGGGGATTGGATGATATACAAGAGATCGCCACCAGCCATCGTAGGGACACACGTCAGTTAACTCAGGGATTGGACGCCCACCATCGCACACCCACAAGCCGCTGCAGGCCGACGATGCCCGTTGCCACCCCAGCGCCATCGCGCGGACGGCGCACGAGGGATTACGCCACCAGCTGAGTGTGGCCAGCTCCCGATAGAGAGCCACTCAACATTGGCGCGAGGGGTATAGCGGCACCGCCTCTGAGAGGGGGAGGGGGGTCGTGGGCGTAACCCGTCGTCACCAGAGGTGACCAAGCGGGCGACGAAAGACCAGCAGCACGCCCCTGCGAAGTGAAGAAAACAAGTTAGCGGAGGAGAGAGAGGAAAGAAGCATTTAGCGCCGCGAGAGATGTAGAGAGCGTTCGGTGAGATTTGGGCACAAGGCAGCGCTGTTGGGGAGGACACTCAGGAAGGGGCAGTGAGGTGCCGGAGGCATGCCTGTGTCGACGCCGATAGCCGACCTACTCATGATTGTTCTGCATTAATTTCGAGTTATGATTAGAATCATGCAATAGGGGGCGGCCTGTGGTGCCTACCTCATTTCCGCCAACTTCTGACCTAACAACCTAAACTATAAAAAAGCCCTTCTAAGATAAGCTAACTTCTCACGCCTGCACCAACCCCTATCCTTAACGAAAGGGGACAGTTTTTACATTCTTTCTTCTGTTCAGGAGGTTCTTTCTTATTATACATAATTATGAATAAATATTTTCTTCACAACCTTTTTGAAAACACGTTTTACTGCGGGGGATATTGTTGATATTTTGAATTTTAGAGGCGATAATTTGGTTCCAGCTTCGGGAGGCAGCAATGAACAAAGAAAATTTTCTATAGATTGTTGGAGCAAAAGGGACAGAAAAATGGCTACTCTGGCGGACCTGCCTCTGAAGATTTAGTGGGTTTCGGACGTTGATTAAATCTTTTAAGGGTGTAGGTAGGGTGCCAATTATGGCTTTATGGAGGAAGTTGAAGTTAACGAATTGAACTAGGTCATGGATTTTAAGCACACCTATTTTTTTGAAGATGGGGCAGAGTGGGTGAGCCTATCCGAATGATTAATTACGACTCGTTCCAAACATCATCTCATACCATGTGACAGCTGGTGGACGAGGAGGAAGAGACTATTGATAAACAAATTCTGAATAAGTAGGTACGTAAGCCGGATAGAGCGAGTCAACTGTCCATGTTGTAAAAAATAACTGGTGGAGGAGGGGACGGTAGATCATTGAATTTGTACTTTGTTTTTGTCCCCGCGAACGAACGAAAAGAGGCTTCGGATACAGGGTTCTTCATCAGTTGAAAATGTACCGATTATGAAAAGTTAACGCTTAATAATAGAAAAACACGATACAGTTAACAATCATCACAGTTTAAAAATTTGCACAATTGAAATCTACTTGAATTGCCTTGACAATCATTGAACACGGAAACCTATCAAAATGCATTGTGACTCAAGGCTAAGTATGCTGTACTGCGGCCCATCTAAAGAATCACGTGTGCCCAAGGGTTTTGATATGGCCTCAAGAGCTTTCCAAACGGATGTAATCATATCGCTTTGTTCAGTTATAACATTTTCCTATTTTGTTAAATGATGATATTTATATAAATGTTTCACAATACTGCTTGTGTATGAGTTATTTTTTAACGTCGCGTTTATGTTCTCATAATTTTTGGGAAGGTATCGGCGAGTTTCTCCGATCTAGGGTGATGGATGGACGATGTATTTGAGAATGCTCTTGAGGTGGCACGCATAATTTAACCAATTTTTTAAGGCACGTACGTGCCTGACTAATTTCAAATTTAAAAATAACCATTCAGGAACATTGGTGCCAGTTTCTAACAGTTACTGTTCTGCTGGCTACATGGGGATCTGCATCTGGAAGGTGTAAATTTCTTAAAGACCAAAAAGAGAGATCCATCGCCACCAAAACGATCGTCAAAACGGACCACCCATCTAAATACTCCTTTTAGTTTGGAAAATTGTGCCCATTGCGATTGGGCCTCCGAAAATTAAGATATAATGAATACATGTGATGATCAGAGTTTTAAGTTTTCATTGGGTCATAGCCTGAATTAGTTGTTTGGTGGGGTGCCTTCAGTGCCTTTTTTCACTCTTCATGTTTTTTTGTAACTGTACACATTTTCTTCTGCTTACCTTTCACATGTAGTTTCATAGATGAAAGGTACATAGGTGAACAGCAGTATTGTTGTGGTCATTCTGCAGAGGTTATTGGCTGGGTAAGTAACGTTTTACATTCCTGTACTTTCCAGATGTGAAAAGGGCCATTGAGCTGCTAGATAAGCTCCAGAAAAGTAAGTGCTCTAAGCAGAGCCTATGAAGCTTCTGCTTTGAACCTGTATATCCTACTTGTTATCTCACTTTGCATCTTCAGTGACCTGAAAATGATTTTTTTGTGGAGAACGTACCTTTTTTGGCCGTACCAGCACGCCATTTTGGCCTCAGTCGAAAATTGAAGTGAGGAGTAGAGTTTTTTATTTGATAAAGAGGAATTGACAGGTCCCGGAGAAACTGCTGTACAATTGTACATGTGACTTGTTGAAAATTTGCCCGAAATGTAATGACGACGCATTTGGGTATTTGATAATAGGGGTTGATTTTGACCTCATCTGGGACTTGGGCCTCACCCTTGACTCTGTGCGAAAGCAATTTCAGAACCATGTGCATCTCTGTATTCTACTTTGCCCTTTTACTCCCATATTCATATGTTTTAGGGCGGTGTTTTAGTGTTAGATGGAACCAACATTACTTTGGCCATTGGGGTAGCAAACTTTCACGTTTCGGAAGAGATAGGAGACGATCAGACTTCACCTCGTTTTGGGAACCCTCCAAGTGTCAAGCCCAAGATATTTGGACAAAGTGAGACACTTCTCTACCATTCCCCTATGTTCACCAGACTTCTGCAAAGTCCCCGTTTTCAAAATTTGGGACGTATTCAATGCTTGTTTTAGTCGGTTTTCTCATCAAACTTCTGCTAGAATGCCAGATGTCGCCGACACAGTTACGACTAATGCTTCTACATTGTTACACAGTATAACTTACAGTCTAATAAGTGTGATAGGCCCAATGACCTACAACGAACTCCTCCTAATACCCTAAGGCTTGTATCAGTGATAGTTCATGACAGTCTGGTACGTATTTGACGATTTTTCGAGGTTATAGGTAACACATTATTTTTGTGTTAACCTTGACTACGCGTTTCTTCAGCGGGGGAGGTGCCCACGGCAAAGTTGGCGGCGCTGCAGAAGGTGTTGCAGTCCGACTTTTTCACTGCCGTGCGGGATGTGTACGAACATGTGTACGAGACGGTGGACCTGGCCGGCTCCCCGGACGTCCGCGCCTCGGCCACCGCCAAGGTTAGCCAGCTGTGTTTAGTGGCGCGCCAGGAGCTGTCCTGGTCGCTTACCACCCAGGCAGAATATGGGATGTTTGGACCACGCTGCTCTTTGTGATAACAAATTGTCTTTTATCTGAGATTCTAAAGAGCTTCAAAATGATGAGAAGGGAAACAACAGTATTATTCGGGCTGATATCTTACCTCCTTTTCTTTGCGAAAGGATGTGATGCAAGGACGGCGGGTAAAATCATAGTTATGTGTTTCCATCAAGGATGCATATCAAAACGTGGTCCATGTGTTCACTCTGCACTGCATTTTTCGTCACACTGCGGGATATTTTACCCTCTTGTACCTACTCATCTTTTTAGCCAGATTCCCTCACCGCGCTGCTGCAACTAACTTATAAGAAAGCGAGGAGACCACGTACCCGTTTTTCTTTATTTTGTTTCCGATGCGGTGTTATGCGTAGATTCAAAAATGTTCGGCATGAATTCCTTCTGTGGTGCCCTTGTTTGCAATATGAAATTTTTATCGCAGTTTTGGTATCTAACCAAGGTTTCTGAACCAATTCTGTAATGTTTTGCTGTGTGAAGTTAAATACCTTCGAAAGTCTTTCACGAACAATGTGATTTCGTCATTTGTCAAATTTGGGGTCGGTTGCAATGCCCGAAAGTCGAGTGGTTAAGATTGCGAAAATCCGCCTTTCAGTGGGCAACCGGGAAACAGCTAAGCTTCATCCAGAACAATGAGCTTACACAACCAATCTTTTCAAGCTACAATGCAATATGGATGGTTTCACAGTCCGCGAAGGTAGCTCTACTCGATGGTGTTCTGGAGTATTTCTCAAAACCAATACAGTATTTGAGAAATTAATTAGTTCAAGCGGCTTTTCCGCAGTTCACTGGTCCAGTTCAGGAATGCGGTATCGAGACTGTACCTGTCCAACGAGTTACCGGGCGTACGCGAACCGGGGCGGGTCAGCCCAGCAAAGCAGACCAGGTGCCAGGTGTCAAACCAGGTGCGAATGGTGCGTAACTGAGGGTGGCACGTAAATTCAAGGGCGGATGCAGCTGCATATTTTGGGGAAAATCTCATCCTCGATCATGAGCTTCTGTTGGTGACGGGAATGAAAACCAAATTTCAGGATACTCTTCAGTCTACGATATGATTATTTAAATGAATTGCATTTATGGAGAGGTATTTTATTCCATTCATTGATTTTCTTTGATACGCGCTCGTGGAAGGGTGGAATTCGTCCCCTCGTGGATTTCGGTATTACGCGTAAAGAAAGAGGTAACTAACTTCTGCAGTATCAATATCCCTGGTCCATGCTCCCAATTATTTTAGGCTGTAGTTGTTCAAGTTCATCAGACCGAAACATGTATAATCATGAGTCCGAGGTAGCGCTGCAGCGACACAGCCTTCCTCATAAGTGAACCTCGAACCTCGCTGTACCATCCTTCAAGTGTAAATGAGCTTATAGAAAATCCCGTGCAAGCTTTACGCAGCCGCGTCCGCCCGATACCCACTTCACCCAGCCGTAGATCAGCGGTAGATATGCTCGGCCAGTGTCTGATCAGCTTACAATTTCCCCTCCTATTTCTCCTGGCCAAAACAGGGAATTTTACATACAAACTGGGACGATATTTGGTCCCCAGCCCTTCGGACTTTCCTCGATTGAGGACTAGTGCCCTTCTAGTTCTGAATACGTGTTTTCCCTGTCCTAATTTGGCTTTGTGCCCTTTGTGGAAGGTCATCATGAACCCATGACCAGGTTTTTTGTGCAAGACAGGAACTAAAAATGCCCGAGAAGAAAACCGGAGTGCCTTTCGACTGATGTGCGTGCCCTGGAACCGTGATAGTGAGTGCCCTTTTCCAATTCTTAAACCCAGCAAAAAAAGGAAAAACGCACTGGGTTAAAATGTTATAGATCATCTCATAGGAGGATCCAGGGGCCAGTGTGGCACTCTTCTCTCCCCTGTCGACCCTCGGCGACCCTGAAATGGTCATGGCGCTGCCTGAAATGTCACTCCGCCAGGTGGTAGTATCGGCGCCTCCGCGATACGATTTGGACCCACCTCATAGGTTTTGCCGCCCAAAAGTGGCGTCCCTAGTCCAGTTGGCGCCCTACCTTGTGCCCACCCTTTCCCATCAGAAATCCTGAATCCACCTATGCATCCTCTAGATTCTAGTTTTATTATGTCGACAATCAGCATGACCAAACTAATATGACATTCTCGTCAGTAAAATTCACCAGGCCACCGAGTCTAGTGGTAGCTTATCAGATGATGTCCGTATGGTTACGGCATTAGACAATGTCCACTGCCGACGTCTTCGCTGGTATAACTGCACAAATCATATGTGTACTGGCATAGCAACATTGGTCTGGACCTCGATGATGAATTCGCTTCGGCGTCAGCAACATTTAATTCGCACGACACAATCTCAGCTTTCCTCGGTAGAACACAAAACACCAGCAGGATGTCTACATTACAGGTGGTATCTAGAGGTAGCGTCCTCTGTATGTGTTATAAACCACCAGCTTCCGTATTCCTATTTGTGCTTTTACTTGACAATGAATGGTCTATTTTATTGTCCGTCCTTTTCATAACTGGCAGAGACGCGGCATTAACAAATCTGTAGATAGGTGTAGGAGCTGCCAATTTAGTTGTATCCTTGTCCTTCAAGTCCAATGGTAAAAATGACTGATTTGGGTCAGACTTGGAATATGACTGCATAAGCCTTTTATGTTCAATTAGGGGTGTGCATTTATATCTCATTTAGGGGTGCCGGGCGCCCCCAATAAATCGTCGAATTAATGTTAAAATGTCTTCACATTTTCTCAGTGCTCATTTTAGGGGTATTTTAGAAGTCTATTTCATACAGTACAGCAGACCTGAAGTAAGGCTGAAACACTATGTAATTTATACTATCCCTTTTAATTTGGTGGCTATTAATTTAATTTCAAATTTGAGTACGCCCAATAATTTTCAAAATCCACGTTCTTGTGTCCAATAATACCATTAGGTACACAATATTGATAATTTTTAGGCTGATCGACGCACCAACTGCCAGGGTCATGTGGCGTCGCCAACTCTTTCCCTATTGTAAGGGTTTCTCGGGAGCCAGCCTGCTCCTTGTTCAGGAAACCCGGAACAAGCCTTGAACCCGGGTCGGCTGAATGGAAGCCAGGTACGCTGACCAATCCACTACCGCGCCCCCACACAATATTGAGTTCCAAACTGAAAACAGGAGCAACAATGGTTCATTCATATTACGATATTGTACTTACGTCAGAAAGGTTGGATACAGCTATACAGAGATTTGAAACCGTTATACTTAGCCAGCGGCTTCTGAAAGCCAATTTAGTGGGATTGGCTTGTTGAATTTGCATGAAAATTTGGAATAAGAGATTATTAGGGCATATTCATATACAACCGGCTAAGTCTAAGGCTAGATGTCCTGCATAAGTATTGCAAGGAAATCTCAGCTCATATTTATGTCTTTATAGTTTTTGCCACTTTTTGCCACCAGGGCTCTTGCCAGGCGGTTTAAACCGGTAAAAAGAGTAGTTTAAACCACTTTCGGCCGGCTGCTGTCAACATTTGTAACGCCTCCTCTTTTGCAGGCCACGGTCGCCGCGTTCGCCGCTTCCGAGGGCCACGCGCACCCGCGTGTTATCCAGCTCCCCAAAACCGACGAGGGCCTTGGCTTCAACGTGATGGGCGGCAAGGAGCAGAACTCGCCCATCTACATAAGTCGCATCATTCCCGGCGGGGTCGCCGACCGTCACGGAGGCCTCAAGAGAGGCGACCAGCTGCTGTCGGTGAACGGGGTTTCCGTAGAGGGGGAGCACCACGAGCGAGCGGTGGAGCTGCTGAAGGCGGCGCAGCACGCTGTCAAGCTGGTGGTGAGGTACACTCCTCGGGTGCTGGAGGAGATGGAGATGAGGTTTGACAAGCAGCGCTCGGCGCGCCGGCGACAGCAGTATTAGGTGGATCACAGGCGGCTGCGCTCCGCGTTAGCCGACGTCTGCAGCCTCCTGGTGGAGGCTCGGTGAAGAATGGGTCCCAGTGGGCAACGGCTGCTTAACTGGCGAGATGCAGGCCGGAAAAGAGATTATGTCACTCAGTATGGAGAGAAATACGAGGCATTTCGATTAGCTCCAGTCTCTCAGTAGATTATGTACGCTGTCGTAGGTTTCCTGCGTGGGTTTCGACCCATAGGTAGTGTTGCTCAGTGCGTTGTTGGATGGTTCCATATTGATGTGTCAATAGCTAGGCCGCTACCGATTCCAGAGGGCCGGGCATTGGTGTTGTGCGTAGATGGGACCGTAGGTAGTTACGTGACTTGTGAATATTAAAATACCGTTCCCAGTTAGAGTTATTCAACTAGCGTTAAAATTGTCATGCTGCTCTCTGTTAGGGTAGACACGATGGCGCCCAGTGCTGTCGCATTAACCGAGAACACCAAAACGACGCCGTGCAAATAATTTTGAGAGTATTCACTTAAATACAGAACTTGGTGTGGATAAGTATAGTAAGAGCAAGACAGATTCCAGCCAGAGTTTGGGCCGGAAGAGTTTTCCATCGCATATTTGGACCGAAGTCGATGTCTGCGTCAACACTGAGTGGACTCGCACGCCAGCCTTTATTTTTCATTTTGTCCTGTGTTCCGAAATTGGTTTTGCTCTCGCACGTGAGGGCAAAATGCATGGGATTGGGCAAGATTAAAGTCGATTGGGTGCAAAAAGAAAAGAAAATTGGGTAGCTATGAGGAAGATACCAGCACGTTTTCTCCGGGAAGTACATTTTTCGCTGGAGTTCTCACCTTTTGTCCAAATGAACACTGTTATTTGGCCTCTGGATTTATTTTGCTCATAGGAGTATGCCATGTATGAGAGAAAAAGCAGCAACTGATCATCGAGTGGTAAGGTGGAGAGGCAAACGCCACAACGTGGCGTGTCAGCTTAAAATGAAGAAAAACGTGTTCTACAGAAGGCCACAATATTGGGTTAGGTCTTCTGCAGACCAACATAGCCTTATTTGTTTCAGAGAGAAGAATGTTTCAGAGAAAGAATGTCTGTCATGTAGGAATTAGGCCCGGAGTCCGTCCCACAGTCAACAGCCGATTCTGCAGCCCTTGTAAGCCACTGCTGGCACTGGGGATGGTTTGCTGGCGCGCGCGGGAGTAACCTGCTATTAAATGTCGTTTGTCTGCGAGGGTAGACTAGCCAAACAGTGGTCCTCGTTCCTACACAAAAGAAGCGACTGCTAGCCGCGCGCAGCTCAGCTGAGTTTCTCGTGTGACATGTTTTAGATGATATTCTAAGCTCAAAACTCAATTCGAGCTGTTTTATTTGGTACGTGGCAACGTAACACTGGACATAATTGAAACTTGGGATATTGGATAATTGTTAGCGCCTTAATATTTGCTCCTGGTCTCGGATATTTAATTTTATGATATCAGCTTGCGGCACAACATTTCTTCAATTTTTGTTGGGCGATTGTCTGCTAAGGCTAATGACGTAAACCGCTTATACTGCGCTGTATTGATCTTTCCCTTGTGTCGGCGCTTTATTCAGGCTGGAATTGCCCGATTCTGTGACGTGTTTTCCAGGTCCGCGGAAATCTCACGTGGATTGCTTGTCATACAGTGAAACACCGGGATTTATCAGGTTCATTACCATAACGACATATCGGCTTCTTGCTCAAGTTTCGTAGCACTGTTTTCCCTAAAATACCGCCCGGAGTATCCGCAGTATAGGAGCGTATTCTCCCTCCGTTGAATAGCCCTTTTGGTTAGCTCAATGGACTGCAGTCGTACAGCAGCGGCTTCATGGCTGCCCGGAGCGTAGTCGCTCCGTATGTATAACAAAATCCAGGTCACAAGCTGTGTTCAGTTCAAACCAACGCTTCGGGGAGTCTCCATCATGGTGGAATGCAGTAAGAGTTCTGTTTAAAATGTGACTAAACGATGGGATGGGGGCAGGGTGGGCCCAAACGGTTCCCGTTGTGTTTTTTGGTCGTTGAGGAACGATCGCCTGTTTTAGAGGTCCGTTTTGTTTTTGGGAGTTGTATTTTTGCAATGCTCGTGTGTGATATGTTAGGGGAGATATGTGTTCCGGTTTCGGTTGGTGCACCTGGTGAATAGGTTATACCGTCCCCGCGATTGCAGCCCGGGACATCCTGTTCTTTTTACCAGAGTTCCGTCGGAACCTCGACGAGATGCAGCTGTGTTCTGTGTGTTCAAGAACTAGGCAAGACTGAAGGGATTTTGTGCAAGCTCATTCCACGTCGCTTTTTTGCGTCCTCTGTCGTTAGAGCCGGTCTTTTCTCCCTGGTCGATCGCCGTTTGGTCGACTTCGCCTGTGCTTTATTGCTTTTCACTCTGAATACACTGCCCTGCCAGTCCAGGCGTATGGGCTGCACGATCAGTTGCAGCTTCAGTGAGGTGGGAAGGCGCGGCTCGCATGGTGACAGTCGAACGGAAACATCTTGGGAACAGGACCCAAAGTCAGTCTGTAGACATACGTCGCGGAACGGGGGAAGGGGACGGGGGGCACTGTGCCTCCCTCTTCTGGACGGACCAGGGAGGCACCACTATCCAGGTGCCCATCCCCTTCACCCGGGGAAGACAGCAGCAAAGTGGTGCTTCATGGTCCGGAGATTGTTTTCACGCTAAGTGGAGAGTGAGGCCTATATCACAAACGAGATAAAAATCAACCTCTAATATCCAATGCCGAAAATTTGTTGTAATGCATTTTTCAGTCATTTTCAACAAGTTATATACTATAGCTTCTCCGGGACATGTCCGATCCTATTCATTAAATAAAAATACCTTTATACTCCTAGATTTGAATTTCAACTGGGGTCAAAATAACCTGCTGGTGAGGCCGAGAAAATCTGAAAAAGATATGTTACCCTCTTAAAATTTCGAATTTTGGGACACTGCGTTGCCTTGTCCGGGCTTTTGGAGGGAAACTTTGACTGTGAAATATCGTTCAGACGCACAGAGGCTGACAGCAAACCTACTCTGTTGGTTTTCCTCAGAGGCGATGTGTCTTACACACAACGAGTTCTTATCTTGATAGCTGTTTTTATTTGCATTCTCTTGAATAGTTTCCTTCCCACTTTTTCAATTTAGTCTCCCCCCAACCCTCTTCTCAATGCGGATAGTGTGCTTGCATATGAAAACGTTTTTGGGATACACAGTAATAAGCAGGATGGCTAGAATTACATTTCAGTGCCGTATTTTTCGGGAGTAGGGACGGGGGTCAACTTGCCCACCAGCAGGCGGCCGTCCCCATCCCCCTCCAGTTTTCTATGCACATGCCCCACGCAACCAGTGTGCTTCTTTACGACTGCCACTGTCGCTCTCTGTGGCTACGTCCTTGCTTGTGAAGCAATTATCTACATAATTAGCCTGTTCCTCTAGTCATTCTAGTCTTTAGAGGAGCTTGTTCTGCGGGAAAAAAACGTGGCAGGACTTTAATTTTGTGTAATCTCCATGCATATTGGCTCGTACAAGTGCTCCTTTCCAACTGGTGTTAGGCACACATGCTGAGAAACGGTCAGACAATTTGTACTCTCAAGTTTATGGACAAACAACAGAGCATTAACAACAGAGCAGCAACAACAGTACCGGAACGTATTAGCGTGCACGCTATCTGTTCCTTCAAATAATATATAAACCTAAACGTTCATGATCGTTAGGACTCAGTAACAGGCATCTCTTCGTCTGTTGCTGGAATGAATCAGAATTCGCTCAAAGCGTATTGTAGTACTTTTTAAACTTCTTCAAATCTCTTCGCGCGGGTGTACTTCAGATTACGGCACATTCGTCTCCATTACGCCACGTTAGCATCGGCCGATAAAGTCTGCAGAGCAGACGCTAGCGCCATCTCTATTGGCCTGGTCGCACACCTGCCGCACATGATTCAGAGTGCTGATGGTCCTCACGCGGCCCGGAGTGGCGCACACCCTCGGCGTCACCCTGTCTACCTGCGCCGCCTCCCGCATCCGCGCGCCAAACCCGCCGCGCCGCTCCGTCAGAGAGAAGCACACCAGGCTGATCACCAGCACCACCAGCGGCACCAGCGGCACCAGCAGCAGCGACAGGTGATGCTGAAGCATGCTGGCACCCCAGAGCGGCCCAATCATCAGCCCGGCGCACACCGAAACACGCAACCCCGCCGCGCCGACCCCTTGTGCTCCTCGCGAGAGCAGTTTCGACAAGAAGGACGTAGCGACCGAGTTGACGAGCGGATAGCCGAAGAACTGGATTCCGCTGCCGCCTAGTGTCAGCCAGAACCAAGCTGGGTTCGACTGATTCGCCCCGTGTAGTGACCCATCCAGAGAGGCACGCGGTGCACCATTTGCCCCTGCCCTCACCCAGGCAAACGTCACCGCCAGATGCACATGTGCCGCTGCCATGACAGCCAGTCCAGTGACGATCAGCTTCTGGTCCACCAGGCACGGCATCAGCGGCGTGGCAAACACGAAACCCAGCACGGCACACTGCACCGCACCGCCGAAGATGAAGATATGTCCGGTGTAGGTGATGGGAAGCTGTAGGTCACGTTCCACCAGCGCCGGGAGCACCGCCTCCAGGGAACACATCGACAGGTAGGCGGCGAAGTTGGTGATGAGCACGACCATTACTGGCCAGTGAAGAATCTCCCGCCACTCATTGACCACGGAGATGGTGGCCGGTCCGACTGGACTCGGCATCGCTGCGGCTTGGGAGATGAGCGGTTTGGAGCAGTGGGGGCACACCGGAGGGAGCACGAGTCGACTTCCATAAAGGCGCCGTCTCCGAGACAGTCCGGAGTCATCTGTGGGCTACTTGCAGGCGTCCTCCAGCCGCCCAAGCTCTGGTAAGGTGGCCAGGAACTCTGCACAGGCTGATGTGCGGTGCACGGCAGGGAGAGAAGCAGGGGCCGCGCCGGGGTGGATGATACGAGGTCGACCTCCTGTTCCCGGGCGCCCGCTTCTTCAGCTTCCGTTGGAGCTGCGTTATCCTGACGGACGAATACTCCCACTCCAACACCGGGGCATCCGACCGCACCTTCCACAGCTGCACTCGGAGCTGCAATATTGCCTCCTTGTTCTCTTTCATCTTCATCGATGGTAAGGTTCGAGTAGCCGAGCATCAGGAACAAAAGGTAGGCGATGTAGCACAGCGCCAGCAAGAATCCAGGCGCGTTCAGCAGCGTTATCTTGTGTTTGAACACATCGGGCATGCCGGTGAGGAACGCCCCCACTGCAGGACCGCACACAATTCCGAGCTGACGTGTGAATGTGATGAGACTGATGACGCTGGTCCGGTTCCGAAGAGACGTTGTCCGCGTCAGCTCCGCAATCATGGCCGTGTTTGCCCCGGAGCCGATGCCGGAGAGTGCTCGTGAGAGTACCAGCTGCCCCGGAGAGGTGCAGAAGAAGTACATGGCGTTACCGATGATCTGCGGTACGGCCGCCATCACGAGCAGAGGCCTCGTCTCCACTACAGTGTCTGCCCAGAGCCCGCCGACGTAACCACCGATGATGTGGGTTACTCCGTAAACCACGATGAGGAGGCCGAAGTAGAAGGTCTCACGACCGGCGCCGGCGCCGAGCGATGCGAGGTAGTCCATCGCTGTGGGGAAGATCACGCCGTACTCGAAGCCGCCGAGGAAGAAGTTGGCGCAGATGACCAGGTAGGAGAGGGTGCGCTTGTAACGGCGACGCCGCTCCGCCGACAGGTGAGAGAAACATAGTTGCAGTGCTCGCGGACACATCGGGGCTCTTGCACCTTTGAGCTGTAGGAAGAGCGGCTTCTGGAATATTCAAGATGAATTTCGTTAAACCTCAACTGGGTGAGGTGTTAAAGCCACTTTCATCAGGATCACTATCAGATCAAGGGCGGAGAGGGATTCTTCTATTTCTTCTTTCTCCCCCTTAACCCCTAAAGCAGCCAAAGTTCAGCCGATTTTCTTGAGAAAAACGTTTTTTTGCGATTTTTCTCGGGTTGACCCTGAAGCATTTCGCCTAGATCAATCAATGACAAGACTGTTCGGGGGAGGGGGCAGCAAAAGGCTCCTCGTTCGAAAACTAAGAAGGCTAGGAAGATTCAGTAAAAACAAATCAGAAATCAAAATATTCGAAATGCAATCGAGGTTGTCTCGCCCGTTTGTCAGGTTAATAGTGAAGTCAATCGAGATTTTAGGGCGCTATATGGCCGTGGCAGCCGAAGCTCCCTAAAACCCCAACACACACACAATCGAGATCAAAAGTACTAAATTGAGGTGCACTTCCAAAAACCTCGCATGTATCTGGAGCTATAGGTTGATTAGCAACTGAACTTACCGTGTAAAAACGTGTTAGATCAAGGGTTTGTTTTTAGGTAAACCACGTCAAAATACTTGCATTCGGGCGAAAAAACTGGACAAAATTACTAGTAGCTAAATTTGCAGCCGATCGAAAATTTTACCTACAGAATCGAATGCGTGCTCTCGTGCTTTCTTGGTTAAATTACCTAAATATTTAAATATCGTTATCGCTTTATTGAAGCCACGGATTTCATTATCGAGTTATTATTATTGAAGTCGCCGTTCTTGGAAAGGGTATCAAGTTGTTGCTATCGAAGTCAGGTTGAAATTATCGAGTGTCACCGATAGTTGTGCAATGTGCATGCACCATTATACTTATATCGTCAATGTGATTCGATTCGAACGATACGTGGCTTATTCATTTATTCAATTAAATAACGGATATAAAAATCCACTAGGAGGCGAATTCAAACCCTAAGGAACAGAAGAAGAAGCAAACGTACGCATTAAGAAGTCGTGCACCTAAGAGATAAGGAAATGCACAATTTTCGATTTTTAAAAAGGTCCATCCATGGACAGAAAAGGTCTGAAAAAGAAATAACATTTTTACCACGTTTATATCATCTTTTTCTACGTATGCCATAGTTATGTCAAAGATCAGTGACCTCGAGTGACCTGGACCCAAATATTTCAGTGGAGACTGTTGAACCTTCCCTCTATGACCTTAGTCCACTTCCAGCGTATTCCCTTTTTTCGCATAATCACAACATTTCCCAATTGGCCCCCAGCACAGCCCAGATTCTATCTTCACGGTCTCGTTACACCATGAAGATATTTACCTAGGTCGTTAAATTGCTTCCTCGAATCGGAAATTAAAAACTGAAGATTATATCGGCAAGCCCTTATAGAATCGTGAGTAAATATCAATATTAGTCAGACACCTATTGGCTACAAAAAATATTTCATTTTTGGTGGAAGCCAATTCAGGTCTCATCGGACGAAATATGATATTTACTCCACGATTGAGAAGCCCAATATAATCTCAGTGTTTACATTTCCGTCGAGGGGGCCAGAACATCTAACTATCATCATGCTCCCGCCGCAGCACTTCAAAACTATCAATATTACCTAGGTCAATCAAATTGGCTATAATTGAGATCACTACAGCCCCCACAAATTTCCAAACGGGCGTTTTTCTAAACCCCTTGGTTTCCGTCATCTCAGGGGGCATTTTCCGACCTCCTCCACTGCGCGTTGACGCCAGACCCCTCTGCAACGCGCGTGTTGACGGTAGCTCGCCCCGGCGCAGACCCGTGGATATCCACATAGGAGTGGTGCTATGGGCGGTCATATACTCCCCCCGCCTCGATACCGTCCAAGCTCTGGCTCGTTTCATCTTTTGATTTTGTCGTGCCTTGAATGCTCCCCGACTAAATTTATATATCCATCCAAGTCGGACCACCCTGGTGCTGCGCCTCTAGTCAGGCAGAAAGATACGGCTCCTAGACGAACACCATCGTTGGCTCCTAGCCGACGATGCCAATCATCGGCCCCGGGCCAGGTGTCCCGCCCCACCCCTCATCGCCCATCCATGGCCACCACCCGATGCCAATCATGGCCCCGAGCCAGTGTCCCGCCCCACCCCTCATCCGCCCCGAGCCAGTTGTCCGCCCGACCCTGTCCTGTCCCTATCCAGGCCCCACCCACGAGCCAATCATCGGCCCGAGCCAGTGTCCCACCCGACCCGCCAGACCCCTGTCCTGCCCGTATACAGGCCCCTACCCGACCCCGTCCGCCCCTAACAGGCCCCACCCGACCCCGTCCTGCCCCTATCCATGGCCCCACCCGACGATGCCCTATAAACGTGGATTTATGTCCCAGACCTGACACCGGCACCAGCCCCGCTGGTACTATCGAAAAACCTTCACCATCGGTACTAGGCCCGGCCTAGTTCCCGCACTAATCACTCACCATTTGCCCTAGAACTTACCGTTCGCCGACAAAAATGTGAAAATTGACCGTCTGCCGCGCCCCTCTTCCCCCGGGTGATCACGTGGTACGAGTCGAACTTGGGAACTTGATGCCACTGGCGGGTCGGCAATCGGGCGTTGCCCCCAAACCCCACGATTTTCTTAAGAACAGTTATTTTTTATAATGTTGCGCCTGCTGCCCCACCCCCAAACCATCGGTCCAGATCCGACCCTGCGCGACAATCGTGCATTCAGTACCGGCGAGTATAGATTCGTGTAACTTTTTTCGGTAACTAGTTTGAAAGGTAAAGCATGCTGTAATGTATATGTTTTATATTATTCATATTTACGTACTTGTGGGGAAATAAGGGTTCAACCTGGCACAACACACCTATAAAGTACCAGATTTTATGCCAATTTGACGTCACACAGTTTTGAAAATTTGTCACCGCTAACAGATGAGAATTAAAAAATACGAATAATCACGCTCGTTAGCCATTTTTTCAGCAGAAATAAGGCCATGTCCATTATTTTCAATAAAGAACTACTAGTCTGGAACTGTACCAATAAGCCCGATTTCTTTGAGCTCACCGGTGAGAAGCTTTCTCCCAGCATTTCTTTCCCAGTTTTACTTTGTAGGCAACTGCGAGAGCGAACCATTATCGAAAACAAGGACTTCTTCCGGAATATCTACTTCTTTGAGACGACGCGAAGTTTTTGTCACGCTTCTTGAATCTAGAAACTATTTCACAACAAAACCAGTTTTCAGAGCCAGAAGGAATCAACGACACCTCAGTCACCCACCTGGTGTCACGGTCCTTCGCCGCAGCCCTGGACCGTGGTTGTTTTGATTGCCATCGAACCACGCCCTCTGCGCCGCTACACCAGCGACTGCCGAGCGCAGGTATCGCTCCCGTCTGCCTCCACCGCCCCAGGCACCCTGGGTCGTGTAGTGGTGCAAACTGGCCATTTTGGAGACAGGCTGTTTAGAGGTGTGATTTGAAGCTAATGGTTAACACAGCTGACGATTTGTGCAAAAGTACTCAGCATTAAGTTGAACGCTGCCCAAAACTATGTCTACGAATTTCTAAGGCAATATCAGTTCGACCTATTGACCGGGTGGCGCATTATATAGATTCAAAGATCGAATCCGTGACCCACGCCGTGTGAAGTCGGGGACGAGTTAAACTGGGCCTCTTTCAGAGGCGGGTTCAGAGCTGGAGTTCGGGGCTTGATTATTATTTCATCGATTGATTTATGGCACCCACTGCAGCTTCAAGGAGGGAAAAACTTTTTCCCGACCCTCGCCAATTCCCTTCCGTCAAAAAAAACTTCACGATTTTGGGGCCACTTGCCCATTGGCGACGAAACGAGGGAGGGCGCCGTGGCGTTATGTCGGTCTAAAATGAGAGACTTGAACGCTAACCCTATAGCGTTGACGGGAAGAAATGGATTGAAAACCATGTTGCTCTCCATTAGGTGCGGATCCTCCGCCGTTACAGGACCCTGAAACAACGGGTGCAGATCCGCCACTGATGACGCCTATTCACATTTTCGAAAAATACCATCCGCGGGCTTAGCTCTTCCTTATAATACATCCTAATAGGTACCTGGTATACAATATTTACATCCTAACACCTGGCTGACTTAAACAACTATTAAAGACAACGTCGATATCGTTAGGGTATACCCTAACGACCCTGTTCTATAGAATATATTTATCAAATACATTTTTTGGTAGCCGAAATTCAGCTGTAAAGCACGTAGCCAGTTTCAACATGATACAACATGATCGTGTATGATACACTATCACAAGGGAACATTAAAGTCATATAACCGGTATATTTACACAATATCAAGGCACGAACACGGACAGTTCTTGTGTACTGGCAGACAAGTATACGAGTAACGGGTCATTTCCAATTATGTTCATGGATTGATTCAACGTTTCATCCAACAAGGCCGACGGCAGTCCACACGGATATCATGACCTGGTCGGTGATTGTTAAAGGTGCAGTCAACTTTGTAGCGCAATGTATACCGCGATTGGGCCGTGGGATGAGTTGTGGTCCCCAGGTGCGACGGCTGTATCACGCACGCTGCCACTAGCAGCGCTGCGCCCGCGTCGTCCAGACGGCAACCAACTATTTGGTCCGCTATGTCTAGGTTCCCAACCAATGGGTCATAACCCGAGCTGGGGTCTCCGGGTCGTTCTAGGGGATCACGGTGACCTCTGAATTTAACAGTGAATGCTAAGTGGGACAGCTTTGATTCAGCCCCATTGATTTAAGACTGACTTTTGACTGACTGATTGAGTTATTTCTTCCGATCCCTTCTGGCCAGGGGCGTAGCCAGGATTTCGCTCAGGGGGGGCTGAAAAAGCCCCTGCGACAGCGCCAAAAGGGCCCTGCTGGGTAAAAAGGGCCCTGCTTGTTACTGAATAGAGTGCTGAGGAGGTTAAAGGGCCCTGTCTGGTATGAAATTTCAAACTTGGCTACAGAGCGAAGTGCAGGCGAGCCGCGCTTCGCGCGGCCCGTGTCCTAAGGGGGGCCCTCAGAGGGGGGGCGGCTGTCCCTGCCCCCCTGTGGCTACACCCATGCTTCTGGCCATACTGTAAGAAAACTCGATGCACTCCCACAACGAATCTTTGTAGCGCTGGCCTCTCGACGATGGTGGAGAAACAAGCAGTGGCGGATCCAGGGGGAAGGAATTTGCCCCCCCCCACCCAAACGGAAAAGCTCGGGGCAGAACTATGTTTTTGCCCCCCCAAAGCGATCGACCTCCTTTTTCCCCGACTCCTTTTTAGTTTATAAACAAGATTTAGGTGCTTTAACTCTCAACTTCAAACAGAACCAGTTAAGTTCAGTGTAAATATTGCGCTTTGGATAGGAAAAAAGTATCTTGAACCCATGTTTTCCACACCGTGACGTCTTTTTCGTTTTTTTTACATTTTGCCTCAAATACCAAGAATTATACCGGCGAATCTGTAGCGCAATTTTTCACTGCGGGACGTTTTTCCTCCTTTTTCGACTTTGGTTTGCCCCTCCCGAACCGACCGGCTAGATCCGCCACTGGAAACAAGGCTGCGGAGCCATGGGAAACGAAACAAAAACCGTGTTGGTGCGCTTTACAGACAACAGAGCCAGAGACGGCGGATTCTATTTTTAAACGAGTGTGAAGGATTTTCGGAAGGGGCGCCCCCTCCCCAGGGGTCGCCAATGGAGGGGGCGCCATAATTTTCCTGTGTTCAGTGGATAAATTTAGTTTATTTTCTCTCCATAGGGCGGCTTTGATGTCAAGGGGCACCATTCATATGAGAAGTGTATTTATTTCACACAGAGTGTCCTACCCCTTCAGGTAGGCGGTGTCTATGGCTTGATTTTCTCTTGATCGGCTGGGGGCGCCCGCCAAATCCGGCGGGGTACGCCTCCCCAAGCCAAAACTGGGTGTGAAGAACGATACTATTGCACATCCTCAATTTTTCAAGGTCTGCAACTGCATTCACTGCCCCCAGAAATCAGCTGTCCCTGAACGAGCTCAGAATTGCGAATTTACTTACTTCGGAATAATTAAATCCGCGCTCTCCTTCTTCGTTTTTACTCCGAATAGCTAAGTATGTTTCAGAGAATGTCTGTAAATATGTGCAACCCATGATTAGTCGACAGGCATATTTTCAACCAATCGGTATTCATTTTTAAACGCGTGTCGCGTCCGGCGTCGAGGCACTGATATCCGTTCTGAAATCTCACCTCTGCAAACATTGGAATCGCGTCATGTCGTAGCATACATGTGTCACATCCCTGAAAGATACAACCTTAAGTTATTTAATATAAAGGAAAACGTGGTCATTTCACATTTTGAACCCCTACAGGGTCTGTAAATCTGGCGCACAACATTAAATAATCACATTCCCGGCTTTTTTAAAAGGATTTATGACGTGTTAAATAGGTTCCGTGTTCTCTCGGACTAATCGCCGAAAGAATCAACATTCGGAGCATTGCACGAGGTTTCAGTACGCCCAATCGTCGATTTCACACCCTCGTATCTTCGGTTTTCCCATTAAGATCTACTATAACGTTATAAAGGGCTATTTACGTTTTGTACAGGATGTCTCCTCTAGTTATGGTAGATATCTGTTAGTTTTACTACATAATGTTATTTACTGGCCGTGGCAAGCCTATGACATTCAGACACCAGCCGGTTTAACAGCACGTCTCGAACCTCTCGGACTAACTCAGGCCTCAACTTTGGTACGGCGGCAATGGTTTCAGATTTGGTGATTCGTATGTCTCATTTCCACGAGGGTAAGGGGAACAGCGGGTTACGAGTCCAGCCCTCGTCAGCTCAGGGAAAGCAACTCGGGTCTAAGAGACCGTCCATTAACCCGCACCCCGGTGGGCCTCCGAGCCACCTTCGCCCTGGTGGGGGGGGTGTATGAACACCCCCTCGAACTCGGCCCCTATGCGGAACAGCGAAAAAATGCGAATGCTGGTGGATAGCTCATAAAAATTCATGACAAAACTATATCGGTCACTTTTGGCTCAGCTCAATATTGAGGTTAGGACAGGTAAAAAAAGTTGGCATTTTGAGCGAAGTTTTTGGGCTCTAGCATCTGACAGAGTTGAGTTAGAATCATTTTGTAGGCACCATTCTCTTTCTCTCGTCACGGCAAATCGAATGATGTATAAAATGCTAATACTAGATGAAAAAGACCTGACCTCAGATCAGTTCAAGGTCACTCTTTGACCTAGCATAGTCAATATGCATACCAATCGCCTTGCAATAGCAATGCAAACGCAATGGTATCAAAATAAAATCTGTACCATCATTTCGTGTAAAGTTATTGACCTAAGTCTGAAAACTGCTAGCTCCAGAAGTAGCTCCAGATGACCTCTCAGAGGTCGCAGGTAAAAAATTGCAACATATACTTTGATTGGAGAATATGAAGGTATCAGCTCTATCAACACAAATACAGCCCAGTTTCTGTTTTTGCCATGTATTTCCAATGGAGAGTTCATGGTCCGTACTTGACCTTAGGTCATCGATATGACAAATTCCGGAACATATTTTGTAGAACTCGATGGGACCATTATGTGGTATAAGTTTCAATCCGATATATTCACCCATTTCTTACTTATGCCACCTTTAACTTTTTTAGGTGAGGTCACTTGACCGGGTTGCGGACCAAAGTACGTAAGGAAGAAGTTCGTATGCCTAAAGTAGGTACGCAAAAGTACGCATGGCTAAGGTACGTATAGATAAAGTACGTACGTGGATAATAATGGTAATGGAAAAAGTTCGTATGGAAAAAGTTCGTACGGGTTAAAGTACGTAGGGGTAAAATGTTCGTAATATAAAAAGTTCGTATGGATAAAGTTCGTACGGTTTAAAGTACGTAGGGGTAAAATGTTCGTAATGTAAAAAGTTCGTATGGATAAAGTTCGTACGGTTTAAAGTACGTAGGGGTAAAATGTTCGTAATGTAAAAAAGTTCGTATGGAAAAGTTCGTACGGGATAAAGTACGTAGGATCAAAATGTTCGTAAGGATAACATGTTTCGTAATGACACAAATTCGTATGAGTAAAGCTCATGGAGGTAAAATATTCGCCATGAAAGCAAAAATCGCATGGAAAATTACATGGCATGAAGTACAGAGGTAATCATCACCTGCCCACATCTCGCCGGGCTTTCAAATAGCTTGAGCGCAGTGGCGGATATCTATGACCACTGGCCAGGGGCGTCGCCACCGGGGGGCCTCGGGGACCGGACCCTCCCGCTCTTGGAAAGTGGCGGGGAGGGGCCAGTTCCCCGCTTTTGGTTGGAAATACTATGGAAAATTTCACGTTAGAGTAAACATAGGGATTCATCACAAGCCACAGTCCCCTCTCCCCTGGCGCCGGCCCTCCCACCCGAAAATCTGTGGCGACGCCCCTGCCTATGATCGCATTTCAAGTGGCCTAGGGGCTTGAGCCTCCCCCTTTTATGCATTTATTATGCATGTACATTTGGTTACTCATTTTTACATACGTACTTTTGCGTACGTGTTTTTGGCATACAAGTTTTATACCCTACGGAAATTTGCTTACGAATTTTTGCGTATGTACTTTTGCGTACGTTCTTTTGGCATACGATTTTTATACCCTACGTACATTCGCTTACGAACTTTTGCGTACGTACTTTTGGCATACGAGTTTTATACCCTACGTATATTTTGCTTACGAACTTTTGCGTACGTACTTTTGGCATACGAGTTTTATACCCTACGTACATTTGCTTACGAACTTTTGCGTACGTACTTTTGGCATACGAGTTTTATACCCTACGTACATTTGCTTACGAACTTTTGCGTACGAAGTTTATCTATACGTACTTTAGCCATACGAACTTTGGTCCGTAAATCCACTTGACCTGCACTGGTGACCTGACCTGAGAAGACCGAAACTTAAAATTTTGAGGTAAGTTGCGGAATCGGTCAAGGATAAATTGTGCTGAGGACGGCGGCGCTTCGCGCTGCCGGAAAAATCCTAGGGGATGTTCAAACACCCCCCAACCACCGGAGCGAAGGTTAATTACGTAACATTTCGTGTGGTGGGCTGAGTCAGCTACATCACTATCAGGCGTCACGCAGGGGGCGTCGACGTGTTACATAGGGGAATCAAAATTACAATAAAATTATTAATGATCCCTAATCGTCTAAATAATTATGAACACTGAAAGTGTTGACGTTCACGAAATATATGGGTACCTAGGCAGTGTTTTTCGTTTGACCATAGTGCTTTCACTTTTGGTATAGGTAGCCATCGTACCTGCGGTTATTATTCGCTTGCAGACACACCAACGGTTTTTGATCTCGCTGCTTTAATAAATGTTCGTTCACACGCTGGTGTCAGCTTTCAAATAAACGCTTAATAATATATTTTAGGCGCTTCTTGATTAAACTCCATTTTAAGCATATAACTTGGCCATAGGCGAATTCAGGATTGCAGATCGGGAGAAGGGGGGGCGCCATCCGGACCAGGGAGCGCCACTTTTGGACGGCAAAACTTATCAGGTGGGCGCCAAAGCATATCGTTGGGGGTCGGTACTCACATTCTGCTGGGGGAGGGATGGGAAGCGACATTTCAGGTAGTGTCGTGACCATTTCAGGGGTCATCGAGGGTTAACACGCGCATTGACGGGGGCGGGTACCCGCCCCCTCGGGTTTTTCAGAGATAGCAGAAAAACCGGCGCGTAGCGCCGCCGTACTTGGTATACCTTTTCCCTCATCATTTTTACAACTTCTGTGAAAATTTTAAGGTTAGGTCATCTCAGGTCAGGTCACCATTACAGGTCAAGTGACCCGACCTCAAAAAAGTTTAAGATAGCATAAGTCGGAGCAGGGTGAACTTATCCGATTGAAACTCATATCACATAATGGCCCCACCGAGTTCTCTAAAATATGTTCCGGTATTTTTGATATCGATGACCTAAGGTCAGGTACGAGGCATGACCTCTCCATTGGAAATACATGGAAAAATGGTTTTTACGGAATAACTCAGTAACGGATGGTGATAGAGCATTTATTTTAGCTGCATTAGACTCGCCTGGGCTTTGCGGTTCTAATGATATGCATTTTATATAATTTGACCCCTGACCTGACCTCAGGTCAGGTCAAATCCTTGATTTGACCTAGCAAGGTCAAATTATATATCATTCGATTCGGCTTGCTAAGAGGATTCATATAGTTTAAGTCGTTTTGCTCTATCTTTACTTGTTCAGATTTGATGGCCGAAAAACTGAATTTACATGTTATCCCTATGACGGGCATGTTTTGACCTCTCGTGACCTTAAATGTGACCTGACAAAAAATGGTTCAAATGTTTTCGATGGAGAAGTGGATGGGCAGCCCAACGCCGTTTACCGTTTTTCGCTACCTACCGTGGTTCTCGAGATCTTAGGGGCGGGTACCGCCCCCCGTCAATGCGAAGGTGGCTCAGACCCCCGTCAATGCGCGTGTTAATCACGAGAGGGGTAAGTGCCCTCCTACCCCCTGGTCCGCCAAGAGGTTGAAAGTAATTCCCATAGCTGGAATAAGAAGTGGAACACCGACCGATTTGCTACGAAACGAGCGCATTTTGTCAATGCCCACCCCCTTGCTTCATCAACGATCGTCTATAGGTCAAGTATACCCGGAAATGTGAATTTGCTAGAGGAATCTTTCATGCCATCATATTTATAGCAGAACGCAAATACAAGGAAACGACAATCTCTTAGCTGGTAACTTCAAGTTGGTCGTCATTTCACCATTCTTCACTTTAATACAGGTCACACTAAATACGATCGCATTATTCTGATTACACTGATAACATAAAACACATCACATTGGAGAAATCTGAGCTTATCCAACCTGCTTGCAAGGAAGGACAATGTTTTCCCGGACATGGACAGGGCAGCTGGGCCTATTTTGCGGGTAAGAAGATGAATGGAAACAGCGAATCAGAGTACTTGAAATAGTATGGTTTTTGGTGGGGTGGGGGGGTGGTTTTTTTTTTTTTCTTACCCCCCCTTTTTAAAAAATTTAAATTTTTTTTTTTTGTTTGGGTTTTTTTTTTTTGGGGGAAAAAATGATATAGTTTCATAAAATGCAATGCTCTACATGTAAAATTACCCAGCGGTGGAATTGCGCGTAGAATATTCATATTGTTGTTGCATAAAGAACGCAAAATGTACATAGAATGCGTACAAACCACCTGAAAAGCTACGCACTACATAACAGCGTATGATTTATCAGCGAACTATACAAAACAAGAAAAATAATACATTTACACTGTTTCCATCTAATATGAAAAACCTGTTGTGACGAAGCAAGATAGTCTTCAAAACGGGGAAGATCAACTTTACGGGAACCTGGCACTTTGGTACAGGTCCAGTCTGGTGCGTTTTTCGAGACATTTTTTTACTTCAACGGATAAATTTTGCCTTATTTCTGTCACAATTTGCTAATAAGTCCAATGTTCCTCATAGCATTTCTTATAAGACCAACAACTCCTATTAGCGTGTCATCAAGATATGGTAGCGCTTTTGATTATTTCAGCATTAAATAAATGTAATCGCCTACGTGCTACAATAAGTTGTACAATCGATATGAACAACGTGCTCAAAAGCCATTAATCAGTGATCCCACGGCTGAAATCTGTGTATTTTACCCTACATTAATTTATACGCCAGTTTTGAATGAGTCACTGCGCTTTAAGAAACGTGATTACTTGTTGGAAAGAAAAGGCATAACTTTGCAGATGAGTGTGGCATAAAATGCGTCGCAATGCTACACCTTTTATGAAACGGGGCCCTAATAAAAACACGTTCACAATCTAATCAAAACTACTGCCCCTCTAAGACACAGTACATTACATTTTCAAAGCAAGGAATACAGCATCACTATCCCAAGGCGCCGTCCACACCCAACCCTCGCCATCATTATTTTTTGAAGAACTTGAGGTAGATGGCAGCACCCAACAGCGCCAACTCAGCGACTATGATCGCCACCAGCAGCACCTTGTTCGACAGCACACGGATGTACATGGTTCGCAGCAGTCTCTGGGAGCGGCCTAGCTCGACGTCGGTGTCTGCCAGCCGCTCTCGGGTCCGCTGCAGTGACTCCCGCTGCACCCCCAGGTCGGAGATCACCTCAGTGCCCACGGCGTCTGTCTCAGCCGACACCTGCTGCGACCTGGCGGGCCAGTGCGTCACTGAGAACCGTGCGGCACAACAAACAGGAATGGTGGCGGTACAAGTCTCACCTGGCGGACCAATGGGAACCATACGGCACAGCATACAGGACGGATGGCGATATAGGTCTGATTTTATTATATGCACTTACTGCTACATCGTTAAATCAGAGTTTATACAAGAAAATCTAGCTTCGTGCCGCCCCGGCCCCGCCTCCACACGACGCTTTCTATACACCATCACTGAACATCAGGCACATCGCAGCTCTATCTGCGCACCCACCTTGCAATGCTGTCGGAGGTGCTCTGCAGCACGCGCAGGCCGTCCTCCACACGTGCCCTGACACCGTCCGGCAATAGGAGGTCATCGCGCGTCTGCGGGGAGCCGCCGCCCTCAGCTGGCGCCGGTATCCCTGCACCCGCTCACTCATCTCACGCCGGTACGACGCCGGCGCCATCTGTGGAAAACAATCGGATACCCGTTCGAATAAGCCCCCGGTAACGCAGCATTAAGGTTTTAGACTTGTTTAAACCTTAATGCAAATCATCGCAGAACTTCTTAATTACTACAAACCGTGGAAAATTTACATTTCTAACGCACTTTTCCAAAACATTTCTATCTTATTTGTTGCTTACCGCCTCTAAATCTTCTTAGCACTTTGGTCTACTTCTAGTTGTCTTAGCATGATTCTTCGTAGATTCGTAAAAGCCGCAATGTGGCTTATTGTGACAGATTACTTGATGGTAAATTAACATGCCAAGCTAGGGCGCCACAATGCTTGCCAGGAATAGTGATGTTACAGTTGTAGATAAGAGCGGGCTGGTTTGATTTAATCCCGAACGAAGTTGCCGCAAATAGAAATTGCTCCAGTGTATCATGTGGGAAGGACACAAAGAAGGGATGGAACTATAAACGAGCCCCTCATGTGGAGAAAAAGAAAATAAGACTGTGAAAACGGGCCAGGTGCTGCTCTGAGCTGAGTGAGTTATGCCACCTCACCTGCAGTTCAGCATCCATTTCGGTGAGAAGGCGGTTAACAGCGGCAGCCTGCTGCGGCGTGGGTGGCACACGTCCATCCAGCAGGCTCTGCACCTCATCCTCCAGGGACTCAAACCGCTGTGACGACATCACTGCCGGATTCAACAGTCCAGACGTCAGAGCATCCAACTGGGAAACAACAGTACATTAAAGTGGGGACATGACAATATTGGCGAAGTAAATAGCCACCAGGTTACAATGGCGGCTATTTACTCGTAAAGCTCTTGTATACTCGTAAGGCCCCAAAGCTGCCTGCTGTTGGTATGCCTATTGGTCAGTCTGTCTATCTATTGGTCAGCCTGTCTGTCTTGGTCTGTCTGCCTGTTGGTCTGCCTGATTGATTTGATTGATTATTTAAGTTTAAGGGCGCGCCAACCGGCGAGGTCATATATCGCCCATGTCAATTATCTTCTGCCAAAGCCTTTAATAGCGTCTAGCTGTAGAGTAAAGTAAAGTCCCAGCTGTAGCAAAATAAGATTTCAATTTCAAGTAGGTTTTTAGCTTTTCTCCACGGAAATGTTTAGTTTCAAGACAAATGATATATTGAGTATCAGGATTTCCGGCATGCTATACAACTTGGCTATCTCAGTTAAAATCACGTTATAAAGGTGCCACTTTCCCTTTAAAAAGGAATCTTCCACATTATTGAGATAGTCATCACTGGGTGGATATGTAGGTAGTCATGGATTTCAGCAGGTTAGCCGCGCCGCCAGGCGTCCAGCACGGGGCGCCGGGGCACCACTTCCGGCGCCCACCCCACACCCACGGACCCAGGGGTCCGGGGGTAGCCTAGACGCCAAGCTCAAGCCCGACGTCTAACGGAAGTTCTCCCCGGCGCCCTGGACCCTTAGGCCCCGGAGCAGAATGACAGAATGACCCGATACAACCGCAGAAGAATGACAGGGGGCCCCGCTGCGGTACAAATCCCAACTGCAAATGGAAAGGTTCCAGTGGCCCAACTCAAGTCTCAAAGCTGCAGACTGAATATACATCATATACTTTAAGTTTTTTTTACAATGCTCTCACAGCATCGGCACACCAAAACAAAGCGGCAGAGCAGGGTCAGCCGTCCCACTTCACTGTCTCATTTACTCTCATTCAGAGAACAGTGATTCACAGCATTCGAAATGTAGCTCACGCATCAGCGTCATCTATCATATCACTAGTGGCCAAAAGCAGAGCTACGTCCAGCAGGGCATCACAGCAGTCCACAGGCCACCACACCAAAGAAGACAGACAATATTGTCACCTATAAAGGTCAGGCCACCACTGCCAGGCACAGACAGCGAAAACAGTTCAGCGGAGGAGGGTCCGGCAGGAGCAAACATGTTCAAGGGATCATAAGGAGCTCAGGGTTCCCCCTTGAGGGTAAAAAAAAAATATGCTGGTGAGGTCAGCCCTCGAACCCCCACCGTGCCCGGGAAGCGGTAGATTCTGCCACGCCTGCCATGCTGGTTTGCAGGGTAAATGTCATATCAAAAACGTGATTTATAGCATTGATTGTAAATTGTGTAGGCCCGACGAGTCTTTCTACATTGGAGAGTTAACGTTCTGTTCGGCTTAGGTTCAATGAACACCTTGGGGACGCAAGTCACAAACGGCACAACACGCCTTTCGAGGATCATCGACGACTGGTTCACCCAGACCAGAGCCTCACAACGGATTTTTTGGCTATTAAAATTTTGAAACACACAAGGGATGGGCCCGACCGCAAAATTTCCGAGTCCATTCTAATCAGACAACACAAACCCAGTCTAAACACACAGTCATCCTCTTGGCTGCTTATTTATTGACACCCTCACACGCACAGAGGCTCTCATTTGAACTGTTTTAAACCGCGACACTGTCGAGGCTACAATAAAAGTTTACCTCAGGGGTATCGTTCTCACTCTTTCACTGTCTTACACCTGATGATGGTCCATGACCGAAACGTCTTGTTTTACCTTTCCCTGACTTTTATTTCCCTTTTATTCAGGTCCACACTGTTCTTGAGACTTCCTTTGCGGTTTTAGTGTATATTTTGAAATTTAGTTCACATATACAGTTTTTGTTTACACACAGAATCTTAGTTTTTCGACCGAGTTTGTCTTTTTGTTTAGCAGCGTTTTAGCTCATTCCACATCTCACCTGTGCTTTTGCACCCTTTTTAGGCTCATTTAAGCTGTTTTATGCTCTTTTTTCTGTCGTGGTGCTCCACAGGGATTTGTTGTGGGATTCCAAGTATTTTTAGTTTTTTTAGGGATCTTCTCAAGCCTGTCACCTTTTACTCTTCACTTTTCTCATCTAGTGCCTTATGTCATTTCCCTTGAAATATCCAGCATGGTGCCCTATCTGCAACAAGCCCTCCAAGAACTCAACTTCCTCTAGGCTACTCTTAATCTTTTTGGTAAGGAGGCGCTGGAACAAACCCTTAGTTGAATCAGCAATAAGCACAATTTGTTCTTTTTATTTATGTATGGAGATGGTCCAGGCCCTCTTGCAAAAATCCGTGAGCTTTTGGTGCCAGAAATTTTTTCAGAAAATACCTACTGGCCTTGAAAATAGAGGTGGAAATTTTTGGAAAAAGCTGGTCCCGGTTCCGGTCCCGGCCAACATTACATGGTCCCGGCAAAAAGAATGTGGTCCCGGCAGCCTTTTCCCCACTTATTGGTTTTCAAACATACTAATTTCTTGTGGATTAAGAGCGAAACATATTAAGCAAATTCATATCATCAGTACATAAAGAAATCAACATTAAGTATGAACCATAGCTTCAGGAAATCCTTACCTACTATCATGAAAAATTGCCACAATTATCTGACAATGCTTTCTGAGGGAACATTTGCATGTTAAAATGTTAACAGGTAAGAAACTAAACATCAATCCAAATTCAAACAGTATCACACCTCCCTTCTGTCCATCCATAAACATTCAATCAATAAAGATACCTAAGTTTTATCAGGGAACGTCAGGATACAAATGCCTTCAAGAGCCTCAACACGCCCATTGAAAGGGGTCTGAGCCACCTTCGCTTTGACGGGGGGGGTACCCGCCTCCCCTAAGATCTCGAGAACCACGGTAGGTAGCGAAAAACCGAAAATGGCGTTGGGTAGCCCATCCACTTCTCCATTGAAAACATTTGAACCATTTTTTGTCAGGTCACATTTAAGGTCACGAGAGGTCAAACCATGCTGTCATAGGGATAACATGTAAATTAAGTTTTTCGGCCATTACATCTGAACAAGTTAAGATAGAGAAAAACTACTTGGACTATATGAATCTTCACAGCAAGCCAAATCGAATCATATATAATTTGACCTTGCTAGGTCAAATCAAGTATTTGACCTGACCTGAGGTCAGGTTAGGGTTAAATTATATAAAATGCATATCATTAGAACTGTAAAGCCAAGGCAAGTCTAATGGAGCTAAAATAAAGGCTCTATTACCATCCATTACTGAGTTATTCAGTAAAAACATTTTCCCATGTATTTTCAATGGAGAGGTCATGACTTGTACCTGATCTTAGGTCAACGATATCAAAAATACCGGAACATATTTGAGAGAAATCGGTGGGGGCCATTATGTGATACAAGTTTCAATCAGATAAGTTCACTCTGCTCCAACTTATGCTATCTTAAACTTTTTTTAGGTCAGGTCACTTGACCTGTACTGGTGACCTGACCTAAGATGACCTAACCATAAAATTTTCACAGAAGTTATAAAAATGATGAGGGAAAGGTATGCCAGTAATGGGCGGCGCTACGCGCCACCATTTTTCTGCTATCTCCGAAAAACCCGAGGGGGTACCCACCGCCGATATTATGGTAGTAGGCAGATCACATCTTGTGGTCCAAAGGATCACATCTTGTGGTCCAAAGGATCACATCAGAAGGTCCACTGATCAAAGGGTCTGCTGCTCATAGGCTCTACACTTTGAAAGTTAGACCTTTTGAATAAAAAGTCCAACATTCAAAAGGTCCAAAAGGCGTGCTCAGATGCATGAGAGTGGGGTGCATGATGCTGCAGAGGCGTGCTAAGACACATGATAATAGGAGGAAATGTGGGTTAGGTTAGGTTAGGTTAGGTCAGGTCAGGTCAGGTCAGGTCAGGTTAGGTCAGGTCAGGTCAGTTGTGTTTGCCCTTGGTTTCTATTTCCTAATCTGGGGATATCACACCTTTTTCCAGATTCTGAGTGTGCCTCTGGTCTGGGTGCCACTTTGGGAAATGTTTTAGAAATATCCACACATTCTGCAAGACAATCCTAAGAGGTGAAACAGACAGAAGGATTGAGGGCTAGAGGAGTAGCATAAAGTGGTACTCAGACCAGAGGCACACTCATATTCTGGAAAGAGGGGTGATATCCCTAGACTAGGAAATAGGGACCAAGGGCATACACACCTGACCTGACCTGACCTAACCCAACCTATCCCCTCATTTCCTCCTATTATCATGTGCCTTAGCACGCCTCTGCGGCATCATGCACCCCACTCTCATGCATCTGAGCACGCCTCTTGGACCTTTTGAACGTTGGACTTCCTATTCAAAAGGTCTAACTTTCAAAGGGTAGAACCTATGAACATTAGACCCTTTGAACTTTGGAAATTCTGATGTGATCCTTTTGAACAGTGAGATGTGATCTGCCTACTACCATAATACTCCCACCCCCCGTCAATGCGCGTGTTAAGATCAAATCACCAAAGCACAGGAGTATTTTGACATATCACTTTTGCAGTTGGCATGTGACTGTTTTTGGCTGTTTATGAAGAATTATGCAAGTTGATACGCTGGATGAAGGAACTGACAATTAATGTTTTACATACCTAGGTAGTTGTCAAAAAACAATTGAGCCCCCCACCTCCCCCTTCCTTCCTTCTTCCCAACAAAGCAATAGAGACACTTCTGCTTCCCAACACACACAAACAATAGGGCTAATGCCCATGCATGGATTTCCAAATATGGAGGCCAATCAAAGAACAGTGAACAAGCAAAGCTGGTAGAAAAAATGTCTCCTTTGATTCGTGTTAAAACGGCTTCCTATTATTTTGGACAAATCAAAGATCAAAATTGTGAATGTCAATAGCAACTTTTGCTTGTAAGAGGCAAAACATATTACAGTATCTGCAGACAGCGCACTGAAGACAAATATGAACATTATTACGTTTAGTAAGTCGGTAGAGAAGAAATATTTTAAATTAATTATCACGTGGTATTGTAAACTTTCTCTTCCTGAGGCTACTAAAGCTTGTGCTTCTACTTAGTTGAATTTGTTCCTGAAAGACAGCAATGGCGCACACTATCTTTATTATTAGTCGTGTTATTCTGCCGGCAGAACGCATAATAGTGCGCCACACGCATGCGCAGTACGGTATCATTGACTCCAAGATATGGTACTGCGCATGCGTGTGACATACTAGTATGCGTTCTGCACGGCAGAATAACAAGGCTATTCTTCTTGTTGGAGGACTAGGTACGAGGACGACGACAAACAAAAAGCGTGTGGTGCGGCGGCAAGGTGCGGCGGTGGTGGTGGTTGGAATTGAAGCCATTCTCGTTTTATTCACCGCACAACGCGCGGACGTAATTTAAAATATTGTTGATGATCCCGTAACTGGGATTACGTTCACAGGGATACCTCTAGAAGAGATCGATTTCAGCCCTGCAGACATTACAGGCAAACTCTCAAAGCTTCGGTCATCCTCTGCTCCTGGACCCGACGGACTCCACCCAAGGATACTAAAAGAGTTATCTACTACACTAAGTGTCCCACTACACATTCTCTTCACAAAATCTCTAGGATCTTCCACAGTGCCCGAGAAGTGGAAAGAGGGACTGGTGACACCCATTTTCAAAAAGGGAGGAAGAGAAAACCCATCAAACTATAGACCAGTGAGTCTGACCTCTGTGGTGTCAAAGGTACTCGAGTCTCTCATCCGCGATAATATAATAGAGCATCTAGTGCACTCAGGATTGCTTAGCGATGCCCAACATGGATTTCTCCCTAAAAGGTCAGTTGTGACTCAGTTGCTGTGTGCGATGGAAGACTGGACTAAGGCTATCGAAGAGGGGCATCCAGTGGATATCCAGTACCTGGACTTCAAAAAGGCCTTTGATTCTGTGCCGCACGAACGGCTCCTAACCAAGCTGGCCGATGTGGGAATCCGAGGAAACCTACTAAGCTGGATCCGAGACTTCCTGTGCAACCGGAAGCAGAGAGTGACAGTGTGCGGGGCGATGTCCACCTGTCACCTCATCACGAGTGGTATCCCGCAGGGATCGGTGCTGGGCCCCACACTGTTTCTGCTGTATGTCAATGACCTTCCCCAGTCTGTCTCCAGCAAGATACAACTATTTGCTGATGATGCGAAGCTGTATGAGACAGTTGGCTCTTACAGACAAGTGGAAAAGCTACAGCAGGACATGGATTCGCTCAGCCATTGGTCGGTGTTATGGCAGCTCCCCTTCAACCAGGAAAAGTGCACAACCCTTCACATTGGCCCAGGAAACAGCAGACAGACATATACACTTAGTGGCACGCCCATCTCCTCTGTTCAAACCGAGCGTGACCTGGGTATCACTATAGATGCAGAACTGAAGTTCAGGGCCCAGGCTGCTAGGTCGATTGCCAAGGCGAACCAAGTTCTGGGCGTGATCCGCAAAGCTTTCTGCAACCTGGACGTGTACTCGGTCCCACTATTGTACAAAGCCCTCGTTAGGCCTATACTAGAGTTTGGCAATCCGATTTGGGGACCTTTTAACAAGGCTGACCAACAGTCCATCGAGAGAGTTCAGCGGCGAGCCACTAAACTGGTCTCCTCCATCAGTCATCTCCCATACGAGGACAGACTTCGTGCGCTCAGCCTGCCTTCTCTTCTTTATCGACGGAGAAGAGGTGACATGATTTGGGTTTTTAACCTCATATCCGGGAAGGTAGATCTGAAAAGAGATCTTCTCTTCAGGCTGGCGGAGAATCTACCGACCAGAGGTCACTCCAAGAAGATAGTCAAGCCCGAAGCCCGATCAAGAGAGAGACGTAACCACCTTGGTATCCGAGCGGTCAACGACTGGAACTCTCTCCCAGAGTGGGTAGTGAGTTCGGGAGCACAAAATGAGTTCAAAAACAACCTGGACAGACATTGGTCGGCGTATACATACGATACGCCATTTTTGGACTGAAGTGTAAACTTGTATAAACCCTGAGCTCAATCGAGTTAGAACCCACATCAGGCCCTTGAGCCTTACAAGGTTCCCATTCCAATAAGGTAAGGTAAGGTATGAGTAGTTTTTGAGAGAGAGAAGGCAATTGAAACAGTGGGGTTGGTAAGGACTGCCATTTCTAATCACCAATTCCAGAATTTTCTTTTCAATCAAGCTTTTGTTTCAATGCCTTACAGTACCTACAAGAAAAAGTTTTTTTTTGCTTCAATTCAAAGCGATTTTGATCCCAGTACCCACGACTTTTGGGTTGTATTTTGGTTGTGTCACTGAGTTGCTTTTTTTATAGTCAAGTGAAGGAATAGGAACTACATCTGAAAATGTGGTTTCTGAAGAATGAAAACTTAGTGTGAGCTGGGTTCTGTGCTGTGTGTGTGCAACATTGTTTTACTCTTTTTATCCAGTTGAATTGATACTTTTCTTGTCTTATAAAGTTGGAAAATTTTATCAAGGAGGCAATGAAGTGCTGGAAAGTCACCTTACCTTAGATACCTTGGATGATCGGGACTTTATAAGGCAGTTAGGTGCCTTTCTTGCCCGCACTCATCGAGCTCGTGACATGTTGTGTAGCGGAAAACTAGATTGGTGCACTATATATATATATATATATACCCTGACCAGTATTTGTGTATGTTATTCTTAAAGGAATTAGTTGATGGAGACTCCACTACCCTTGCTGGAAGGCTGTTCCAATCCAAGACAGTGCAAACTCCAAAGTGGTTCCTCCTAGCTCTTGTGATCGCAAGAGGCTTCCCCACCTTGAACCTGTGGCCACAGGTGGTGCCTACTGGTGGGTCTAGGAAGAACTCATCCCTTGATACCCCCAGGTGGCCCTGCATGAGCTTGTACATGAAGACCATGTCACCCCTCTTGCGCAAGAGATGCAAGAGGTCCCTCTCACCACTGGCTCGGCTCTTTCCTTCAGTTCATCTCGGAGCTGTCTGGCAGCTTCCCTATCAGTTTTGGTGAGGTCAGCATTGATATATAGACTGCTCCATGCAAGACTCTGTCAAAGCTGGGGAGCTCCTCGAATCACATCCCACTTCACTGCCTCAGAGTCAAAGGTAGGCAGCAAGCAGCCTAGACTTGTCTGCAGTTTCCTACCAATAAGACAGCATGAAACAATACTGGCATGGAGGCACAGTTCATCTTTGAGTGTGTTGGTCACAGTTAGGGAGTCTTTGTCAGAGCATTCCTGGTGGCTGCTGACTTGAGGTTCAGGCAGGTTGTGTATTACTGCATTGTAATTTTGCCTTTTGTTTCCAAAAGGTCCATACCTGCACCAGGTCTCTGCCAAGGAAGGGTGTCAATCTTGCTGCTCAAGGTGGAGAGCACAGTTATGTTTTGTCTCCTATCTTAGTTTTAGATGAAACATGGAAACCATGATTGTGAATTTTGCTTGATCCAGATTGGCTCTGGTCCCGGGACAGTCATGGCAACTAGCCTTTGGTCCCGGCTTTAGTCCTGCCGGGACCAGGTTTGGTCCCAGCACCAGAACTGCAGGACCAAAAAGTCCCACCTCTACTTGAAAAATACCCCAGATAAATGATGTAAGGAAATATAATGAATGTGCTAGTATTGCCTTGTTCTTGGTTATGACAATTATGACTCATGCGTTTCAATCCTTGTCTTGGGTGATTTTGGAAAAAACACCAGGCACCAAAAAGCTCTCAGATTTTTGCAAGAGGGCCTGGACCATCCCCTATGTGTGTATATTGGACTCCAGCACAGCACAGGGTTGTGTGGTTGTGGAGAAGAGACAGGCAGTAATGAATTATTGTCGATGATTCGTTTCCATGAGGCTTGATTTTTTCCAGACAATTTTACCACTTAAAATGCTTAAGCTGATATCAGAGATGGGAATCTTGTTAATGTCTCATGTACACATGTTATTGCTAACAAGGCATTTCCTTAGAGTGGATAGGCTTTTAAAATAAACAATTGAAACTTTGAATTTAATGAAAAATTGAAATAAATTGCAAAATCACATATATTCATATATATTTTGACAGTCAGAAATCCACAAGGTGCACACAACCAGACAAATAGAACTTTACCCTCCTATTTATTTGAGAGGAACCAAAACTCCCACTACACATGAGAGCATTCCTAATGAGGGGAACCTAAATTATGTAGGGGAGTCACTAGGATACTTGCACTCATTGCACATCGCATTAAAAACTCACTGACAGTGTTAGAAATATGAAAAATATACACTCAACCTCCACTTGCGCTCCAGCCAGCACAGATGGCAGAGGGCTGACATAACCATGCCCAGCATGGCCACACAGTTGTAGAGGACCAGCTCAGAGCGCCTGTCTTCTTTTTATTTAATTATATTCTATTTAATTATAATTTCAATTACAATTCTGATTTAAGCAATTGAAACACAGGAGGAGGTGTGGTGTGCAGTTTCCAGTCACCAGTTCCGTAATTTTTTCTATAAAGTTATTCACCTTGATGCTTTCCAGCACCTATATTTAAATGCAATTAATTATTTTTCCTAATTCCAGTTGATACTGATTTTGATCTTGGTACCCACCTGTTGCTTTGATTATGTCAGTGACTTGTTAAAAAGTTATTGAAGCATTGACTGGGTTTTGTCACTAGGTGGTTTTTGCCAGTATTTACTGAGGTAAAAGCAGGCTGGCTTAAGCTAGTTTTTGCCAGTTTTTGCCACCTTTGCCATGTTTGTTAAGAATTAAAATTTGTAATCATTAGTTGTAATGCTAAGTATATACATTGTTTCCAAACATTACACCCTTATGCCTAATAAATATCTTCAAATAGATGTTAAACACTTCTACTCCCCTTTTGAAAGATGCAGCTGCGCTGTTTCTCGTTATAAGAGTTCTCAGTTGCTTGGCTGTCTTTTTTACTTCTTGCTGGTAAGACTCAGCAAGGAGGAAGAAGAATGATTGAGATATATCTTGAAATCCTTTAGCTCAGCTCAAAGAATTGTTAAAGCTTATCTTGATTCTTTTCAACCCCATTCTGCCGTGCAAAGGAAGAAAAGGGTCACTCAAAATATCGATTTTTGGTTTTTCATATCATTCGAAAGCCCTTCTCACGACGCATCCGATGATACCAATATCACAATCATAGGCGTAGGAACGGGGTGGGCCAGGGGGCCATGGCCCCCCAATATTCATGATTCTTAACCATTAAACCTATGGCGTTGACTGGAAGGAAATGACTTCAAAATGCCCGCTGGTCCCCCCAATATTCTGGACATTCCTACGCCTATGATCACAATTGTAAACCGCATAAAAATAATATATTTTAGAATACATATTGGCAAAAAGGGTAACTTGCACTTTTTGCTCTGAAGTGGTAGAGTTTGCAATGGAAAAAAGGGTAACTAGTTACGGCTTTTGTGGATTTGGCCGAGAGCCTCGGAGATTGCAAAGGAAAAAGGGTAACCCACCATGTTGGATGGAATTTATATTCGCCAACGACGATGGGAGCTCTCATGTTGGCTTTAAGAAACTTATTTAATGTTTTGTACACTTATTTAGTATTTATGTATTATTAATTATCACAATGCCGGGAGGAATCGCTGTCAGGTCAATGCGAAATTAAGGAGCCGCCAACTTGAAAGTTAACTGTTCTGTCTGAACGCATTTTGTTAAAGCCGCGTAAAAAGAGTACCCTGGGGGTGGGTACGGGTGCAATGAGGGATGGAAGGGTACGTTGCTGGCTAATATGGGTACAATGATGGCTGATAGGGGTGCGTTGTCGGTGGGTACAGGTGCAATTTGGCTGGTAGGGGTGCGTTGTCGGTGGGTACGGGTGCAATGTCGGCTGGTAAGGGTGCGTTTTCGGTGGGTACCGGTGCAATGTAGGCTGTTAAGGGTGCGTTGTCGGTTGGTACAGGTGCATGTTGGCTGCTTGGGGTGCATTTTCAGTGGGTATGGGTGCAATGTTGGCTGCTAGGGGTGCGTTGTCGGTGGGTACGGGTGCACTGTCGGCTGGTAGGGGTGAGTTTTCGTTAGGTATGGGTGCAATTTAGGCTGGTAGGGGTGCGTTGTCGGTGGGTACGGGTGCAATTTTGGCTGCTGGGGGTGCGTTTTGGTGGGTACCGGTGCAATGTAGGCTGCTAAGGGTGCGTTGTCGGTTGGTACGGGTGCAATGCCGGCTGCTAGGAATGCGTTATCGGTGGTTATGGGTGCAATGTCGGCTGCTTGGGGTGCATTTTCGGTGGGTACGGGTGCAATGTCGCCTGCTAGGGGTGCGTTGTCGGTGGGCACGGGTGCAATGTCGGCTGGTAGGGCTGCGTTGTCGGTGGGTACGGGTGCAATGTCGGCTGGTAGGGGTGCGTAGGTGGTGGGTATGGGTGCAATTTCGGCTGGTAGGGGTGTGTTGTCGGGGGTACGAGTGCAATGTCGGCTGGTAGGGGTGTGTTGTCGGGGTACGGGTGCAATGTCGGCTGGTAGGGGTGCGTAGGTGGTGGGTACGGATGCGTGGAAGGTAAGCACGGGTGTGATGTTGACTCGTAGGAGTGTAATGATGACTGGTAGGAGTGCAATGGTGACTGGTAGGGGTGCATTGTCAGTTGTTAGGGGTGCGATGACGGATAATAGGGGTGCAATGACGTCTGATAGGGATGCACTACAGCTAAAGACAGGCGGCGAAGGCAGCTGGTGGGATGTCTTGCGTGTGGGTTCCCAGCTGCAACGCTGTCAGCTGTCCCGTCTTCAGCTGCAACGCACCCGTACCAGGCGACATTGCACCCGTACCCACCGACAACGCATCCCTACCACCCGACATTGCATCCGTATATACCCGCGAGACACCCAAACAGCTGCCTTAGTCCCCTCTCTTAAGCCGCAACGCACCACTATCAGCCGCAATTGCACCCACATTATCCGTCACCGCACCCTTAGCAGCCGACATAGCCCCCTACCAGTCGACATAGCACCGTTACCGTAATCATTGTACCCCATCAGCCGACATCGCACCCGTGGCCAACAACGACTCACCCATACCATACAACAACAACAACAACAACAACATATATTTCATGTTCAGAACATATCATTTACAACACAAATATCACGATTGGTGCAAAAGCGCTTAAATGCGCTTAAATTGTAGCACCTCTCGACAGGTTCTTGCTTACACTGGTAAATTACGCCGCCTTAGGTCCGCGGCCGCCCACTCCGGTTATCAGTCCACCGGTGTCCCGCCGCCGCGCAGGTGCGCCGCACTACCACTGTTTAGAATTTAGGTTAAACTATGTTGGCTTGGCCTGAATCTCTTACTTGACATGATGAATTTTATGGTTTGGCGTGCTACTGCATGACCCTCCATATCACTGAGAGAATGTCCGTGAAGCAGGATATCTAGTTTTGTAATGCTGTTAAGGGCCATAAAGTCTGTTCCTATTATTTGAGTTATATTTTGTGCTAGCAAATTTCGGATGTTTTCGTATCGTGGACAGTGTAAAAAGTAATGTTTGGTATCCTCGTTGTTGTGTCCACAGATACAGGAGGGCGATGGAGATTTTTGTACTTGATATGCATGGCCATTCAGTTTTGACATACCGACTCTTAGCTGCATTAAAAGGGAATTAGGAATTTTCGCGCCATATGTGTAATATTTAGTTGGTTTCCTACACCCTAACTGTTCTTCTACTTGTTTTTTGAAAGCTTGATGTGATCCAGTCATTCTGATTTGCTCTGGTAGTCTATTGAAAAGTTTGGTTGTGCATGGCAGGAAAGAGTTTTTGAAGTTTGTTGTCCGGAACGTTATTTCGGTTCTTTGGTATGCATTTCGTAGGTCCCTGTTCATTGCGTTTTGCCTGAGATTAGGTAGGATACTTTGAATATAGTTTGGCAGGAGTCCCAGACTAAGGCTGTGAAAGAACTGTATTTTATGAATTTCGCGTCTTATTTTTAGTGTAGTCCAGCCGAGATCCGTCCTCAATTTCGCTGTGGCCGTCCTTGGAAGCGCTCCTGTCATGAGTCGGGCTGCTCGGTTCTGAAGTCTTTCAAGGCGCTGGGCGTCATTGGTCGTTATAAGTCCGTCGAATATCACGTCACAGTAGTCGAAATGTGGTCTCACATAGGTTTGAAATAACTTTTCGAGAATTTCTCTGGGTAGATACGGTGCAATAGGGTAGAGAGGGCTGAGGGCTATATTTACTTTCCTTGTGATCTCATTTATTTGCTCGTGGAATCTGAGATCTTTTGAAAATATAATGCCTAGATGTTTGTGCTTCTCGACAACCGGTATTGGCTTGCTGTCGAAAATGAGATTCGGGGCAGTTTTGTCTTGTCTATATGAAAATGTTTGTTGAATAGTTTTAGATGCATTGAAAGTGATGAGCCAGTCGTGCCCGTAAGCGAGAATTTCGTTTAGGTCATTTTGGAGCGAATTTCGAACATCGGTCTCGTTTCCTCGATCGTGTTGAGCGAATAAGCAGGTGTCATCAGCAAAGAATAGGATTTCATTAGTTGTTTTGTTCGATAAACCGTTAAGATATAACAAGGCAAGCAGGGGGCCCAAAACGGAGCCCTGGGGGCATCCGGCTTTCAGTGGGAGTAACGCTGAGCTGGAATTTCTTATCAAAACTCGTTGTCGTCTGTTTGTCAGGTAAGATCGTAGCCATGGAAGAATGTTATCAAGTCCGAATTCATGTCCACATTTATGAAGCAATCCCTTGTGCCAAATTTTCTCAAAATAACGACTTATGTCCAAGTAAAGCACTGTCAGGTCCCGTCCTTTGTCAAGCGTTTCGTACAAAGTATGTGTGAGGTAGAATAGCTGGAGTCTTGTCCCGTGACCTGGTCTATAACCACTCTGTCTTTCTGTTAGTAAATCGTGGTCAGTGAGGTGCTGGTAGATCCTTTTGAACATTATTTTTTCAAAAACTTTAGAAAGGCAACATAGTAAACTAATTGGTCTGTAGGAACTGATCTCGGCTGGACTCCTTTCTTTTTAAATATGGGTTTAACGTTAGCAATTTTCCATGATGAAGGGAATACACCTTGTTGGAGCGAGTTGTTGAATAATCTGGCCAAAGGTCGCGCGATCAGAAGTGCAGTCAGTTTGATTATTTTAGTTGGCAGTTCGTCGGGTCCAGTTGCCTTGTTTGGGCTTAGTCCATTAATGGTATTGAGTACTTCAAATTCTGTTATGACTGGAATTTCAAGTTTTGGAATTTGTTCATCAGGTGAAGTTCTGATATCTTTGTCCTCGTCATTCAATAGGTCTGACTGTTTAGCAAAGAAAGTATTCAGTGCTTCAGATTTCTCAGTGTCGTTTTCTATCAAAACTCCTTCAGGGCTGATCAGTGGAGGAATGGATGAGTCTTTACTTTTCCCAGTCATTCTTCGAACAATTGAGTGATATTTTTGGGGGTTGTGCTTCTCTTCTAGGAGTAATTTAGCGCCTCGGTGAAAACATTGAGCTTTGAGCTTTCTTACCATTGTGTTTACTTTATTCCTACATTGCCTCCATCTACTCCAATCAACGTCGTTGTCACTTTCCCTTTTAGCCTGGCGTGATTGTGCGTGTTTGAATAGTCGGTCACGTTTACGCATTAGTCTTTTGAGTTCATTAGTCATCCAGGGTTTATTATTACATGAGAATATGGTCTTAATGGGAATTGTATCTTTTGCTGCTTCTATCAGTGTGGATGTGAATAAGGCGGTTGCAGTGTCAATTTCGTTGTTTATGATACTATCCCAATTAGTGTGTAAGAGTTTATGGGTAAGATTTTCCACATCAAGTCGTGAGTAATCCCAGACCTGCTTTTCTTGTAACGGGGTATCGGGAGTAGTTGCCTTGACAGAAACATGAATGGGAAAATGATCCAGGTTGGAAAATGAGGGCAGCACTCCACTGGCAGTTACAATTTCTGGGTTGGAAACAAAGCAAAGGTCTCGAAGGTTTTGTGTTGCATCCTGATGGCGAGTTGGCTCTGTAATTAGCTGTGAGAGTCCCAAAGATTCTGCGGTGATTTCTAACTGTCGTTCAAAGGCTGACACCGGAGAGTGGTTAAAGTTGCTGCTAAGATATGTGTTGCCAGCGTTGAAATCCCCGTTACTATTATAGATGCAGGATTATATATTTGAGCCATGCTTATACTTTCGTGGAAATGATCGAGAAATTCTTGTAGGCGTTCAGCTCTAAGATCAGGAGGTATGTAGACGCAACATAGGATTATCGTCATAGTGCTAAATTTAACCTTAGCCCAGATCCATTCTTCATTGCCAATTTCTAAGTCAGGGAGTCGTGATGTTGACGTGGGCACATTACTGGTAGCCAAGTCTTCAAAGTATGACACTTTTGACGAGATCTTGTCGTTACGAGTGCCCCTCACGACAGGTGCGAGTGGTGGCAATTTTCAAGACTGTTGTGAGTTAGGGGAACTAACACAAGACTGTTGTGAGAGAACTAACACGGTACACAATGGAATTCTGAGAAAGGGAGGAAAACTGGTTAAACAAATTACCAAGTCAATTGCGCTAATTAGTCCCCAGGAGCTTAACGCGACCGGGGCGGGCCAACCACAGCAAAACAGACTGTTTCTAACCAGGTGCGGATAGTGCGTAACTCGTAGGGCATTATGTCCATTTAAGAGCGGATGCAGCTGCATATTTTGGAGAAATACTTTCATCCTGACCGTGGGCTTCTGCTGGGGAAGGGAATGAAGAGCAAATTTGTAGGATGTAGGAATTTGTAGTGCTACACAATGAATAGCTAACAGTATCCTATGAAATTGTCCTTGGGACGGTAGCTGTACACAAAATTAAAGCATGAATTGAAGGTACTTTCTGAACGTTCTCATCGGGATCAGGTTTGCAAAAAGTAGAGGTAATATTCTCCAGCTCATTTTGTGCTCAAGTGGTAATATAAAATTGCGTGATATGTTCGGCTGTTAATGGTTTAAAAGGAAGTGATGACAATTTGACGAGATTGACGGAAAAAGTCGCGGACGCCAGGCTGGGGCTGCTTCTTTTCTCCTGGGACCAGGGCGGGACGAGGTAAACTTGGCCGAGGACGGGACCGGGTCCAGTTTTTTGTGAATTGTCCCACCTCCACTTTGTAGGGGCGTGTTCGACCTGGACCAGAACGTACCAGCGACTATCAAGTCCTGTATGGGATGATATAGCTTTTGATGGTGGGTAATGTATAGTACATTAGATGTTTGGCTTTTATTGTCGAAACGCCCAGATGTTTCTAAAATTATTTTAATTCACCCTATTCCACCAATGTCCATCAGGTAATTACGGATACCTGCTTCATGAGCAAGGAAGACTACAGTTCAGGTAACCTGTTACCGGATGTTTTTCTGTGATGATGCTTTGTTGACCTTTCTGATGCCTCATGTGTCTAGCAAACAAGCATGTGAGCAGCTTTACCGATGTAAGTTGAAATGAACCTTTGTGCTGTTTCAGGTCGGGCACAGACACAGACAGATACGCCATACAATGTTTAAGAAGTAAGTTGGATCATAGGTATACGTTGTCCAATACAATCCTGATATTTGGCACGACAGAGGAAGAACTGACGATGGTTGTTATTCTAAGAGATTATAGCACTTTCATAATTGGATTTGAACTGAGATATTAATGTGATCTACCATGCCAAGAATCCACCGGAACGACATTGCATTTGTCTCAGTACTTACCTTTGGCGGAAAAACTATTCCTGTGTAACCCTTCATTTCCGGAGTCACGTGTGGTGAGGTGACCACACTGCCTGATACGGGTGGGGGGAGAATACATTTTCCCCAATACCCTCGATTTTTGTCAACTTAACGTGTTTTTCGTACTTTTGGGCTCTGCTGCCCCCCTCAAACTATTAGTCGGCAGTTCAGTTGGTCTGGTTCAGTGGATGGCGTTCCTGTCTCGTAAGCTACCTGTCCCGGGTTCAAGTCCCGGTGGAGCCTCTGAATAAGCTCATGTGATCCCCCTGAATCCCTCCTAACAGGGTGAAGGTTGGCTATTGCGTATAACCTTGGCAGTTGGTCCGTCGCTAGACCCCCAACAATCATTATTAACACCCGCCCTGGTGGGCCTCCGAGCCACCTTTACCCTGGTGAGGGGGGTGTTCAAACCCCTTGAACTCGTCCGTTATGCGACATAGCGACAAACGCGAAAAGCCGCTGCTAACGACAGCTGCTGGTAACCCGGGGGCCAGTGGCAAATATTTTTTATGCCGTCTTTTCAAGCATGCACTTACACTAAGCAGAGTGGTCGGCGAGGCTGGCTTCCACGCAGCCGACCCGGGTTCAAGGCCCGGCGGCTTCCCTGAACAAGGAGCAAGCTGGCTCCCGATAATACCTTCCAACAAGGAAAGCGTTGCCGACGCCATATGACCCTGGTAGTTGGTGCGTCGATAAGCCCCAAAAATTATGATTATCCACTAAGCAGGCCCCTGGGACTCCGGTATCCGCCACTAACCAGATTAGTCTTAGCTCGACCCCTGATACCGCATCTGTCAGGGACTGTGCGGCGCCAGAGACGCCTACAAACGATCGAGTGGCAGGCATTCATAACGACTCGTAAATTGTTTTAACCACTCAGTATGCTATGGGCACTAAGGAAAATAGGAACTATCCACTTAGTGGCAGGATATTGGATATTGGTTCGCTTCCGATGTATTATAATGTTCATCACCATCGGAGATAATACATGCCAGAACGTAATTATCGTGACCTCAACCTCAGGGCTGGGAATATATATCTTTGGCGGTGCCCTGGCACCTCAATGAAAGGTTTAGTTGGTTTCACTATCTATCAAATATATTGTTTTGCTTATTTTTTAGTACTTTAGCTTGATTTTATCTAGTTTAAAACGTGTCTGTGAGGGCTAATACAATTATGCTATTGTGGAATTTCTTAATGTGGTGACCATTCACGTTGTTGGTAATTTTGGCACCCCCAATGATCTTCGAAACTCCACATCCTTACCCCCAGGGGATACATAACATCCGTAACTAGTACTTAACGTATTGAATTTGTTTCAGATGCTGTTGTACTGTTTGTGTACTTTGATTATTTGGAGTGTTCCGAAGTAATATATTAAACATTTTGCATATGTCTTGCAACTGAGAGATTGTTTTCTCAAACTATATCGCTTTAGCTCAGCGAATGTTCGGACGTCACTACTGAGTGTGCGATGTATTGCTCCACCGCTTTTATGATCGATTACACGTTTTCTGGCATGTCCGTGAACTTTGTCGTTCAGGTTTGATGAAAAGGAGAGCGTCTCGAATGTTCAGCAGCTGAAGTCTTCTGTTCAGAAAGGCATCAGAAACCAGATAGCGGAGCTACATCCCCACATAGCGAACTACATGGACCAGATCCTGCCCAAGAAAGCCATTCTGCGGATCCTCAAATGGTGAATGCGCAGCTTCTCAATATTGCTCAGTGCCGATTGTTTTGATTCGATCCATATTGACGTTTATGGATACCTTGCCATAAAGTTCTGACTTTTATCCGAAAATTGCCCTGCTGCTCCCTGTTTTTGCCGTTTTTACTTTTAAAACCGATTTAAATTGGTAAAATCCATTGTTATGCCTAAAGTCAGCTTTGTAATGGTACCAATTCAACCCTGTCAACAATTTTGTGCGGTCTTCTGTTTCATTTCTTCTTACATCTGGGTGCCAAATGATCACGTAACCGCAGCACCCTAAAACGCAAACAACAATAAGAGCAGCAGATTTGAATCAAGATCTTGGTCTTGAAAGGCTGCCAACAATGATTTACTGCAGATGGTTCTGAGTACCCACTGTCCACCTTTGCTACATTCTCGATTCAATGTCTGTGTGTTGTCGATTGCGTTTGATGGGGACTGCCGTGCTGCCGTGACGCGTCCTTCCATCCTGATCACCTGTATTTTCTGTGTTGCAGTCACGACCATATCGAGATATTGATAAACGCCGCGGGCGAGCTGCTCTTCTTTCGGCAGCGGGACGGCCCCTGGATGCCCACGCTGCGGCTGCTGCACCAGTGTGAGTCCAGGTGGAAGCCGTCGGCTCCCTGAGGTCAGGCCGCTGCTGCTGACTTCATGTCTACAGGTCAAGGAATGCTTGGTCGTTCGGAACGCTTCTGACAAAACACATGTTTTAAGAAATAGATAAATACCTGGTCGGCATGATCGTCGATCGTCTTTTTCGCTATATAGTGTATAACTTTCCGGAAACACTTGGCGAAAGAGGGGTGTTTATTTTCTAACGGTCATCTGGTCAGGCAAGGGTCTGTCTGTTGATGTCTGCTGTGAAAATGGATTTCAGAGACCTAAAGTTTTATATGCAAAAGACGTGCTCCCAGGCACGTCCCCACCGCAGTGTGTTGAAATTGATTCTGTTTAGAGTGTCCTGTCAAAATTCAAGGAAAAGGGGGTAAAAATTCGTCAGAAAGGGGTAGGAATAGCATCTGTGAGATCAATAGAAGACCTTGAAAAGAACTGGAAACCTTTACGCCTTCTATTCTACCAAGAGGAATATCAGGTTATGGAAAACCTTTATGTTTAAATGCTAATCAGCGCAAATCTGAATGCTTCGAAAAATTTGTCCATTAAACTGAACTTTGGAAAAATATGAATACAATGTTTTTACAGGTAAATGAGTAAGTTCGTACTTGTTTTGGATAAATACTAGTTAAAACTCAGATCAAATACAGAGACAAAGATAGGCATGACAGACATTATAATCATTTGTATTGCTGCAAGCCAAAGCATACTGCCTAGCTCTCAAAGTCGACTCATTCTTTCTGAGTCCAGTGAGTTTGCAAGTCAAAGTAATGAGTACAGCCCATGTGGTGCCAACAAAACAGACAGTGAAAGTCCAGGTATTGTGCCAATTTATGCTTAGAGACGCATTTCTTACAGCAACTGGTCCCATATTTAATTTTCAAGCTCAAACCAGGCAATACACCAACGCATATTTAATCTCAATTGAGGCAAAATCCTTTTCACGTAGCTACATAAAAACGTAGGCTAGAAATTCTACAAACCCTGTCGTCAGCTGTTGCCAAGTACGGTCTTGCTGGAGCTGGTGAACAAGCCAGCACACAGACAGCCACTGCTTGTTCCCAAGTAGCGGACTGGAATCCAATGCTCAATCAACTGAGCTGCCGGAGCGGCTAGAATCTGTGCTCGAATCTGTCAGCAGTTGTACCTCTGAGTTTCCCAAAAGATGATGTGATGTGTTGCTTTATTTTTACTCCGAAGCAATCACAAGACTATTAAAAGAATGCCTCGCTGCGCGTGAGACCTGTTCTCTTATTTTCTTGGAGCTAACTTGGCAGTGTTATGTGTGGAGACTATTTTGTCCAGTGTTGTTGTTGTTGTTTTTTTACTTCGCTTGCTGTTTTGGCCTTGTCTTGTAGTTGTGGATCAGTTCATCGTTAACTTGGAGCGCTAAACAGATTATCACACAATAAAAACGGCGAAAGGATAGCAAGTTGTCAGAAATCGTATTTCGACTCCTTCTGATCAGTAACCCAAAATAGGTTTTGCGCTAGGGTGTCGAGTGGAAAATTCAGCTCGGAATGTATGGCGAGTGAGTGGAAAATTCCCCTCAAAATGTATGGCGGAGAAAAATTTTCCAATTTGGCTACTCAGGTGGTAAACTCTCAGAGCCCTTGTTTGAACTGAGGGATGGATATTTCCTTTAATTTTCTCAAAGTAAATATTTTAAATCGTCCCCAAGCTGCATTGTTTGACCATTACCATGGAAAAATTTGGGTTAAGCTGGTAAATATTTACCAACTGAAACCCCTGATGCAGTCTCCAATTTTTTAAGGAATTGGTGAATTGCCACAAATAAAAAACATTTTGGGGGCCTCTGAGACCAACCCTCGGGGAAAAACTCTGGGAGCCACAAAGACTAACATTTGTGGGATGAAGATAAACTCTTGGGGGCTTCCCTAGACCAACTCTTGTGCCCCTCCTCTCCTCTCCCACACGATCAGCTCCTGGGACCCTGAGGGCCCCTGAGAAGAAATATCGGGGGCCACCTTAGACCAACTCTGCAGAGGGAGGTTCCGAGACCGGCAGGTGGTGAAAATGAAAAGGGATTTTTTCATGCAATACCTAGTGTCAAAATTAATTATCTAACCACACACTGTACAGTTTTTCTGTCCGGGACAACGCCCCTCCTATACCTATAGTTATCGGAATTGTGGAGGCCACTTCTGACCTCAATCACTGCTCCTCGCATACACCTATGCTAGGGCCCAGTAGAGCCTTGGTTGACACTCAACTAACCCAGACGAAACTACAAACTTTCTTTCATGGCAATAAACTCTTCCAGACTCTTGCTAAAAGTTTCTTTTCTTTACCTGTCAATTCCCCTGCTCTTCTTCACATATCCACTCACCTTCATATGAATATGCTGCTTTCTATCAATCTAATCGAAACTACAGCCTTCTTTCTGTTGTTTCTTCCTTTCGTCTACAATCAGCCAGGCGCGGCGGGTTGCGACAGCGTCAGAGCGACTACTACTTTAAATTTCTGATCGCCTGCCGCTTGCTGGTCGCATGAGCCACATAATTTGCATTTCAAAAATTGCTCTAAATTAATTTTCTTAATCCTTATAGACTAGAAAACTATACAACTAAAAGCACCCCAAGAGGAAGACTAATAATGTTTTGTCGATAACGAATAAGAAAGTGGGCTTTCAAAAAGCCTAAAGATGCCGCTTTTATTTACTAGATGTAAAGACGGCGATTTGGTAAGTCCACGCCGAGCCATACAAAAAAGTGCCGATGTTTCAAGGGTAACTGGATGCATTCTTGTTGCCCAAAAATCATTTAATGAAATGTAGAGTTTCAATGTATTCAAGTACCGTACACTTTCAGTTCAACTTATATATCAGGGTATTTATGCCTAGGGTGTCGTAGGGTGTCGTGAGTGGATTTGGGTGTCACAGGGCGTGGACGCAGCAATGAAGGGCTGATATGGATACAAAATATTTTCTTCGCAATAAATGGTCAATTTTCTACCATACAATGTCAAAAATATGCTGCTTAGCATAAAAATTTCAAGATAATTGCTTTTAACAACAATATGATCAAAAATGGTTTTTCACTATTCTCGGTACCAGAAATGCAAAAACAATTTTTCAAGGACGTAAGCCTAGAAATCATGTGCACAGATAAACTGTTTTCCAGAAATATATCTTTCAAAGCGGTCAGCTCATTTTTTTGGCAACACAAGGCTAGGGTGTCTAATTTTCCACTCACCAATTTTGTGAGTGGTGGAATTTAGTGGCGGTGTTCACCCATTGGAACTTTCTCCCGTGGGGCGGGGGGCACTGAGCGTCTTGCCCGCGCCAGAATTTCGATTCAGTTGTTCCACTGAAAACGGTGGAGATAAGGATGCCAGGTATAATTGGCCAGAAAAATGGAAATCGCCAGATTTTCTTCCAGAAAAGCGAAAGAAGCCCATAAAAGCCGAGTTAATTTGGCGATCTTCTAGTCGATTCTACTGCTCTCTTTTTCCAGTGGACGTTGGTAGAGGAGGCAATGGAACTGGCCTTTGTAGTAAGTATTGTTGAGTAAAATTCAATAGTAGTAAGTAGTATTGTTGGAATTGAGTGGAAAATTCAGCAAAAAGAATATAAAAGTGAGTGGAAAATTCTGCTTGACTGGGTGTCGTTCTGCACCCAGCACCCCAGGTTTTGGGACACTGCTTCTGATTTGAATACCGTGTCGTGTTTTTCTTACCCCTAGTCTTCGTTGTCCTATAACTTTCATATTATTCCTTTTTTACACTCGTTCAGCCCTGTTGAAGACCGCTCCCATCTTCGTCAGAGTTGGTTACCACGTTAACAAACTAATGCGTCGGTAACCTTGGTCACGTGCTGTTCAACCGGCAGATCCGTTCCTGCTGCCCATGCTTCAAGTCGACAAGGGAGCCATCCGGTTTGTGTTGTCAGGCGCCAACATCATGTGCCCCGGTCTGACGTCGCCGGGCGCGCGGATGACGCCCGTGCCAGGGGGCACCCCTGTAGCCGTCATGGCCGAGGGAAAACAGCACGCGCTCGCCGTGGGCCTCACCAAAATGTCCACCGCAGATATGTGAGTGTTGGTTGTGGTGCATAGTGGCTGTTGACGGGGAGGAGGGGATAATGTGGGATTAGGTGAGGTAGACGGTCTAGGGACGCGTCGTAACCAAACCCATTCACTAACCGTTAAAGCGGCTGCGGCGGCGAAAACCGAGCGGGCTCCTCGTATTGAAAAGTTAGAAGTTGAACACGTAATGAATGGCTCTTACATGCGCCGGACCCCGAAGAAGAAGAAGAAGACCCCGAAGTGTTTTTTCTTGTGTGAAATCGATAGTGCTGAAGCTGTTTCTCAAGTATAAAAAGTCACGTTGGGATGAAATCCACACATTGATCATAGTTTAGGAAATACTATGTCTAGAGGGAAAATAAATTCAAACGTTTCCAGCTTATGCTTCGGACTTTTAGACCATCCTATCTAAGAAAGAGCAAAGCGCAAAGTATGCTTCAAATTGACGAAGGAATAAACGGGATGGTATTTTCGGGTGTTCAAATATTTCCGCTAACGATTGTACGTTACTGGTCGAAACAACTGGGTATGAGTTCAAGTTTTTTTAACAGCTGTGAAAATTACACTTTTATTTTGTCTCCGTATAAACCCTCATTTGTGGTTTATAGCCGAAAATATGGAGAATGCACAAACCAACAATGCTTTGTTTGATCTGTCCTCATGGCTAGCACGTGCCTCGCTGAGCGGCGCTCTTATTTCCATCGTGTAGACAGTATACAGCTGCATATTTGACCCACCAATACCCATGATCGCGCACCAAAAGTTTCGGAAATACTTACCCTGGTTTGACTGCAAACGTTTGCGTAAGTTTTCGCAGTTTTTTTCGTACCAAAAAAGACTTGGGCCCAAATCGTTCTTGAAAACGACACAGCAAATACTGTGTCATTTAACGCTGCATTCTGTGATGTAGATTGTTTAACTACGATCCTTAGTTTTGAAGCAACGAGCGAAAACTAAAAACAACTTAATTTCTCAGCTTCTACCCTAGAGAAGCCTGATACTGATGTGCGTGTTCGCTCCCTTTGGTATCCACCGTACAGCCAAATTTCCGAGAACATCTCAGTGTTTTTGTGCAAAAGTCACGCTGCAGTATCTGCTTGGGGCGTCGTGGCCCATCCCGAAATTTTGACACAAATGTCATGTTTTCATTATTTATGGCAGGAACACCTGCGAAAGTAAGCGTTGCCCAAGTGCTGATAGTTGCAATTCCTTCATTTCGGTTGCGTAAATACACATGCCAAATGTCACCGTAATTGAGTCCGAGGTTTGTTAGAGATCGAAGAGGAGTGCCATCACATATGGTGTATGACCCTAAACATAAGTAATGCTATCCTGCTCTTAGATCAGCCTGAAAGCTCTTAGATGGACCTTTTTCTGGACCTCCTAAGGAAAAAAGGTGGGAGTAGTGTCGAGGATGTCAGAGCAGATGCGACATCCGATGTCTGCTGTAACAGAGTAGGAGGAGATGCCAGCTGTTTGTGACTGATCAGCGCCAATATGGCGGGCGTAGTGAAGCTAAGCAATTGTCGGAATTTGACTTAAGTCTTCCATGCTCATTTTGTATATTTTAGACTACCCACGAACCTCTGTTTCTCACTGTAGAACTATTTATTTTGGCCTACTGAATGAAATTCACGCGCCAGCATTGTGCTCCATTTATCTCCTCCAAACACCACCTTTCGTCTGAGAGGAGGTTCAAGATGAGCTTAATAAGTTTGAGGAGGTGCTGGAACATGCGAGGGCAGGTTGGAGGAGGTTTGAGGAGGCCCTGTCGGGTATGCCCAATGTGCCGTATGGAGATCTCAGCATAATCGGATTCATTTGGCATGTTCCAGCGAATCCTCAAACTTGCTCTAACTTCATCAAAGCTCCTCTAACTTCCTCTCGCCCATCGCAGCGCCTCCTCAAACTTCCTCAAAGCTCTCCCAAGCTCATCTCAAACCTGCTCCTTCTTCTCAAATGAAAGGTAGTTTTCGGAACAGGTTAGAGGAGCACAATTCTGGCGCACGGGTTTCCGTTGATAAACCAAAACAAACGGTTCTTTTTCGAAATGAGAAACGACGTTTGTGGATAGTTCGTGGCTGTGATTTTTCTGTTTTTCTTTGTGCCACTTCCACAGGAATATGTTAGTGAGCACAGGAGGCCTTAATCGAATCTCGATAATTCCTTCTTTGCTACGCCCGCCATATTGGCACTGATTAGTCGCAATCAGCTGATATCTCCTCTCAGTTCGTTCCAGATGACTCCGATTTTCGCACCTGCTCCGACGTACTCTAAGCTCGTCTCATCTTTTTTTCTGAGGAGGCTCTGAAACAGACCCATAGTTTCTGAATTTCAGCGTAGAGGTGAAGTAAGTTCGCCCCTTCGTCTTGCACCTTCCCATGAGCTACTTGTCCTGGGACTGTGTCAACCCTCATCACGGCATTGACAGTTTTTGATGCCTCATGGTGCTCGCAGCACACCAAGTTTGGGTCTCTTGAGATGAGCCAGACCCAAGTTGTAGCATATTGTGACCTTCGGTATTTGAATTAAACTATAATATTTTTTGTCTGTCACGATCGCACTATGAGATGATGAAGACCCTGTGAAGGCATGAAGCATGATTTTAGAGATAAAATATAAGAATAAGCGTGACTGACAGGCCGGCCCGTGCCGTGTCGCCCATATGTAAAATTCCATGCTTATGTAGGCGCTTGTGGGCGCTATGCACCCGCTCGGTAATCGCGTCATGTATCCCTGCCTCAGGGTGGCACAAGCGCACGTGGGGTAAACGGGAGCGCGATACTTTTGTTGCGAAATCTGAACTGAGATGTCAGTTTTGTAGAGCATGGCTGCAAACGCTGGTTTCATATTTAGCTTGTTCCAACACTCGCCGTTTGCGAGTAAATCAGTGCTCGGTTAGTGGACGGCTTTGTCTCCTGCACCCCCTCACTCCGTTGCTTGGAGCGGTTCCGTAGTGGGGCTGAGAGGAATAAAACTCAGCTGTGAAAATATTTAGGACGAACGAAATATGAGACAAGGCTTTTTTTTTTTTTTTTTTTTTTTTTTTTTTTTTTTTTTTTTTTTTTTTTTTTTTTTTTTTTTTTTTTTTTTTTTTTTAAGGATTTTCGTCTCATAAAATATCGTTGCTTGGCTGTTGAGACGCGTATTTATGTTTCTACTCTGCCTTTTATTTCTGCAGCGGTATAAAGGGGGAGGATTTAAGAGGTGGAGACTTATTGGATACATTTTTATGGAGTCGTTTCCTACGACGGCCAGGCAGCTACGAAATGAGTTTAAGAAAAATGATCGATGTATGTTCCTTTTCCTTTGCTTTTATTTGCTAACTGTCATCTTACGATCTCATGTCTGCACGTCTCTGATGTTTCAGAAAGAAAATCAACAAGGGGGTCGGCGTGGAGAACTGCCACTACTTGATCGACGGTCTATGGAACATGAAGCCAGTAAAGTGATGACTTAGGCCTTCTGGTGCAGCGCCGCCCGGCCGGTTTGGACTTTTATCGGCAGCTTGGAGGTGCCGCGCGCTGTCCTATCCCGTGCGTAATATTATAAATCCGTGACAGTGCTGTGAACGCTAGGTCACGCGGCAAATGGCGGGAACTGCTTGTTTTTATTTTGTGAAAATTGTTATAATAAACTGATCTGAAAGTTTTTGTTTTGTCAATGCTTGCTGCTTACGTTATGTCTAAGATTATGAACTATAGAAACTGCACAACGCTGAAAGAAATGTGGCACCTTGATGCTAGGGTAATGTGGTTTTAGGGTAATGTGGAGTGGTTTTAGGGCAACTTTTACTAGAAAATAATGAATCCAGCCTTATGCATGCTGAAAAATTGTTCAAAAGACCAGCATTTCGTTTTATGATTTTATTTTCCTAGTGGTAAAAAGTCCCCATATCCGCGTGCCGTCATGGTGTGGTAATGCTTTGTTCCAGATTGAACCCCTTTTGCGCCACAAGAATGAAGTCTTTATAGCTTGAAGAGGCCATTATTAGCTCCCAAAGTGACACTTGTTTATATCTGCTATTTTCTTGATATTATAATAGATTTTCACCGTTCAAACAAATCATTGAAGAAGGTTATGCGCATTTACAGTCGCCAGTGCCTGTCCAAAGAGGTCCGAGCAGGAAAAAGAATGCTCGTGCAGAAGGGCCTGAGCATTACGTCGCTTTCTCAAGGTCACCTCATGCCACGTACATACCTCATACCATTTTCATTTGCAGGTCCTTGGCCTTCTAGGAAAGAACAAAAGAAGTTATAAAGCTCAAATCTTGACCGTGCTGGGAACCCATCGGAAAATGCTGTGATTGGGCGTAACAAGTCCAGAATGTGCTCAAGACGGACCAAGGTAGTGAGCTGGTCTAAAAAAATAAAATAAAAAGTTGGTCGTTAAGGTCATTCAAGGTCATTGACCTGTGACGTCTCAATACTATAATTCGCTATAATTGCACCATGAATAGCATCATAGCAACCGTTGGGTGGGGGGGGTGGAATGAGGATTGACCTTAGCCTTTGACCTTGACCACTGCATTGAGATATATTAACTATGACGTCATAGCATAATAAGCGTCATACTGGGTAATGCCATTTGACTGAAAGCACTGGGGCCAATGACCTTGAGAATGCTATTGTGACCTTGAGCTGTGACTTGTGACCTTGACCTTCATGTGGAATGACCTTCACATATAACATCGCGTTATGGCGTGGGGCGGTAAAAGGTCAACACAAGGGTATCCGATACAGGTGAACTGGTGCGACTGCGTGATTGCGGTAATTTCAAAATATAGGGTTTTGACTTTGAAAGCCTACAGGAAAAAAATGACCGATTGTCCAAAAAAATTGCCAATGGACGCCTCGCTGAATTCTCTCAAATGTAGCCTGGTAGTGTTCGGGGCATGCAAACAGTTCTCCGGCCACCTCGGAAAAATATGTGGTGGGCCTCCCAGGCCCCGAGGCCCCTCCCCACACAAAGTTTTTGAGATGGCCGAACAACCACTTGTAGCCAAAGAATAACAATAGCTACTCAGCCGAATTTGGGAGAATTCAACAGCGCGTCGATTGGTAAAAGAATTTTGAAAATCGGTCCAAATTTGTTTGACTTCTATAGAGGCCCTTAGGCTTTCCAAGCCGGACCTATATACACTGACGGCGAAACTGGGGGGGCGCCGGGGCACGATGGTCCCTTAAATCAGAAATTTTAACATTAACCCTATGGCGTTGACTGGAAAGAAATGGGTTAAAAAGCCTATGGTGCCACCCTAAAATTCGAAGATTCCACCGCCGCTACCTACAATTACGTTTTAAGATCGCCTCAATCGCGCGGTTCTACCAGTTTGTTTGCATTGAAGACCGAATGGGGACGTCACAACGCCATGCAAATCACGATATGAATGGAGTTACAAGGTCACCTCACACGAATGTCAATGTCATTACAATACTTCCAAGGTCAATGGCCCAGTGCTTTCGGTCAAATGGCGTGACCCAGTTTGACGTATATTATGCCATGACTAGAGGAGAGAGGTCCCTCTAAGATCCCGGAAACTAAGAAACGTAAAAAACGGCGTTTGGGGATGAATAGAAGCTATAGTTATCTACGTCACGATTAATTTTCATTGGCCTAAGTCAATATAATCAAGGTCAAACGAGGCCATAAAGGTAAAAAATTGACCATTGTGGGACCGATTGGACAGAGGTGCAGAAACTTGCCAACTCGGCTACCGGAGTTTGTGACACATTTACAAAAATTGAGGTGCATAATTTTGACAAAATAGCGATCCTGACTGTATGGCTCAAGATCAAACCCCATATTTTCGAAATAGAGAATGAGGCGTGTAGGGAATATTTTAACTTAGCAGCTCTGTTCTTCAATTGCACAGCGTACCATTAGTAATACAATATTGGTACTGTGTTCAGTTTCTACTAAAACGAGGGACCCCCGCTGCAGAAAACCCGCAAACCGCTGTCACAGTTGCCAGATTTTAACATGCAGCCCAATGGGGCTGATTGTTAGTAGTTTGCAGAAAGTTGGCGCCTAGATACCGGAAATGTGACAGTCAATTTTTTCGAGAAATACACGATTGTAGGCATATTTAAGGCATTAACGATAACGCAGATACCTTATTAAGTACTTTTCGGTTCATTTTTTCAGGTTAAATCATATTTACAGTTTGAGTGTCTTCGATTTATTGGCCCCTATTTCTTAGAATTTAGTATTAAGTACGCCTAAAAGCTACTAATAAAAGTACTAAGTGAGTGAGAAAATAAACATAGCTATGCAGCAATTCTACTTAAACTGCGCAACAGCGACAAGACAAGTTAGACACTTATTTTGAGGGCATATTCATTAGGTATATTTAAGATAAGTGCAGGCTAAAACTAGCTAGGATAAATATTGCTGCCCATGGCTAATCTAAGATGAATGTAGGCTATTGTAAGACTGATGCACTTTCCCATATCAAGCTTGGTTTTTCATTCCTTAGCCTGCTTGTGCCTTAGTTTATTTGTGCCCTAGATTGGTTAGATAGATTTGGAGCTGGAGGAATTTGGGAGAGTTGGCGCCAGCAACAGGCTGGCAACAACAGTGATTCAGGTGAGTTTTCATGATCAAATTATCGTATCAATATTGTACAGATAGCAAATGTGTGCTAATGCAGTTCTCCACAAAGTGTTAACACCCCCACTGGAGAGGGGCCTGGAACTAACGTGCACTGGAGGGGCCGAGTAGACCCCCTTCTTATCTCAGAAAATCACAGCAAATCTCAGAAAGAAATAGACTTTGAAAAACGCTGGTTGGGGGTGTGTTGCTTACTATCAGTGGTGGTAAGCAACGCACAGGACCTGAACTGCATGGAGTTAAAGCCAGTGGGGGAAACTGTGGTCAGCGTTCCCAAGAATGACTACGTTCCCAACAATGGGAACAATGACCCATATTTGGAAACACATTTGCCATCGTAGATTCAAACTGGAATTTCAGACAGCTTGAAACAAATAAAGGTGTATATCTACCGAATTATTTCAATATGTCAGTTTTCCGGAAAAAATATGGCGGCCATAGGCGGATCCAGGGGGCAAAGTGGGCACGTGCCCCATAAGCGGATCCAGGGGGCAAAGGGAGTTTGTGCCCCCCCCGATCGACCCTCTGCGCTCCCTGAAATTGTCACGGCCCCCCTAAAATGCTGCTTCCCACCCCCCCAGGATGCGAAAATCGGCTCCCACCGATAGGATTTTGCGCCCATCCAAGAGGGTCTTCCGGTAAAGAATGGCGCCCCCGGGAAGGCGTCCCCCCGATCGGAAATCCTGGTTCCGCCTATGATAGCGGCCCAAGTATAAAGGCCTACCCCTACCCCTGCATGAAGCAGGCTCAAAGGAGTAGAAGGAGGCATAGGCGGATCCAAGTTTTTTTTCGAAAGGGGGCGTCATCCGAGCAGGGGGTGCCAAATTATATCATAGAGTGGCCAATTCTCACATCCAGGACTTCTTTGGAGGGGGGGCTAGGGGCTCAAGCGTCTCCCGCCATAGCCTTCGATCAGTCTCCGCGTATGTTTTTACTACATGCACTCTGATATCTTGAGGGGGGAGCTTGAGACCCTAGGGAATCCCTATTAGGTGGGCGCAAAATCTTATCGGATTTTCGCATCCTGGGGGGCGGTGGGAAGCGACATATCAGGGGGCACCATCAACCTTTCAGGGGGCGCCGAGGGTTGATCAGGGGGGGTCACCGAGGGTCGATGGGGGGGTGCCGAGGGTCGATGGGGGAGGGGCGCTGAGGGTCGATCGGGGAAACGTGACCCTCTTTCCCCGCCTGGATCTGCCTATAAATGAAGCACCCCAGTAGAAAATATCGAGTTGATGCATCGACGCACCATAATTCATCAAAACACTACGGAATAATTCAAACGATCTTGGGGACAAAAACTACAGGATCTAAAAACTTTCTGATACAAATCAATATAAAAAAGCTTAGAAAATGCGAAAATACCACTTTTAAGCACTACTTACTTCATAAACAGATGAAAGGCACGGTTTTCCTCTATTTCCTCATTCGTCAGCACATGGTGGGCAGCAACTGTGTGACGCCAAGATAAATATTTTTTCCGTCTACAATTTGTGAATTTTGTTTTTATACTACTATTTTTTCATTGAATTTCCCCAAAATTATCTAAAAAATAATACCTGCCTGGCTGCAGAGTTTCAGAGCAATCTTTCCATCGTTCTTTACCGTTGGGGCTGGATCGCGCAGTTTAGACGAATATTTGAGGGAGGGTTCAAAGACAGATTTTCTAATTCAAAGTAGAACTCCCCCTCAAATTTAAAGAAGAGTTAAAATTGACCAGGTAGAAAGATTCCCCTTGTCTTTTCTAAGCTCCTGTTGTGTTTTCTGAAAACATCGTTACGGGCGTTCCCATCCTTGGGAACGTGCGTTTCCATTTATGGAAGAAGCGTTCCCAAATATGGGTCAATATTCCCATTATTGGGAACGTAGCTATTCTTGGGAACGCTGACCACAGTTTCCCCCACTGAAGCAGTATTTTGACTACATTGGATCTTTCTTTGGTATGTGAATTCCAATACCTCTGTACCTATTAGGGCAAGAGACATAATTTTACATCTATGCAGGTTAGTTGCCTCAGAGTTTTTACTGCAAAAAGGAAGGACCAGGCAGGTGCTGATCGTGAGTGGGATCCAAATTTTAAGCATTTGATGTGTTTATAAAAATGCTACCTAAGGTCCACTTTACCAACACATTTTAGGTAGATTCAAATACTATGTTGACATTGACATTTTTCCCTTTTGTTGATATGTGAGATAGAAGTTTAGTGGGGGGGAAGCTGTGGTTAGGGTTCCCAATTGTGTGTACATGTACGCTCCCATTAATAGGTATGTTCCCAATAATGACTAGTTTCATGATAATTGCTACATGTAATCATGTGGAAAAGTACCATTATTGGAAACACTCCTTCCAAAAATGGAAACTTCTTCAAAAAAGGAAATGCATGTCATTGGGGGAAACTGCAGTCAGAGTTGCCAATAATAGTTATGACCCCAATACTGGAAAAAATGACCCATAATTGAGAATTTTCCTTCCAAAAACAAAAACATGATCTATAAATGAAAACTCAGTTTACTACTTTCATGCTGTAATGGTTTGGTGCTAGAACCTTGTCTGCTGCAAAAAGTAAGGGACAGGTAGAGGACATTCAGCATATTGGAAATAGTATTCGAGTATGCAATTATTATTTCCAGCTCTGTGTGACAGAGGAGACATACGTCGCATTGAGTTTGTGACAGCCAGCATACTTTCTGCACCTCTGAAACTTATTTTCATTAGTGCCACTTAAAACATTTCGAATTTTTGATATGAATTTACCCCTCGAGTTTTTAGGAGATAATATAAGAACGGCGGCGCGTAGCGTCACCGTACTTGGCATACCTTTTTCCTCATCATTTTTACAAATTTTGTCGAAATTTTAAGGTTAGGTCATCTCAGGTCAGGTCACCAGTACAGGTCAAGTGACCTGACCCAAAAAAAGTTTAAGATAGCATAAGTCGGAACAGGGTTAACTTATCCGATTGAAACTCATATCACATAATGGCCCCACCAAGTTCTCTAAAATGTGTTCCGGTATTTTTAATGTCGATGATCTAAGCACAGGTACGAACTATGACATCTCCATTGGAAATACATGGGAAAATGTTAACTGAATAACTTAATAATGAATAAAGATAGAGCGCTTATTTTAACTGCATTAGATTTTCCTCGTCATTGCAGTTCTAATGATATGCATTTTGCCCAATTTGATCTTGACCTGACCTCAGGGCAGGTCAAATCCTTGATTTTACCTAGCAAGGTCATATTATGTATCATTTGAATCGGCTTGCTGCGAGGATTCATATGGTTTGAATTGTTTCGCTCTATCTTTACTTGTTCAGATGTAATGGCCGAAAAATTAATTTACATGTTATCCCTATGACGGCATATTTTGACCTCTAGTGACCTGAAATGTGACCTGACAAAAATGGCTCAAATATTTTCGATGAAGAAGTGGATGGGCTATCCATCACCGTTTACCTAGCGCGGTTCTCGAGATCTTAGGGGCGGGTACCCGCCCCCCGTCAAAGCGAAGGTGGCTCAGACCCCCGTCAATGCGCGTGTTATTGTTACCTAGCACGGTTCTCGAGATCTTAGGGGCGAGTACCTGCCCCCCCCCGTCAAAGCGAAGATGGCTCAGACCCCTCGTCAATGCGCGTGTTAAAGGGAATGGACCAGTTTGTCGAAGTTCCAGACAGCATATTAAATCAACAAAATTGGTCTAAAGATCAGGAAACCACATTGTTTCTTCACTTTGATACGCTAGAAACAGAAATATATCTTCTTTTCTACTAATTATAGACGTCATCAAAATAATAATTTTAATAGTCGGTAAAATCACAAACCTTGATTTAGCTCGATCGTAGACTCGCTGTGAAAGGGAATTGAAGGTCAACCGATTACTGCGCATATGTGACATTCCTTCGACGCGATTTTAGCCGTGTTGTACTGCCGGCAGAACGCAAAATATTGCGGCGCACGCATGCGCAATACGGTATCATGAGCCACAAGATATGGTACTGCGCATGTGTGCGGCATACTAGTATGCTTTCTGCACGGCAGAATAACACAGCTTTTGTCTCTGTTGTTTTGTGTAACTATTTCGAAATGTCCGTAGTATTATCAAGGTAAATATTGAGGCAAATATGACAAAAATGTTATTTGTAGGGCATTGATTTCCGTTGATGCTAACTGATATTACTGTGTTGTGTGTATATAATTCGTAGCATGCTTAAAAATTGCTTGTTTCTTATGCACTTAAAGTTTCCAAGTTAACAAAGGAGCAGAACAAAGGAAAAAACTGGTGAGGTCATGGTCTTCTCAATTTGACAATGAGGCTGGGGGCAAAGTAAAGGACTGGCTGACAAGTTTCCATGGACAATTCCAATCAGGATCACATGATTTATCCAGATGCATTTGCAGTACTGATAATTTGTTGGCAATGGAAATAGTGGAAATCTGACTCTCGTCAATCCACATCCAACCAGATTACCTCCATACATATATTCACAAAAAACGAGCAAATGAAATATACACAGGCATGGGTTAAAACAGACATGGATTAAAAAACAGCAGGATGACATGTGGAGACGGCCTTAAAAGATTTGGCGGGAGTTCGTGCAGGGATTGTAAAGATTTTCCTTACAGTGCAGAGGTAAAGGATAGTAGATTTCAGAGGGTAAATATTTATTTGCTATGAGAGAGAGAGAGACATTTTTATTGTTTTTCATAAAACACACAGACACATAGCCAGCACAACAGGGCACCCAACCACAGTGACAGGGCTCTCCCGGCTATGGCACCACCACAACCTTTAAAGGGGAAAGAAATAATAAACAGAAGCGAGCAAATACAAAACACAATGAACACTGAATTTACGTTAAATACACATCAAAGAACAAATATAATCACAGAAAGATCTTAACAAGGATAATTCCAAGTTGAGGGCCCACATATGTTACAGATGCAATAATAATAGCAATAGCAGAAGCTGAAGCAATGCAATAGCAGAAGCTGACAGCAGGCTGTGGGTGGAGGTAGGTGAATTTTCTGTTAATTTGTCTTCCCCTTTTCTGGTCTCCTTGCTGCCAAATGCTCTCTGATGATTATTAGATTTATTTATTGGTGGTGGTTCCACAAATTGTTTAACAAATATTTCCATCGAGCAAGGTAAAGGTAAACACAACAAAGATTTTGGCACATAGCATTGGAGACACAAATGATATTGTTTTATTCTTCCATATCTGGTTCTCATTGCACCCTGTTCATATATTTTTTATCAAATCTTTATGTAGACTTCAAGGAAATGTAGCACATATTTGATGTGATTTTGGCTGAGATGGCTGGTGGGGTGTTTCATTTGTACCTTATGAGAAAACATTGGATTCCATGTCATTTCCACGTCTCCCCATTTCAGTGTTCTAAAGGGTGCAGTGTATGCCCATTTTAACCAAGTCTGAAAAGCATGGCAGCAGGCCAGACGAGTCGCACCAGCCATCTAAAATTTTCTCACAAATTTGCAACGCCAGCCACCTAAAATTCACAACAATCTGCAAAATACCAGTGAGATAAATGCACTCATCCCTACCCACACAATGCAATACTGCCTCTGTTATAAGTTAGTTTGATAAGTCCCCCTCCTGTGTCTTTATAACCATTCATACATTATTCGTTTGGTTGTCAGTGTCACCTCCCTCTCACCAGTCTCGCATTTACATCCATACATATATTCAGAAAAGCACGCAACACACATGGGTTAAAAAACGACCATATGAGGTAAAACAAGATGAAGCGGTAACAAATTTCACATGAAGTTTATGTGTGTTTGTTGTATGTTTTGTTATGTCTTACCATTTCGACTTAATGGATTTTATGACTTGAAATAAATGTGACTTCTAGCTTTTCCAACAATATCAAACAAGATTTGAAGATCTTGCACTTAACTCCATGTCTCACTTGACTCGCTTACAATCTGATTTATGACCAGCCACAGAAGGAGGATGTCGATCAGACAGCTTGGTGTGCTTACAAACTTATTTGCTGTGTTGCTTTATAGTGTTGCATTTTTTTTCACACCGAGAGTACTGGGGATGCTTGATGACCAGAGTCTCCCGCCGAACTGTGGAAGCCCTGCTGCTGAAGTACCCCTCCCTGATGTGGGAGATGGAAGCGGGCATTTCCCAGCAGCTTCCACCCTCAGCCAGCAGCCAACCTGGTACATATGGTGCCTCTGTGGAAGGTATGCCCTTTTTTTAATTATTTGTTTTTGGTAGACTAAACACTGGCTCCACTACTGTAACTGATGGTTATGTATAAGCTATCCAGCTGAGCCGGTCAGAAGGTGTGCTTAACTGTAACTTCAGCACAAGAAGAGTAATTTGAATAGCTACAGGCTCAGCAGCAGACTTCAGCAAGATACGCATCAGCATTAGCAAAGCCAATGTTTTGCTTCCGGAACATCATGATTTGTCTATTCAGTAATAGCTTTCACAGGTTGGCCTGCTTGCGTTAATTAACTCGCGCAGGCAGCTGTGTGACGCAATTACGTTTAGACCCATCTTCACTGCAGAAAATCAGTGCTTGAATATACATAATATTACAAGCATCAGCAATGGAAAAGTAGATGTGTGCGAGGTTGAGCGGCCGAGGTTTGCGCAGTCGTGCGGCCGAGTTTTGCGCGGTTAGCTCTGGAGGGTGTCATGCTCCTTTTTTTGCCACACACCTGTGACTTGTATGGTTTTACTTCTCGTGGGGCTTTGAATTTTTTTACCTTGTTTTGAATGTGCTGTTCCCGCGTCCGTGGCCGCCTTAGCGTTATTTTAGGGATCGCTATATGGCGGTCACAGATGCGGACCTAGGTGTTATAGGATGATGATGTAATATACTTGTATGGGTTCATAGGTCCTAGGTTGTCTTTTAACCTCCTTTTTCTTATCGAACACTGTTCTCCTTTGTGAGTGTTTGGTATGTTAAATATGGATATGGGATCATACATGTGTGCTTTCACATCGGACATTGTTACTAGGACTCCAACGGATAGGTATATTTCTTGACTGGAGGAAAATTTCATAGACCTCTCAAATAAAAGATATGGGAAACTGGCTGGCATTCACTAATCGGTTACTAAAATACGGAGTGGGCACCGGATTTAGTGCCGCAGAGCTATCGTAATTCTTTCATTTCATTTCAATTTGTGTCTACCCTCGGTACAGTGCTGGTATGCACACTCCTATCACTAGCAACAACTCTGCGTTACAGATGCCAGCCAATGCCGACAGCATTGGAGCAAGAATGCTGTCGGCAGGATCCCTGCGTCTGCCACGACCCAGTAATTGTTTTGCACAGCTAAAGGCTGAGGGATGCCTGACTAATATATTTCACGGAAGATAATGTAAAAATGTTATTTTGCAATATCGAGGTTGTTTTGCATTTATGATAGTATGTAAATGCCCCACACACTGCATAACGGGCGAATTTCTTCTCCCCTTGGTTTTCGAGATCTCAGGGGCGCTTTAGGACTCCCCTCCACTGCGTGTTGACGCCAGACCCCTCTCCACTGCGTGTTGACGCCAGACCCCTCTCCACTGCGTGTTGACGCCAGACCCCTCTCCACTGCGTGTTGACGCCAGACCCCTCTCCACTGCGTGTTGACGCCAGACCCCTCTCCACTGCGTGTTGACGCCAGACCCCTCTCAACTGTGTGTTGACGCCAGACCCCCCCCTCCACTGCGGGTTGACGCCAGGCCCCTCTCCACTGCGCGCGTTACCTAAAAATAATGTGCCCGTTCTACCAATGTCGCCCTCAACTAATTGGCAGTCCTCGACCCCTGAGCCGGCCAGGACCATAGGCGGATCCAGGATTGCCGATCGGAGGGGGCACCATCTCGGGGGCGCCACTCGGACCAAGGGGGCGCCACTTATGAACGGCAAAACCTATCAGGTGGGCGCCAAATCCTATCGGTGGGCGCCGACTTTCGTATCCTGGGGGGGTGGAAGCGACATTTCAGGGGGCGCCATCGACCTTTCAGGGGGGCGCCGAGGGTCGATCGGGGGGCACGTGCCCCCCTGGATCCGCCTATGGCCAGGACTACTGAACTGAACATGACTGATGAATACCTCTTGGAAGTAACTCATCTTCAAGAATCGGTCGGGACATGCAAGGTAGAAATGTTGACCCAAAACAAAATTATGCGTTTTAACTTTTCAGCAACTTCGCCTCCCCGTGCTCACCGAGGCAGCAGTGACCTGCGCCATGCTCTACCACGCCGAGACGCGTTGTATGCCACTGCGCCTCCAGGAGGGCACGGGGAGCCCGGGGCGCTGAACCGGCCCAGGCGCTGCCAGGCCTACCGCCAGTGCATATTGTGGAGGTGAGGCCCTGTGAGCCATGGAATCAACGGTGGCCATGTTAGTCTTAAAAGTCCCTCCTAGTGCAATTATCTCCAATAAACCCAATCACTGTCCTAACACACGGGAATCTTGAAGTAGACACCTCAATCACAGCACATGGTGTTTAACTCTGATCCAGGTGGGGCAGGCTTGGTCGCGGGACGCGCAAACCGGTGCCGACATGCGTGGTGGCTGCCATACGCAGCAAATGGCCAGACCCGAACGGGGTGTACATCGGCTACAAGGAGCTGGCCGACGACATCCTGTAAAGGTAAAAAGTGTTCCATCCATAAAAACGTGTGTATCAAAATAACGCGTAAATGAGAACCGCCAAATCACACACACACGCGCGACCCTCACACAACTGCAAAGTAGAACATAACACCTGCGAGTACAAAGAGAGTGACACGTAAATGAGAACCGAAAAATCACTCACACCCGTGACCCTCACACAACTGCAAAGTCCAACACAACACCTGCGAGTACAAAGAGAGTGTGAGAAGACATTTCCAGTGGGTATCAGAGCCGGTACAAATCAGCAGGATAAGCACGATGCAACTCGCGACAAGTACATGAATCTGAATCGTTTTACACTATTTAAATCTGTAACCATCCACCGCCTCACCCCGGACTGAGAGTGCAACGGGTCCAGGGGTAGCCCTGCGCCACGGCACCGGGCCTGCGTCCGAGACTAAGTAGACGCAGGACGCCAACAGACACAACACCGCCAGATTAATGTCCAAACCGGCTCCTTTCCGTTCTGACTGACTCTAGAGCAGCCTTGGTTTCCCTCTGCTCCAGGTGCTCGGTGCACCAGGCTGAAGGGATGCCGCCCCTCGGTCTCCTGGCTCGGAGGCTCGACCACAACGTTTGCGGCTCGTCGCTGCAAGAAAGCGTCCGGCAGTGGGCGGATGTGAGCGTGCTTCTTGGCAACCTTCAGAGGGCGCAGTAGTATGAACGCGTCGCTCACCCTGCTGTACACGCGCACGGTCCTTGCCGCAAAGGAGAACATATCATCACATACACAGCTTTAACCTTGAGCGGGGCTATGCAGTTGGCAGGATGCAAGTCCAGAATGCTGGTTGTAGTCCTGACAGTGTAATGTTAAGTCCAGAATAGTCCAGAATGCTCATTTTATTTCCTGCAGGATAATGCGGAGTCCAGAATCATCGTTCTAGTCACAACAGTACAATGTGAAGTTACTTAATTTTGTTACGTGCTGGTGGGCGTTGCATGGCAGAGGCCATGCAACGCCCACATGGCCTCTGGGTTCATCGTTCACGGAAATATCGAGTTCCAACACAAAATGACATATGGAGTACCGGGTTCTCCGACCTGCTTTACAACTTGGCTATCTCAGTTAAAATCACGTTGAGAAGGTGCCACATTCCCTTTAATATGCCTTGACGGTAACATTTGGGATATTTCAGGCGAAAAGCAAAATAAAAGTCACGGGGTGAAAAATAATGGCTCAAGATACTTTTTTCCTATCCAAACCCAATATTTACTCTGAACTCAACTGGTTCTGTTTGTGAAAGTTGAAGCCCCAAAATTTTGCCTACAGGGTAAAAAGGAGTCGGGGCATAAGGGAGGTCGACCGCTTTGAAAGAGGGGGTAAAACGTTTCGTCTCGAGCTTTTCCGTTGGGGGGTACATACCTTTTTGCCCCCCGGATTTCCATAGGTTGCCTAGTTTCATACATCGGTTTCGAAAACAAAAGTATGCCAAAAATTGGCCCTTCTCGTGGTAAGACTTTCAAAAGGCAAAGGGTGGACTTACTTTAAATATATTTCTTCCTTGGTCCACAACATATTAGTTCGCATGTGAAAATGTGGCCAGGTATTATAGATGAGATGTCCCATTCAGTCAAAGTATAGTTTCTAAGCTCCATCGTCCGACTAACTTGAACAGTACTTCACACAGGTAACATTTATCTTTGTTGCAATATATTGAAAGTAAGCATACTGGTTAGAGATGCCGGTTCTTACGTGGAAATTCTCGACGGATCCCTCTGAGTGCTGCACACACCACCAGAAGTGGTTCTTGACCGGGGTGATCCACCGTAGGAGAGGTTTGCAGGCAGAGCTTTGAGAAGCACGTTGCCGCAGACGGGGGGGCAAGGTTTTTGCCTGCATGCCAGACGTCATACGAGTACTTGACCTCCGGCCGGCTCCTCTCTGAAAGGCAATTGTTTCTTGGTAAACCATAATTACGCGTCAAACACTAGAATAAAATCTGATGATTGGTTCCAAGTGATTCCTTCATCGGTTTAGTTTACCGCTACCATATGTGCATTAGGGTGCGCGTTACAATACTTTTTATACTCGTTCTACTTATTTTTATTTTTTATTAGTGCCACTCCCCAACAGGCACACTTGCCCAATTACAGGGGAGTATTGGCGTGGGTGTTTAAGGATCCTCTCCACCGGGTTAGATCGGACACGGAAGGCGGTTTCCCGCCGTGGGGATTGAACCCACGTTAATCCATGCTATCCGATCCGTAGACTGGCAACGAAGCCACTGGGCCACCCCGGCCTTAAAAACACAAATATAAGGGCAATCGTACAAAAAGCTGTCATTTTCAGGCGTTTCAGCAACGAATTTTCACTTTTAACCCTCCCCCAGTGGGGCGGAAGGGTGCTGACTAACCCTCTACATATTTTTCGTCGTTGCGTAAAAACGGCGGCGCCAAGCGCCACCGTACTTGGTACAGCTTATAATTAATCAAGTCGGCAACTTTCCCTAAAAATGAAATCGGGTCATGTCGGGGCAGGTCACTATGCCAGGTCAAGTAACCTCACTTAAAAAATTGTTTGGGATTACATAACTCGGAACTCGGAGTAGCGTGAATTTATCAATTTGCAACCTTTTTCATATAATGGGCGCACCGGGGGCTACAAACTATGTTTCGGTATTTTTATATTGTTGACCTAAGTTCAGGTACGAGTCATGACCTCTCCATTGGAATCGCGTGGGAAAGCGCAAATTTGCCGAAAAATGTTTCTTTTTCTGTATATAAAGCTTGTTTTGACCTGTGACCTCTGTGAGGTCATTTGGGTCTACTTAAGCATGTTTTGAGACTCATGTCAATAACTGCGCAGTAAACGAAACTAAAA